>OX439144.1:12291293-12998793 GCA_949318255.1 Pollenia labialis | reverse complement strand
CATACATACATACATACATACATACATACATACATACATACATACATACATACATACATACATACATACATACATACATACATACATACATACATACATACATACATACATACATACATACATACATACATACATACATACATACATACATACATACATACATACATACATACATACATACATACATACATACATACATACATACATACATACATACATACATACATACATACATACATACATACATACATACATACATACATACATACATACATACATACATACATACATACATACATACATACATACATACATACATACATACATACATACATACATACATACATACATACATACATACATACATACATACATACATACATACATACATACATACATACATACATACATACATACATACATACATACATACATACATACATACATACATACATACATACATACATACATACATACATACATACATACATACATACATACATACATACATACATACATACATACATACATACATACATACATACATACATACATACATACATACATACATACATACATACATACATACATACATACATACATACATACATACATACATACATACATACATACATACATACATACATACATACATACATACATACATACATACATACATACATACATACATACATACATACATACATACATACATACATACATACATACATACATACATACATACATACATACATACATACATACATACATACATACATACATACATACATACATACATACATACATACATACATACATACATACATACATACATACATACATACATACATACATACATACATACATACATACATACATACATACATACATACATACATACATACATACATACATACATACATACATACATACATACATACATACATACATACATACATACATACATACATACATACATACATACATACATACATACATACATACATACATACATACATACATACATACATACATACATACATACATACATACATACATACATACATACATACATACATACATACATACATACATACATACATACATACATACATACATACATACATACATACATACATACATACATACATACATACATACATACATACATACATACATACATACATACATACATACATACATACATACATACATACATACATACATACATACATACATACATACATACATACATACATACATACATACATACATACATACATACATACATACATACATACATACATACATACATACATACATACATACATACATACATACATACATACATACATACATACATACATACATACATACATACATACATACATACATACATACATACATACATACATACATACATACATACATACATACATACATACATACATACATACATACATACATACATACATACATACATACATACATACATACATACATACATACATACATACATACATACATACATACATACATACATACATACATACATACATACATACATACATACATACATACATACATACATACATACATACATACATACATACATACATACATACATACATACATACATACATACATACATACATACATACATACATACATACATACATACATACATACATACATACATACATACATACATACATACATACATACATACATACATACATACATACATACATACATACATACATACATACATACATACATACATACATACATACATACATACATACATACATACATACATACATACATACATACATACATACATACATACATACATACATACATACATACATACATACATACATACATACATACATACATACATACATACATACATACATACATACATACATACATACATACATACATACATACATACATACATACATACATACATACATACATACATACATACATACATACATACATACATACATACATACATACATACATACATACATACATACATACATACATACATACATACATACATACATACATACATACATACATACATACATACATACATACATACATACATACATACATACATACATACATACATACATACATACATACATACATACATACATACATACATACATACATACATACATACATACATACATACATACATACATACATACATACATACATACATACATACATACATACATACATACATACATACATACATACATACATACATACATACATACATACATACATACATACATACATACATACATACATACATACATACATACATACATACATACATACATACATACATACATACATACATACATACATACATACATACATACATACATACATACATACATACATACATACATACATACATACATACATACATACATACATACATACATACATACATACATACATACATACATACATACATACATACATACATACATACATACATACATACATACATACATACATACATACATACATACATACATACATACATACATACATACATACATACATACATACATACATACATACATACATACATACATACATACATACATACATACATACATACATACATACATACATACATACATACATACATACATACATACATACATACATACATACATACATACATACATACATACATACATACATACATACATACATACATACATACATACATACATACATACATACATACATACATACATACATACATACATACATACATACATACATACATACATACATACATACATACATACATACATACATACATACATACATACATACATACATACATACATACATACATACATACATACATACATACATACATACATACATACATACATACATACATACATACATACATACATACATACATACATACATACATACATACATACATACATACATACATACATACATACATACATACATACATACATACATACATACATACATACATACATACATACATACATACATACATACATACATACATACATACATACATACATACATACATACATACATACATACATACATACATACATACATACATACATACATACATACATACATACATACATACATACATACATACATACATACATACATACATACATACATACATACATACATACATACATACATACATACATACATACATACATACATACATACATACATACATACATACATACATACATACATACATACATACATACATACATACATACATACATACATACATACATACATACATACATACATACATACATACATACATACATACATACATACATACATACATACATACATACATACATACATACATACATACATACATACATTCATTCGGATGCCTTCTAGAAGGCCTCTGTACCCCTTCTTTGGATGAACAAGGCCTGCTCGCTCCATTCCATACTCATATCTTTTTTTACACACTTTGTCATTGCGAAGTATGCGTTTCGTTCTAGCTTCTTAAGCAGGTACTTAAGAATGGTAACGGGATCAGAAAAAAATTATTATTTTGCTTTTGCAAAAAACAATACAAAAAATGTTACTGCTTCGCTACTCCCTTCTCATAAAAGCGAGTGGGAAGGTGTATCTTATCTTTTAAACCAAAGAGCTGAGGTTTTCTATGAGGCATTCTTTAGCAGTTAGAAAAGAACTGTAATTGAATCAAAAAAATTTTTAAGCCTGAAGTAAGAAGAGCAATAACACATTACAAAGCAGTGCTTAACATCAAACAGAATAATAAATGGTTTCTTTTAATTCTTAAGCTACGGTCACACCTATTAAATATTTGACCAAATAAGCGTAACCCCTTCTTTGGGTAATAGTTATTGAGATTTAAAATCGTCTTAATATCACAAATCAAGTTATTTTTACTACCAGACATAGCAAAAAATTGTTTTTTGTAAGAATTGCTATTATAATCAAAATAAATATTTGAATTGAAGGAAATAATTATTAACTTTGCTTGTTGGTCCGGTTTTTTTCGTCAAATATTTAATAAGTGTGACCGTAGCTTTAGTCTGTAGGTCCACACCACGCGTTCTATATGTACAGGTATCCCTCGATTTACGCGGTATGTTGGGACCGAGAAAAGACCGCGTAATTCAAAACCGCGTAAATAAAGGTTCTAAATCAGTACAAAATTCTATTTTGGGACCAGAAATATAATAAACCGCACAAATTGAAACACGAACTTTATACGAAATTCAAATTTTTGACCGGAAATTCGTGTAAAACAAGCATATTAATAATATAATGCAAATTAAACCTTTATTTGATTTTACTGGTGGCATTTCTAAAATAATAAAATTAATAACACAAAACGACAGCAAATAGTTTATTTTACTACCTTTAAAGTTGTTTTCCACTGAAAATTAAATTTAACCTGTTCTTTTTAGCAAACAGCTGATAATGTTTACAAAATTAGTGTTGTAAGCCGCGCAATTCGAGGGTTGCCACTATTTTCAAATCGTTTTTAAGTAAAATCGCGTAAAAAAACGCGTTATATAAAAAAATGGTTGCTATTATTAAACCGCGTTAAATCAAAACCGCGCAAATAAAGTACCGCGCAAATCGAGGGATACCTGTATGTTTCTTTTTTTACCACGCATGCTGAAGTAGAAAGAAATCCTACTACTACTTTTTAGACAGACGCAAAAACGCATTGCACGCTAGGTATAGACGGGGGTGGCTTAAGCCGTTTTGCTTTACACCATAATATGTATTTAGTTAAATGTTTTCTCATTGATATGTCTTGTACCCAATACAATTTTTTTTTATCATTTTGCGAAGCACTAAAGGTACATTTAAATTTTAAATTAAGGTTTCTTTAAATTTTAAAACGAAAGTGGATTTTGACTTGCATTACAAAACTGAATAAGACTGCGAATTGAGCAAGACGTTTTGCAAAAAACCTGTTTTAGTAAGCTTTGAACTTATATAGATTTTTTTCAAGCTATAAAATTTACAAATCTTTGCTCGTTGTAAGGCATTTTAAGCGAAACGTCTACTTTTTTTAATGTAACGCCAGAATGCAAATAAGGCTGTATCTTAGGACCATGTTGTTCAACAGTTCTCCCTTTTGTTACTTAATGTAGCTTGAACTAGCTACTTAATAGCTAGTTGCGCTTTACACTAAAATATAAAAAAGGAAACTTTACATAGGTATAAAATTTTTGGAATTGCCCATATACAACCTTGTTGTACACTCACAATATTCTGTACGTAAAATTAACTGAAATTGTAATATAAAATAAATGAAAAATCAATTAAAAACCGGTCTACCTATTTTTCATTTATTTTTAACAAAAAGTCCATTTAATTTTTACTGTCAAAAATTCAACACCATATTCCGTAAAATCAAATAAATATTCAGTTATTTTATAAAATTTTACTGTCAAAAATTCAACACCATATTCAGTAAAAACAATTAAATATTCAGTTATTTTATTAAATTTTCGTTTACTCCACAAAAGTGTCGAATTTCTAAAAAAATACCAGACAGACACCTGTGCACTTGTTTTTCTTATAAGCGAGAGAGGGAGAATATTTTTATTTACTTACCCAGTTACAGACGTTTGTTTTACTTTTGTTGAACTGACCACGTTGTTTACAGAAGAACTCTCAATTATAAGACACCAGCAGCATGACCGATATTTAACTAAATTATTTTAACAAATAGAAAATGGGAATTGCTTACACAAAACAAGCAATTAAGTTTTTATATGTAGATAAGTAAAAATTAATTTTTGGTAGTAAAATTATATAAAATAACTGAATATTTAATTGTTTTTACTGAATATGGGGTCAATTTGACAGTAAAAAATTGACAGTAAAATTTTAATAAATAACTGAATATTTAATAGTTTTAACTGAATATGGTGTTGAATTTTTGACAGTAAAATTTTACAAAATAACTGAATATTTATTTGCTTTTACGGAATATGGTGTTGAATTTTTGACAGTAAAAATTAAATGAACTTTTCGTTGCTTTAAATTACATTTTTATTTACTTTAACATAAAGAAGAATTTAACTCAATCAACGGACAATATTAACTGCAACTGAAAATCCGTATTAATATAAACTTGGTTTTTTGAATAACTGTTAGAATCAGTTAAAAATAAAATTGCTTGGAATTTTAAATGTGTATTTATTTAAAAATGACTGAACGGAATACTTCTTAAATAAACTACAGTCCGTTACTGTAATAATATTGTGAGTGTAGGTATTGAGCCAGAGATAATAAATTTGTTTAGATAGAATATGAAGATTGTATTGTGAAAGTTTTAAATCAATTAAGAATGTTTGCTGGGCTTAATTTAGTAAGTTTACGTATTCTATCGTTTTCTTCTGTTGTTGTTGGTGTTTTGTATCTGTTTATCTACCCATTGTACGTAAAGCTGATATAACAAATACATAGGTATAAAGATTTTAATCATTTAAGTAGATTGATCCTCCATAACCTTAGAAATACTATAAATATGTACGTAAAGAATCAAATAAAAATAGAAAAAAAATAAAATAAAAACAGGTACTAATACATAATCAAAAACGGTTTATGTTTATACACTTATTCAGATTTTCCTCACTCCCTGACCCACTCTCCACCAACAATGTTAAAAACACACAATTATGTACGTTTTATTTTTATATATGTAGGTACATACCTACTTATACTACTAATGTATGTGTGAACAAAAATATTCGAGTTTTTTTAAATTCTAAGGAAATTAAAAAAAAACTGTTTATAACAAAAACAAAATTTAACAGAACTGTCAGAAATGTAAAGATTTCTTAGAAAGAAAATTTTGTAAAATTTCGCTACTTTAACGACCAGAGAAAAACTTAACTGGCAATTTTCCCCAATTTTACTGGCTAGAAGAAATAATCAAATAAAAGATTTTCAGATAAGCATACATACATAAAACATACAAACATATGTACTTACATACATATGTACGTAATATGCATGGTATTATTTATTTTTTTGCAGCTCTACCATTCAATTAATTTTTTTTTTAATTCCCTAAGCTAATCCCGCGAAGCTCTACGCTTGTCTGCAGGAAAGAAACCAGAGTCTCTGGCGGGAATCGGGGCACTCAGTTAGTTTTTTTTTTTAATTCCCAAAGCTAATCCCGCAAAGCTGTTCTACGCGGCTGTAGGAAAAATGGCCCAAGAAAAAAAATTAAAAATCGCCCAAATGAAGAATCGCTCAATAGAACATGAAAAATGACCCAAAAAGTTAAATATGAAATTTTGCCCAAAAAAAAAGAAAAGGGGGGGGGGGGGGGGAAATGAAAATAACCCAAAAAGCAAAACCGAATATTTTCCCAAAAAAAAAAAAAATTCAAAATTACCCAATTTGCAAAAAAGTGTTTATTATTCAAATAGATTTAGTTACATACAAATGTAAGTTTTATGTAAAAAATTACATTGTATCTTCAGCTGCTCGGCAGTATGGACAGTAATACTCTTTTTTTTGTATTTCGTATTTATTATTATTAATAATAATAATTGCCTTTCTAAAGCAACAAGACATAACACCTTATAAATAACAGCTCTAGGATCAGATGAGTTATCAGATATAATATTCGTAAAATAACATTTGTTGAAACTAAATATACTAATCTAGTGAAATTTAACATAAATAAACATGAATATCATTTTAAACTTGAAGAACAATGTAGAAAAAAAAATAACAAGAGGATTCATTATACATTTGAGCCCTCCGCCAAACTTTGTGCCTGCATTTTGACCACACATTCATTGCAGCATTTTAAATGTCTGCATGGCAATAATGCTGTGTTGGTAGAGTTGACAAAGCAAACAATGCATTTGAAAGAATTTTTACGTTGTTGACTTCATTGTTATCGTCTGTCGATTCCACTTCACCATCTGTTTCTCCCGGATCTCTTTCAAATATGTCTCCGAACTGTTTCCAATCAGTACAAACATTATTTTTAGGAACAACAATTCGGTTTAAAAAACTAGCAACAGTAATAGTGGTTGCTTATAAAGCTTCACTTGCCTCTATAATTTTTCGTGCTTTAATTGCATATTGCCGCGTGACTCTTTTGTGCCAAGCGTACCACCACTTTCGATCAAGAGTTTTAGAGCCCTGCTTTTACAAAATTCTTCATCTCGCAGAACTCCTACAAATTTAAAAAAATGTCCTTGCGCCCGGCCGAGAAGCTTTAGTTAGCGAAGTCGGTGCATAGAGGAGAAAATCCTTGCGCCCAAAAGTGTTTTCGTACAGTATCACAGTTACATAAATATTAATTAATAATTTAGACAAATAGTATGTAAGATTTTGACGAAATTTAAAAAACGAAAAATCACCCAATAATAACGAAAAATAGCCCAAACATTTTGGCTCACTTTTCATATGAATTCAGGCCCAATTTTACATGGAATTTTAAATTTTTTTTTTTTTTGCCATTTTCTTTGGGCGATTTTTCCTACAGCCCTTCTACGCTTGTCTGCTGGAAAGAAACCAGAGTCGCTGGCGGGAATCGAACCGAACCCGCAACCCCGGCGCTGATAGACTTGCTCACTCCCAGCTAGTAGGGATGGGCAAATTGAAAAAAAAAAATCGATACAAATTCGCTATACATTTTTATTATTATAAAATATCGATATACCGAATGTATTTTGCTGAAACTATAAACAATTTAAAAAATTTAGTATGTATACCTTTGTACACACATGCATACATATTTATGAACAAACATATTTTCATTTTATTCAAAAAATTAATAAAAACAAAAAATTCAATCAAAACAAAAAATTCGATTATAACAAAAACAAAAGGGAAGAATACCTACAAAAAACCATATGAAATCCAAAAAAAACTTAATTACGAAAAATTTAAATGGAAGTAAATAAGTCATGGAAGTACGAACTTAACTTAAAATTTGAATAGCACCCCAAAAGTACCAACTTTAACTAGAAATGTTTTTGATTGTTTTAGTCAAACCAGTAATCATCAGATATGGACAACAGGAGCACTCCTGTCAATCTGCTTCTTGTATCCGGCACTGCTTCTTATATATGCCAATCATTTTAGATCTTCATATGAGTTTAAAAAAACATATGATGCATGCAATGATGCAAATTCTTAAAAAAACGTATGGTTTCAAAAACGGCTAAAATTTTGAGTTTTTAATGAAGACTGAATTTACAAAATATCGAATTCGATAGTCTCATTTCAATATCGATATATTGATGTATCGGTATTTTAAATATCGGCGATATATATAGATTATATTTTTTTTATATATCGATATTTTTGCCCATTCCTACCAGCTAGCCAACCGGGGCACTCACAAATCGTCATATGTATGTAGTTTATTAGCAGGACAAGTTTGAATTTGTACAAAAATGTTTAAATGCAAATCTTCCCAAAAAATTTGAAAATATGAACGCGAAAAAACACAAACCTATAATTTTTTTCCATTAGTTTTATTTAAATTAATATGATCTTCGATTGTCACACAAAACCGTCGAATATATTGAAAATATACGTTCAACATCCTTTGTCAGATCTTAGTTGGAGTATGGTTCCATAATTTGGAGACCTTACTGCAACATTTATAATGTGTCGAGTTGAGAGAATACAGAGACGGTTTATGATTTTTTTTTTTTGAGACTTGTCAATGAAACTAGAAAAGTAGAAACGACAGTTTCTTTCTTAACATGCAACATGGATGAATGGATACTCTCTAGCCTCTTGAGGTTTTACGAAACCAACGAATTCTTTTTTGTAGTCTTTATTTAAAGGGTGTTTCTAGTTCGGTCCAATTAAATGTAACACTTCTTTTACTTTCTTTAATTCCTTTAATGACAAGTTTCATATTCTTGTGGACTTGTCTGTACCTTTTATTTTTAACGCAAAAAGGGATCTACACACAAATATGTACATATATATACATACATATGTATGTAGATTTATATACAGTGTGCGTGTAACTCCTTTAAAACTAGGGTTGATATTGTATGATGATGACAGACGCTAAATAAACAGCTAAAAGATATTGTAATATAAAAAAATAAAATAAATAAACTGTGATACCATGAAACGTTAAAAAAAAACTATCAAATACACGTAAACTAGAGAAAGGGTTCAATGGGTATCATTATACTCTTAAGGGACAGACAACATTATTAGTTAAACATCATGTAACTTAAATAAAACTGTGTTTATGATGACAAAATGATGATGTTGATGATGACAATAAAAAAAAGGGTGAGGCAAATTATATCTGCAACTCAACAAAACGCACTAAACGTACGTTCGTTTGTTCGCACGGCACGGCACCGCACCGTACCGTTCTGAATTTGATTGCCTGCATGCAAACAGCAATTATACGTTACATTCGAATTTATTGTTTGGTTTTACCAAAATTAGGAGGGATGCAAAAGGATCACACACGAATGCTAAAGCCGATTGACCGCATAATATTACAAATTTCAAGTATCAACCGTTAGAGCAATGAATTGAAAAAAATGAAAACTACCTACAATAATACACTTAGGCCTACAGCACAAAACAGAAGCATTGTTAAGATATAATTGGGCACAGTAAACGATACCTGAAACGAATAACGAATTCTTTAAATTAATTAAATAATATTTACAAGTATGGATTAATTTTTTTTATTTTTTTGGTTATAACTTGGACCTTAGTCACGATTTTTGTTCTGAATAGGGGCTGCAGAGTTGATTTAAAAAAAAAAAAAATTTATTGCGAATTCATAAATGATGGCTCAAAATAAACAATAACAACAGGGCGATTCTATTCTGACGGGTGCAACATTTAGACGCTTTAAACGTCTTTTACTAATATAAAGAAACACATTTGCAATTAAGTTATTTCTAGAAGGGAAAAACATTTTGTTATATACTATTGTTATCTATTTACAAGAATTTATATGAAACGATCAAATAGCCACGAGAGAGCTTTAAACTGCATGACGGGTGCAACCAAATCGGCCCACTTTCATACACTCACAATATTATTACAGTAACGGACTGTAGTTTATTTAAGAAATATTCCGTTCAGTCATTTTTAAATAAATAAACATTTAAAATTCCAAGCAATTTTATTTTTAACTGATTCTAACAGTTATTCAAAAAACCAAGTGCATATTAATACGGATTTTTCAGTTGCAGTAAATATTGTCCGTTGTTTGAGTTAAATTCTTCTTTATGTTAAAGTAAATAAAAATGTAATTTAAAGCAACGAAAAGTTCATTTAATTTTTACTGTCAAAAATTCAACCGCGAATTCCGTAAAAACAAATAAATATTCAGTTATCTTTTATAAATTAATTGTCAAAAAATTAACTACATATTCCGTAAAAACAAATAAATATGCAGTTATTTTATAAAATTTTACTGTTAAAAATTCAACACCATATTCAGTAAAAACAATTAAATATTCAGTTATTTTATATAATTTTACTACCAAAAATTAATTTTTACTTATCTATAAAAAATTAATTGCTTGTTTTGTGTAAGCAATTCCCATTTTCTATTTGTTAAAATAATTTAGTTAAATATCGGTCATGCTGCTGGTGTCTTATAATTGAGAGTTCTTCTGTAAACAACGTGGTCAGTTCAACAAAAGTAAAACAAACGTCTGTAACTGGGTAAGTAAATAAAAATATTCTCCCTCTCTCGCTTATACGAAAAACAAGCGGACAGGTGTCTGTCTGGCATTTTTTAGAAATTCGGCTCTTTTGTGGAGTAAACGAAAATTTAATAAAATAACTGAATATTTAATTGTTTTTACTGAATATGGGGTCAATTTGACAGTAAAAAATTGACAGTAAAATTTTAATAAATAACTGAATATTTAATCGTTTTTACTGAATATGGTGTTGAATTTTTTACAGTAAAATTTTATAAAATAACTGAATATTTATTTGATTTTACGGAATATGGTGTTGAATTTTTGACAGTAAAAATTAAATGAACTTTTTGTTAAAAATAAATGAAAAATAGGTAGACCGGGTTTTAATTGAACTTTCATTTATTTTATATTACAATTTCAGTTAATTTTACGTACAGAATATTGTGAGTGTAAGATCATACCACAAAAGCACAAAACTCTGTTAATTTTTAAACTTTTTTTGTATTATTCTTTTTTATTGTGAAAGATGAGATATCAGACGATGATTATCAAATCAAACATCGTAGAGAAATATAATCCAATAATAAGAAATTTGCTCTTTAAGCCATGACGGGTGCAACATGCAATGAATTTTCGGTTCGCGCCAAATCTATGAATTTTAATGCTTCGAAGTGCACAACAAATTTATATTTAAGCTTACGTCTATAAAAATCATATTATTATAAAATATAGATATTTTACTTTAAATTGGCATCAAAAAAGTAGCAAATAGTGTGATTTGAAAATTGATGTTAAAAGTTGTCTAGAATAGAATCGCCCAACAATCATTTAGTAATTTTAAATCTGAAGACATGGAAATATCAAAAAAATACAATAAAATTGACATGAAATTTATTAAGAAGCAGGAAACTTTTTATAATTAAACATACAAATATTTAAAACAGGTCGAATTTGAGAGACGGCAGGTGTTTTCTAGAATCGCAGTGATTTTAAGCCGTAAAGGGGTTTAACATCACGCAGTTGATGTTGTGCTGTTCTGCAAATCAACCGATTTTAATTTTTACAAAATTTGTAAAAGTTCGAACGATTTTCGCCTTCAACATCGAAATCTGGATCTTCGAATGTGAATAAAAACAACGTGTTCGCATTTAACTTCCGCAAGACTTTTTTGATATGCCTATATTTTTCGCAAAATTAACGATTTTCTGCATATTTGTTGTGCCAGCCAAATTTGCCAGAAAAACACCAAGTGTTTTTTCTGCATTGACCATTTTGGCACATTTTCTGTTTAATTTGGCAGTTAGAAATTTATTAAACCAAAATCCTGAAAATCTGAAATGATGGCCCTTTGTTCCACAGGACATAATAAATAAATAAAAAATTCTGAAAATGGTTAAGATTAATACCTAGATTTGTTTATGGCAGGTTTTAGGCATATTTTTATATTCAATTCAATTCAATTTCATTTTATTTAAATTTTTTTCTTCAAAAAGAGAAATTTTTTAGTAAAACCGATAGATTTTTTTGTTTCAAATAACTTTTTTATGTTGGAACTAAACCACCCGTCCACACGCGCAATAAGTTTAGCAACTTTCAAATGAATCATTATGAATCGCTTATAAATCTTGTAACGTCGAAAGTCTTAAAATGTGTAACTATCCCCATAAGAAAATATACATCAATAACACTGTGCAACAAAAAAAAAAACCAAACTTCAAAATTTTCTAGGCCAGGAATTTCGAAAATCCGTTTTACATACATTGCACGATTTTTGGTCCTACATTACCCCTAGTGAAATTTGGTGCAGAAGATATTCGTGAAACATTTCAACCCTCTAAAGTGCCGTTTTAGTATACTTTTGTGTGGAAGTTAAAAAAAGGACAAAAATTACCCTTTAAAATTAGTGTTAGAGGGTTAATATATTCTAAGCTTCCGTAATAATATTTCAGCACAGAAGTACATTTAGTATATTTTTTTGACTTAAACCAAACGACTTTTAAAAAAATTAAAAAACCTTAGGGACCGATAGATCTGCTCTACCAACGGTCAAGTTACAATTCGCGTTGCAAGTATTGAGGCTGGCGGCGATGACCCGAATTTTGTTGCACTGTGTAATTGCTAATTCCAAGAAAAACAGAAACGAAAAGTTATTTTATATAGCTTTGCAGGCCAAACATTGCGACTCATTAAAAATTCCTGATAATTCATTTCTTTTATGATCATTTTATAGCTGGAAAAATATAAGTACAAGAAAAATGGAACGATGGAAAAAAATACTTCCTTTCAACATCGTTATTATTCGACCAGTTTGAACCGGTTATTTAAGTTTTACCCAAGCCGGTCATTTTAAAATGTCAATTTTTCGAATATCGAATAAATGTTCCATTCCATGTCCCATAAATAAAAAAATGGAAATAGCAATTTGTGTGAAAGCATTCTTCATATATTTTTATACAGATCTTGTCTATGGAGATATTTGAACGGGATTAAAAAGACGAAGTAAGGTGTCTAAAGTGCGTAACGACTTATTAATCACCTTTAATTAGTATTAACAAGCTTGACATTAATGTGCGCCAAATAAAACTTGACTCCGTTCCAAGTAGATCTTAAGAGACGGCACATAATACATTACAAAAAAATATTTGCCCGTTGTGTTGCCGGCGGAATCAACGATATGGGAAAATTTCACCAGATTTTTTTTTTTAATAAATGATAAATATTATGGAAGGTTTTAAATTGTGGTCGACGAATGCATAGATTTTTCATACAAAATACATGTTCATATTAATATTCGTTTCTATAATTTTGAAACAAAATCATTTGAAATATGTACATTGGGGTGTTTTTTCAAAACCGATTATCGAATTTTAAAGGTGCTCACATCTAGAATTATGCTATTTAGTGTTAAAAAACAATTGCAAAAATTTTAGCTCATTCGGACTTTGCTTTCCCGTACCTAAAGAGCCCCAAAGTTTTAGAAAATGACTGTTTTTCACGAAATAGCGCTATGTTTCTGCTACATATGTTCTAATCCCCGCGAAGCTGTACGCTTGTCTGCAGGAAAGAAACCAGAGTCTCTAGCGGGAATCGTACCCGCCCCCCCGGGGCTGATAGACAAGCTCGCTACTAGCTAGCCTACCGGGGCACTGTATATCATCCTGGCTAAGAGGGGTTGCTTGTAACTTTCAAAAAATATGGTTGAAGTCTACTGACAAAGACATGCTTAACCACCCAACAAATGAAAACTATAACACACATCCTCTCTTCGGAATATTTTTCCATTCATGCTCTAAGATTGTACGTGTTCACCACCTTATCAAAGGTCTACACCAAAGATAAATATCTCAGCAATTCGGTTATTTCAACAGAGAGCCATATTTCTTATTGCTCAGCTTATGTTAAAGGCATGGGAAAACGTTTTTATAAGAGTACTCAATTAATCGACGTTTTGTATTAATCGAGGTAAAAAAGTAATCCTCAGGGCAGCCGAAGAAGTGGAGGTGGAAACTGCGGAGCCTGAAGTATCCTGGGATGAAATAAAATGTATCGCTACAGACAAACCCAGATGGAAGCCATTCATTGAGGCCATATCTCAGGTGGAGACCCTGTGTAAAGTTGGGTAAATTAAAGCTTTGTATTTTGAAATATTGCGTTAACAGAGTAACCAAGAATTTTGGTGCTGCGATTATCCAGGAGTAGCGTTTATCGAGGGTTGCGTTAACCGAGGTAACACTGTGTATACTTATTTGTATTTTGCTTGTGTGTGTATAATGTGACATATTATTAGTTTTTTTTTTTTTTTTTTTATAAAAAAATAAAAAACAACCAAAAAAGACTTTTTTCTTAAGAGCATAAAGAATGTCAATTAAAATAATTAAAAACAATCAAGAGAAGAAAATGTAGTCATCATGAAAAAAAATCTACAAATACATATATGTATATAGAACTAATCGTAGTCATGTTTTCGTTCTTATAAATTAAAAAAAAAAAAATAAGCACGTAAATTAAATACTTACTTTTGATTATAAGTATCAATAAATTTGTGGTGATACGGAAAAAGTGATTAAGTCTGCTAATTTTTATATGTATGTAGTTTTGTAGCAGAGCAATTTGGAAATTTAGCGGTAATTTTTGAAAATTTACTGGTTTTATTATACCTTTTTCGTTCCAACTTGAAGAAAGACATGTAAGCAAGAAGTCATTTTGCTGCAACTTCCTTCAAAATAATTAAAACTTTGCCGATGTAAACTTTTGAACGTGAAAATCTTAAAAGTTTCATTAGCTCAAATTGAGCTTAACTCAAAACTTAAGCACTTTATTATTTTTGCCACAGAAAATTAATAATGAATATATATATTTTCCGCAGAGCTCCTTCTCTGGAGTAGCACTCCCCGATCTGGGCTTACTAAATCAAAAAATAAATGTATCTGCGGCATTTTGACAAAACAACTTGAGTCGAGATAAGATAGCAAAAAAGTTTTTAAAAAAACTTGGTGAACAAATCATTTTTATCAAATAACAAAATAAACCAAAATTAAAATACAAAATTTTAAAAACGTAAACAAAAATGTTTTTTGAGTGAAAATTCGTATGATTAACAACATATTTTTAAAATTTTTAAATTTGATTACGATGTTTTGTCAAAATGCCACAGATACATACATATGTACACATTTGTGTATCATCAGTGTTGCCAGTAGATTTTTCGGAAAAATACCTAAATGTGCTTAAAAAAATCCGATTTTCCCTAAACTTTTTTGCTCCTTATTTCATTCCTTTTCGCTGGACTGGAGTTATGGGAGTTGTTTCATGATTGATGTTGACTATAGACTGGCAGGCGCCGCAGTGGTGAAAACGGTAGAACGACCAAGAATTCTGATGATGAGAATGTGGTTGTACGCGAAGCTACATAGTAAATTCGACCCAAGTTCAATCCCATGTCCAGTCAAAAATAAAAATTATCAAAAAGTTTTCAATTCATTTCATGTTGTAAATTCTTTTCTTTACTAAAAATAATTTAATGAAAATTAAATTGAATGAACTCAAGCCTAATTAAAATACCAAAAGAAAAAAGTTATTTCATTATGAAAAAAAATTCAATATTTCTTTCTTTTTTTCTCTATAACGAGCCTTATTCCCAATTTTTATTTCTGACAAATACACTAAAATTTATTGTTGAGGGAAAGTAGTTTCAAAGCTTAGACAAAACACCAATAATAAACAGTGAGTTAAGCTTTTCTAACATTCCCCCAAATTGTTGTGGCCCTTAATGACAATTTCAGATTCATTGATTTGAGTTCTGTCTGTGCCATCTTAGATTTTTGAAAAGCAATTTATTGAAATACCATCTTCTGCAACAATCCGGGATGAGACAAAACCAGGGTTTAACAAACTGCAGTCGTAACCAAAAACTGTCGAACAAAAAACAAAAATTTGTGTACAACTTTTCGCTTTTTGAGTTGGTTTGACAGCGACTGTTTACATTTAATGAATCAGAAGTGAAAGCAACAGTTTTTTTTCACCAATGACAGATAAAGAAGTTGAAGAAATTGTACATTTTTTTTATTTTGACTGCAGTTTTTTAAACGCTGAATAAAACACAACGTTTTATTTTTTAAAATGCATTTTACAGAGGGATTTAAGTCACATACAACGTTAGATTCAAAATCTAACTTTATGTTTATGTACATTTTTAAGATGACTCGTAACAAGCGATGTTGAGGATCCTTTGCAAGACAAGATTTAAGTTCAAATTTGACGTAACATAACAATAGCCATACAAAACGGTTGTTTGAACCAACCTTATGGGCAACACTGTATTTGATTGTAGGTCAAAAACCGTGTTTTTTGAAATATTTCGGCAACCGATTTCAGAACTCTATACTTCAATACCAGAATTTTAATTTAATATATGGGTGTTTCCACAGAAAATTACCCCTTAAGCAAAATAAATGTATCTGTAATAGTGATGGACAAAAAACATCGATGTTTTTAAAACACTCGATGTATTGCGCCGAAACATCGATATAATCCGATGTTTTTTTGCTCCTAAACAATCGGAAACATCGATGTTTTCTTTCGATGCATCGAAATGACAAATTGTATATAGAACGTGTAGATTGGTATATAGATGTGTATACATATCTATATGTGTTGGAATGACTCCAGTTTGCGTATGTAAATGTGGTAAATATTATGCGAACAACTGTCAACATTATTATATGCGCCGAATAAGTTTGGGTTTGGCATCTTTACTCCCAACAAACAGCTTGAAAACCACGCGTAATTAAAATAAAAGCTAACAAATTATGCATAAGTTCAACCAAGGAAAATATTTTGCTGTTTGTTTATTGTTTACAGTATTGAAAAAAAGTATTGGGAGATGTAAAATAAACTAAAGATTTTTCGAAAATATAATAATAATAATAAATAATTAAAAAAAAATCGATGTATAACAACATCGATGTATTTCATGAAATATCGATGCAACATCGATGTATGTTTGCGATGCATCGCATCGAAAAAAAATATCGATGTTTTTTTACAGTTTCCATCCCTAATCTGTAATTTTCCGAAAGATTAACTTTTTTTTTCTTGATACTAACAAAAATATGCTACTTTAAGTTACCCATAATAAATGGATTCAAACACAAAAAACTTTTAACTTTTTAAAATGTAACGACCGTTACTTTAAAAAAAATTTTTTTTGGCAACTAATTTCTTTGGTTTGAAAATAAATCCATTTCATAGAATTTAAAAAGATATTTTACTTGACATATCGTGCGCAAAATTTTAGAATATGTACATGATGTTTGTTTCCGACAGTTGAAAACAGCACATTTATAAAGTAACGGCCGTTACATTTTTAATGGTCAAAAAAAGTATTGATATAACATTGGGCACGTTCATAAGACGTAACAGTTGTGTAAACGTTTAGTGTTTGTTTTAGAAACGCATAGTTGAGTTCCGCTCAACACAACAGTTGGGTATTTGAAGCCATTTAATCCATCATAAAATTTTTTAGCTACCTAAACTCAACATGTTGTGTTCAACCTCAACAGCTGACACTCAGATATAAATTCTGTATTATCCATACTTTTTAGCTAAACTAATAAATGTTATTATCACTTTTATTTTTTTTCAATTGTTTATATTTATCAGCTGTTAATTTTTTATTATACATATAATGCCGTTTCTAAGACGAAAGTGTTCGGCTCAACAGTTGTCAACAGTTTTCTAGCAGTTGAGCTCAACAGCTACGTCTTATGAACGTGCCCATTGTTTATGAATTCTTTCGGTTGCTGCCGTTGCTTGAACTTTCGTTCGTCTAAAATGGAGCAATCCTCATGGCATATTTGGGTAGGTTGAAATTTTATTTAAAAAATCTCCGAAAATCGGTAACGACCATTACTTTGGAAACACCCATATGTAATAAAATTACTAACTTTATTGTTGTACCTACATATGTATCATTATTTGCTTCCCCTCATCTAACTGCTTACTATCGATTAAATGCTTAATTATAGTCATACAAAAGAAATTTTCAACATATTTCAGTAGAAACTCCTTTTTAATTTGATAACAAATTGTAGTTTATTAAATAAAAAAAAAAAACACACACACACAATTATGCCCTTTCTGTCCGGCGTTTTCACGCTTAACCAGCGAGTAAACATGAGTGTCACGATGAATTTCGGTTCTCAGTTTAAAGTGAAGAAAAACCCCTGTTTCGAATATACATTCATACGCCAAATGTAAATCGTTTGAATATTAAAAAAAGTCATATAATAAATTTGTTTGGAATTCGATATTTAACTGTGAGTAAAAACGAGAGTATCTTACAATTATGTATGTGTGTAGTCAAGTTCGATCGATAATGCGATAATTATGCCTGCCTACTTTATCTGTTAAAAAACTAAACGCTTTAACTAGGCTTCATTTTTTTTTAACTTTTAACGCATCTTAAAGAGCCAGATTTAAAAAAAGAAATATTTTTTTTCATTTAGTAGGTATAAAATCAATTTTTTTAAGGGTGGGTGGGGGGGGGGGGGGTGAGTATGTTTATAAGGGAAAATTATCTTCTGGCTTCCTACTGCTATTGTAGTTTTTAAGTTTGTTGTCATGCACAGAATTAAATTACATACAACAGGGATACATTTAAGGTTAATTAAATGACAAAAAGGGGTTAAAAAGGTTTCTTTATGGCAAACAAAGTGAATTAAAAAAAAAATAATAAAAAACAGCGTCCAAATAAACGAGATCAGTACCGGCAAATTCTTAAATAAAAAAAATTACACGAGACGCAGTCAGTGGGAGGTTTTTAAAAAATAATGTTAATACTACATTCGGCACTGCCGAATCTTTGATACGAATCTTTGACATTTCGAATATTTTAGGAGTGGGCTTTTTACAGGACCCTATTGTAAATTATGGACCGATCTTAATGAAATTTGACAATGTGATTTATAGTTGTATAAAACTATGATTGACCTAATTTTATTACAATAAAATTAAAATTTTCTGAGTGGGCTTTTTTATCAGGGCCTATAGACAATTAAGGACAGATTTTCACACAATTTTGTGGTATAATTTGATTGAAAGAATCTGATAGTTTTTGTGACAAAATTATTCATTACTTAGGGTGCTTGTTTCACATTTTGACTCACATCTTTTATCCTATTGAACCGATTTTGCTAGATTTCAATCCCAAACTTCTTAATATTGCTATTAACAATTTGACACCAATATTACATTATACATACCTTGTGAAAAGGCTGAGCAATATTTTTATTTAATTCAAAAGATTTCCTTAGCTCTGCAGTCAAACGGTTAACCTGCGCAATAGATCCGTGATGCTTACGGAAACCCAACTTCTGTCTTTCAAATGTGGGATGATTCTTAAGTGTTCGATAGGCAAGGCAGTAAGCTAAACAGTCTATAAGAATGGTACAGTTAAATCATTGCCCGACTATGGCACCATTATTACATGAGTAGTTATCCAATTTGTGGAAAAAATTCCATTAAAAAGATCGACATACTTATAAAAAAGTGGCATTGTGTTAGTAATTGATGTTCTCGGTAATGTGCTAACCGATTTTATTTTAAGAAATCTCCCACATAATAGGTGACATGAATGCTTCTATTTTAATGTATATACGGTCTTTTTTTATATGCATTGGTATATGTATAAGTTATAGCCATTTTAATGCCTTTTTTGTGTGTGTATGTGGGGAAATACATATTTGGATACATATCACATCCAAACGGCAGATGTTAACGAAATTTGGTATCAAGATTAAATATTCCAGCGAAATTATTATAGGTACAATAAAAGGGATAACATAGAGAGAAAAAGGCAAAACTGGAAACGATTTATTTTCCAAATTCATTCTAAATCAAAATTTTTTCTATAAATTTCAATAGCATGTCAAAAAAAACTAAATTTTGAAAATCGCCCTTTTGGAATAAAAGTGGGTAAAATATGGAATTTTGAGCATACATATTTTATTTAACGCCATTTAGGCCAATTTTCACAACTTACCGATAGCTAAAAGTAGACTTAAACCGGCCTTATAAAAAGTGTTCCATTATTAAAACTTAACTTAAACCTTAAGTCAGCGATGAAGTAAATTATGGTTCATCCTACCTGGTAGGTTAAAGTTAAGTTGTAATAATGGAACACTTCTTAAACGGCCGATAAAAATCTAACTTAAGCAATCGGTAAGTTGTTAAAACGGGCCTTAGACTACAACATTTGAACAGTTTTTATAGATTTGAAGCATTAAGCTTAAATGAGCCAAACAGGGTAAATGTACGTACTTTTTGTAAACATATTTTTTCAAAATATTTTGCGCAAACTTGAAATCTATGTTTGTTAACATAAAGGTAGCAAGCAAACAAAGAACCTTTTAGTATAGTGGGTAAAAATGTTTTTTTTTTATCCTGTGTATTAGGATGCCAAAGACTAAACTAAGCAATCTACAGACTTACCATTTTAAAATTTGGTTTATTTCCACAAAGGGTAACATTTTGTACTCTAGGTACTTTAAGTAAAAAAAACGTTTTCTAAAAAATAATTTTAAAAATGGCTTTATAAAATGGAAATGTAGACGAGAATATATACATACATATGTATGTATACCTATAACCCAGACCATGCCGAATGAAGCGCCAACTTTAACAATTGTTAAAGTGGTTATTTAAAAATTTAAATTATGTGTATGTAAAAATATACTTTAAATAAACAGAACATTATTAAGCGTACGGCTCACACACCCAGAAACAATATCTTTTTTTTAGCGTTTGTGTATTAATACACAACCTTTAATGCCATTCATAACTATTTTCAAGAAAGTAACGAACATTTACCTACATACATATATAGTGTTCTGTTGTTCGTTATAAAACAGAACAATTATAGTGAATCTCTAGATATATATTTATATTTTTAGCTTTTAGTTACTTTATTATCAATTTTAAATAATCAACATATCATAAGACGAGTCTCCGAAATCGACATTACGGCAATTTCTTTACTCTTTATAAGTTGTGCAAGTTCAGACTTCAAACCATTTGCATTCCAGAAATACTTACATGTATTCTTAAACCGCAAATTTTTTTCATAAACATAAAATCAGTCATATTGGCGCATAACAGAAATCATAACTAAAGTCGCAACTAATAAAGCAGAAACTAGAAAAAAATCCATAGATCTTATTCACAATTCATAACTAAAGGCCCAACCATAATATCCATAGCCTTGCTTAACCTACTGTCAAAAATTAACGAAAAGTCTCTCAAATACATTTAAAAAAACAAAAATAAAATCAACAAACAATCGATTCCGTACGGAATGTGCGATCAGTTTCGCACTTTGCTTCAGCAAATGACAGTTTCATAAAATTTAACAAAAAGTTTCCTTAAGTTCAATATGGTTTGCCTCATATGATTTACATGTATTCGTACATTTGCTTAAGCCAACTTGAGCACATTATGGTTGGGCCTTTAGTTAGCAACTGCTTTAAGCCGATTGAAGAAATGAGAAAAAAATATCGATAACATTTTAAACGTTATATACATATGCACCTACCTATCTACCTACCTAACTACCTACTGTAGGTAATTAAAAAGCTTAACAATTATTGTTTTGAAAAAAAATTCATACAAATTCTAAAGGAATAAATTTTTGGTAAAAGATTTTATATAAATCCATTGAAAAAGGGACCTGTAAAAATAGAATTATTCAATAAAATTTGGTTTTTTATGGATGTTTTTTGGACGCAGTATAAATGGAAGCAAGTAGCAAATACCTATAATAAGACAAGTTTAATATTTACGAAATTGCAGCTGTTCTTTGTATGTACATATTTAGTAGTTAGCTGGCATTTAGTTACAGCCTTAAGTCTGTGTTCATACGGCTCATGTTTTAATGACATGATTGATACTTTATAGGCGAGAGGGACGAGGGGTATAGAAACGAGTACACAGATGCATGTACCTATTGTCAGTACGCTTTGCTTTTTCATTCGTTGTTTAATTTTGTTTTTGTTTTCAATCACACATGCATACGCACGGCTATACAAAATAAAAAACATGTCATCAACATGACATGAATCATTTGAACGCCAATTCATGTTCAAAGAAGAAAACGGAATCATGTCAATAAAACATGAGCCGTATAAACGCAGATTAAAGGCCCTGTTAGCCGACCGTAAATGTAGAAATGTAAATGTAATGTAAACAGCTGATCGTTTCTGTTATATGGAAAGCAATGTAAATGCTTAACTGACTGTAATGTCACTTAACCGTAACGTTCCAACCTGTAGAAAATATAATTTCATTACGATGTTACGTGACAGTAATAGATAGTGATGGGCTGCTTGTATTTTAAATGGAATGTGGGTAAAATCACTCTTTTTCTTTAGTACTTTTTTCAGCAATAACTTCTGTGGACTTTGGACAAAATAACTTACAATACACACATATTATCATTTATACAGATATAAAATAAACAAATGCATACTTATTCACAAAGAATAAAAATCTGGTTTTTAATGGTATCAAAACCTTGTTTTGTGTATGCACATTTTTTTTTTTTAATTTCCTAAGCTATTCCCGCGAAGCTCTTCGCTTGTCTGCAGGACAGAAACCAGAGTCTCTGGCGGGAATCGAACCCGCAACCCCGGCGCTGATAGACTACCTCGCTACCAGCTTGCCTACCGGGGCACTCAAAATAATGAAAGTGCATGTTATGAACCTCCCACACAGCTGTTGGTGGATAGATTTTAATATACTGTGAGAACTGGATAATTGGCCTGCGAATGTAATAACATTTTGATGAAGGAACATTACGCTAAAAGGGTACACAAATTTTTAGTGTGTCCAAACTCCTTGCAATTCGAACATTGGATTGGGCTATTTCTTTTAGAAATTAGAACCTGTGGTTCTAATTTCTGGAAGTGTTTTTTTTTTTTGTTTTATTTCTTTATACCCACTAGGAACATTTTTTTTTATGATTTTGAACTCTAAAATTAAAACAGGGGCTTCTAATTTCTGGAATTTTTATTTTAATTTTTTTTTTGTATTTTCACTACAAATTATTTTTTCGCTCATTAAAGTAAAAATAAAACGGGGAATCACCGAGTTATTGGTGGTGTATATTCGGTCATATGCGTATGAAATTTTATATGCTTGTACAAATTTGGGTCAGTTGATAACTGAAGGTCAAACTGAAGCGTTCATACATACTGTTGCCAATTTGACGGGCTTACCGCGATTCTAGCGGTTTTTGCGTGTACATCGGGGTAAAATTTCCGTTTTGGCGGTAAGCGGGAAATCTAGCGTTTTTTTAATATCATTAGAAAATCAATTTTTGTTCTAGGCATTTGCAAATTACTATTTTTATCCCAAAATAAGAGATTTAAAATATATGTTTTTAATTAAAGTAATTAAGTGATAACAAAAAATTGTTTTTTGTGGAAATTAAATTTGTTTCCGCATCAAAAAATTTTACAACGTTTTAAACAGATTTTATAAATTTTCTTGTTAGGAAGTTAAATGGAAATGTATTAACATAACCGCTTTCGATCGAAATATTTGTCTAGCCCAAAAAAAAAACTAGACGTGATAGAAAAAAAAAAACTGAGAACGGACTTGAATTTTTATTTAAAACAATTTGTGCTATCAACTTTTCAAAATATAATCTATAGTCAAAGCTAAAGTTAAAAGGGTATTGTCTACAGCAAATCAATGTTTATATTAAAGCACTTAAGCAACCAAAAATTAAAAGCATTTTTTATTATCCTTTGGATAAAACTTCCACACGGTTGTCAAACCTAATGCCAAACAACGTACTGTAATTCGAGAATTCAAGAAATACTGTTTGTGATGCTTTAAAAAAAACAACAACAAGAAAGCGCCATTTTAAGCCTTTGCCTGGGTTCATATACATAAGTATGTTGTTTGGTATAAGGAAGCTTGTAACTAGATATGCTAAAATTCTTTTTTATTTTTATTTAGTTAACGGATACAAACCTTATTTCTAGTTTTCATAAAAAGTGAAAAAAAATTTGTATAAATGTAAGCGAAGTCTTCGGAGCGAAACAAAAATTATCTATTCGTTTGTTAGGATTGTAAACAGTTTTCAAGCATTAATGTTTGAAATAATGGCCGGCAAAAACTTTTAAAAATTATAAATGTTATAAAGCAGTAGTGGCCATGTTATCCATACATATGTTTATTCAACCTTTGAATTAATGTCCCTCAGAAATTAAATGTAAGTACCATATATAAAATAGTGTAAAATTTCAAATCGGTTGTCTTGCATTTACTTCCTTCTTTTCTTTTACGATTTTTTTAAATCTTGGTGTAGGGTCTAAAATTGTTAGCATCATTATCAAAACTAGTTTAAGTGCACTTAACTCTAATGTCTGGATAGATTTCAAGCAATACAAATCCCTGAATTATATATGAATATCCACATTTTGTACTTTCGCGGGATTAAAAGAGTCAGTGAAATTAAAAACCTTACAAAAGACATACCTACACCTTTAAAAAAGCACCCTATATTTAGATTTGTATAAGCATTTCACATAATATTTAGATTTTAGCGATATTTTAAAAACATTTTAAGCTAAATAAAAAATTTAGCGGTTTTTGAATGCGATTTGACGGGAAGTCTTCAAAAAAAGTAGGCAACAATGTTCATACATGTGAAAGATAAAAAAAAATATATATGTATGTATAATATGTTCAATTAATTAAATGTTATTAAATAAAAAAGCTTAAACAACTACATACATACATATGTATTAATATCTATCACTATTTGATTTTATTTTTATCTGAAATTCGAACTGCCCGGTGCACAGAGTGGTTATAATTTGTGAGATTCTACTGTATTGAGAGACTTTTCTATAACAATTCTCAGTGTATGCCCACGACTATACACATTCACCAAAATTCAAATATGTACATATAACCAAAAGCTGTCCATGTGTTTTTTTCCTTTCCTAGAAAGCTGTAAAAATTAAAGAAAAAAAGTTATTAAAAACGGCAACACTGTTAAAAGAAACGTTCTCAATTTTCGTTTTTTGAACATATTTATTTATTTTGCATTTAGTTTAATGTTGCTAAAAATTTTGTCTTAAGTCCCCATTTAAAAGCTTGAAATTCCCAAAATACCCCTCTCAAATTAAAAACTTTAATTTACGTTCTTTAGTTGTAACTTTTTAAATTGTGAAAATCCACTTTTGGAAATACATTAACGTGATCAGAGGTTTTTTTGTTTTTTTTTTATTTCCTTAATAAAATCGATTTTTTGGCTCCTATAAGTTAGGACTTCTTTAATATTATCAAGTTGTACAACCGATTTTTACGTTTGACGTCTGGTTGACCAACGGTTGGTCGTCATGGGTTAAATAAGAAATAAACAAATTTTATTCAACAGTCGATGATAAACTTACCATAAATGGCGAATTTTTCTTTCGGAATTTATTTGCATTCTGAGGTTTTATAAACAAATAAAGAAATGATAGCTTGACGGAATTTTGAAATTTTGGAAAGAGAAACAATTATTGACGATTACTGGAATTTTCAGAGAATGAAAGTCATTAATTACCATTAAATATGTAGTAAATACTTATAACTATGCCCCAGAAAACAAATATGGCTTTTTTAAAAACAAAACATTCAGCAATTTAATAATTCCTATTTGCGTATTAAAAAACCAGTAAAAAATTATGTTTATTAGGTACAGCCGCATTTGCGTGATTGTTTGGAACCAGTGGCCATGGACCTACCAACACAAACTTTCGTTAATAGTTTAAGCTTCATAAAAGAGTTATGTGTGCCGAATGTTATCAAGATATCAAACAAAATGAGATTTTTTCGTATAAGTCATTTTAGGGACGGTCGCTTAAGTATACTCTTCACCACAGGTGGAAAAGGGTATGTGTATATATGTATGTAAGTATCTTATTTCGGTTGTACTTCCTAAAATATTAAACTTAGTTCCCATTAAGTATTTATGTATATTCTGGGTCCTTATCAGTAGAGAAATTGATTTGACGATGTCCGTCTGTCCTTGTGTCCGTCGAAAGGGGTTTTCCCGAAGACCCTAGATATGATGGCAGCTAGGCTGTTATTTATATATTTACGTCGCATATGCTCCAGATTTGTTAGCTTTTGAAATTGAGCTGGATCAGTCCGTGCATGGCTGAGATAAGACAAAAAACACAACTTTTAACTCTTTTGCATTTAGTCCCATCTTGTAACATATTGTTTTTTATATCCATCACCGAAAGAAGCAACGTTGGTTTTTTTATTTTAATGACTTCTTATGCGTTTTTAACACATGACAAATTCATGCATGTAATGCAAAGTGGATTTAACGATCTCCGTCTGTTTTTCTTTCTAGCTATAGAACGGCAAAATCCAAAGTTTTCAAATTGGGTACGAACATCTTAGTCATCAGTACACATCATTCAACGAAATGCGGGCGGCATTGCTGAAGTGGGCGTGGCGATTCCCATACAAAGACGTTCTAGTTTTATGCATATCTGGAGAACGGCATGAGTCAAAGTTTCCGAATAGGTGCAATCATGTTGGTTATCAATAGGCAGCATCCGACTGAATGTGGGCGGGAGTGAATAAGTGGGCGTGACACAAAACAGATTTATTTATATTTAAAGAACGGTAAGAGAACAAATGGTTGAAATTTGGAACACGTAAATAGCCTATCAACAAATAACCTCTCTAAAAAAAATGGGCGGGATTGGAGAAATTGGCGTTGCACCGCCTTGTAGGTTTTGTCGATTTCTGTGTATTGATAACTCAGATATTTGTTAAAAATTTTAAAACGTAAGTTCTCCAGATATACAGAAATCTGTATTGACATTGCATGGGGGTGCTCGCCCACTTAAAATTTCGAAAAAAAAAAACATTTAGTATATAACCTTGTCGGAGGTGCACAGAATAAGTTGACCAAATTTTATCGTGCATTACATACGAACACACAAGCATTTAAAAGAAAGTTATGGAATTTAAAGCTATTCTCGGGAGTGCAACTGAGTTTGTTAAACAATATTTTGGACCGAATTTGGTATATTTACATACGAACATATGTAACTATTTGGTGTATGGAAAATGTTAACTTGCTTCGGCTTGCAATTGTGTCGTAAGTACGTTGGGTATATTTAAAGCAAAACAGCCATCTGTTAAAAAATATGTAGGTAGGTATGTAAAAATAATGCACTAAATACACTCGGTGCTAAAATTCATAAAAAGCTCTAAGCAAAAGGAAAAACATGCAATTGCATATTTACGGCTTCTCTGGTCATCCAAAAAATTTTGTTACATACATACATACATATGAAACTAAAATTCCCAAATCTCTCCCACAAAAATTTGTTCCACCATCTGGCAGCACTGTATATAAACGAGCGTTGTGATGCTGTTTGTTGAGCTGAGTTTTAAAAAGAACATGTTTTTTTGTTGTTACTAATGTCGAAGTTGATGTTGCTTTTGTTGCTGCTGATATTCCTGGTATTTTGTCATAACGTATGTATGTATGTATGTATGTAGTTAAACGAACGAACAGTTTGTCTTTTATTTTTATTGTTTTTTCTTTGCAACGCAGGAAGGCGTTTTTGCTCGTTAGCGTTGATGATGTTGACGCTTCATTATCATCGTATGATTTTAAAATCGTTTGGTTGCTGCTGCAAGTTGGTGCACAAAAAATGATAAAGTCTTCGACTCGTTTGTGTGGTTGATGTATATTTTTTTTTCTTCTTATTTTAATTCTTTTATTATACACATACATACATACGTACATACATACAGGTTTCTATCGAAAATCATTTGGGTAGTCTCGGCTTATAGTAGCAAATGATACATATGTACATACCTACCTACTTACATAGTTTAGAAAATATCATTGCAGGATATTTTTTGTTTCGATTAATTTAGTTCCACTAATTATTCAGAAAAATAAATCGGTCCTTTAAGGGAGTAAACGGGCAAATCCTGTATTTTGGAACATTCCTGTCACCTTATTTATCTTTTAAACCAATAAACATAAAAATAAAAATTATATCACACACTTATTTTAACTTTTTCAAAATTAAAATTAAGGGGTGAAAATCCGACCTATTTTGCGGTATTTAAAAGAAAAAAAAACATTTTTCTCCATTTACTGACATAGTATACGTACCTTGTGGAGTGTAGTGCCATTTTTTTATCATCACTCTTTATGCTTTCATTAATTGCTGGGTTACTAACTTGTTGAGGAAATGGTCCTTCCAGGTTTACATAAGAACCTAATACTAGGGGTGCGTCCTAGTTATTTGGGCCTAAGGTCAGTTGAAGTGCTTATACCATCAGTGGTCAGTTTTGGGAGCCGTGTTTCAGAGGGAACCTATGTGGTCTCAATCGTCCTCCTACTTCCTGGCTCTCCTAAGTAGGGTCCGCAGAGTGGTAAAAGAGGAACACCAAACTATGCGCCCCGCTATGTTTTGTACTTTCCAGCATTATTTCTCGTTTTCGGAATTGGAAACATTCGGGAAATTAGGTATAGCAAAATTGTATCAAAAAGCATTTCAATGGTTTTATTTGGAAATTTTATCATTACAAATTAAAAATTATATTCGAATTTTAATTGAACGGAGCCCGAATAATTGTTTTAAAAACTTTGTTCTTTCGATTATTTTTTAAAATTACGAAATGAGTTAATTAATAATTTCAGTGAATTTCTTGCAGGTGTAGTAGGGGATTTAAAAACCGCATACATGTCAAGTAAAAGGGCACTCTTTTTTCCTTGGTTATTTTATGTTGTCAGAGTGTCGTTTTTGTTTTCACGTTGTGTATTTCGAATTTCGTTAATACAGTGTGCTTATTTTTATTATATGTGTACTGCGTATATAAATATATGTATATTAGGGTCGTTACAACAAATAATTTCGGATTTTTTACCGGCTCACGCCCTGAAATGTGCCAATTGGCTAGAAAATACGATTCGTTATGATTTCAGCTCAATCTGACAAAAATCAACGGTGTTTTCAAAAATCCATCACGATAGATGGATTGCAATGACCATTGAAGCCTCAAAATATATCTTAACATGGATCAATTTTCATTAACTGATTTAGAGAGAAAGGCTTTTGAAGATATTTGCTTAAAAATCGCCCCCCAAAGGCTCATCGTGGCCCCCAGCCAATACCTACAAATATTCAAATCTTTAGTTCAATATAGAATAATTGATAAAGAAGCTGCAAAAAAGTTGCCTCTTAATTTTTCGATAATACTCTGGAAAAAGAATGTAAAACAATTTAACAACAGGCATGGGCCGAAGAAGAACAAGATTAAGTTAATTCTGATAACAGGGATCTAAAAGCAAAATTTAATTTCCAAGAAATTAATCATTTGCTGTACAATGAAATTGATTATTTGGTTTATTAACGTAGTGAGGCTATTCACTACGACCTGACCTGATAAATGGTTAATGCCACTAAATCTATCAGTTTTATCAAAAATATTTATAAAATTAAAATTAATAGGAATTAAATTTCCTACCAAATAAGACTCGAGTTATATTCCTAGAGAAAATGGTTTCGATTTAAAGAACGAAAAACTAGGTTTTTTTTTAATTTTACCATCAATGCGGCACGTGTAAATATTACCAGATTGAGCTGAAACTTTTCCAATCATATTTTCTTGTCTATTGGCACATTTTAAGGGGAACAAAAAAAAAAAACATTTTTTCTCATACCTTGTAGGTAGCCCCCTAATGTATATATAAACATATATACATGCATACATATAGATATGTGTAAATACCCAGCGGGAAATAACGTAAGACCTGAACATTTGTTTTCCTTTTTCCTTTCAAAACAATTATTTCTCACTCTTTAATGCTCTGGTCTTTTGTTTGTAAAATAGGTAGGTACATATCTCCTAAATATTCTAACTAATTAAAATATTTATTGCTTTCGTCTGCTCTACAAGGTTTTGCAAGCGTTTCTTTCAAAAATCTCTTAAACTACTGAAAGTAAAAACAAATAGCTAAGGCCTTGTAAAAATGTCATGCCGTGTTTAACGAAATGGATCTCGAACAAAATTGGAAAGCCTACCTGAAGCCTGCTTTACTCCATTTTTTCCTACTGGGTATACCTATCTGTGCATTAGTTCGTTTATAGTCAGTCAGACGTTCCAACATTATTTATACAATCTTTTCTTTTTTTTAAACACCAGAACTTAATCGAAATTTCGTTCAAATCCAAATATGCATATTTGCGTGCGTGATTTCATTTTTTCTTCATACATACATACATACATATATAGAAATAAATGTATGCATACATTAGGACTGCAAACACTTAAAAGTATCTTCCATGCTATTTAACTATACGAACTATAGACTTACCCCAATTTCACCGAGTTCAGTTAAAAATAATGTATATGTATACCTATTACTTTAACCTTCCAGCTAATAATGTGTTTTGACAGCTACATATGTATGTATGTATGTATAACTGATATTTAATTGTAACTGAACTTGGTGAAATTGGGGGTTAGAAAAATTAATAAAGGCTATTCATAATTTTTCATCAAATATGTACCTACCTACCTACTTATAAAAATATCAAACGAAATTTGACTTCAACTGCAATATCCTAGGTACCTATATGGAATGTAGGGGCAAAACGTACAAGCAAATCAAATCAAGTTTGAGAAAAAAATGGCGAATAAATCATGTTTTTGAAATGACGTTTCACCCTGCAAATTTTCAGAAGAAAAATATCAGTTTTAGCTGGAAATGAACCAACTAATCAAAAAAAAATTTTTTTTTAATGGCAGGGCTAATGTACAAATATAGAAAATACTCGTACATGTGTGAATGTTTGTAATATAATTTAAAAAAAGTGTTAATGATAGTGTTGTCTTTGCTGCCATAGCACGACTGCGCGCCTTCCGATTCGGCCGAAAGTTGCCATTTATTTAAAATTGAAAAAGCCTTGTTAAAAAAATCTCTAGTCATTGGAACTTTAAGCATATAATCAAATATAAGTAAAAGTGTCACATTCGGCTCTGTCGAATCTTATATACCCTTCTCTACAGTTTTAAAATTGTACCCAAATCTTTAGGTTGGGCCAGGCCAACACGTTTTTTGGGTTTTGATAATTTTTTTTTCTTTTTATAGGTATATAAAAAATATTTGAGACCCCCTAGCATTTTTTAGAGGAGAAAGGCAGTTTGTCATTTGTAAGCCGATTGTTTGAGTTTTCACTACTAGAATTTTACTAGCCTTAAATAAAAGATGAATTCTAAAAAAGAAAGTTAATAGATTTGTAATATTTGTCGACCGATCTAATTGAATTGCAACAGCAAACTATGCCGGGCTTTATATAGATATGTATAGACACAAATAGGTTAAGTTGCTTGGGCAGTGGTTCCTTTGTGATACCCAGCGCCAATGCCCATTCTATAGAGTAGTTACTCAGTAGGCGCCGTTCTAGAATTCCAAATGAATAGAAGACGCAACCTTAGTTCTATCCTAGATAGATCCTAAAATCAGTCAAACTTCGGTCTTCCAGGTATTTTCCCTAATGTCCCGAATACCAGGATAGTGGCATAGAGAATGAAACAGTTTCCTCTTCGTCCCCATCATAACAACTTCTGCAGTAGTCAATGAATCCCGGACCCATTCTCTTTGTACGAGTCCTACAGGCCTATGCGCAGTCATAGCTGAGGCCACTGTTCTAATCTAGTCCCTATTGAACCTTATTAGAAGGCTAGTTCTGCGTTCATCATTGCCAAGCCAAAAAGCCCTGGATATGGAAGAGGTGGATTAGCAAATCCATCCCAACTGCGCAAGTCTATAAGACTCGCGCTTGATAAGCGACTTACAGTGAGTCATTGAAAAGCCAACGGATTGATCAATAAATGTGTAATCCTGATTAGCGTTATCTTCGAGTAAATATACACATATCCCTCGATATGAGATAAAACCTACGCCAGTCAGCTGTCCGCCTTGTAGCAGAGACACCCTAGTCATCCGGAAGATGACAGGGAACATTAATATCCAGTTGCTCTATGAAGAAATCCCCACCAACTCTACTTCCTTTCCTCGAACCATCAGTACAGACCCTTAGAGCTGGTTCACAGATGAAATGCCCCGATTTTCAATACAAATACAAGACATTGGCAATGGCAATTGCAAAATCCCTGTTAAAATTTCGAAAAGCTGCATTAACTTTTCTGTAAATTTTTTTCAGGACCGAACTCATCCAAAAGGTGTTCCCAAACAACTTCCTTTTGAATCTTAGAATTAAATTCGTTGACCTTAATTTATTTATACAGGTTAGAAAAAAAAATTTTTTTGTCGGGTCAGCTAAAGCCTCGTACTCTGTTCAAATTTGTGAAAAATGTTGAGCAATATTGATTATTTCACACGTACATTTTGACATCTTGCGAGTTTGTATAATTGGACGTTTTTACTCCTGCAAAGTATGCGACATTGTTTTGCGTGTGGAAACAAACCCCACATGTACATACATACATATTTAACTAAAAATAATTGTTTATACAAATTTTCTTATTATTCGAATGTGTATTCTAAGTCAAATTACAATCCTCAAAAGCTTTTATACTTTAATAGTCTTATTCCTTCAATATTTTCCAGGAATATTTTGTATGCACTATCAGACTTTTTGTTTGTATATTTCTGATAGTGCAAATATATACATATGTATGTATGTATATAATATTCCTGGAAAATATTGAAGGAATAAGACTATTAAAGTATAAAAGCCCTGCGGGAAATTTGTATCAATTGGTCCAACAGACTGGTCCTGGAATTTGTGAAAATAGAACAAGTACAATAAGAATTGACTCATGACCAGTGAAAGTAGAACCAATCCCTTAACTGGTTTATTAAAACCAAAAAGGGAGAAAAAGTAATGAATTACTGTACAATCTTCAACGGTGCTGTGACACATTTTTTGGTACTTTCTAAAATTTGGTTCTTGAATTTAATTCTAGGACTTGTTTTTTTGAAATAATACTACATTTTATAGAAATAATACTACATTTTTGTAACTGACACTAAGCACGTTCATTGAGAAGAGATCTGTGGCTGGTCAAATGAACCCCTCCAATGACAACCCCATGTAAAAGTGATAGGTCTTATTCATATAAAGTGTTAGAACTAGAACCTGTCTCTATCACCAAAGACCTATCACGGGACTACTTTGGTGTCAGTTCGCTTCCCTCTAGGGAGCTTTTGAGGATTGTAATTTGACTTAGAATACACATTCGAATATGAAAATTTGTATAATAAATGTTACTCAACAGATTCTATTTGTAAAAATAATTTTTTTTTTAATAAAAAAGAAAGTAAATATGTAGGTATGTATGTATTGATAAAAAAAAACTGTTACCGGTTGTGTTATTTTAATTTTTTATTTCTTATTTAATAATCCGCTTTCCCGTTATGGTTTTTTAAACTGTTTCTGGATCAGAACGTGTATTCAAAGAATTAGCGATATCACCCACTATTTTGGTTTCGCTTACTCTGGGATTTTTCTTCACTTCTCGTGGGTTATAGCTAGGATTTCGATTAGAAAGCTTTTTTGTTGGCCGCTTCAAACCATATTTTCAATTGAAGCTGTTTGTTTATTACTTCTAACGATGTAATGGACGCTGTAAAATAGTTAATCCAACAATTTTCCTATTAATCGATAGGGGTTTCCCTCTTAAAAATGTTTAATTATGAAAGATCTTACGCCGAAATACATACATATGTATATCTCTTTTCCTTTACCCATAGTCTGCGTTAAATTTTACAATTAGACATCAAAAAAATAACTTACAGCAACAATTAAACGATGAACAATAAATTTGTCATCAAAAAAAGGAAGAAATGGTACTTAATTCGATAAACTTCAATGTGTATTTAAACTTTTTTCCTCGTTATTTTTTTTTTAAATGACCGTTTTGTATTCAATAAGGTAAAATTTTTTTTGCTGAATTTTATATTATCAACGAAGGGAAACAAAACTGCATACCTACCACAAATTTTCGGAAAAACTTTAGTTTTCCAAAAACTCGGAATTTTAAGTGTGTATTTAAACTTTAGTCTCTGACTGTATGTACATAGTACATAGGTACACACTATGTACATACATATATGTATATATGTACGTATATAGGTATTTAAGTATATACATATGTATATGTATAAATACCTATATAAGTATGTATATTGTATACATACATACATATGTACATAAAAATATTTATTTTATTAATTTTTTTTAAGAGGATAATATGTTGATTAAATTTTACTTGGGATTCCACGAATTAATTTTTGTATGTACATATGTTTGTCTTTTACATTTTTATTCAATTCTTTTTTGAGAGTCGTTGCCAGACTTGTAGGTATATGAATATAAGATATATGTACATATAAGTGTTTTTTTCTCTTTTCATTCGAGTTTTTTGTTTTAATTTTTTTCTTATTTTATTTTGTTTTGTTTTTTTTTTATTGCAACACGCTGCTAGATGTTGCTCCTTCATCTTTAACATACACATACATTGTTTAAGTCTGTGCGCGCGCCGTATTTATATTTATTTATTTTATTTTTTTTTAATTTATGCTTGTGTTTACATCAGAGATGGAAAAACTAGTTTTGATGCTTTTAAAATTCAAGGCTGGCAACCGTTATTGGAATCTATATCTTTATTGATGCCGAAACCGAAATTACGATACCGTTTTCTTGTTTATGCTTGTTAACGGCTGCAGCACAGTGGGACAGAATATAAATTTTTGGAAAATAAAACTATTATTTCTAGGTTGCACTGATTGACCGGAAATAAAACATATGGATAGCGGAATATTTAAGTTTGTGTTTTGATGACAAATGACAAACAAACCACATCGGGCATGACCATTTGATTCTAAAAAATGTTAAATATGTAAAATCCTCATTGATATCCAGTGTTGCCAATTTAGCCGTTTAGTGGCCAGATTTGTTAGCTTAAAACTCTATTTAGCCATTAGCCATTGCTATCAAGCCAAATTTTCTTCAAGTTTTTAAATTTTTAGGTCTTAAAATGTTATAAATGCACCGTTTGTTGTGTTGTAACGTTAAATTATTCGTAACTAGTTATGTTGGGTATTTTGTTACTAAAAATATATGTATTTATTGTAACAAAATAATCTCGTATAATAATAAGTTTTTGTATTTGTTTTTTCAATGCGTTTTTTGTTTTGCCATTTTTAGCAACTATTATAGCATTATTTGTTTTTTTTTTGCAATTTTATACTAAAAATGTAGCTATTTATTAATTAAGAGTTGGCATAACTGCTGAAATCTGTAGGCCTTATTCATACAAAATATTTCAGATTTATAAAATTTATGAAAATTTGTTTAATAAACCTTTAAGTTTCGGTTGCCAACCTTGCTGAAAAGGTACTTTTTAGGTTTAATGGTACCAACACACTTTTTCGATATAAACCTTACGTGCGAACGTCCCTCAGCAAAGTTACAATATCTTTAGTCGCTATATATGTTAGGTTAGGTTCCATGCGCAGCCATCAAAAGACAGCTCACTTGGGTCCTTTATTGGTCCCTTTGTGATATATATGTATATACCCCGGTACTTAAATTGGCGAGAAAGTCTCTCTCCTCTTACGACTACACTAGTGAGGTAATTGCCCTGCTCATTGCCCAAAATTGTGTTCCAATATTACCGGTCGAAGACGCCTTTTCAGAACTATTCGCGATTATAGTTCGACTATCAAGTCAGATTAGTTTTATTAGGATTTAAAGTAAGTTCCCGCTCTCTAGTCTAGAGCGCCAGAATGTATACCTACATATGTATAAATATATAAAAATATAGCGGCTGACTTAGAGCTAGTTTTTTGGATGTTGGTTAAACTTGGTTTAACGGCTTATTAGTTAAACTGAAAAGAAAAATAAACTGGCTCTAATCTACCTTTCTGTTTTTTAGTAGGAGTTTAAGAACTGACATTTTGATAATTAATCTAGTGGCATCATCTTTGTTATTTACTTGAAAATATGGTAGCACTACAAATTTTGATTAACAAAACTTAAACAAACTTTTTTTAAATAAAGCGCATCATCGGAGAACGGCTGGATTGTTATCTTAAAGCTTTTTGTAAAATTAATAGTTTTTTTTAAATTATTTTACTTTTTTATTATTGTTAATTTTTAAAGAAATATTTAATTTACGAAACAGCTGTAGAGGCACTTGCCATCAGCTGTGTATATTTTGACATTTATAACTTAAGTTTAACTGGCCAATCTTGCTCAGTTACACTCAAATTAAAACATGTTAAACTGGAACTAAAAAACAACATGCTTAGTTTAAACCACGTTAAACCAATAAACAAAGATGAACTTTATCCAAAAAACTTGCTCGTAGAATTAGCTATAAATAAATAATTTTAGGCTTTAAAAAATATGAAACCTATTTTGTATCTACAATTCTTTGACCTTGATACAATGCTTGCATATTTCAAAGAAAATTTACTTCAATCGTACCGAAAAACGTCTTATTGAGCTACTTAACATGACTTGCGGCCACACCTACAGGTGATACAAGTGCGAATGCGCATACCAGAAATGACCTTTGAAGCCCTTGTGAAAAAATAATAAATGGATTTGAGGAGGATGAGCCTATTTGCATTCAACGCTGTGGCTCTGCTAAAGAAGAAGTCTAAAGATACTTTAGTTCTTCTAATTTTTGTAGATATGCAGATCCGCTTGTTTACGGGCTCAATGACAGTATATACCTACTCAAAACTGAAAAAATAGCGCAGGATATCTCAAGTTTTCAAATGAGTTCTGTCGCATCTGATAGATTTTTTTCCATTGCAGGTCTAGGCAAACGGAATTCCGAATCGAAACGGAATCCCTTAAAAGTTGATAATCAAGCAAAAATCTTATTAACCTTTTTTGTAATTGTAATAGTACTAAAAAAAGTACAGCTATGCCAACCCTGATTTACATACTTCTGCAGACAACACTAAGAAAAAGGATAAAAACAATACCAAAAATATTTTCTGCAAACTAAATTATATACCTATAAATATATAAAGGAATGCCTAGTATTATTTTCAATTTTTAATTTCTATGGACTGTTAAAAATTCGAGGTGTTATTAAAAGGTCTCCATATATCTACCTCAGTATCTTTACAATTCGTTGATGTTATTTTTATTTGTGTTTGCCATTTGCGTGATGTTGTTGTAAGTTCTTGAAAACATTTAACCCTTTAAAGACAAGAAGTTGGTATAAAAAATGTACAGTTACGCGTTTAACTATTATAAATGCCATAGGATTTCAAGAATGTGTGCGAACTTTTCGAAGGCTGTGGCTGCCGCAGGAACCAACATTTTAAAATCATGTTTTAAGTTGACTTTAAATTTAAATAGGTAGGTAGGTATACCTTCTTTAGTAAAAAAAATTATAAATTTTAATTTCAAACTCATTTAAAAAGGAAACGAATCGAACAAACAATTTGCGAAATGTGAAAATTGTTAATGCAAACTTTTACATTGGATTCAAAATAAAAAGTTTTCTTGCATTAAAGTCAAATTTTTGGGGAGAAAACAACAAAAAAAATTGTTCCTACTTAAACAAATAAACAATCACATAACAAACAGACAGACAGACATACGGATGCACAACATACATATGTATGTATTTGTATCTCTGTGTGTATAGAAATACACATCCATATGTATGGCTATCAGTATCTATGCGTTCTATTGTACTTCGTATAAGTGCAAATATTGGTTTTCCGATTGTCTGATGTATAGGAAATTCTTAAATAATGACCACCCGCAAAAAACATACTTAATCTTGTGCACACACACACACACACAAATGCTCATCCATAATATTTATTTTGTGTTATATGTATGTATGTATGTATGTATAAATGTATGGATGTGTGTATGGATGGCTTTTTCCTTTTCCGTTGATGTGTTCTTGTGGAGCCATAAACCAAAAGACATTCAGAAACAGAAAAAGGAAATTCTCTTAAACAAACCATAATAAATTGAATTTATAATAAGGTTGAAAAAAAAGAAATAACAACAATTATTGTACGGATGATGATGTTTTTATTTAATTTTTTTATTCTTGATTGTATTTTTATAACACTTGTAAACGCACACATAAACATTTACTTATATTATACCTATAAACCCAACTAGCATTTTCTCTCGGAGAAGTTCAATAAAAAGTGTTTGGAATTTTAGGAAAGTGGGTCAGTTCAACATGAATCTCTGGGTTAGCACTCCCCGATCTGTGCTTACTAAATAGAACAAATTAAATTTATCCATATACCTACATACATATGTATGTATCTACATATGTATGCATGTTAAATCAATAGCTATATATGGAGCCCATTATGGACCTTCTGACGCAGACTAAATATTTTTTATAACTTAAGAGAAATTTGTTCCAAATATTGAATGTTATCGGGATTTACTAAGGAAGGGCTTGTAAGGAATCTATTGTCCCTTATACGGTGACCATATTTTTGAAGCCAAATAACAGAACGGTAGTTTGGATTATTGTTAAAGGCATACAAAAGGGGCCAAGAAAGATTTTATTAAAAAAATGTTAAAATATTTAATTAATTAAAAACGTTAAAATGTACCGAATACTTCGGAACTAAAAAATCGGATTTCCGCCACTTTCCAAATATCGGGATAACAAAACCGCAAAAATATACACAAACAGGTTTTTCGATCAATTGAAAGCCCAGTTTTGACAACTCTACACGAGTATCATTTATATGATAGTAGTTTCGGAGTTTTGTTCTCACCTACGTAAACAAATTCTTTGAGCAAAATCTCCTATTGTTAGGAAACAAAAAAAAAAAAAAAAAAAAAATAAAATGGCAAAAAAACATGTTTATAAAAGGAAAATTATAAATGAAACAACAATACAGGTTAATCATGAGAATGATTTTCGAAAAATAATTAACACATTCGAAGCACTTAAAAAAAGCTTTTATACATACCAACTGAAGAGCAGTAAAGGTCTTCAAGTAGTGATTAAGGGCATTTACTCCTGCGTGGACCCAGAGGAGATACAAAAATTTTTAGAAGAGAAAGGTTTTAAAATAAAAAATGTGGTAAATATTAAAAATAGGGGGAAAAAATCCCCAACCACTATTTCGAGTGGAGTTAGAGCCCGGCGACGTTAAGCTAAAAAAAAAAACGAAACGCATCCTATTTATAGCCTGAAATATATACTATACAGAAAAATCACGATAGAGGTGCCGCACAAGAGAAATTGGCCCGTTCAGTGTTTGAACTGTCAAGAATTTGGCCATACAAGGGCATACTGCTATTTACCCCCTGTTTGCGTCGTATGTGGAGAATAACATGGTACAGTCCAGTGCGATAAGTCTCAAAATGACCCCAATGTAAAAAAATTAAGCAACTGTGGAGGTAATCACACTGCCAACTATAGAGGATGCCCTGTATATACTATCGTCAAGCAGTCGGTTGGACCGAAAAATAGTCCCCCTCAAATGCAGGCAACAAATCAAGTAAGCACTAATGCCGTTCAGGCTCCGCAATCTAGTAATACCAGAACCTCTTACGCTAACGTCCTAAAATCAAATCATGTGCCAATGCAAGGTGCTTCGTCAAGTAATGATGAAACTCCTAATTTAAGTCGTCCAGAAAAAACCATAGAAACATTAGTGCTAACAGTAAATAATTTTACAAACACAATGGGCAACATGATACAAGAAATGTTAAAAATGCAATCGATGTTTTTGCAAGCTGTACTAAATAAGCCATGAACTGTTTACGAATTTGTTTTTGGAACGCAAACGGCATCCGCCAACATAAAAATGAACCAGAATACTTTTTAAAAAATAAACAAATTGATGTCATGATGGTTTCTGAAACTCATCTGACCTCAGGAAATATGTTTAAAATTAATCGTTATATACTATATGATACCAAGGACCCTCGAGATAGAGCTTGTGGAGGTTCTGCCATTTTGATAAAAACTCGAGTCAAACACAACTTAATGCGTGATCATCGTGAGGATTACCTGCAAGCAACAAACATTTGTGTTGAAGAGCTAAATCGAAATATATTAATATCATTTTTATACTCACCACCTAGATTTGCAATACCAGAAAGCCAATATTATAATTATTATAAGTCATTGGGGCCCTCTTTCCTGGCTGCTGGTGATTATAACGCTAAACAAACCTTCTGGGGGTCACGACTAATAACACCAAAGGGTCGTGCTTTGTTAAACACAATCTCTAAAATTAATTTAAATGTTATCGCGAGCGGACAACCAAAAATATTGACCTGCTGATCCGCAAAAAATTCCAGATTTCATAGATTTTGGCGTGGTTAAAAACATCCCCACAGAAACGATTCACGTTGAAGCTTCATTAGAATTATCCTCTAATCACACACCTACAATTGTTGCTATAGCAAACACCAATAGAATTGTATCCCCCTCTGGTTACATAGCGGCGTCAGCTGCACAAATTAATTGGTTAAAATATAAAAAATTTCTCAGTACCCATTGCACAGAAAATATTCCGCATAGCACACCGGAGAATGTGGATCTCTCTATTGTCAATTTTGACAATTATCCTTAACTAGCTGTTCAACATTCCAGCAAAACCCTCAAAAAAAACCAATAATAATAAAATATATTCTACAGATGTCGAGCGCCTCTTGAATGAAAAAAGGAGAGTGTGAAGAGAATGGCAATTGCACAGATCCCCTCAACTTAAAAATGAATTAAAAGAGTGTACAAAAAGGCTAAGAAAATTACTGCAGACTCAGAAAACGACTCCACAATCAGACTACTCATTATGGCAGCTAGAAATCTAAAAAGGCCAGTTATACCAAAGCCACCATTAAGAAACTTGAATGGTAGTTGGGCAAGAAACGATATTGAAAAAGGAAATCTGAGTCACTTGAAAAACGTATTTACACCAAATATATCTAACGATATTGCGGTCGAGTTACCACCTGTTGCTGCTAGGGCAGCTGTTCTCCTAAGATTTGAAATAAGAGATATCGAAAAGGCTATTTGCGAATTAAACACCAAGAAGGCACCTCGTATTGATAAGATCAGTAACAAATCGCATAGCAAAGAAAATTATTCTTTATATTTTTAATGCTATTTTACGCCTTGAATACTACCCTCAAGAATGGAAGCTCTCCTTAGTTACGATGATACCACAGCCAGGAAAAGATCACACAAAAGTTGAGTCATATAGGCCTATTAGCTTATTATCTAATATATGAAAGATGTTTGAGAAGCTCTTAGCTTCAAAATTAACCCCAATTTTAAATAACAATGCACGTAGAAAAAAAATATGGTTAGAGGTAACCATATTCTAAGAGCAACATACTATGGTTGGATTTAAACAATGATTATGTTTTTCAGTTTACCATATTGTGCTTAACTATGACCATAGTATGGTTAAAATCAACAAAAATTTTCCCGAAATCAACCATAATATAGTCATAATTATTCATATTTTGGTTAATATTAACCATAATAATGATAAAAACTAACGATATTATGTTTAAAATTTACCATAATATGGTCAAAATTTACCCAAATTTTGACAAAAGTAACCATATTATTATAATTTTATTTAATTTCGTGATAAGTGTTATGTTCCGCTTTTATAAAAAATACCCTTTGATTCGTATTACAGCCTGTGACTCTATTAAAATAAATAATCAACTAGTGCCTCAACAATCGCATGTCAAATATCTCGGTATTCATCTAGATCGGCGTTTAACATGGAAATGCCATATAGAAGCAAAATTAACCCAAATGAAACTAAAAGCAATTCAAATTAACTGGAAGAAATTCATTTCTTATGCCCGTAATTTCTACAAAAAGAAATCTAGCTTTGCATAGTAATCTATGGTGTAAAAGCTGCCATATTTTAAAGAAAAACTGAAGGTAAAAACACGTAGGCAAAATAAAAGTTGAAATAGGTAAAGTTAACTGTTAGGTACGAACACGACCTGCTTTCTTTTTATAGAAATTACGAGCATTAGTCTCGATTGCAAACTACTACTTTACAATTCTATTTTAAAGCCAATATGGTGCCTCGGCCTCAAATATCAAAAAAAATTCAAAGGCGCCAAAATAAACTTCTACGAATAATCACAGCTGCCCCTTGGTATGTTAAAAACTCAAATATTCACAAGGATCTTAATGTGCCATTAGTTAAAACAATGATTACGAAATTTGCAGTAAAATACTTAAAAATGCTAGAATTGCATCCAAATCCACTAGCTCGAAATATTTTTAATAATGGCGGCCACACTCGCTTAAGAAGAGGAGACACTGCAGCACTTACCCAACTAGATGAGCGATAATCACCTATATATGTGAACAGGACATAAATAAAGTATTAGGATAAGATTTGATTAATTATTGTTAGTTCATATTTAATATATGAAGATTCAATAAATAAATAATGAAAAAAAAAAAAAAAAAAATGAAAGGAAAATTGCATGAAACTAATATTTGTAGTGAAATTTTTTAAACTAAAGCAAATTCCCAATAAAAAATTGAGCTTCAAACGAAGCCGGTTTGTAAGGGAGAAATGTAAGAGTTTTACCATCTCGCTTACGAAAGGCATGCATTTTATATGGTGAGTTCCCACTTTGAAGCAATACATTTTTGACACAGAAAGCGCTTTATTCAACGCATATACAAACTGGTGAAAGAAGCGTTCAGCTTTACACAGTAAATAATTTTTTACAGTTTTTTTTTAATTATTCTCCCTTACAAACCTGCTTCGTAGTAAGGGAATGCCGTAGCACTTGAAATGTTATTTTTTCTTTTATAAAACTTGTTACTTTATCTCTGTTCGTCTTATTGCGTAGCGCATAATTGTGCGCTTATTTTTATAAATGTACCATTACCCTGCGGATAACGAGACTAGTCCATACATTCCTGTAAAGAGTTCTCCATAAAGGAGTACGAGTACTCCAAAAATACTCCAAATATATATAACCCAGTTTTGCATTACAACGGAATAGTCTGAAAACTACTCCATGTTCATACATACTCTAGTGGACTAGGTTTAAAACTACTCCACGATATACTCCAGAGGATTAGTTTTAACTTCGTTTATAAATGAAAACATGTCGTTAAAAAACGAAGACATGTCGTCTCACTACAAAGAATTGTTAACAATGACATGGTCCATGCTTGCATAACATTGGACCAGTCCAGGGAGTAGTCCATTTCATAAAAATGGATCACGTAGTCCAATAATATCTGCAGGGTAGTGCTTCGCAAAATGATAAAAAATTTTATTGGGTTATTAGATCAAAAAAGTTCCTGAGGTAAGACTGGTACTCTGTTCAACATTTCACGTGAACTAATGTTGATAGAGTTGTACCCTGTTCATTTTGTGAAAACGTTCCGAAATGTGTTTGGCAACATTTTTCTACAACGGCGAAATAATGAAAGCTGCACTTATTTTACGTGGAATTTTAAGCAAAAAAGTATGAACTGATTATTAAATAAGAAATAAAAAATTAAAATAACACAACCGGTAACAGTTTTTTTTTATCCATATTTACATTAATTTTTATTAATTTTTTTATTAAACAAAATTAATTTTAGTTAAATACATGTGGGGTTTGTTTACATACGCAAAACAATGTCGCATACTTTGCAGGAATAAAAACGTCCAATTATGCAAACTCGCAAGATATGTAGGTAACATTGATACATGTCAAAATGTACGTGTGAAAGAATCAATATTGCTCAACATCTTTCACAAATTTGAACAGAGTACTATGCTGTAAGTAAGAGAGATTGTTTTAATACCTGATGTTTAACCTTAGCATATTACTTAATTTATTTTTATCATTTATGGGACTTTTAGGAAAATTATTTTTGTTTGGATTCTGAAATGAAGTTTTTTTTGGCTAACTCGAGTAGTTTTCTAATTACAAGTTTTAACTCAAAATTTAAATGAAAATTGAGATTCTAAAAAGCGAACCTTTCCGATCATTTACTACTGCGAGGATTTTACGAAACAAAAATGTTCGAAAATTTAAAAAAAAATTTAAATAAGTTAGTTAAAAAACATTATTTCCACTAACTTTTCACCAAATCTTTATAAATAAAATTGCGATCTTCTTCGATCTTCAAAAATTCATAAACACAAAATTATGAAAGAAGTTGCAAAAGCTTCGCTTTCGAACTGTCGCCAAACTATAAAAAAACAAATATTTAGCGATATTAAAATCGAAAAATTAATAAAAAGTCGAAAATAAATATATATAAATAATATAAAAAAGAGGCTTAAATAGGTTTTTGCAAAATTTTTACCTCCAATTTAATTTTGTCAATATATATGTATACATGAACTATCGAAATATATTATTATTAAGCAGAAAAAGAAAATAATCTTAAACTCTTCACAACTAATAATATAAAATAGAGATGTAACATATTAAATATGAAATAAATTGAATTGAATTGAAAATCGAAAAATTTGAATTTTTTAGGGAATAACAAGTGATACATACCAATTTGTTTGTTTTTGATATCGCTTAATGTTCGCTATCAATGCAGGGAAGTCGAAATTTAAGAATATTGTTATTTTTTTATTGATGGATACATAACCCCGGGTCTCCACGTAGCAATATTTATTGCGGCAAACGTAAAATTTGATGGCTCCATTAAATTTGCGACGTATAGACCGCATATTGCCCTGAGTGGCAATCCATTGCGCAATGATTGCTCTTCTGATTGCTTGAGCAATTATTGCCTAGCAATCTGCTGTCAAATCAGTTGTCATTTATCTGTTTATCATTTCTGTGTACGGTTGTTTATTCATTTGTGTGTTTATTTATTAAAAAAAAACAATAAAGAAAAAGACGCCAAACGGACATTTTAGAACAATTTGATATATCAAAATATAAAAAATTGAGATACGATTGATTTTTAGGTAAACTTTTAGAGATCTGTCGATCTGTGTCATCAGTTTTCTCGTATCATTTATAGTTTTCGAAATATGAGACATTGACTTAGTGCTATACAACACCTTAGTGACAAGCTTCGTAACCTATTGTGTTCTATGTGCAAAAAATCGTGCATATAGAACAAAAACGGAGCAAAAATACTAAATAAAAAAAATAATTTTTTATTTTGTTCTATATGAAAGTGGAAATAAAGTTTTTAGTACTTTGGAACTCTTTGCAATGTCTGCTTTAGTTTTATTTCCTTTTTGTGACTTAACATTGCAGTTGGCAAATCAAATGAAACAAAAAAAATATAAACAGTATGCAAAAGCCTTTAATTTTTAATTAGTTCCGCCTGTTTTCTAATCGATGATATCAATGAAATGTTATTGCTACTTGCTGTGTTTCAAAATAGGATAGTTGTAAATTAATTAAGGCTAGTTTACACTATTATACTTTGTGTTAATACATGCCAAAAACTCAAGTAATAAGTAAAGTCTGATAGTGTGAATGCATGTGTGATGAAAATGACAAGTATTATGAAACAAGTTTGACATTGTATACCACGTACGTAAGACTTGTGAGATATTGTAAACTAGCCTTCAGAATTACTGATTTCATGATATTTTCTTTGTTATCATTTGCTTTTTTCAAACAATTTATTTGATGAACATTTTCAGAATTCTGCTATCAAAATAATAATGATGTGAGAAGTTTATATAACTTTTAATCGCTAGATAATGTGGCTGGCATACTACAATAATTTGTTTAATACAACTTAAAAAATATTTACAACTTTTTCCCCCGTATTCATATACGATTATTAAATTTAACAAACGTTTATTAAGAGAAATATTCATACAAAATTTGTTTTGTAAACCTTTATCAAATTTAAAATATTTTTATAAATACGGCAGTGTGTGTTTGTTTTAATTAAAATTAAAAATCGAAGTCAAATAAATTTGATTAATTTTTTCTTATTTTATAGACGAAACTTACCTTCATTTAAGAAATTATCAAGTATTGCATAAGTGGATTTAAAAAAACATAACTATAAGATTTAGTTTAAAATGAAGTCAATATTATATGAAATAAAGTTTTTGTTTCGTGAAAACAAATTGTTTTTCATTTCTCACAATAATTTTTTACATTTTGTTCTATATGCTATAAAACAATAAGAGTTTCGTAAATAAGTGCATATAGAACAAAGCTTTTATTATAAAAACGCTTATTATTCTAAGAGGCTTTTCCAATGACTGAAATTTTGTTTACAAAAAAAAACAGAAATTCTGAAAGTTTCCTTGGTAAGAAGGTTGCGACAACTTTTTCCAGCAATATAATTATCAATTATTGCTACATTTACTGTCATTGTTCTGCCGACGTTTTTGCTTGTGCTAAGCAATAAAAATTGCTACGTGGAGACCCAGCGTAAAAAATCACTATTTAAAAAATAAAACGGCAAAAAAAAAATTGTTTAACCTTTTGTGGGCTTTTTTGTAACTACATATTTTGGAAAAAAATTGTCTCGTTTCACAATTTTCGCTGTAACTTTGGAATGAAAGACGATAAACTGGTAATTTAAATTGCAACTTAGAGCAATGCATTAAAAAAAATATGTTTTTTAGAACTAAGAGAAATAAATATTTTATGTGTTTTTTCTTAGTAAAATTTTTAATTAAAATCCAATTTTTGCTTCAAATTCCATAATTCCACAAATTTTACTTAAAAACGTCACATAAGAAAATATAATTATTTTTTATTGGTCAATATATTTATCAGCATAAAACAAACAACAATTTCAAAAAAAAAAAGAAATTTTGTTATCCTTTTTTATTTACCATAATTTCAATTTTATTATTATTTGTAATCATCATTTAATTCATTTAAATAATCTTCATCTTTATCGTCATCGTCATTATTATCATTTTCGTTGTGGGGAAGAATAAGTAACTCCAATGCGGACTGTGGCATTTGCCTTATTTTCATTTTACAACTGTTCCTCATGCTTGAACTGAAAGCATCAGAAATTAAAAGAAATCTAATCTATGTGATTCTTCAGTTAGTTGTCTAATAGGCAAAGGTGAAAGCGATATAATTTCTGGCATTGAATGCATGTAATTCGTTAAATAATTTTAACAAATAGCCTGGCAGTGTCATTAGCGTAATTTGAAAATCGTTTAATTATGATCTCAATACTACTAGAAACTTATGGTGTTTTCTTTTCTACACAACAAATATCGCCTTCTAAAAAGGTGCATGTATAAAATGTATTGCCAGCCCTGTAATAATGCTATTTGATAGTTGACAAGAACAAAACACAAGATATGAAAAAGTGAAATGCCCTGTTTTGAACACATGACGAAAATTGTTCTTCATCATCATAGCAAATTTTTTAACGAATTTTTTTCATTATTTTCTAACATTTTGTTTTTAAACCGATTGAGCGATTACAAATAAATTTTTGGGTTTGTTTCCAATATTGCAATTTTTCGCGAATTTTAGCCATGTTCGCGATTGACGTTATTTTTACTGTAAGTTTTATGAATTTTAAGAGCTTTAATGATTTTTAATAAATATAAGACTTTGGTATCCTGCCGCTATTAGCAAATTTTTGCGAATTTCCGCTAATTAAGCAATTGTTAACGAATTTTTGTCATTCCTAATAGTCTAAGGGACGTTTAATCAATTTTATGGGATCTTTGAAATATTAAAAATTTTCGCTATTTTTGCAAACTTTTTCATGTTGTTTTCGGATATTTTGATTTTTTTTTAACTGATTTATCGATTTTAAATAAATTTTTGCGAATTTTAGCCATGTTCGCAATAATAGCGATTTTTATCTTTAAGGGTTGTGATTCTTTACAGCTTTACCGATTTTTAAAACATATTAGACATTGCTATTATGCCGCTATTACAAAATTTTTGCAAATGTCCGCTAATTTAGCAATTTTTAACGAATATTTTCCATTCCTTACAGTTTTAAGGACTTTTTATCAATTTTATGGCTCGTTTGAAATAATAAAAACTTTCGCAATTTTTCGCTATTTTTGCAAACTTTTTCGATTTATTCGGGGTGAAAAGTGCAATGCCTTATGCCATAAGTAACGGTGAATATTTTAGAATAAAACATGCTTCCCTTTTAGAGGGCAAAACATTTTTAAAAAACGAACACATAATTCCATTTTTTAAATGAAATATCACATTTTTTTGTAGAAAAAAAACACCATTAGTGTAAAAAATGATTTCAGACAGTCCTTCATTGTTTTACGAATAAAAATTAAAATTTTTTGTCGAAAAAAGACATTCTGTGGTATGGTCTAATAGTGCTTGTAGATTGACTTGAAACCAACTCACATAGTCAAAAAACAATGACATGATTATTTAGATTTTTGATTTTTTTACAATATTTTTCTTAACAAAACTAAATTAATTATATGCTCAATCACCTGAAGTAGACGGTTCCATTATAAAACTTTTACTTTTAAAATTCTAATAAAAAAAAATAAACAAATAATCACTTTCACTTTAAACCAATGCGCGCAAAAATAATAATAGAAGTAATTGAACTTTAACGAGACACTGCAAATAAAATTAACTATTAGAACTTTTAGTTTTGCAATAAGCGATGCAGAATTTTATCTACTCTGCTCCGGTTATCAAAGTTAAAGGTACATTTTGAATGTATTGCCAATTTTAATGGACCTGGTCCCTCTGTGCGACGACTAAACTCTACGAATTCTTCTTCTTCTTTGTTTCACTAGCAATAGTCACAGAGAAACTTTTGCCAATTGTTCTAAGGCGATATAATTTTCGTCTGCCATGGTCAAGCGGGATAAAACAATACTTAAAATGCTAACTGGGCACTCACAGGCACATGTTCGTGTCTGTGTATTAACACGTATGATTGGGTGGTCACTGTAGCGTACAAAACACTATACAAATAGTATTAGGGCGGCGATAATATACGGTCGACACGTCCAATTAAATGGTCATTTTGTATTGGTGGCGAAGCGTGTCAAACAAACCGCACTTAATAAGCTAGAGACTACTACACTTGTAGCAAGGATATTTTATATACATATTTTTACTCCTCTTCTTTGTTAAGTTTCTTCTTCTTGAGATTACAGTTGCTTTTTTTATTTTTTATTACATACATTTTTTGTTTGCCTGAGTTTCTAGATCGTATTTAATGATATTTATTAATTTGTTTAAAGAGTGTATGTGTCAAAAATTAGCCGGCAATTCGATGGTTTTCTAACGCAACTTCGTAACACAAAAACTACATACGTATTTTTAGGAGATACAAATAAACATTTTAAGACAAACGAAAATAAAACTTGTATTGGGAAAATTTTGTTTGGCGTCGAATGTTTTAATCAAACCAAATATGCATTCGACGCTGCAAATAAAAATAGTTTTGAAAAAAACTTGTTGAAAATGCAAGAGTTTGTAAAGTTCTTTGTTTTTATTTTTTTTTATAGGTATGTACTTGTTAATTTTATACAGGTTTAAGATGAAACAAAATACCTACTTTATTAGCAAAAGGGATTTGCATAAAAGTTCAGCCTGCAAAAAGGGAGATGAAACTTTGCTGAAGCTTAATTGCTTAGAACAACCCGTTACAGTTTTTCTTAATGCCGCTGTATAGTTGTATTTGATCTGTCTTTGGCAAATACAATTTTTCTTAAAAACAGCCAGAACTTCTGACAACACTATCGAGACATTGGGCTTTTAAAAACAATTTAATTTTCAAGGCTAAGTTCGTTGCAACATAACTGTTGCCAATTTCAATATGCATGGGATTTGCTTATGTACGTAGTGGGGTTCTTTTATAATGGAAGTTCGAAGCATCCCTCAACGTTTTCCTGCTTCTGCCCTGTTCCAGTAAGAGTACATTTTGATCAGACGGAGTTTTGTCGTGCCCATGTTCGTTTTTAAATTTATTTTTTAAATTTGTGTGATTATTTATCTTTTTCGGCTGGCTACAGGTCTCAAGATAATAAAATAAAACCAATTCTTTTTTTTAAGTCTTACAAAACAAAAGTTATCAACAAATTTCTAAACAAAAATTTAGCACGTCATACGGAAATCGTATTAATAATACATTTTGTATTCCCGAAAATAACTTTGATAATATACATACTTGCATGAGCCCGTGCAAAAAACTGAATTCGCAAATTGGTTTTTTTGTTGTTTTCTTACGAAGACAGTAGAATGAAGCTGTTTGTTTTTTAATTTTGTTTTTTCTTTTTACCCACTTACAACTACAATTCGAGTCGGAAAGAACCCAACCAATTGTAGGGGAATGTAAGAAAAGATAAACTCACTGTTTATTGTTGGTGTTTTGTTTTGGCTTTGATATTGTTACAAGTAAGACTTTGAGTGTTTATAATTCTTATTCGCTTTAGGGTTTTATTTGTATAATATTTTTGGCCTTTCTAAAATCTCTGGAAAAGGTTTCCTGATGAGCTGGCCTAAGCAACCAGTGAAATGCGCATAGAAGGTAGCTTTCCCTCAACAATAAATTTCAGTGTATTTATCAAATATGAAAAACTGGGAATTTAGCACGTCATACGGAAATCGTATTAATAAAAAAAATTTTTTATTATTAAAGTGCCAGCTGGTAGAAATGCACTTCTGCATTGCACATTAAAGAATTGAAGCAACCGATTGACCCAGAATCACTTTATGGGTTGATCAAACGTTGTTCGTCCGGCTGGCCATGTAGACATTGTGCGCAAAGTATACATTGGCTATAATTTTTGTTCGACAGTTTTAAACCCTGCTCATACAATTGTTTTCTTTTATTTAATTTTTATAATTTTTTTCATAATTAAAACAAAAATATCATAAACGAAAAAATAACAGAAACAAAATAAAAGAAAAAACAACAAATATAGCAATAAAAGTTCACTTAAATGTACGTATTGCAAATCAGCTGTTCAATGTTGTCAATTTACTAGTATTGAGTGCCGACACTTTTATTATAATTGCACTGAAAAAAAACTATATAAATTTTATTATATGAAAAAATAAAAAATTGGCATCATATTAATCCGTAGTTGTATTGATAATAAAAATGTGGGATTTAGATTTGTTTTAGAAATTTTAACTCACTTTTTTCTAAGTTTTTTTTCATAGATGGACAAATTTGAGATTAAACTTGACATACCTATCACTTTTTGACTTGACACGCATTAGAAAAACTTAACAATCATGCCCGTCTGGCAACCCTGTACTAGGTCTCATATAGTCTCCCTTCCGTAAAACACTTTAAGGCAAACAAATCCTATGCATATTGATGAAAATAATTTTGTTCTGGCGGGTCCAATATTGCCCATGGGTCCCATATAGGGTACAATCACGAAATATTATTCCGAGAGAACATTTTTTTGGGACTAAGCGAAATAATAGCATGAATTCCTTCTCATCGTTCTCATTTGACAAGGATTCAAATCATATATTCCTTATAGTGTCGCTGATGATTATTTCGATGTCCTACAGACAGAATGACAAAATAAGTATATGACAAAATCTTATTAGTGGTGGGTTTTAAAAGGAGACATAACCAAGGTGTACGCAAATCATTGTTCCCTGCTGTTATGCCATTTCTGTTGTAATAAAATCCCTGCCTCAAATTTAAAGTATTTTTCAAGTTGTACTTTTAGGCACATACAAATACAGCAATCATTGCCCGCATCCTGAAAAAAAGAGAATTGCATTTCCTTTTAATTTTGTAATGAAAAAAAGTGTATTGTTTTGCAAAATTAAAAAAAAAATAAAAAATTAAGGGTTTTTATAAAAAAAGGAGTTCATTGTCAACAAAAATCAATAAAATTTTTGAAATAAAACACAACACGTAGTATTTCGGTCAGTAGAAAATAAATTTAATTAAAAAACCATTTTAAAAACTCAACGACAAAAATTTTTAGAATAAATTTTTTGCAAGGGTTAAAAAAACTTACGAATTGCAATTCAAAAGCCTTTTAAGTGCAATATTGGATTGAAAAAAAAGCAGAGATCTACAAAATTTTCAAGAAAGTAATATTTTTGTTTTCGGCCATTTTCGACATTTTCTTCTTTATTAAAAATACCACTCTTCTCTTGAAATTTTCTAGCACCCTTTTGCATTAATGTGGCTTGGCTAAGTTTCGATAAGGCAGCATTCAAATAACCCTATAGAAAGAAATCTAACATATTTTACGGACTGTGTGGCTTGTAACACTGACTTGTTAGAACCACATTAGCATTAGAGCGGGCCAAGAATTTTTGGTTTAGCATTTGCGAACTTTTCGCTAATTTTTACAATTTTCATTCGCTGAAAAAGCGAATATCTAATAATGGCAATATCAATATCATGGGGCAATTATTTTATGAAAATAGTACGCGAGTTCCTTCCCAATAAAAAATTTTATCATTTTGCGAAGCCCTAATGGTACATTTAAAAATATAAGCGCACAATTATGCGCTACACAATAAGACATACAGAGATGCAGCAAAGTAATTGAAGGAGCTCTTAACAAGTTTCATTAAAAAAAACAATATTTTAAGTGCCACGGCATTCCCTTACCACGAAGCAGGTTTGTAAGGGAGAACATCAAAAACAACTGAAAAAAATCATTCAGTGTGTAAGCTGGTAGCAGGTTAGGTTAGGTTCAATTTGCAGCCGTGATCAAGAACAGCTGACGTGGGTCCATTAATGAGTTTCCGTTGTGTTATCATGTCACACCGTCTCCCATGGGTCCTATGTTATCAGGCTGCTAGTATTCCCATGCAGCCATCCGGTCGATTCAATAAAGGAGTGGATCCTGCTTACATCAACATCAGAGAGACAAGTTTTGTCCCCAAGGGCTCTTTGACCAAACATTTCGAGTCTTAAATCTCCGAATGCCGGGCAATTACAGAGAAGACGTTCCGTCGACTCTTCCTCCTCCTCGTCGCCGCAACTTCTACACAAGTCAGGTAGTTTCATTGTGCCACCTCTGACTGGTAAATAGGAAGAAACTTGTGCGCTATAAACTGCTAACTCCTTGGAAGAAAAGCACCTACATTATATGTTGAACCGTCTCGATTCAAGGTGGTACCTGCATACGCCAACGAATCCGCCATGCAGTTCCCCTGTATGTCCCTATGTCCGGGGACCAAATTAAGGGTGACCAGTGAATGTCTCGCTATCTCCTCCAGAGACATCCGGCATTCTCGGACAATTCTCGATGTGATGAACACATTCTCCAGGGATCTTATGGCCACCTTGCTATCGGTTATAATGTGCATATCCGTTCAAGATATTTCACCGTACCCGATGCGTCTCGCGGCTGTGTGGATGACCATTATCTCGGCCTGGATGACACTGCAATGGTCCGGCAGCCTTATAGGAATGCTCCAGTTCAGCTGCTCGGCATATATGCCAGAACCGACACCATACAGTGTTTTAGACCCGTCTGTGAATATTCGAATCGCATTCGCGGGAAGCCAGGACCAAAGATTGGCTCGGGTGTGACATAATCAACATCCATGTGCCAATTAATTTCGATCCGAATATTAACATGTCCGATATTGTAATCCCTACATGCTCCGGTGGCCCTTAGTCTTACCGTCGCGTACGCATCTAGCCTGTCCGCCAAAATGTCTGGTTGTAACCAGTTTAAAATCGTAAACAATGCCTTAGAGGGGGTTGTTCTAATGGCACCAGTTACCGCTATCGCCACCATTCTCATTGTACGTTCAAACCTAGTTTGATGACCCTTCACCTTGAGCGCCAGCCACCAAACAGCTGCGCCGTAGAATAGAATCGGTTTAATGACACATTCGTATAGCCAGTATACATTCCTCGGGTTAATTCCCCATTTAAGGCCAATGGCCCTTTTGTAGCAATATAATGCAGTTGCCGCCTTATTAAGGCTCAGTTAGGCGAACGTTGCTGTACCCGTAATGTACCGCACCGTACTGTAAGCACGTTGGTGCACTTATGGAACATTTAAAAACGTGTCATATGTTTTCCCATACATAAACAAAAAGCAATAGTATACATAAAACAAAACACACAGTGATGGGAAATCAAAAATGTTCAAACGGTGACCGTAGTGCAGAAAATGTACCACGTGATTTAAATGGTATTAAAACAGTATTTTGTGTATGTAAAAAATGTTAATAATTTAATATTGATATTATCGATTTACAATAAATAAATTTGTATTGTAGAATATATACATTTTTAGCATACATATATTGTAAATGTGCATACACCGAACAACGTTTTGATACCATTTAAAGTCTTTATATGTTTCACATTTCCATTGTATGTGTATATGCATTTGTTTATTTTAAACATTTAAACATATGTATATTTGGAAATATGTTGTATTGTAAGTTGTTTTGTCGCAATTCCATGGATATACTGAAAAAAGTACCAAAAAAAAAAGAGCAAAATTACCCGCATTCAATGTAACATACAAGCCGCCCATCACTGTCTTACAAATGTCACGTAACAACGGCATGAAATTCTATTTTAAACAGATTGGTACGTTGCAACTACGGTACATTGCATTTCGGTAAGCTTTTGTATTGGTTTTCATATAACAAAAAGCGAACAGCTGATTGATACAGTACAGATACGGTACAGCAACGTTCGCCTAACTGAGCCTTTACTCCTGGAAATGGTGTTCATCCTCCAGTTCAGTTTGCTGTCCAATATGAACCCGAGATACTTGAAGCTGTCAAACAGTTCCAGTGAGACCCCCTTTATCCTCGTGGTATCAAATTTGGGAATTTTGTATCTCCTTGTAAAAAGTACCAGTTCTGTTTTGGCAGTACAGGTATCCTTCCTACAACACGGTAGATAGGTTCCTAGAAAACGCCGTGTTGTAGGAAAACGTGTAATATGAGGCAAGGAGACAGTGTAAAATATAAATTTTTTTTTAATTAAATATTTTCTTTAAATTCATTGTTTTTATTAGAAAAAAATACAAAGACAAAAATAAACAACAGTTACATTTTTATTCTTATCTAACTAAATCGTAGGGATGCAAAAATTAGTACTTTTGTACTATTTTAGTACAATTTTAACAACTCAATCATGATAAAGTTGCATTTCCATTTTATCGCGTTAGAATGAAACCGTGTTGTCGATGAGGAAATTTCCGGAATTTTTTTTTCGTGTTAGATCGAAATCTTTTTGTAGGAAGCCGTCTTGTAGGAGGGTTACCTGTATTAACATTCATTCCACAATCCTGGAACCATTTTGTTAGGACGTCCAATGCGGCCTCCATTAGTTCAGACAATAGTCTGGGATCTTTACCCATAGCCAGAACTGCAACGTCATCCGCATATGCAACCGTTCTGCAGCACGTCCTTCCATGGCCCTGAGTAGGGTATTTTTATTCTGATTCAAAAGTAAAGCTGGCAGTGCACCTCCTTGCGGGGTGCCCCTAGTTGCAACCTTGGAAATGTTCGAGGCGCCCATGTTGGATTCGATACGCCTGAAGTGCAATATAAAGCTGGTAGCAACGTTCACCAGTTTTTATATGCGCTTTCTGTGGCGAAAATGTATTGCTTCAAAGTGGGAACTCGCCATATAAAATTCATGTCTTCCGTAAGCGGTATGGTAAGCGAAACTCTTACATTTCTCCCTTTCAAACCTGCTTCCTTTTAAGCACAATTTTTATATTGGAAGTTTCTACTTTTTCTGGTAGGGTTCCTTATGAACAATTATTTAACGGAGCAAATTTAAATTTACGATTCTCAACTCACTACTCTGAACAACGAGAAAGCATCAAAACCTTTGCATGTAAAATATAACATTGCTCAATTGAACTTTGAGTATTGGAGACCTCATGGATAAAAATTAAATTTTTTGTGATAATGTCTTCGAAAAACAACTTTAATAGAAGGCAATTTCTTTAATTTAATTACATATCATTAATGCAATTTTTTTTAAGGAAATTTAAGCACTGTACGCAAACTTTTTTTTTGTACATCTTAAAGTATTTATTTACATATAAATATTTATTATTTATATACTGCTTTAAGCACTTTAAACAAATTTTATTTTAGCATTATTTTAGACATCAAGAATGATTTAACAAAAATTTAGATAATATATGATCCTGAGTTAAGCGTTTGTCCGAGTGTATGTTAAAATGGGCTTGTTATACATTTGGTTCAAAAATTCTCCGTTAAAGTTTGCCACACCGGTGCAAAAATGGCTAGGATATGAGGAAAAACTACGACTGTTTCTAATATTACCTATAAAACCTTTGGTAATGATGTTTTATGTTTTTTTTTTATATTTAGAGAACAGAAAGGGCCAAAGTTTCCAAATTATCCATACACTACATCCGACAACATGTTGGGGGCCATGGCACGAAAAAAAGATTCGTGTACATCTTAAGAACAATATATGTATATTTTTCTTTTACATCGCACCGTGGTAAAGGGTAGCACTCTTACTCGTTTAAAATCAGGATGTGCATTTTTCAGCGATTTTTCTCAAACTTAATATGTTATTTAGATGAGGCATTAATTATCAGTATGTATACGCAAGTTTTTCGTTCTGCTATAAGAACTCTAGTTTTTCAGATTCCCTTTATCGCATTAAATATTACCTTGTTTTTATAATTTGTTTAAAGACTCTCACGAACCTAGAAACGGCATTTCTTTTGAGAGATTATGGAAGCCATCAATATAGAAATTTGTTTTATCGCTTAGTAGTCTCCGTTAAAACTATAAAACATTTGCAGCGAAAAATTTCTGTTTGGCGATGTAAAAGGGCACACAAAATGAAAAAAGTTTTCCTCGTTTCATGTACTTGCGGTTTTTGGCAGTGTTCTTACTCAGGAGCGAAGAAGAAGGAGAGATGGCATACAAAATACTTTAAATGCTTGATGGAAGAAGTTGTATTTTTTGGATATGAACGCAGTTTCAAAAAATAGTTTCGGCAGCATATTTTTCACAAAATGAACTACGACTTTGGATGGGTTTACTTGAATAATCTTAACTTAAAATGTAGTTTTTGTTGTAGAGATTTTTTTTTTATAAAGTTGGGTTTCGCTATTTTGTAACGCTCTATTTTTTTACGATTCTAATCTTTTTTTACAGCAGTCAAATTGTTTTTTGGAATTGTCAACACTACTTTTGGAGCACCCTTTATTTTGGTTTTTATTTACATAAATTAAATTTTATACAGTTTTTAACTTAAATTCTAAAAATTTGTAGGCTGTGGGTAAAAAGCTTAAAAAAGTTTTCTGTTTGTTTCTTAAATTTAAATAAATTGCAAACTCCTCAGAAAATATTGCGCTTGTTCGGAATAAAATAGAAAAAAACACAAAAGAAAAGCAAACAAATTAAAAAAAGAACGATAGGAAAAGAAGCACGCCATTTATGTGCACACACACATACATACACATAATGCAAGCCTTTGGTTAGATTATTCTCTTTGGGGTTGTTTTTCAACACTAGACTTGCACACACACACACATAAATAACTTTAACAAAATCCAGCAACTGGAGAATTTATGACGGGGACTTGTTTCTGCCTGTAGTAGTGTTTATAATAGAACAAAGTTTATATTCCTTTTGATTGGATATAAGGGGAGGGGTGGTGAAGGTCTGGGGGTATATTTAAAAGCATGTTGGCTGGTAAGCCAGATGGGTGGGTGGGTATATTTTGTTGGTTTTGTTTTTATTCTTCTTCTTATACTTTTTACTTTTCTTTTATCCTTTCGTATTTCGTATTTGAATGTTTGTAGAGTAGAGTCTGTCTGTCTGTCTGTTAGTGAGTGTGTGTATGTTTGTTTGTTTCGGGGTAACAATATGGCGTCAAGTTTGAACGCCACATTGAGAGGGGTGGAGCAACAAATTTATAACGTTTCTCAGGGTTGCAATCATCACGGATTAGAGGATTTTAAAGTAAGAAAAAAAATTTAGTTCTGTATAAGGAAATAATAAAGAAAACCATTTTTTGCAGATTCGTTTTTTTAATTTATTTTTGCAAACGACGTTAAGAAATTTTTTCTTAGATTTTGGAGTTATTTTTTTATATTCTATGTAGGTATTTAATGTTAAAAACTTTTCGAAAAACTCAAAACGTTCAACTATAAAAAAGATGAAGAAAAGGATTTATCTGATAAAAATTAAATTTTGAAATTAAAAATTGCATTTTTATGTTGCATCAGGTTTCGGTATACATTTTTGTGTTTTTTCTTTGCTTGTTTTTGAAGCAGATTTCTCTATTTTTATTTTTTTCTTACCTATTTCACAATTCACAAGTGCTTGTGGACTTGTTGACGTAGGCAAATGTCAGCAAAAGAAGTTGAGTTAGCATGTTTCGATATTAAGCAACACAAAAATTAACAGTAACACGTTGTAAACACAGTAGTTTTTTGACAATCGGATATGAGATTTGCGAAACCAAAATGTGGAAATCTTGGCATTTATAACGCCATCAAGGTTAAACACTGCATTTTATCACAAAATTTAGTGCTGCCATTTGTGATAGCCCCGGTAGGCTAGCTGGTAGAGAGCTAGTCTAATAGCGCCGGGGTTACGCGTTCGATTCCCGCCAGACACTCTGGTTTCTTTCCTGCAGACAAGCGTAAAGCTTCGCGGGATTAGCTTAGGAAATTTAAAAAAAAAAAAAAATCTGTATACCAAATATATCAAAAACAGAAAAAAATCCAAAAGTACAATTATTTTCGTCGAGGTAATAATATAATCTGGGCGATATGCTATCTCTGTACAAAAATTTTCGTAAAAAGAAAAAGTAACTACTGTAAAAAATACTAAGAGTACCAGGCTTACCATATTAAAACCCCCCCAAAATACACTGTATGTTAGTTAAGGCAATAATACATACATACATATATACTTGGATTATTTCTTCCACAAATTTATCGATAAGATAAAAAGGTCCAATTTGATACCGTTTTTACCCCTTAAAAAGTACCAGTTTAATCCCATAAAAAGTTACCAATATTTTAATCTTGACTTTAAATTTTATATTATTTATTTTTTTAAAAACAATATAAAAAAAAGAGCGAACAATTTTGCATCAATAACTCTTTATTTAATTTTTATGATGACGTTGCAGCAAATGCGCAATTTATAATACGAGTATTAGTATTATTATGGATTAAGGTTATTGATTTTAGACATTTTAACTCATTAGCGCCCAATGATCCCACTTGGGAACAAGCACAAATAGTTTTACATTGTTTGTTTGTTTGTTTTGTAATGACTGGATGTCATTTAAATAAAAAATAAGTCCCTACTTTGGTGGGTGAAAGATCTTGTTTAGCCGGCGTTTGAAACGCCACTGGCACTACTATTTTATGCCGGCACTAACAAGCGCCAAGGCAAAGCACTACTTGGAGCGCTGGTGTTTTAAATAAAAAAAGAAAACAAAGAGCCAATTTACTCGGCTAAGTTTCGTATTCGAATCTTGCTTTATTACAAAATTTGTCTCCTTATAAACTAAAATAACGGTACTTAAATCTAATCCTTATTCTATATATTTACATGCAATTATATGCTTACACATACATACATAAAATATTGTTTATTTACTAATAAAAATATAAACAACACAGCTGATTCTAAAAACATATGAAACAGCTAATTTAACGATAAATTATTATTAGAGATGTGTAATAAATGATTAGAGATGTAATAAATACATTACAGTTTATTAGAAAAATGTCACCAGTGCAATAAGGTATAATATCTTTTAAATTTAGCACTGGACATCAATATTGGCAACGTATACAATTTGAATAACTTATAAAGTATTACAATAAATTTTAAATTAAAAAAAAAACCAAAATTGAAATTAAATGTATTTATAGATGTCTGAAAATATTATAGGTTGATAAATTATTAGTAATATACCATAATAAGAACTAATTTTCATTGTTATTAGTCAAAAATATTAAAAATTGCTGTTTTGAAATGTACTGCGTTGCTTGTGCTTTGAATATTACTTAAAAGTAGATTCCAGAGCCGTACGGCGTATATAAAAAATTGCCGCTCCGACATTAGGTAATGATATCGGATATGCAATATAACCCTGCCTCTAGCTGATCTTGCAAATGTTAATTTTCTAAATAGATAGTCAGGTTCCTTGGTGTAGATTATTATGTGTAGGAAAATTAAACTGCTACATTTTAAAAGATTATCAAAAGAAACATTAAACAATTTATTTGCAAACCGGGAGACACTGTCTGTCCTCCTCAGATTAAAAACGTATCTGGCGATATTATTAAACGAGGTTTTTAATTTCCGTATACAGTACTTTTCGCTTATAGTCCACTACTATAGTTGCACAACTTTTGTGGACTATAAGCGAATTTGGACTATAACCGATTTTTTTATAAGCCATTTAATGGCTTATAAGTGTATAATCCACGTTTTGGACTTTATTAAATTATTTTCTTCAATAAAACTGCTCTTTTTTAAATAAAACAAAAGTTTATTTAAAACATAACCAAATTTTGATTTAATTTAAATAAATAGTTAAAACAAAAAATAATACAATAAAAACAAAAATGGTCAGATGAAGACACCATGTTATGAAATATAAATTGCGAAATTTGGTATTTATAATAGTTACCAGAAATGTAAATAAAAACATGTTACAAGTTGATTAAAAAAATATTAAAAACAGAGTGGACTATAAGCGAACATTTTTGCATAAAGAATTATATTCGTATGCTAAGAAAATGTGGCTTTTAAACGAAAATGGACTACATGCGAAATGGACCTTAAGACAAATAATTTGTATGAAATTCGAAAAAAATCTGCATGTGAATATGACAGTTTTGGCTTATATCCGTTTTTGGCCTTTAAGCGGAATGGACTATAAGCGAAAAGTACTGTATCAGATGCACTTCAACCAGAAAACAATTCACATCCATATAAAAGTGTTGGCAACAGATATGATTTTGCCAATAACATTCGAATCTTAAATGGCGTAAAATAATGATTAGTCCATAGTGATCTCAGCATACCATACGTTTTCCCTGCTGCATTATTTATATGATCTGTCCACGAAAGTGTTGAATTAAAAATTATTCCCAAGTTCTTCGCAGAGTTCACGATCTCAATTTGTGTATCTCCCAAAACAACTTTAAGCTGATACAGGTTGTCCATTTGTGTTCTGCAAATTGGAACGCATTTTGATTTTTTAGGGTTTAAACTTAGCCCATTTATAGCTGCCCATTGACTGACTCTTAATAGATCTGAATTTATTTTCGAGACGCAGTTTGATAATGTTGAAATGTAACAGCCAATGAGCAATTGGACATCATCAGCATACATTTGGATATTCATAAATTTTTTGTTGAGTCGGGAGATGATTTGAATACATAATATGCATAAGCGGACCGAGAATGGATCCTTGCGGAACACCTCTAGAAATTGCCAGCCATGATGAATATCTTGAGTTACTATATACAGCCTGGTATCTATTGCTTAAGTATGTTGATATAAGCTTTGCAGATGTCGTTGAAAAATTAAATTGTTGCTGCAGTTTTCTACAAAGAGTTCCATGGTGTACGGTGTCGAACGCCTTTCGAGTGGTCGAGAAGGACTAAAAAGCCAATATTACCCTGATCAATAATACATCGGATCTCTTCGACAACTTCCGAAAGTACTGTTATGCAACCACGGCTTGGCCTGAAACCTGACTGGTTGGTAGTTAAAAGATTTCTGTTAGTAACATATTCCAGAATTTGTTTATGCAGGAGTTTTTCAAAAACTTTTGAGAGATATGGCAATAATGCTATAGGACGATATTCCTTGGGAGATTTAGGAATTGGCACAATTTTTGAGTATTTCCAGTTAAGAGGAAAAGAACTTGTGGTGATAATTGTGTTCAAAAGGTAGCAGGATTTTTACAAATTTCGGGTTTATATCGTCATAGCCTACAGAGATTGACTTTACTGATAAGAAGCCTTGGAGGACATCTGACTGATTAAATATTTGAAAGCTAAACTTGTTAATTTGGTTTTCATAATCAGAATTTGTTTCATGACTATCAGTGTTTGTATTTACGGCCGGCATTTTTATGTTTATAAAGTCTTTATTAAGCTCCTCAATATTTACATTCGATCCTTCGCAGCGCTCTTTATTAACCAAACCAACTTTCCTAATTTCTTTCCAAGTTTTATTTGAGCTTAGAGCTGAGCTAAATTTACTTTCGTAATACAAATGTTTATCTTTTCTTATTCTTGATACAACTGCTCTTCTCTTTCTGCAAAATATTGTATAATATTCAGGTGTTCTATACCTTTTCCATCTTGCATACGCGGCATAACGGTCCCGTATTAGCTGAGCAGCTTTAATTGTGAACCAAGGATTTTCTCTGTTTTGAATTGTTTTGCTCCTAATTAAAACATGTTTATTATATAAACTAAGAATATTGCCCTGAAGGAATTGTAGCTGATCATCAATATTAGGTGTGGTATAGATTTGTTCCCATCGTACTACTTGTGCATCTCTTTGTAGTGCATGTATATTAATGTTGTTAAAATCACGAAAAGTAAACGTTTGCTTTGACATAACCGGCTGAATGTTATAGTTGAGGAAGACCAATCATTCTTGGAAAACATAGGTGCTGATAATTGCTCATAGTAAAGCATTTTTTGCCTATTAATGACAAAGATAACATCTAAAAGAGTATTGCTTGTGCTTGTAAAAAATGTGGGCGTAACAGAATTTGCAGGTGTCAAGCCAATCGCTTTCATAGGATCCTTGAGATTTCTTTCAGCAAGAACATTACTGTTAAAATCTCCGGCAATAATTATGTCAGAGTATTTTATGCTTTGCAATTCAAGTTCATGTATTAAGGTTTTGGTGTCAATTCGTTTATGTGGCCTATAGACACATCCAAGAAGTATTTTATTTTATATAAATAATAATTTAATAAATTGAATACAATCTTTAAAATAAAAAACGGGCGTAATGGGTTAAATGCGATTTTTTGAGTTATTATTTCTGTACCTACATACCACCGACAAGTAAGTAGTTATAAAAAATCCAAAAAATAAGTGGTTACACATTATACATAAACGCTTTTTAGTGGGTTTGCCAGCGACTGTTTACATTTAATGAATCAGAAGTAAAAGCAACAGTTTTTTTTTTGCCAATGACAAAAAGAAGTGGAGGAAATTACAGTTTTCCACTTTTGACTGCAATTTTTTTAAACGCTGCCAAATATTTACTTACCAAAAAACCAAATAAATACTTATACATTATTACATTTTACTTGTTCAAAATCCATTTTCACATAAAAAAATATTTCTGTTTTTTTTTTTTTTTTAATCATTGCGTTGTATGTGAATATTTTCTTCACCATGATAATGATTTATATAATACGTTATAAGAAGTAGTTCCTGTGTAACGAAAAAAGTAGCAAAGAAAGCTCCTAAATAATGAGTGAAATAAGCTATTTATTTTAAAAAGAGAGCGAAGTTACTGCATCTCTGTATGTCATAGCGCTAAAGGTGCGCAAACTTTTTAAAATGTAAAATTTGTGCTTCGCAACCTAAGAACATTTTTTTGGGACTTTACTTTACTTTTCCTTTGTTTTGTTTTTGATAAGCTATCCATCCCTTCTTGTATATACAACATATGTATGTATTTTCACAATCGGATATCCAAATTTTTTAACATTTTCTTACAGCTAATCGTGTTGTAAAGTATTCCCGCCAAAGCCGGATCCAAGCCTTAAGTTCAGGGAGCGGGGTGTCCAATAAGGAAATTCCAGTCCGGACCGCCTCCAAACCCAAATTATGCTTTTAGAATACCAGCACTTGACTAGCCCTGGAGGAGGGGGGATGGAGGGGTTTATGACCCCCTCCTTTGAATTAATCCACACTGGATTCCCACATTTTTAGATTAAAAAAAAAAGCTAAGATATTTGCAAAACTAGTAGCGGGCAAACATTATTTTTTAGGCCACTCTAATGAACAGACACACATACGCATCACATACATGTTTCATAATTGATTATATGCAGGAATAAAAAAATTAATGAATAAAACATATTGTAGTGTTTTTACAATTGCAAATTTATTGTTTAACAACTGAAATAAACTCAACTCAGTTCAACCTGTACATGACCAACATTTGAATTAATTACTCTGTTTAATGAGATTGTTGTCGGCCGATTGGTTGGTGGTCGCATTAATTTTTATGCAAAATGACGAAGAAAATAAATTCATTCTGCATTTTTCATAAGTTTTCATACATTAAAAAAATTATAAAACTGGACGAAAGTATTGTCAACACAGAAAAAAAACCGCGATTCAAAAACTACCGAAAATGGCACCATTCGATGACAAACGTAAGTAAGTCAACAAATGTTGTGCTGCATTTGTCAACGAAGGGAATAAAAATATTAAAAACGTGTTTGTTGTTTAGGTTACATTTCAACAACGCATAATTTTCTTTATAACCCTTTGCGAACTCAACAAATAAAAAAAAAACTGATATAATAAAAAGATTTTATTCCAGAAATAAGCTTGTACGGGGTCTATTTAAAACCAACTTTCAATAGGCTCGTTCCTTGTGAGAATTATTTATTTATTTATTTGTCTATGGAATATAATTTTTACAGACTTCTTAATTAAATACAAATTAATTTTACAAAATATACACAAATGTGAAATACAAATTACAAAACTTATGTGTTTAAATGGATTAATAATTTAGTTTTAATATCAGTGGGACTAGAAGAATAGTCAATAAATTTATAAAACTTGTTGAACTCAATACCCATCCTTCTTAACGGATCACTTTTAGCTTAATTAGCTCTTAAAAATTTAACTGATAACGGAACTAAATGACGTGATGGGCGTTGAGGAACATTAAATGTTACATTGTTAATAACGAACTTATATATGTACCATATTTGATCAAGTTATCTCCAAAATTACGAGCTTTACTTTGCGTACTATACTAAAGTGGACCGACAACCAACCATCGTCAAATCAATATACAAAATAATTCTGATGCGATCGGTATCAGTAGAATTAGGCACAAACGCATTATTCCCTCTCCATCTTTAGTGGTGTAGGTACATTAGGGTGTTCTCAGCAACCAAGAAATATGTACATTGTGGAAGCTGTCAAACTATGTTAGATGCGTATGAAATAATTACAACTGTTAAATTGAAGGTTGACTAACGAAATAATAATAACATTACGGCTTTTTTTGTATTGTAAATGTTTAGCCTTTTTTTAATATTCTGATTTAAACAGTAAATATTGAAATGTATGTACATATGTATGTATATACCATCTCATCAACCGAGCCGTTATTTTTCTAGGAGGGTCGCTGGGATGCCTGGAGCCTTTGGATCATGCACGTTGGATGTCTAAACAATATATAGCTTAAAATTATACATATTTATTTTAGAAACAGAGTACTTTGGCTGACTGTGATCAGATGATTGGGAATTAGAGATATGTATATTTTGTATTATTCACGTTTAAGTACCCATTATATTGAACGATTTTTTCGGAAGTTATAGCAAAATTTCTTGTTGCTTATTTTTTGAATGTGCAATAACATTTGGAATAACAACTTAAGTTTACATCCGTGACACAACATATTCAAACATACACACGGCCACTCTCACATCGTCGCACAAAAACACATGTTCTCCGTTTGACAACGTATTTCTCTGGCAACAAGGTATTCTGGATTTAACCACATAATGCTTTGGACTTAAACTCGCCAAACAAGTTTTTTTTTAACCGCTATTGTAGATTTGACGACATTTTTTCTCGACTTAACAACGTTTTGCCAGTTTCTCGCTCTGTGAAGCGCTTATATTTTTAATTCATCAAATATTTGTAAAGCGGTAAATTTTTTAAAATGATTTTAATTATTTTTCTATTGATGCTTTTAAAATAAAACACACTGGTGCAGGCACCAACGGGACGCCTGCATCAAGTTTGCTAGTTTTTTTTTGTAAAAATAACAACAACAACGAATTATACTGTTGCTTTACATTAGAAATAATCGAATTATTTACAAAAAGCTTGTTTATAAACACACAAACACACTTATTTATATACATATATGCACCCTCTCTCATTAAATCTTATTATACCCAGCAAACTAAAACATTTAAATAAAAATTAAGATATTTAAATAAATTTTATTTTATAATAATAATAACTTTTTCTTCTAAATGTTTATAACGCCAAGAAAGAACATACCTACCTACGCGTCTTTAAAGAAACAAATATTTAATTGGCCTAGTATTTTTCAGTTCTGCATGTAAAATACAATTACTAATTATTTTAAATTTCCTAAGCTAATTCGGCGAAGCTCTACGATTGTCTGCAGGAAAGAATCCAGAGTCTCTGGCGGGAATTGAACCCGCAACCTCGGCACTGATAGACTAGCTCACTTCCAGCTAGCCTACCGGGCACTTATTTTAGGTTAGTTAATAGGTAATTAATGGTCAATTAAAATGCTTATGACTGTAAAATACTTCAAAAATTGACGTAAGGCCTTGATCTACTCAACATGATAAAAGTGTATAACATTTTTTAAATTTTGCTACACGCAATCTTAATTCATAAACTCATCTAAAAATGCAATACAGTTGCACTTGTAATGTGTGAATTTGGCAATACCTAAAAAGCCTTGATCCAGAGTAAATATTTGGTAAACAAGTAAGAAAGTATAGTCGGTCAAGCCCGACCATATGCTACCCTATACCACAGTTTAAAAAAAAAACGATTTCTGCTAGTGTACCCTATTTTGGATATTGGGCAGTCATGGACCCGCCTAAACAAAATTATGTTATGAGGTTAAAATTCATTTCATGTAAACGTTCTTTGTGCCGAATATTATTTATATATATATATATACATATATATATATATATATAACCTATGGTTAATTTCGGACCTACCAGGACAATATTTTGTCGTGACGTAGTAACTATCGTAAACGTTTTTATCGACAATTTTTATGTTAATACCAGCCAGCCGGCCTGGCCTGCCCATGTAAAACTTGTGCGTAAATAACGGGTTTTAGGCCATATCTTTCTTAATTGGTTTGTACCAAATAGCAAAACATCACATTACCAATGCAAATATATGTATTAGTTTTTGTTATTATTGTACTACTGAAACTAGAAAAAATGAGAAAGCAGATTTAGATTTTATACCCCTGAATTACTGCTTGCTGGGTGTTTCATGTACATGCGTAAAACGTTATCAACTTATTTACATACGGACAAACATATGCACATACATATGAGATTTCTAGCTAGAGTTGTATCTACAAGTTAAACAAAATGGCATAAAATTAAAAATATACATACATACATACACATACATTTATTTATATGTGTGTATTTTTAAAAAAATAAATAAAAAAAAACACAAACGTGGCTTTGATCTTGCCGACGTTTAGCACAAATGAAAGAAGCCGCCAGTCGCATATAATACAACAAAAACACATGTACCACCACCAACACGACTACTGCTAACCCAGCATACACAATTTTAAATGTTTAAAAAATTGATTTTTATAGTACTTTTGGATTTTAACATTAATTCAGAATTTTCTAAGCAAATGTTTAATTACAAAATTTCAAATTTAATGCTTAAATTTAGTGTTTGTTGGGTTAAGCAGTAGTAGCCCAGCAAAAATTTTTTAAGATTTGGAAGCAATAAACACGTATACTGCATCCCAACCGCTTCCTTTTTTGCTTCTAAGAATTACTGCCTTACTCTACTGCTGTAAGATCCCAGTTGGCCAAATGGTCATAGACGCAAATGTCGTCAACGATGTCTTCCGAACATTTTTGAATTTGTCGCCTATATAACATTGATGGCGACAACTTAAGTAAGAAAACGTGTATATTGTCGTGTTAAAATCCGTATTAACGACTTTTTAGGAGACATTTTTTTAAATTTGTCTTGAATAATAATTGATTGAGGACAACGTAAGTAACCACAGCATGCATTTTGTCGTGTTTAAAACCACATTGACGACAAAATGCATGCAATTGTCGCTCATCTTGTCTTCAATTATACTTTGTTGAGGACAACTTAGGCGTCCATTGCATTCATTTTGTCGTGTTTCGAACTACTTTGACGACAAAATGCATGCAATGGTCGCTTACGTTGTCCTCTACTAAAAAAAATTCAAAACTTTAAATTTGTATGTAATTTAAAATTAATATTTCTTGATGTTTTGCTTTTATTATCAATATTTTTGATAATAAAAAAAATTAAAAAACAAATAATCCTGCCTGTTAAATATAAATATTTTGTAACTTATAACGTTATTCGCGGCTGCGTTTCAATTGTGAAATTGGAATACGTGAATGGATAGGACAAGAAACACAAAAAATAAATGTTCCTGCTGACTACATTGCCATATCGTGGGCTTAATATGCAAACCTGCTAAATCCACTTTTTAAGTAAATTGAGATTTTAATGCCGTGTGGAAGAGAAAGATACACCTCGTCGACCAGCATCTAGTTTTCTTCAAATTGAGTCTTAAAGTGTGTTAAACTAACTATATTTTTAGGTTTTCGCATATGAAATATAAAAAGTTTGTTGTTTCCATTAAAATTTATTGGAATTTAGCAGGTTTGCATATTATGTCGACGATATGCTAAGTTCAGAACCCATTCCCTTATTAATCAAAAGCCTATTGGAGGTCTGACTGTCTCCACACATCCAGTATCCACTATTTTCGAGCCCAGTCTCTCAAACTCATTGGCCATTTCATTAGTTTGGAATTCACTAGTTGGAATTCACAGCCCATCAAGACCCTAAGAGCTTTTAGTAAATATATCCACGAGGTTTAGCCATTTACCCGTTCCCCTTATTCTGGATATATCGGCAAATCTGAAGTATCGCCAATATATCAGTATCGGTGTACGTTAAATCCCTAATTGTCACTTACCTATCGGCGACTAAATCGTAGATAGTATCTACAATATTGTCATCAACGACACTATTAAGGTAATGTCGCTAATCGGGCATTAACGACTTTATGAGAAAAAAGTCGTTTAAATAGTCGCCAGTGACAACTTTAACCACATTGTTACCCATATGATCATTAACGAAAATATGCATAATAATGTCGCTCATATTGTCGCTTACGACTTAAGTGCCCTTTGTTCGAAAAAGTCGTCGACGATTTGCATGGGCTGTCGCCAACATGTCGTCAGGGATTTACTATGGGTCTTGTACGCGTCCTCGACGTTGTCTTGAAGACATGGCCAACTGGGATAAGGCATATGTACAATCCTACAATTGTTAAATACGGTGCTAAATACTAGAAGTGAAGCGCTGTTTATGCGTTTTTTTAAGATTACATTTTCTACTACTTCATTGAAGCAGTGATATCATTTATTCTTTTAATAAAAAAATACAAATTTTCAACACAATTTTACAAAAATCATACATACATAATTATTATAAAACTATAATCCTTTTAATCCAAAAAAATATTTGAGATTTTAAAAAAAATTTTTAATGCTGAAATAATAATTTTTTAAATGCTTAATTTTTTTCACTTACTTTATACACGTCAATCATGTCAGTTTTCAAAGCATGAAATAAGCGTTCTTCAGATCTCTACAGCAATCATGTAATATTTCATAGAAGTGTTAGTACTTCATTCTGAATTCTCCCTTACATTATTGCTTCCGAGGAAGCATGAGGTTTTTTCTGGGAGTAGTAGTACTATTTAAAACACCAAGAGCAAGGCGAATTTAACAAGGTAAGTGCAACTCTACAACTACAAAAAGTCCCATGTATTTTTTTTTGCAATTTAATAGGCGGCTGTCAAAAATGCTGGCAAGGCAAAAATTGATTGAAAACCAAAATAATTTTTTTTTTTGGGTTATAAAAGAAATTATTAAATTCACGTTAATTATTCGCAATTTTTCTCAGAAATTTTTTCGGTTATTTTGGCGCAATACATAAACAAATTTATATTTTGACGTTTCCCTATTTTTTTCTAATTCACCGTGGAGACAGCTAATGAACGGCTGACGAGTTGAGTTTACCTTTTTAAATTCGCCTTGATCAAGAGAATGCAGCAGTATCGCCAGAATGAAAATTAAATTTTATACAGACAAAGCATCAAAATTATCAAACATTTTATAAAACAAATTTTACCTGATGTTTGGTAGTTAATTCAAATAAAATAAGTGAATATTCATTTGTTTTTACGGAACATGGGGTTGAATTTTTGACAGTTAAAATTACATACACTTTTCGTTAAAAATAAATGAAAAATTTATTTTATATTACAATTTCGTTTAAAAATAGACAGACTGTTTTTGCTTTGTTGTTCTTCTTGTAGAAGAATTAAACTCAAAACGACTAAAAACTTGATAAATTATAATACAAAAGTATTTTATTAAAATTCCCATATAAAGCGTCCAGGATTATTTTAGCTCTCGGCAGAAGCATTCAAGTGTTTAGGTTTTTTAAAACGGTGCAAGACTTACTTCACTTCATCCGATCTCCTTACTATCTATACCACCTATATCCGACCGAAGATGGAATACAACTCCCATATATGGGCAGGGGCTTCAAAGTCTATTTTGAACCTTCTGGACCGTGTACAAAGGAGGGCGGTGAAGCTCATCAATGACAGTAGGGTATCCAACTCTATTGACTCATTGGAGCATCGTCGGAATGTGGGTTGTGTGGCACTTTTCTATCGATATTACCATGGGAGGTGTTCCACTGAGATGAGTGAACTTATTCCACCCGCCCGAGTATTTCTTCGTAATACTCGCTCATCCAGTGGATCACATCCGTTTGTAGTCGATTGTCCTGTGTTTCGCACAACGCATTATAGAGAAAATTCGTTTTTCAGTCGAACTATCCGTATGTGGAATAAACTTCCCGCAGAGGTCTTCCCCGGTACTTACAATTTATTAAGATTCAAGTCAAATGTCCACAAACACTATTCCCTCTTTCCTCCTTCCCAAACCTTATTTTCCTGATCAACACAATGCACTGCATATATAGGGGGCATCCCCTGAGTGTTGGTTTATCGCTAAAAAAAAAAAAAAAGAGCCGAATATAGCACCCTTACATTTTTCAACATTTCAACAAATATTTAAACCATTAAACCAGAAAAGTTACATTTTTTGCATCAAAATATTGCTTTTTGGTTTCAAAACAAAGTAATTTTATTTATTAACAGCCATATTCATAAAAAGTACTTATTTTGAGCTTATAGCATGTAATAACTATCAAACGCTTTTTGTCTTATAAACCTCCTATAAAAATTTGTATTCATAAACGTACATTAACAGTTTTATTACTATTAACAGTTTGTGGCGATTTTGTGTTTAAGTATGGCAACTTTCTTTATATTTATCTGCCATTTTATTGCTAGTGATGGATGAAACTTCTATTCGGTTCACATGATATTCTATATTAAATTGTTTTTTATAGTTTTTTTTTAATTGTAGAACTTAAAAATTATTCTTATCAAATAAAACTACATTTTATTTTAGTTTCTGAACAAAATCTTGCCGAAAGGTATCACAAACACTTTTGTTTGAACCTTTTTTAAATATACGATAAGAAAGTATTCGAATAAAAAGTTTGTTTACTTTTTATTAACATCGCTATTATTATGATTTGTTTATTCCATATTTTTTAATATTTTTGAACAATAATTCGCTAGTTTAAACAAAAAACAACTAGTTTCAGTAATTTAATAAGTTATTAATGATAATATCTGCATTTGCCCCTGAACATATTCTTTTAAATCATATACAAATGTTTTAAATAATTTACCATATAACTTTAAGTTGGTTGTCTAAAATAAAAAAAAATTAGTTAAATGTATTTAACATGTCCATATTAATAAATAAAACATTTTTTTCATTATTTTTGAACATATTTCACAAAAATAATATCATAAAATGCAGACACTTATCAAAATGTCATTTTATTTTTGGTTTAAAGAAGGGTAAATCGAACAATAAATTTTCTTACTTTATGAATGGTTTATTAAAGGTTTAATAGACTATTTTTCGTTTATGAATACAACTTTAGCAATTTTGCCTTATATTCGGTTAGTTAACCATTAATACATTTTTATGAATACGGCTTTTATTATATATTTTTAAAAATTTGTTCAAATATTTATTTGTAGGTAAATATTTTTATATGTGAACAAAGGGCAAACATGTCTTCCCATATTTTTGTTGAAGACATTAATTATCTGTTTGAACACACAAAAATAGGCAGTAGTGTGACCAGAAAATAAAATTTGTATTATCAAAGTTTTTCTTGGGATTCAAAAAATGAATTAACAAGGTTTCGTTTTAATGTGCTTAATTCCCATTTCATTCTATTTTAGGACGAGGGAAAGTGGTCGATCATCAATTTCGATGGGTTGGGAGGTGGGGGTTGGGTAAGGGCAAAAAAACTCCATAACTGCCACAGAGCCACTTCGAGAGGGGTTTAATGTAGAGATCTCCTCCATTAATTTTTTATTATGAAAAAAGTCCCATGCAGGAAGTTTATTAGTTTTTTCCTTAACATTCTTACCCCCCTTTTCCCCATCCCTTAGAGGGGCTCCCATACTATATGGTGGCTTAATAACCTACATTAATGACCTACCCGCTATCACCATTCCTTAAGGCTGCTCCAATTCAAATATTCAATGCAATAATTCGAAAAAGCAAACAAAAAAGCAAAATATTTAAGCTGGTAATAATGCTATCGTGTTAGAACTGTTGGTTGCAAGAAATAATAATTGTTGTTTTTGCGAGAAATAATTGACCGCTTTTATAATGCATTATTGTATTTATATTAATATTATTTTTAAGTTCGTTGTCTTTAATGCTGTTTTCACAACACAAGTGATTGAAAGTGTACACACAGAAAAAAAATCAATGTAGTGATTTTGCTTCATAGTTACTTCATGTTAATATAACATGATTTTACAGAAACTTGCGAAGAATTAAAAATTATTTTCTATTAAAATATCTGTAATTCATGTCAATTTAACATTCACGTAAAGTTAGAGCAAAATGACATTCATATTGAAATAACACTCCGAATCACGTTGAATGAAATTTATTTCAAGTTGAAACAACATGAATTACATGTGGAATCGAATTGGTTAGAGTTTGAAATAACGATGAGAAGAAGCTTTAGACACAACATACGCGCGTTTATTTAAGAAACATTCTAAACACTTACACGCGGTACCTGAGAGAGAGCGAGAGAATATAATTATTTATTTTCCTGTAGTAAAACATTTGCCACTATTTTGTACTCACAATTAAAAGACACCAGCAGAATGGCCCGATATGGTTTCGTCATCATTCTACTTTGAAAGTTTGATGTACTATTTAAGTAAATAATTTTAACAAAAAGAATACGGGATTTTTTTCTTTTTATACCCTTCACCGAAGGTAAAAAGGGTATATATAACTTTGTCATTCCGTTTGTAAATTCTACAATATTGATCCTACACCCTATAAAGTATATATATTCTGGGTCCTTACGAAAAGCGAAGTTCAAATCTGGTTGTCCGTCTGTCTGTTAAAATGGGGTTTCCGAAGCCCCCAGATATGATGGGGATTTGGTTGGGGTATCTTTATGTCAGGTATTCTTATTATAATTTTGCTATTGAAATTAAGGCTGAGATATGAGCAAAAAACCACGACTACCTCTAAATTTTAATCTAATTGTAATCCAAACTAGAGCTGCTGATATTTTTTTTAACAAAAGTGGAAATATAATTAATCTATCTATCTATATATATAAAAATGAAAAATGTTTGTATGTTTGTGTGTTTGTGTGTTTGTTTGTTGGCTTATAGACTCCGAAACTACTGAACCGATTTTCTTGAAATTTTTACAGTAACATCACGTGAGCCCTAAAAATAAAATAGGCTACTTATTTTTTCGATAGGGGCAGGGGAATTGGTACCCCCCATAGGATGCCAATATTTATTATCGCATATCTTAAGAGCCGCTGGCGGCATTTTGCTGAACTTTTTGTAGTAGGATCTTCTGAGCCCCGAAATTGAAATAAAATAGCAGCGGGGGAAGTGGTTCCCCCCATAGGACGCCAATGCTTAATATCGCATATCTTATGAACTGTTATAGTGAGAATGTTCAAACTTTGTGGAAGTCACTCTTATGGTATACTACACTTTTGAAAATAAAAATAAAGCGGGTAGGGGAGGGGGGGGGAAACCTCCCATAGGATGCATATATTAAATATCGCTTAACTGAAGAACTATTAAAGGGGGAGTCTTCAAACGTGGTTAAAGCTACTACTATGGCAAACTATAAATTTCAGTATAAAAATGGGCGGGGTAAACAGGGGAGGAGCAGTACCCCTCATAGATAGAAATATAAATAAGAGCCACTGCACGCATTTTGTTGAACTTTTGGTAGTAGGATCTTCTGAGCCCCGAAATTGAAATAAAGTAGCAGCGGGGGAAGTGGTTTTCCCCATAGGACGCCAATGTTTACCATCGCATATCTTAAGAACTGTAATAGTGAGAATGTTCAAACTTTCTAGAAGTCACTCTTATGGTATACTACACTTTTGAAAATAAAAATAAAGCGGATAGGCGCAGGGGGGGAAATACCTCCCATAGGATGCATACATTAAATATCGCTCAACTGAAGAACTATTAAAGGGAGAGTCTTCAAACGTAGTTAAAGCTACTATTATGGTAAACTATAAATTTCAATATAGAAATGGGCGGGGTAGCCAGAGGAGGAGCAGTACCCCTCATAGATAGAAATATAAATAAGAGCCGCTGCAAGCAATTTGTTGAACTTTTGGTAGTAGGATTTTCTGAGCCCCAAAATTGAAATAAAATAGCAGCGGGGGAAGTGTTACCCACCATAGGACGCTAATGTTTAATATCGGATATCTTAAAAACTGTAATAGTGAGAAAGTTCAAACTTTGTAGAAGTCACTCTTATGGTATACTTTACTTTGAAAATAAAAATAAAGCGGGTAGGCGCAGGGGGGAACTACCTTCCATAGGATGCATATATTAAATATCTCTCAACCGATAAAGTGGTTAAAGCAGTGTAGCGAAGCGCACCGGGTTAAGCTAGTTCTGTATAAAGAAGCTTCTTACAAATTTTGTGATTTTATGGTCCCATGCAGATTTATTATAGGAATGTTCGAATGTTACATATAAAATATGTGTACATATATGTACATATGTTTCAAATACAACTACGTATTTCATAACGATAAAAATCTCTTGTAAACTAGTATAAGCAAAACTCAAATAAGTATTTAAATTATTCGTTAAAAATGGTGTATTTTTTTACAGAGGCTTATTTTGGGGACTTTTTCTTTTATCGGGGGATTTTAGGGTAAACATTTTTTATGTTTAGGAAGGACGAAAAAATGTACCTGGGAGCCCTGGCTTTTCATATAAATAAAGTACTTTTTGTGATGGACACACATTACTTTTAGTACTGGTCTGGTCGTTAAAACGATCTTTACTAATTATGTAGTTTCTGTTAAAGTTCTGATTTAATTTTTTAAAATAATCAGATGTGTCTATTTAAATCAATACATGGTTGCCAAGGTATGCTAGTTGGTAACTAAATATCTATCGTCCATGTCGCAGCGTTTTCAAATTGCTTACGATTTGAAAAACGCATTTCAGCATGTTCAGAAAACCAGGCGATTTGCTAGCGTTTTGCTTTTTTTCAAAGTTGTGTTTGAGCGAAGACAACATATGTTTTATCATAACAAAACGTAAACAAACAATTAATTTACAAATTAGTTCTGTGAAATAAATTTAAAATTAAAATGTTCATAAGTAAACTACTGCGACAAACAATTGACAAACTTAAAGCAAATTTTTAAATTGCATTTATTAATTAAAATCTTGAAAAAATGTAACAAGTTTTTCCTTAAAAAAATAGAAAGCATATTAAATTGAAATTGTGGGCCATTTCCTTTTCTCTTTAATGTGCAGTTTTAATAAAATAGACCAGATCGCTTAAGTATACATTAGCGGTTTGAAAACGCCAAATTTCTAGCGTTTTCGTTTTTCAGAACACCTGTCTGGCGTTTTCAAATTGAAAACGCAAATTTTAAGCGTTTTGCGCTTTTCAGAACATGGGCGTATATATATTAAAAGAAGTATACATTTTGATGTCACTACTAACTGCGAAAACGGGTCGACCGATTGAAACAAAAACTATCACGGTACTTTGGGGATAGTCTGTAGATGGTAAAGTTTGGACAAAATCGGCCCTGTGGCTTCGGAGATACTGCATTTATATTTTCCTATATATTATTCCCATATAAATATCAACAAAATGCCTTTCATTTTCCATATTTTGATTTTTTTTTGTCACTTGAAAAGTCACTAAACCAACAAGGACATTTGGAATAGATCTTAATTTATATTTCATATGCTAGAGGGCGCAAAATAGGGCAACACGGGTAAAAGCTCCCCCTCCCAATATATTCTTCCCTAATCAACCGATTATCTTGAAATTTCGCAGGGCGTGAAATAGGACAGGAGGGGCAAACGCTTCCCCTTCCTATATCTTCATAACTAATCAACCGATTTTCTTAAAATTAGGCAAGCAGCCACTGTAACATCTGAAAGGAAAAACGGAATATGGCGTGCGATAGGGCAAAAGGGGTAAAAGCTTTCCCTCTCCAATCTTCTTAACTAATCAACCGATTTTCTTTAAATTTGGCATGCAGACACTGTAACATCTGAAAGGAAAAACGGAATTGGGCGTGAGGTTGGGCAATAGCGGTGAAAGCTCCCCTTCCTATATCTTCTTAACTAATCACATCTGATAGAGAACAGAGTATTAAATAGGGCAAGAGGGGTAAAATCTCCAACTCCCTATATATTTTTAAATTTCGAAATTTCGTTTAATTTCGTTAAATGCTCAATTTAAATCGTGTGGTAATAAAGCACTAATATTTGCTTAGGGACAGCAACGTGGAGCGGGTCAGCTAGTATATAAATAAAATAAAATAACAAATTTTATCTCAGTGTATGGGGATGGGATCTACAACAGCAAGAGAAATGTACCGCTAAGGACAAGGACCACTGATAAAATAAACAAAACCGAAAAACACCAATCAACTAAAGGACATCTTAATGACCTAGCGGTATTAAATATACTGCACGACGTATTGTCATACTTAACAAATATACATAAAAAATTTCATAAAAATCAGTTAAGCCGTTTAGGAGGAGTTTAAACACAAACATCGCAACAGGAGATGTTTTTTGTATGTATTAGAATATACAACACATAATCAAGTTTTTATCTTACATTTTTTAACGCAGATATATTTTTTGGGCACCTTTTACTCAAGTTACAGGGATCGATATGTTATGAAAACACTGAAAAAGATTTAAAACACTAGCGCGCATTAAAGGGGCGAAGTTCACTAAACTCTAACTTCTCTGGCATTAATAATTTCATTGTCTCATCACCAAAACCCCACCACTGAAAGCGCCATCTGTAAATGCATATTCCAACTGGTGTGTGTTGGTTAAGTTTGTTTGGGTTGGTTAGAAAATCTTACAACCAGTGGGTTTTTATTTTATTCATGTAGGGCTTCTGGTGCTAATATTCGTTTTTATTACTTTTATGCACTGTAAAAATGTTTGTTTGCATGTGTTATATTATATTATATTACACCTGCTCCTGAACTGACAACATCGATTAATTAATATTTACGTTTTGTATTTATAATTTTATTGCAATTGCACAACTGAAAAAGAAATTAAAGATAATGTCAATTTCTTTCACCATGTACTTCATTAACACGCCCGCGTTACTCGGACTCCCAACTTTATGTATAAAAACTAGCTTCGTTTAGCTATTTTCGACCTGTCACTGTTAAACGTCAAATATAAATGTATTATAAGTTCTGGTTGCAACATTTCTTTTAAAATATAATACATAATTTCTTTGTAAGACATTTGCATGCCCATAACGCGTCTTATCGCAATTTAAAGATCTTTGTGGTCATTAGTTTATACATGGTCAAGATTTCAATATCTTTTGAAAAAAGTTATTACCCTCCACCGAAAGTTCGAGTTGACTTGACATGGTATCTATGAGTTAAAGCCAATCTTTATAAGAACTGACGATACAGTATTATAATATGTTAATTTTGTTTTGTTTCTGAAATATTATAGGCATATTTAAGTGATTTTCAGGAGGGAATTTTGTATTGGAGCTACCGTAATTTATAGATCGTTCATCACAAAATTCGGTAGAGTGATTTATAGTATTAAAGAACCTAAATTTGACAAAATTTCAACCGTGTTATACAATTTCGTTTAGAATTTATTACTTTTTAAATTGCTTTTCGGAAGGCCGCCTTATATGAAACCTTTGATAAATTATGTAGCGATATCACTTTTTTTTAAATTTGTTTATATAATACAAATTTTATGTTATATATAATCAAACTATAAATAAACAATAGTAGATACTTATAAACGTAATATATAGTACACTGTCCCTTAAAAAGGGCACTCAAGTCCAGCCAGTATTAGAGTATAAATATAATTTTTGGTGATATTGTTTTTTTAATTTACAATTTCATGTATTAAATAATATCTAATATACAATGTGAGGAAAAAGTTGAAAAAAATCTCACTACACTATTTTATAAGATAAAAGATAAGGTCCTAGGTTAAAAGTTAAGAAAAAACTTATTCGGTGAGCCACCAATATTTTTTATTATATAAGTTGGGTTTTATGTTTTTATCTGCCACGTATAAACTAGTATCAAATCTACTGTTCTCCGTTGTTAATTGTTTACTTGTAATTCTTTTAATGTTAGCTCGTCTATAGATGTGATAAATTATAGGTATGCCTGCTTCGTTTTGAATAAAATCATGTCTATCGAGAAAAATTACTGCTTCCGGTGGGACGAATCCCTCCCTAAGCAAACATTAGTGTTGTATTACCACACGATTTAAATTGAGCATTTAACGAAATTAAACGAAATAAAATAAAATTCCATGGAATACCTATCATACAGTTTTTTTACAAAATAACTTACATATGGCGTACATATGGGCTCAATCAAAAAAGAAACGCATGTATTTAAGGCAAATTGGAAATTATATTTATTGATTACTTCATCTTAAGGCCAGCGCATAGACAATGTTTTTTGTTTATTTTTATTTGGTGTAAAGAGCCGCTTTCTGATTTTAGGTAAATCGAAAAAGGCGGGCGGGGCAAAATTTTCTTGCCGTAAAAACCTAAGTTGGACCATGGCGATCATTTTAAAGAAAAAATCGTCCAAATCGGTCAAGCCGTTCTCAAATTTTGCGCTTAATAGAAAAAGTGGGCGTAAAAGTAGGCGTGGTAATTTTTCTTTCGATAAAAACGTAAAATGGATTAATACGAACATTTGAAAGAAAAATTTGTCAAACCGATGGAGCCGTTTTCTCGTTTTTTGTAATTCGAAAAAAGTGGGCGTAAAAGTGGGCGGGGCAAAATTTTCTTTTCGTATAAATCTAAGTTGGACCATGGCGATCATTTGAAAGAAAAAATCGTCCAAATTATATAGATGTCATTGGTGGTGCAATATGAAAATTGGATTTTGCAACGCCCCTCCGCCCGCAGACCGAAAATCAAAAATCAGACTTCACAGTGTCACCCGCCTGAATTATCTGAAGATACCCTGAAGATTTTAAAGTGTTTTCCGAGAATGGGATTTATATGGGGCGTATGGTAAATTATGAACTGATCTTCAAAATTAAATAACTATAATTTAATCATATAAGAACAATTTATGCAAAATAAAATGAGAATCGGTGTATGCTGTCTCCAATTTATGCTGGTTTTTGTAACAAATATATTTTAGGAAGCTTGTTTCAGATACTAATGCCTAATTTTCAGGATAGTATTTTAATCTATATTGAGTTAATTTTTATATAAATTTAAATCGTATTTAAATACCGATTGATTTTTTGAGTTTTATTTGAAAAGTCTTATTTAATTAAGATAAAAGTATGGTGGCACTACTAAATACAAAAAAATATCATAAGAAAATTTATTTATTTGCAAGGTGGTCTCAAAAAACAGCTGAATGTTATTGCTTTGCCTGTTGCTGTTGTTTTGTTGTGATATTGAAGCCACCTTGTCAAAATATTACAATGGAAACTTAAGTTGAAATTAAGTGTACCACATCGGTAAATTAAGAATTTTGTATTTAAAACGATTTTAAACATAAATGTGTTTTAATTAATATCAATCCTGAAAATTGGGCATAAGTTTCAATTCTAAACTGCTTAGGAGAACTTAAAAGATTTTGACCCCAATTTTGTGTTTTTCTGTTGAGTCTTTCGAAAGACAGACGGTCATGGCCAAATCGAATGAGAATTACTTTCTAAAGTTTTTTTGACACTTAGGTGTACTTGTCAAAAATATGCAAATTAATATGGTGCACTCTAGAAGCGTGTAGTAAAAAGAGAATTTAATGTAAAATAATTATTTATAAGCCTATTTAGCTCGTATGTATGTATTAGGGATGCCAATCCCGAATACCGGAATCCCGGGATTATTCTATAAATGTAAGTCTCGAATCCCGGGATTTTTTATGTAACAATCCCGAGATTTTAGATTTAGTAAATATGAGGTATTTAAATAAACGGGAGTCACCCTGTTAAAAATAACTTCAAAAATTTAATATTAAATCATACTGGCAATGAATCTATTTTTTAACTGGTTTCAAAAAGAAATCGCAAGTGAATAAATGTTACATGCAATGCATTTTGTGCCACAAAAAATAAAATCAGAAGATAAAGTTCGGTGTGGTCTTTTTTCTAAGTGAATGATAATAGAATTGCGCACGCGCAATGCAAGTTGTACAAAAAGGTGTTAAAAACTTTAAGGGATTCTACCAAAGGTCTTTTGACACATTTGCTTAAGTTTATTTTATTAGATTAATACTTGCATATGTATATATTTGATACAAATTAATTTAAATAATGTCATATAGCATATTCATATGTATCTAGTTATTAACGATACCACCAAAAAGTGTTTAATGCGAACATTGTTTTCGTCGGCAGCATATGTTTTCAATAAAATAAGGTATCGATTATCCGACGCCATTAATTTGTTTTAGAAGCTTTGTAAAATATAAGTTTTAATTCATCATTTTTGCATATTACCTTAAAAGAATACATTAAACTGTTTTATTTTGTAATGAGTTTAATATTTTTCATGAATTTATTTGTTTTAATACTTATACACCAACATTTTATTATAAATATGTATATGAATTCTAAAAATTTGCCTTTATAAATGAAATCCCGCAAAATTCCGATCAGTCCCGGGATCCCATTTTTTTGAATAAAAAATCCCGAATCCCGGGTTTCAAAACACCTGGTCCCATTTGGCATCCCTAGTATGTACGTATGTACATATGTAATGCTTTAAAGCTCGCGAGAAGAAAAAAAATGTTTCTATATGTTCGCCGAGAACTATACTTTATTTTAAGCAAAAAAATGTTTGCATCATACTATTTTTCAAGCTGCTATATTAACATTTTATTGTTTTCTTTAGCCGTATTATAGTTTCACAACCATTTATATGTTTACAACCAATAACTGTTTAGTTGCCTGGCAACCACATAATATATCTTAAAATGTGGTAAGAGAAAAAAAATTAAATGACACATTTTAAACATTATAACGATCACGGCAATAATTTATACGTTTGCCGGCAACAATTATACAATTGGGATTGTTAGAACTAGTTTTGGGTTAAAAACATACACTAATGGCGTTTTCTTTTCTGAGTAAAATTCTGCATTTCTCTGCCTTTTACATTTTGTTATGTTCATTTCTGAAAAACAACTGCCATTTTAAAAATGTCAAGCGTTCTTTTCTGATAATGTTCCCTTTAAAATTCAAAGAAATGCTACATGTTCAACACTCATTATAATTAAAGGAGCATGAGTGCAGCACTAGATCAAGGCGAATTGTTTTATGCCGAAATTTGTGTTCTTTTGAAAACGTAAAATATGCAAGACTTCTTAAAAATTAGCGGAGGGAGCATTTAAAAATGTTGCCAAGTCACATGTAACACTATTTTATGCAACACTTTTTGTTTAGAAAAGAAAACGCCATAAATTAGCACTTATTTTTGTCAATTTGATACATATTTTTAAGGCCTTATTCCTAAAACCCCTATCTGGTTCATAAAACAAATTTTCTTTGAAAATTTATTAATATAAGGTATTTATATTTCTCTCCGTGTATTTGCCATTATATGTAAATTTGTATGTATGTGGAATGTTATTGAAGAGCATAAACTGTAATAAAACAATAAACATTGAAACCCTAACAAATTTCCCTCCGTATGCTTTATTTTTTCTTGCGGATTTTTTTTTGTTCTTAAATCCGTAGAGAATATAGAAATTGTAGTTTTCAGCTTTTAACGATTACGAATAATAACAAAATGTATTAAAATTAAATTAGAATAAAAATGTATCACATTTTTCGTATTACATATTTGCCAAAGTATCATAATTTAGAAAAATACTTTTTTTCGGTAAAAACGAAAAAAATATCCAAAATATCGTTCATTTTCTAAATACATATATAATTTATTGAAAGTTATAACACTGTGCAACAAAAAAAAAAAAAAAACCAGCCTCAACACTTGCAACGAGAAATGAAAGTAGACTACTAGTTGAGAAAATCTGCCAAATTGTTTAAAAAATACATTATTTTGCATTTTTCTAATCGAAGTTCATAATTAATTTTGTTTTCTTTTTGCATATTGTTTCACATGTGGATTATTTTTAAATTATTTCTCGTTATATTGTATAACATATACTCAGTCCTATACTGTAATATAAGACTTTAAGTCTTGTGTGTGGGACAACATATAACTAAATAAATAAATAAAGGGGTTTGAAAAGTTAGCTCGGGCTCCCGAAATATGGGCCCCTAAAGTTTTTGGTTTTTTTGAAAAGGCGTTTTGTATAAGTAAAAAAAAATATACGAAATGTACTTCCGAGCTAAAAAATAATTTCAGATGTCTTCAGTAGAATCGTATGGCGGTTCTTTTCTAAGAATATATTAACCCTCTAACACTCATTTTAAGGGGTAATTTTTGTCCTTTTTTTACTTCTACACTAAAAATGTACTTTAGAAAGTTAAAATGTTCTACGAATATTTTTTATTTATTAGGGGTCTTCTAAGACCAAAAGTTCGTGCAATGTATGTAAACGGGTTTTCAAGAAATTAAAAAATTTCAAGGCCCGCAATTTTAAAAATCCGTTTTACATACATTACGCGAACTTTTGGTCTTAGAAAACCCCTAGTGAAATTTAATGCAGAAAACATTCGTATACGCTAAACTTATGTTCGGCGCACCCATTATACTAAGGTTTAAAAAAAATCATCTATTTTGCGTAATGACACTATTGAAATAATTAAGCGATACGTATTGATCTGATCCTGAGCCTTTTGAAATTTGACGAAACCAACGAATTCATTTGTAGCCTACTAATTTTTCGTAAATAATAATAAACATTTTATGTTTAACGACAACAAGTATTAAATAATCTTTTTATTAAAGCTATAATATTTCATAAATTCATGTGTGACTACCATTTAGCCCGCTACTTTGTTAGCGGCTCCCTTTTTGTTTCTAAGTTTTAACAAGAGGTTTCAACATTTTTCATCTGATATATTCGCATTCAACCAGGACCTTGTCAATATAATTTAATGTGTCTAAGTTCAATATTATAGAAAATTCAAAAAGTACCAAATGCAGAACGTTAAATTTAAAGAAAGTAATTAAATATCGCGTTTTTCTCCATTTTTACCCTTTTTTCTTCCATTGATTTATTAAAAATTTCAATATTGTAGCGGTAGCCTATAATTTAAGACGTACCTATATGTCAATGTTTTGCAAAAGCAGTACCAAAAATGGGTACGATTTTCACCCATTAAACATGAAATTTTCGAAAAAGTAATAAATTTATATTTTTAAGATAAGTTACGAATGTGATATAATTTTTTTTATTTCTATGTTTCTATTTGATGGGTTGACAAAAAAAGTTTTAAAGTAAAGGTTTCACCCGTTTGCTCCCCAAAAGGGCTGCAATGAAAAAAGTACCAGAAATACTGTTCGCTTATTTTCTTTTAATGTAAAACGATAAGCATAACATTTTTCGTACAATATATGGATGTGTCATAAGCTAAAAGGCCTAACTACCTTTTGAAAGTGTTTAAATTTTGTTATATAACCATCTATTTTGTTGTAAACTCATTGAAAATTATTTTGTTCTTCTATTATTTAAATATTTTCCATTGAAAAATAGAAAACAAAAATTTGAATCTTTTATGAATTTTTTTGTGGAGTTAGGCAGGCCTTTTAGCTTCTTACACTTCCATATGTACAACAGTTTCCAAATATAAGACACTGATTTTTTTCAGTGTAGGTTCTTACTTACTACAGTATAAATTTTGTTTTTTTATGCATAGCTTATTGTTTTGCGGTCCTTAACATTTTCTTTGTAATTTGATATGTAAATATGTAGTTGTGTTTTAAATTAAAGCATTAAAAGTTTATATTGAAGTGATTTTTAAGGATTACTATTTACTACCTACAAAAAAAAAGTAGTTATGCAAATTTAAATGATTTAAAAGAAAAAATTTTAATTGGTAATAAATGTTTTTACGATTATTTATTTAAACATATGGGCAAATCCCACAAAAAACAATCCACCTACCAAAAATTTTTCAAATAAATTTTTTTTTAATGAAATATAAGACTAGATGTATGATTTAATTTTTATTAAAAAAAAAACATGGATTTCGGTGATCAATTATTCAATAATTCTTGCCAAATTCTACCCAACCCCTGATTTTTTAATATTAATCATGAATTTAACATTATTTTAGGTGCTTTAGGGGCTTTAAATAACACTTACAGCAGACTCATACAAATATAAATTTCGTCAAAAAAAAATTGATATACATATATTAATAATTCCAAAATTAGATGAAGAAATGCAATTCATAAAAATATAATTTGTTTTGCTAAAATAAATAAAATTGGGTTTATATGCGTCACACAAAATTTATAACATTTTTTTTTTGGCTGCGAACAGTGATTTAAGAATTCTCTTATATTCAGCTTTCTTATAATAATAAGATGTTGTATACCTTATGATACAAAATTTTTTAAAAATTAGGAAAACACACTACAACTTTAAAAGTAACTTCCAGTTTTTGTGGCGTGCGTGATCAATTATTTCGCAACAAATACCTGCAAAAGAAATTATGATAACTATATGCCATTCGTAAGTACATATTAATCTCACTAAATACTATATAAGTTGAAGCTATCTCTTTTTAAAGACCAAAAAATGTGTAAATATCAATCAGAAAACGCGGGCGAAAGTAGCGTTCGCCACGCAGGAATTTGCCCATATGTAATACGAAAAGAGTGTTTTCTATCTCACGGTGGTTTAAAATGACATAATAATTATTATTTTAAAAATGTTTTATAATTTATTTAAACAATCGAAATTGTATGTTTTTTATTTATTTAATATTTTTCGTTTTATTTCATTTCAGGCAAACAAAATTGGTTTACCGCCCTTCTTCTGCCACAATGGTGATCATCTGACGACTCCTCCGCCCGCACACTGTGGTATACCTCCTTATCAGCTAGATCCGAAAGCCATGGGTATGTACTTTCTTTTGACATGTGTTTTAAGCTAAAAACTTATTAAGTGTTTCTTGGCAATAAAATAATTTGAAAAAAAAAAAAAAATATAATAATAATTTTTAAGTTAAAGGTGTTGCCCCCTTAAGCCTGGTACTCTGTTAAACATTTCACGCAAAATATTGCTAAAACTCTATATAAGTAGGCAAAAGTGCGATATTCGGCTATTCCGAATTTTATACACCCTTCAATACAGTATCGAAAAGCCACTTTTTCCCTAGCTCATATGCTTTTACAGTATAACATGGCCAATTGCCTCGCAACAAATTGCCAAGCACCCCTATCGTGAATAATTTTTCCCCTTTTCACATAATTAAGATCATGAAAGACTCCCATGAAAAATAGTTAATTCAAAGAAGAATTATAACGTGGAAAATGTTCACGTGAACAATTCCCCTTATCGTGAAAAGTTTTTTCCCTCGTCATTTTTTCACGTTTCCCTTCGATTTTCTCACTTTATTTTTGCTAGGGAACGGAACATGTATGTAGGTAGTTCCGCCTATAAATCAAATATTAGGGACTAGATCCGTTAGTAAGACACAAACCGATATATTGGTCAACAAAATGCAAAACAACAAGTCGATTGTCTGCAGATTTGTGGAGATTTCGAAAGATGTGGTGGCAGAGTTTTGGAAATATTTTACTACATAAAATTTTAAAGGTGCAAAAAACTAACGTTGGAATCAAACTATCCCTCTAATACTAAATATTTTGCTTTAATATTTTATTTTTTATGTATATTTTTCAGCAAAAATTGCATTGATGTTTAATTTTTTTAAATATTTCTTCTTTTTTTTTACATTCACTGGAACTGATAGCGTGAACAATTTTTCACATGAGATTAACGATTGCTTTTTCCCCTTCGAGAGGAATGAAAATTTCATGGGAACAAAAATTCCACTTGTTATTCACGATAGGGGTGAATATTTTTGGGAAATTATGCGGGGAAACCTTTTTCTCTCATTAACTGTCTGAAATGCAAGAGGAAACTGACGAATTTGTATCAATTCTAAAGTGTAGGTTAACCTTGTCAAAACTCGTTTGAATTGACAGCCGTGGTACAGACTGTATACAAATTGTAAGTTAATTTCATTTAAAAAAATAAATGCCCCCGGCAAAAAAACAACTCAAAATAGTAGCGTTTACTAACTTATTCACCTCTATCGTGAATAAGAAGTGGAATTTTTGTTCCCATGAAATTTTCATTCCCCTCGAAGGGAAAAAAGCAATCATGAATCTCATGTGAAAAATTGAGCACACTATCAGTTCCAGTGAATGTAACAAAAAAGAAGAGAGATTAGAAAATATTAAAAATCAATGAAATTTTTTTTCAAAAATATACACGTATATATTTTAAAGAAAAGTTAAAATAATAAAGCTTAATGATTAGTATTGGAGGGACAGGTTGATTGCAACGTCAGTTTTTTGCACTTTTTAAATTTTATGTAGTAAAATATTTCCCAAAATTCTGCCACCACGTCTTTCGAAAGCTTTACAAATCCGTCGGCAATCAACCTCTTGTTTTGCATTTTGTTGACCAATATGTCGGTTGGTAACACATTAACGGATCTAGCCCTAAATATTCGATTTATAGGAGGAACTACTGACATACAAGTTCTGTTCCCTAGCAAAAATAAAGTGAGAAAATCTAAGGGAAATGTGAACAAATTACGAGGGAAAAAACTTTTCACGATAAGGGGAATTTATTCACGTGAACATTTTTTCACGTTATTATTCTCCTTTGAATTGTCTTTTTTTATGGGAGTTTTTCATGATCGCAAATATGTGAAAAGGGGAAAAATTACGTGGGAAAAATTATTCACGATAGGGGTGATTATGTTTAAAATCACAAGAAGTTTTAAAAACACAATTTTTTTTTATTAATTTTTGTTTTTCCTTTTAAAAATTAATTTGTGATCAGCTGTTAAATTGAACGTAAAATTGAGAAGTAAATGGAAATTTAATTTAAAAGCAATCTCGTGGTCAATTTTAAAAGTGTTAGTAAAAAAGTGAGAGCGTTTTGCAAATTGAAAGGAATTGAAAGGCAGAACTTGATCGTGTAACCTCCAAGTTAGAGATACATAAATATTAAAAAATAATTATGCTACGCGATTAAACAACACCACTAATGAATTTATCTCAATTAACAATAACAAAGTAGACTTCGTGATGCATTGGGTCACCTGACAAGAATATGGCGATCAATCCGAATAACAAGAAATACAAAGTTGTGAAACTTCAATGCATGTATCAAATCGACTTGTTATGAGCTTGCGAATCGTGGTTGCTGACAGATAATATAAAAAACCTTACAACCGCTTAAAAATTGCATGTACTATTTTCTGGACAAGCACAATAAACAACAATAATTTATGAAATGAAGAGCCCATAGGAAAGCAAGTTAAGAGAAACCCAAATGAAAGTGGATGGGCCATCACATTCAGAAAGCCACAAACCAAAACCAATAACAACATCTTGGGGAAGAACTCCGATGAAGAATAAATATACCATCAATAGATGACACGTGGGATAAGAATGAAAATTAATTGTTGAAACTTAATGTTCCCACGAGAAATAAATAAAGTTTATAAAATAATGCGGGGAGGAATTTAAACGAATGCGTTTAACTACCTCAATGAGGTAATTAAAGAAAAACTAACAGGGTACCAACTGTATTCTACTTTAATAGAATTAAAGATTTTTTTTTTAATAAATATAAAATTTTTGAATATTAAACTTAATTTTAATTGGTTGTTTTAAAAATTAAAAACTATACGTTTATCTACTTAGTGTTGGTTCACACACGTCAAGTTTTAACTCGTCAAGTCTTGAGCTTTTAGGAGAGAAGGGCCATTTCTTTTCCCCTCTCTCCTAAAAATTCAAGACTTGAAGAGTCAAACTTGACGTGTGTGAACCGGCACCTAGGTACAGCGAATTCATATTTTTCTAACGAGATACGTTTGGCAACAACAAAATTTAATCAAAAACAAGTTTCTGTGTAGAAATTTGTCTTGTTAAAAAATTCTACAGAAATTAATTCTTTGTCTCCAGGAATTTCATGCATTGCATTTTCTCTTTTACAACCAATTGTAGGTGTTGTGTGTGACACTTTATAATTGAACCAAAAATATGTATGCTTTTTTCAGTAAAAACTTACATTATATTCGAATTTATTTGCATTCTTCAATATTATAAGTATGACAAAAAAATGCTTTAACGATAAAATATACAAAAATATGCACTAACAATTTGATGGCATTTTTTTAGCAAAAGTTGAATTTCGGATAATTAATTAATTCACTTAATATTAAAACCTTCGAGAAAAAACATGCATTACTTGTTTTTTTTTTACTTTGAGCCAACACTCAGGGGATGCCCCTACCAATAAAATGCATTGTGGTGGTGTAGGCTATGAGGAGAAGGGCGTGCACCCGCGTCTCAGGGATAAGTTCGCCTCTCTAAGCTGAACACTAACCGTGGTAATATCGATAGAACAATTACGCACAACCCACGTTCCGACGATGCTCGAATGAGTCAATAGAGCTGGATACCCCATCGTCATACTACACGGAAATATCGCCTTAAAATGTTGTTTGAACCAAGAAAATTTTGCACGATTCTCGTACAAGCCAACAATTTCTTTTTCTAAATATATGTGTGGCTTAGCAAAAAGCAAAAAGTTATTTTAAAGCAAAAAAATAAAACAACTTTAAACAATTTATTTTACTTCCATACACAGTTACTAAAATCAAGTATTCGTATTTCACAAAATAGGACGAGCCTGCTTAATTCAAACCATCTGTTACTCGAATTAAAACATTTTATTTTTACATGCAAAAACCTTTTCTTGAATCCAATAAAGTTTAAACATTAAACGCCTTAAATTTTCAGTGAAAATTTTCTCATAATACACCTAAGAAAATTGCTTGAGGAAAATATTTCTTGAAATTCCAAGTATATAAATGTTAAGTCTTCTAAAAAAAAGTAAGAAATTCTTACTCAATTCAAATACACGTTTGGTTTTTAAAATAAAGTAACTCCACTCAAAAGAAAATTCAATCCGTCCATACTTAAATCAATCCGAAGCGGCATCAGTAGTACGGCAAAGTACAGATTTTCTTGAATCAAGTACAGCAGGGGGGCTACTCTCTATTGCGATGCGAAAGAAAATGGTAGCAAATCTAGCGAATGGTACTCTTTAATACGTTTGCGCTTTTGTCCCTCGCATCTATTAACTTTTTTCTTTTCGCAAATCATCACTATTTATTTTATTTAAATTTTCCAATTTTAAATATTTTCACATATTTTAGCATTTCATTACTGTCAATCTGCGCCATCTTTCATTTTTGTTGCCAGTATTACTCCGTTTTCAAAACATTTTGCGATAGTGATAGAGAGTACCAAGTTGGCAGTTAGCTTTCGCATCGAAATTGTTGTCGCATCGCAATAGAGAGTAGCCCCCCAGACAGATTGATTGATGTACACAGAAAGAAAAACACTCGGGATAAATCAAGTTTTTTGGGATTACTTTAAGTACGAGTCGTACTCAAAAATTCAAGTACGAATAACACTTAAACGTACTCAAAACAATCCTAAATGGGATTACTTTTGAAAATTAATTTCTTTTCAAAGTTTTTTTTTTAAATTTGAACTCATGCTACTCATTTAGTTTATATTTTTGGTTAAATATGTACATAAGATTTCTAAAATAAAAACCATATCGGGCATGATGTTGGTGTTATATTATTCTGTAATGTGTAATACGGGTAAGTAAATCAATCATTTAATTTCTTTTTTTTTTTTTGTTTTTTTCAATCATGAATTCGGGATAAAATCAACTTTATATTACTTGAATCAAGCTCATTTTGAGATTGATTCAATCTTAGTTTTACTTAAATCAATCTCATTTTCGGATTATTTCAAGTACAAAAACGGGATTGAATATGGATAATTTAAGTATTTTGGGATTAAAAATCCGTACTTGAATCAATCTTTCTGTACTTGATTCAAGAAAATCCGTACTCACCGTACTATTAATACCGCTTCGGATTGATTTGAGTACGGATGGATTGATTTTTTTTTGAGTGTACGGATTATTCAAGTTCGAAACACTTAACTTACATTTATTTAACTTTTAAAACATGAAAACATATAAACGTGCAGCATTAGTTACTTATAGAAAACTTAATATGCATTTAGAAACTTTTGAATGATTTGCTTAACATGTCGATTCAAAACATTTCAATAATCCCAAGCAGTTGCTTCTTGGTGCAAGAAATTCGATTCTATTTAAAAATGCAGAAAAACAGACTTACATATATTGAATAAATGCGGCTTTAGCTCAAAAATATTTTTCTTATTTTTAATAAAAACTTTCGACTTTTGTATTTCTTGTTTTAATCAATTTTTGATCATATACCTACCAAACACGGGAATTTTTTGAAAAATTTTGCTAAATATGAACGAAATAATTTAACAGCAAGAAATTATTGTTGAACTTTGGATTTTCTTGTTTTAAGAAGCAAAACTGATTACTTTAGAAAATAAACTTCTTTCCGTGTAGGTCTATCCGAAAGCCAGTTCCTAATTCTGTTAACAACATTTCAAGAAATAGAAAATACACGTTCACTCTCGATGGTTGTAAGGCTTATTGTCAATAGTGCTTCAAATAAATTATCCGAATTGGCTGTTATAATACCAGTTGCTTCAAATATAATAAATCGCATGAACAGCTATTTGACAATCTCGTTTCAGATATGTAGATAAAGATAACATCTAAGACAGCAAATTCCATTGATTTGTATTGCCATCTCTTTTAGACTTAGCTGATACATGTTCAAATTTCTATGAACCATATGATTTATTGTTTTGTTCATACATCAAAGTAAAGATACCTGGTTATGAATTTTTTTTAATTACCTCAATTTGGTAGTTCAACGTATTTGTTCACATTGCATAATTATCCAAATATATTGACATTTTTGGCGAGGTAATTAACGCTGAAATATTGTAAACAAAACTAAACTTTTCATCTTAATCTTATTTCTTTATTCCTTTGAAATTCTTAGCAAAAAAAGAAGTGAACAAACACCTTAAAGTACATGTTAAACAAAAAATTCGGTTCTAAAATTTTTTTATTTAGCTCCTGAAAAATTCTGTAATTTTAAGACATTTTATCTATTGAGAGTATTATTTTTAAGCGTCAAACGAATATGTCATAGCCGTGTATTTTCTATGTTTCAGTGCAATTATTTACAATGAAAAATGCCAAGACAAGACAACAAAAAAAAAAAAAAATACAAAAAACCCTTAAGAAAAGTGATTTGCAAATCAAATTTGTGCGTTTTTTTTTTTTGAAAGATGAAAAAAATGAGCAATGTGGTAATTATTTGTAAACCGTTTGGAAAATCATTTTCAATAATTGTTTCAAGTACTTGTGAACTTCAGACACTGGAAAGCAGATAAAAATCTTGACAGAAAACAAAAAAAAAAAACTACTTTTTGACAAGAAACTTTATTAATGCTACATTTTTTTTGTAGAATTTAAAACAAAATAATCGTAGAAGCAGGGTTGGGCTGTATTTCAAATACTTGTACATATTTTAAATACAAATTTGAAATTCAAATACGTGTTTTGTATTTGTTTTTAAATTAAGGCGACCAGATTTTAAAAATAAAAATATAGGAAATAAAGAAAAAAGTAAAAATTTACATTTACTTATAGATAAGTAAAATTAGTTTTAAAAATAACGAAACTTAAAAATTCATTGCACTTACTTATTCAAAATTTCATACTGCAAGTGTATGAGAGTACAGTAGGAAGGAGTATGAACAGAACAACCATGCCACGACATTTCCATACGATTTGACAGGATTAAAAAAGGACACAAATTTTAAAAATGACGTCCAGTTAAAATAGTCACTTTATTTAAATAAATTTTCAAAATGTATTTTGCATTTAAAAAATACCTGTCACTCAAGGGTTTTGTATATTTTTTATTTCAAAATTTTCACAAAAAACTTAACTATTAATAAATGAAAAATAAGTTGTCTCAAACATTAAGTTTTTTTTCGGCACGAAGGACATGAAAAATTTCATAAAAAATTCTCGTATGTATTTTTTGGGCAACAACCAGATTTGAGGCGTTCAGTTTGTATTAAACAAGAACAATAAAAGAGCTTTAAAACAAAAATATTCGACAGGTTTTCTAAGCTGTCACCTGAAATAAATATAACCATTTTGGCTTCAGCCCAGTTACAACAGATAAGAGAATTGCCGACATGTACATGAATATTTAAATGTTGTCATAGATTTTATTGAGTTGGGCTTATAATAATTCAAATGTTAGCCGCGAAAAATCGCGGATAAGTACTATTACAACCCTTTTTATTTTTTAGGTAAGATCATAAAAAAATCCTAAATACATTTTTAACAAGTAAGAAAGTATAGTCGGTCAAGCCCGACCATATGATACCCAACACCACAGTGGCTATATGAATAGGGACCTATCTATGTTTTAAATTTCATTAAAATCGGTTTGATAGTTTCTGAGAGGCAGAAATTGCCCCCTATCTCCCTTCGTGGTCGTACGATTCGGCCCATTTTCGATAGGCTTGGTCCTTGTGCCAATGAGAACCTATTAAATTATCTCCAAAATTGCTTTTCGCACAAGGTTACATGGACAGCCAGCCAGCCAGCCGGAGGGTCCGCCAAATAACTTTTTTTTTTGGAAATGCTATAAAAAATACTACTGAATATTTTCTCAAATTTATTTTTTTATTTGAAAGTACAATCCTTCCGGTTAATAATGGAAAATAATTTCATTCAAATGGCTGCCTCGGCTGGCCATGCAGTAGCCTACACGAACGATCCAATTTTTAAGCACATTATTGATTGTGTGCAGCTGTATTTCACCAATGGCTTCACGAATATTGTCCTTTAAAGCGTCAATTGTCTTTGACGGTCAAATCGCAGCTCCGAGGTGGCCAAACGACAAACAGCTCTACGGCTGATAATTACGTTAGTTACGTCCCTTTAGTTTTTGTTAATAAAAGCGCAATTTTAGATCGCAGAAATTTAAATTTTTGAGAAGCCATGTAGTTCAGTGAAGACATGTAGCTCAATGGCATTTATAATAATCAATCAAAAACACGATTTTGAATTTTTTGTTAGTTACGCCTTTTTGCATTTTAGCTAACGCTATGTATGTAAAATGTTTTAAATTTTGGTTATTTCCAGTATGTAGTATGTTTAAATATTTAAAAATGTAGTAGGAATTTTAAAAAAAAAATTGATTTATAATTGGTACCTACCCTGAAGCAAGTTCTCCAGGTCATCAGTTTTAGTGACATCGTTAACACAGTGTATATACTTCACTACATATGTCACTATATTTGCCTTTAATACAAACAAATTGTATCAATTACAACAGAGAAGTATAATATTCGTATTCGTATTCGTACCAAAAGCGTACACTAGATTTACTAAAATGTACTAGTGATTCTCTATGATCCCAAAAAAACTGCATAGTCAATAGTACCAACGTCAGTAGTAGATTTTCAATGGCACGCACATGTTAAATGTCTATAGTAAATAACATTGTCTGGGTTATAACAAGTCACTAATACTGGCGACTGTGCCAATAGTGTCTCAGTACAGATTCACTAGTGACATTTCCTGCAGGGTAGATACCCTGTACATTTAAGTAAATCTAGTCTAAACTTTTGGTACGAATACGGTTCGTATACGAATACGAATTTTTTTTTTTTTTAAGAGTTGATAGCGAAATAGTTTATTTATTTATTAATATCGATTTTCTAATACAACAAGATAAGTGTATCTTATAAATTACAGTATTATAATCAGAGATGTTAAATAATAAGAGAAAATGTCAAAAGTTTTACAAAATTTTTGGGAAAAAAGAAAAAATACATAAAAAACATAAAAAACAAAGATCAATTTATGTTGAAGAAAAAAAAAATGCATATGTGTGTAGTAACAATTAACACAAATATATTTAACTAGTTGAAATAAAAACAATGATTTAAAATTACGGTAGGAAATCAATAAGCATTTTCCTAAAATTGATTGCGTTGTTTGTGTTTTGGATATGACTTGGGAGTTGATTCCAGAGACGTATGCTAAAAACAAAAAATTGGCATTCAGATGCATGGCTTCGATGCCGAAATTGAATACGCGATCTGGCAAATCGTATTCGGTTAAAAAGGTATTCTGGTTCTTTTGTCATTATGATTTTGTGTAGAAAAATGAGAAATTTCGTTTTCATTTGGTTATTGAAGGATAACTCAATAAATCTACTAGAGAATTCCGAAACTCTATCAAATCTTTTTAAAAAGAAAACATACCGAATAATGTTATTATAAGTGGTGTTTAGCTTCCTCTTATCTATAGAGGAACACCCAGCAAAGATTTCAGAGCCATATAGTAGAGTAGGCAGAAGATAAGTTTTGCTAACAAAGTTCTTATATTTATAGGGGTGAAATGTTGGGTGGCCCACAAATTACGTAACATACCGTATATTTTACCACATACCTGATAAATATGGTCAGACCAAGTTAAAGTTTTGTTGAAAATTACACCTAAATTTCTTGCGGTATTTGCAAGTTCAGTTCTTGTTTGTCCAATTGAAACATTTAATTCATTTTCCATTGTTGTGTTATTTCTAGAAATTACCAAGAATATTGACTTGTTTGGATTTATTTCCAAACCATTTGCAGAAATAAGCCCACACAAAAATATTGTCCAAGTCAGAATTCAATTCATTTAACTTGGTGACGATTGATTCCTTGGTACTGCTAAGGTATAACTGAACATCATCAGCATACATCTGTATATTACAAAAACGAAGTTGTTTCGCTAGTTCGTTAGCAGATAGACTTTATAATAGTGCACCGAGAATTTACCCCTGTGGGACACCTCTGGGGACGGGTTCTCTACCCGAGAAGTAAGTCAATTATTAACAACTGACTGGAATAATTTGGCATGTTTCCATGTTATTGGAAAAGTGCTGGTCATGAAAATAGCATTAAAAAAGTGGGTTAAGTATGGAATTATCCATGGCAGTATTAGCCTTATAAATTTGGGATCCACACCATCCAAACCAATTGAGTTAGACTTGATTGCATGGAAGGCCATTATTACATTATTATCATCAACATGATGAAAATTAAACTTATCTGCAGGATTAAAAACTATTATGTTTTGATTATAAAAGTCATTTGTGACATTAGGATATGGTATATTAACGAAACTTTCATTGATCGAATTAACGTCGATGACTTGTTGATGCCCTATTTTACCAATACCAATTTCCTTTATACACTTCCAAGTCTTCTTGTTGCCCACTACAGTGTTAAATTTATTATGGTAATAAGAGGTCTTTCTTGCTCTACGGTATTCAGATAGATATTCTGGAGTTCTATAACGCTTCCGTAATTTATGCAATCTTTCACGATGCTCAATCATTAATTTAATTTCATTGTTAAACCAAGGTTTGCCACCGGTTTTAAACCGTTTAGTCTTAATAGGAACGCTTTGGTCGTAAATCGTAAGAATCGAATCATTTCAGAACTTTAGTTTTACGTCAACATTTGCCAAAACGTGTATTGGATTCCAATTTGTTTGTTCAATGCCATATTGTAAATTTTGGTAATCAATATTATTAAAGTTACGAACGCTATAGCTTTGATCTTGTTCCGGAGTTGAAAAATTATAAGAAAGAAAAAGAAGACTCTGACAGTTGTTCATGAAAAATGAAAAACAAGTCCAACAACGTGGATGAGGTGGCTGTGTAGTGTGTTGGTCTAGTTACATTTACGGAAAACAAATCAAAAGTCGACATAATAGTTGGAAGCTCACTTGTAGCCAGTAAATTACTGTTAAAATCACCTGAAATTAGGATATCAGAGTATGTTGCCGACAAAATTTCAAGTCTTTCTATAAGGCTATCTAGCTTTATATTCCTATTTGGACTGTAAACGCAACCCAATAAAATTTTACTACCGCGAAAGCTTAATTCGGCAAAAATATATTCAGTGTCGTTACTTTTGGAAAAGGAAGATATAAGTTTACAGGAAATATTTTCTTATTTTCCTTTAAACACCTGAGAAAGACAAAAACAAAATCGAAATTTTGTTTAAAATATTATTGGCGATTTCTTTTCATGGAAATATGTTGCATTAATGTTACATGGTCTACATTTTTGTATTCGTTTGTACAATATTTACACATTAAAATCGAAAAAGTCTATTTATATTTACCGTATTCACAAAACCCCTTGTATCGTTGTATTAATTGTATGTTGTATAAAAAACCAATAGTGAACTATACAAGGGGTTTTGTGAATACGGCAATTATAACCGTTTTAATTTTTGTTTCCAAACCGTAATTGCGCTCAAAAAGCTTTAAAAATCGCTCATGAAGTACATTAATGATGAAAGTGTAATTGTTGTAAATAAATGAAGCTAATTGTCTTGTATTGAAATTGCACAACCTGTACCACTTCTAGTGGATATAGGTAACATTAGAAAATGTTACATGTATATACTGTAACATATTTTTTTTCAGAAAAGAAATCGCCATATATTTTTTAAATACTAAATAAATACTTATTCCAACACAATTATCTTTAATTCCTAGAATTTTTTTTTAATATTCGTTCAAGTTCTGGAAATCGAAATCACGTGAAATTGAAAACGTACAAATTTGAAAAATTCTCCGGGTTCAAAATGTATAAAAATGCGTAATTCCATTCAGAACCACTTTTCTCTACCTAAACTTCTTTTGAAATAAAGAAAAGCTACGTTAATTTTTACAAAAATTTTATTGAAAATCTTCAGCGTATAAATTTTATTGAAACTTGTTTTTTACTATTTTAATATTTTCAGATTTTGTTAAATAAGAATACACCAAACTATGTTTTTTGGATTTTTATAGATTATAGCTGAACTTGGTAAAATTGGTAGTAAATAATTTAAAAATTGTTTGAAATTGGAAAATTAGCTTAGGACACATATATTTTCTCAAATTCTATATGATTTGTGCAATTATGTGTGTGGTGAAAATTGCTTTTAATAAAAATATGCTTAAAGAAAGTCCTACTTACACAATGAACGAGTTAATTGTTTTAAGCTAAGTTAGGCTTTTCTCCTTTCTTATATGGCTTACAGGAATGTTATGGTTTTCCTGTCTTCAAATTAAAAAAAATACATTTATAAATTGCCATAAATCATTGCTTTCATTTTAAGTGTTTTAAGCTTTCAATATAAATTAATTAAAATAAATAGTTGTGTTTTCGCCAAAAGTAAAATGTACTGTTTTTTTCTTGGTTGTACTGTTTTTTTGTGTTCAATGTACTGTTTTTCCGAATTTAAAATCTGGCTACCCTAATTTGGGGAGTTATTTCATTTCATTGGGATTTCATTTCATTTTCAATTGGGGATTTATTTCATATGAAATAAGACCCCAAAAATGTGGAAATTAATTCATAATTTTTTTGGGAGACTTATTTCGTGGGGGGTTATTTCATGCCGCCATTAACATAACACGTGCTGACACAGTACCGTTGCCGACCCCTACTATGTCGTATCAAAGTATGTATTGTGTTGGTATGTCCGAAATTAAACATAGGTCATATTAAAACTCCATCCCCTAATTCACTTAGCGACAAAACAATCTCATACAGCTACCTAGATGGGAAAATATGTTGGCTGGGTATAACATTAAGACGTGAAAATTTCTAAAGGGCAAACAAATCAAAGCAAAATAATTCAGAAGTCGCTTTGTTTAAGTATAAAATTCATACCGGTATTTAAAATATAAGTAGATAGGCAGGTATGCAACTAATCGAATTTCTAGTTTTAATTGTTGCTTTGCAGTCGCACAACCCTCCCAGTAAATTATTAAGTGTTTTACAAACACTTTGGGCAACCCACGATGAAATACACATACGTACGTACATACATGGCTGAATGGTTTTTAGTTGTAAACAATAAAAACCAAAAACCATAAAATAAAACATGTATTGTATTGTATCCTATATAAATATGAACACAAATACACATACACACAAAACACAGGCGAAATACAAACAAATAATAAAAATAAAAAAAAACAACGAAATCTAATAATTCCGGGAATGAATGAATGCAACAACCAAACTCTTGACTTTCTCACCCCTTAATGCAAAAGCAAACAAATTATTATATGATATCATAACTTTATTTTTTATTTTATTATTATTATTATTATTCTTTTTTTGTTTGTTTGTTGTTGTAAGATTTGATGAATAAAAGCACTTACACGCACGCACACAGGTACATATACAATGAACTGTAGCCCAGCAAATATTTTCAATTGCGAATACATTTTAAAACATTTACTGTTAATCATATTATTAATGGAAAGTAAAATTAATTGTAGACTTCTTCTTATTCTTTTTATTCGTGCTTTGACCTCTTCTATATTTGCCATATTTTGGAAATTCAGTCACCTCAAACACAGAAAAAATTTTTGCAAAAAATTATTCAATTAAATAATTAATTAGTGTACATTAATTATTCAATTAATTTTTTGTTTGCTGCAATTAATTTTTTTATTCAAAACCCATACAATTAAATGTTTGTGTATATGTGGTGTATTTTTTAGTTTATGCAATTAATTTTTTAATTGACTAAATTTGTGTCCCATGACTCGAAAATACAGATCCGTTAATTGATGTGATCAATTCCTTTGCAGGGGCAAAATTAGTTAAATATTTAATTGTCTGAACGAATTGTTTAATTAAAGTCGATTTTCTATTTTTTCTGTGAATGTGATTTTTGGTACAGAGGCCCGTTAATACATCAAATGTTGTCCTTCCTACTGATTTTTTGCAATTGTAATTTGAATTAGACTGCCTGTAGTATCGAACTAGTATCTTTAGGAGAAGTCGATTTCACTATCTTTTTTTATGTAATCATACGCCATTTTCTTTTACTTTTATTATAGTTTCCTTATCATTCTGGTTTTGGCAACTTTTAGATTTAGAATTCAGTATCGTAGCTTTTGATTCTAGCGGCTCTAATATCACATTGAGATGTCCCGACAACGATTTTTATTATTTTTTTTTATTATTAATTTCCTGTAGCATCTTTTTGCTGACTTAAGTAAGTGACGAATTTTTTCGTTTTTGTTTTATTAGTCATCTTCTTGATTAAAGCAAAGAAGTTTGCTAGGAACACAATTGGTTCGTACTAACGTAGGACGTAACGCCGCAAATTTCTTAAAACACGCTCCGTTGATCCACAATTCCGACGTTAACGTATTTTTTTTTGCTTTTGAAATAATACAAAACAATTGCAAATTAATTGAAATTGTTGCTTATTTTGTTTCCATTGAATTTTATTTCCAATATTCAATGTCGAAACACAAAAATATTTTTATTTATTTATATTTCGAATTTGTCTTTTTCGATCTGACGTTTCCTCCAGTTATTGTGTGCGTTTGTATTCAATTTTATTAGTTTTAACGCGATAACGTATCTACGTCGTACGCTACAACGCTCATACGGAGCAATTGTATTCCTACGGCTAATGTGAAAAATAATCTAGTAACTAAAAAGAAACTTCGGTTGGAGCGTTGTTTTATAATTTGGGAATATTTCTCCAAATGTGTTACGAACAGCGTTGTCACGACCAACATAATTTATATTTTTAAAGAAGAATAATGTGGCTAAGTCGCTGGACAGATTTTTTACAGTTTTATAGTATGTTGCCGATGGTCTGAAATTTTTCGAAATTCTTAGTGCACGTGGCACTTCCCATCCAAAGTTAACAGTTATGGCCCTATTAGCCGAACGTAAATGTAGACATGTAAATGTAATGTAAACAGCTGATCGTTTATTTTATATGGAAAGCAAAGCAAATGCTTAACTGACTGTAATGTCACTTAACCGTAACGTGCCAACCTGTAGAAAATAGAATTTCATTACGAGGTTACGTGACAGTTGTAGATAGTGATGGACTGCTGTTATTTTAAATGGAGTGGGGGTAAAATATATGTACATATATACAAACAATAAAAAGTCTGGTTTTAAATGTTGTGTATGCATATTTTCAAAGTAATGAAAGTAAATGTGTATGAATATGCTATAATACAAATTTGTTTATAGTAAATCTATAATACTAATATAAAATATTCAATTATTTTTGTATTTATACATACAAGAAATACAGTTAGTTTAAATACTAGTTAAATAAGTTGGTACTTTTCGTGCAAAGCGGCCACCATTTGAACATTCTTAATTCTCATCACTGTGTGTGTTGTTTTATGTATAATAATGCTTTTTTGGTTATGTTTTTGAAAAACAGCTGACACGTTCTTACATGTTCTATAAGTGCACAAACGTGCTTACAGTACGTTACGGTACGCTACATTGCATTTTATTACATTTACGGTCGGCTAAAGCGGCCTTTAGTATCGTCTATTTGAAAATCTGTATGAGCTAGTGCTTTTAGGTAAGACATCTCTAAAGGGTTTTTAAAAGATACTCTGCAATTTATAGAGTTCCAACGACGGATATCGTAAATCGAGAATTGCCTTTCGGCAGTCAGGTTAATGCAAAAAATCTGTTAAATCGAAAAAAATTGGTTAATTATATTGATGACGTCTGATTTAAAGCCCAGCAGAAACAATTGTTGTCCACATTTCAAAATTGTATGTATTACTGGTTTGAAGTTCCTTTTAATTAACCCGATTTGGAATAAGTGCTTCCAGAAGCAGAAACAAAATTCATTCATGTAAACTTTTTATTGTTTTAAGAAGTTGCTTAGGGAAAATAAAGAATGCTACAAAAAAATGTTAGTTTCATTATCTGACAAAAAATTTCAATTTTTTTTGGAAGTTATTGAATTTGTCAAATAAAAAAAAATGGTTGTGAACAAGGCGAATTTATTACAGGTGGTCTTAAAAGCCCTGCTGATATTAGCTTAAATCACTGTTGGATGTCAAAATTTTGTTTATTCTCTTTTATTATCTTTGTTTCTGTTTTAATTTATTTCTGTTTTTGACATTGTACAATGATTTTACAAAAACAAATTGCTTGTGGTTTTTGTACGAGTTGTACTTGTTGTAGTACCGAGATTGCCTGGGATGAATTCGCCTTGGTTGTGAAATAATATTTTTTTTATTAAAAAAAAGTCTTAACGCTGGTTTATTGAACTTAACATAAATTCGCATGTATGTAGTTTAAACCCAACAGCTGTAAACCAGTTTTCCATGTTTTATATGTAGCTTAAGAAATAACATGTGGCACTACGATAAATGTTGTCAAATTCATATGATCTGTGTTGGTAGTTTAATCGCCCAATTTTATGCGTTTAAAGATGGTTTATATGTTTACTGATTTATAGATATTTTGGTTTAAGCACATTTTCGAAAGAGAGTTTTACTTGCTCTGATTTATTAGCCCTAAGAGTGATATATTTAGCTCTGCCGAATCTTTAATGCCCTCCAACATTTTCTATTGTGATTTGAAGCAAATTCTGCTACAAAGACATTGTGCGTTACGGTTTTATGCGTACTTAACATTTTTCCGAGAGTAGGCTTTATTTGGGGCACATGGCAAATTATGGACCGATGTTTACAAAATTTCACGAAATTTAACGTATGATTTATTTCTAGTCATATAGAACAAACTTGTGCAAAACTTAATATCAGCCCGTGCATTGTACAATTCATTTTGTTAGTTTTCGTAACAAAACTATCAACTTATTAGGGAATTCATAACTCCTATTCTATTGAACTGATTTTGCTTTTACACCAACAATATTCCATTTTTTTAAGTTTTTCTAACGTGCGCGTGATTCGGCGTTACATATTTGCACCTTGAAAATATTTTCTTTGGCAAACCTGTAACCATCAAATGTCTTTCATTATCGATTCTCTTCATTTTATTTCTTATCTGATAGGGTCTGTCTATCTATGCACGATCAAAATGCTTGATATCAAATTCGTGTAAGTGTGTTTGACGGAATGTTTAAGTTGGTTTGATTTCCCATAAAGTATCGTCGTCGTTGTCACACATACTAAAATTTTTTTTTACTCATACTCTAAACATGCTTGTTAAGCTGGGATCACACGATTGCCGCAAATGCACCAATATGACACAATTTTTATTGTGCTTTATTGACGCACAATAATGAAATTGCACCAATCAAATATTCTGAAATCACACGATTGCCCAGTTTTAAACAAATTCAATTGCCGCTAGTTGGTACAACGCGAAATGGTTAAAACAATTGCCGCAGCACATTCACACGATTGTTCCTACTTGCGTTAACTGCGAAAACAGCTGTTGTGGTAGCTTTTTTATTTGTTTGAAAGTTCTTGTTGGGGTTTTCATTAAAAAAATAAAATTTGTATGTAAACAAATTTTTGTTGAATAGTTTTATTCAAATTTTTTAAGAAATTCCAAAAATAAACGGTCTGTTCAACAATTTCGTATGTTAAGGTTCGCATAGAAATATGTTTAATAAGAATATTCGCACTGAACAGCTAAATATGCTTATGAACATACATACAAACATACATACTTAAAAAAATTTAAATACATAATAAATAAATACATATTTATCTTCATTACCTACTAAAAGAAACAGAAAAAGTAATTTTATTAAAAAAAGGCAAATATTGGGGCGTATTGTGTTGTTTGATTGCCGCACAAGAACACAATAAATATTGGTGCAGTTTTGTTATTTTTATTGGCGCGCGAATTCATAGCAAACGGTCACACGATTGCCGCACCAGGGTTTCATTTGGTTGGTAAAAGTAAGCACAATATTGTCCTAGATTGGTACATGAGCCATTTGGTTGTGCAGTCACATGATTGGGGTATTAAAAAATGTAAACATTGGTGCATTGCGGCAACCGTGAGGTCCCAGCTTTAAGCATGTTAATCCTGTAAAGACAGAGTCCGTTATGAGTCGCAAGCAACAAGTACACCTTCATTATAATTTTACGAAGATGAAAAAAGGACTTTAACCAATTGTCTGAACAGATATTAAATAATGCAAATTAATCAGTTTTTGTCTCAAGCAGCCCCTACACGAATCAATTCAATTGTCAACTGAGTCGGTTGTTGTCCAAATCAAAGCGTGTATGGCTTTGCCAATTGATTAGTTGGTTGAAGAAAAATCAAAAGATTTTGATTTTTTCAAGTTGACTACTAAGTCTTTCCATTCGATTGTGCTGTGTGTACTCGAGTCTCTTGATTAGCTGTCAAAATTGATGTTTGGAGTTTTCTTTTGCCAAAAAAAAGTTAAGTATTTAAACAATTGTCTTTTATTTCATTAAATTTAAAATCTTTCAATTCAGTTGATTAAATGTGTGGCCAAGCATCAATTCAGTTGAAAGACTCAGTTGACAATTGAATTGAAATTGGGGCGCATAACTAAAGACACTGAATTGCCTAAACGACTAAAATGTTGACAACTTAACAAATCTTGTAAATTTTTACAATATTCTTTACACAAATCAATTTTTACTTCTCCGCCAGGAAGAAAGGAAACCTACATGAAAGAAATTCAAGTTTAAAAAATGATTTAGTCAAATTTTTTATGTCAAAACTGTTATCCTGGCGATTGTTAACAATTAAATCTTTCAAATGCTGGCAGGGTTTTGAGCAACAACAACAAAAAAAAAAACACACACACACACGTTAATATTTCTGTATTTTTTTTTTAATGGATGGATGGTTGAGTGGATGAATGAATGAAGGAATAATAAAAATAACAATAATGGTTAAATTTGGTTGGGAATAGTGCATGGATGGTTGGATTTAAGGATAATTGTTTCATAAGTATATTTAATGGTTAGCGGTCGGATGTGCTAAATGTATTTACCCTGAGGGTTTATATCATTAAATGGCTCTCAAAATATTTCACACACAATTTTAGTAAAAAAAAAATAATTATACATCATAATCCTCATAATAGTTTGCTGTTATAATTATGATGCTGATTAATTATGCATGTGCGTACAAAGTTTATACCCAACAAACACGGTGGATTGATATCAAATTGAAAATAATTTAAAATCAAAAGACAAGCATTTTATAATGATTTGAGCACATAATGCACTGCTGCTACACGTTCAATGTACATATATTGTTATATTTAGACCACGACCTATTTTAACGAATTGCTTGATCGTGCGGATTTGCAGCATGTTCATTGTTAATCGTGTCAGTTCAGGTTCGGTCGAAGTTAAAAAAATGCTGCTAGAAAATAAAAAACAGCCTGCTTAACCAGTTTACTGGCTTTTTGCTGGTTAAAGCAAAAACTATACAAAAATGTTTAAATTTCTTATTTGATTTGTTTTTCCCTTCTTACTCACGTATTACAAAGTGATATCACAAAGTATGCTAAACGTTCAATATTCATCACTTGATCCGCGATGCAGATCGCTTATCACATATATAATTAAGCTATTCTGCGATCTAGATCGCGATCCACCAACACTGTTCACAACAAGTTCAATAAATATCGGGATAGTCGATCGCGACCCAATATACATACCGATATCGAATGAGTTTCAGTGCCTATAGAATTCTCAACAAAAAGAGACAATTATTTTCAAATTGAGAAATGTAGGTATTTAATTTTAAATTGTTTTCAAACGTTATTCTCAAATGACTTTCAAAAGACTTAAAAACACTGTCAGCTAAACGGCTAAAATATGAAAATTCTTCAAAAACCGCGATCGTACAACAACTTCTATTATCTTCACTTTCCCGTTTTATGTTTATTCTCATTTTTACTCTTTTATTTACACAAAAATAATTTATATTTTTCACAAAAAGTTAAGTTAAGTCTAACCCTACCAAATGCCACAACGCACTCTTTAAATTCAAACAAATAGTATTGACAAAAAAAATATCTTAATAAAAGAGGCAATTTTTTTTTTCGAATTCCAATTTTTTGGTTACTGTATTTGAAAAAACTAACGCACAAGTTTGTGTGTATGTGTGCCTATGTGCCACGTGTCCACTTGTGAGAACACACGCTTTAAAATATGCACTACTAATTGCCACGATAATGGCTGTATATCCTTAAAAAAAAATAACAACATACAGTGCACTGTGGGGTTGGCCTCAAATAAAATGACAAATTAATAGAAAGTATACAATTTATTTTAAGGAATTCATATTTGCACTAAACATTTTTAAAAATACAATTCAAAACAAAGGGGGCTACCGCGTATTTCGATTCGAAAAACGAAACGATGACATACCTACTTGTATTTTTAAACAAAAGGGAAATTTGATAAAAAATAAGTTGTGAGCCCTTCTATTAAAATATGTACCAATATAAACGAAAATATCCCAAGAAAAAAAAATATATATTCACCCTTATTCTATTTGGCGTCAGCAACAACAACGGCAATTTTTAGGCAACAGCAATTCTAATCAAAGACAACATCAATTCTATGGTAATTTGGTATTTTGTAAGAGTATTATGACGCCGTTGACTGTTTATCGATAATATTAATAAAATACAGCACACATCTCTAATGTAAGAGTCAGCTGATTCATTTTGTTTACTGTTTTTGATAAAAAAAAGTTTTGTTTGTGAAAAACAAAAAGTTAAATAAAAATTTGTTTGTGAAAAAAGTAAAGGTTTAATAAAAATCTTTTTTATTTCTGATTCGGATTCGTCCAGTGTTATTCGTCACAAATTTAATAATGGACAGAAGATTGCTTGATGGAGCAGTAGCTTTGATACTTATGGTGCGTTCTCTTTCCTGTAAATAGTTAAATATCAACAGACTACAAAAATGTGGACCTACTTTTGAAAAAATATGTCTTACTAGTTCAAGTGATGCCAAGAAGTAAACATCAACACTGTCTTCAGTTTTGGGACTCCTTGAACCATTCCCTCAGGATTTATTTGTTTTTGAAACTGCAGCAAATTTGCCACATCTTCCTCCAAAGGGCTCAGTATTACCTGTTTAAATACTCCACCTCCAGCTGCTTTACATTCTGCTTTATTTGTGGCCATTTTTTTTACTTTGAATTTTAAATTTATCCAAATCTGTAAAAAGAATTCCATCAGACAGCAAAATTTTAAAACAAACTATTTACCTAACCTTTTGCTATCTATCACCAGTTCTTATTGTTGGACCAAGAGAATTTATCACAGTGGCAACAGTCTCCCTCTGTTCCTTAAAATTATTAGGAACAGAGCCCCTACAAAATCCTCTGGCTAGCGATGGATTCTTTTCAAGCTCTTCACTAGCTTCTCGAACTAGCACACACTTGTAATTTTAAAATTTCCATTATTTCCACAAAAATATATTAATAGCACAACACAAATGTAGAAAAAAATCAAAATCGAAGCTACAAATCACGTTGCACTTTTTTAAAATTTTAAAACACAACACAAAGCACCACAAGACAGCACTTAAAACGCCGACGACAAAACCAAAGGCAATAGCAACTCCGATTTTTATTACAAAATACCAAACATATGTTAACAGTCATCGAAATATGGCAATATTGAAAACGGGAATACGAAATTGAAACAAAACATAAAAAACGGTGTTGTGTTCTGTTGACGACGCCAAATAGAATAAGGGTGATTATATTACTTCTTTGTGAATAAATAAATAAATAAATAAAAAAAAATATGAATGACATTTAATGCAAGGCGAATTTAAAAAGGTAAGTGCAACTCGTTAGCCGTGCATCAGCTTTCTCCACGGCGAATTCAAAATGTAATTCACTAACGTCAAAAAAAACGCTAGTTTATGTTTTGCGACATAATAAAAGAAAAAATTTCTTAGCAAAATTTAATTCAAAAGTGTAAAAAATATTTTTTTAATAAAACAAATATAAATATTTAAGTGAAACTTTTAAATTCCTTTTATAAAAAAGTGAAAATTTTAATTTTATACAAAAATGCGTTGGTGTTCTGTTTGCTGTTTTTGACAGCAAGCAATTAAATTGCAAAAACAAAATACATATGGCTTTTTGTAGTTGTAGAGTTGCACTTGCCTTTTAAATTCGCCTTGATTTAATGCTTACAAATTATTACAATTTCGTTTTTCTACCTTACACCGAATGTAAGAGGGATACATAAGTATTTGTGCATTTCCTTTTTAATTTTACAATATTTACTTTATATTCTGGGCCCTTATGAGGAGCGAAGTTGATTTTGTGATGTCCGTCTATCTGTTGAAATGGAGGAAAGAAGATCACAGAAACAAAGCTGACTTGGTTGGTATATATTTATGTCGCATATAGGCATTTCCAGCGAAAAGTCTACTTTTTGTAACGTAACGCCAGAAATATTTTAAATTGTTTCTCAAAAAATTTTATATGTACAGTTTACCTTTTTTATATTTTGGTGTAAAGCGCAACGAGCTCTACATTTAGTAACAAAAGGGATAACGATTGAACAACATGGTCCGAAAATAAAACCTTATTTGTAATCTGGCGTTACATTAAAAAAAGTAGAAATTTCTCTGAAAATGCCCATATTTACCTTAAAAGGAGCAAAGATTTATAAATTTTATAGCTTGAAAAATAAATCTGTATTAGTCCAAAGTTAACTAAAAAAGGTTTTATACAAAACATCATGCAATTCGCAGTCTTATTCAGTTTGTTATGCAAGTCAAAATCCACTTCCGTTTTTTTCACGTCACGCGCATATTTTTGCTTATATGTATCTGCTAATCCTTAGCTTCGATTACTGTGATTTTTTTTCTGAATATAGTGCTACTTCATTACTTTGTATACATAAAAACCCTTTTTACAAATTTGGCTTCTTCATTTAATTTTTTTACATTTTGTGGTACAAATATCACGGCATGTCAAAATGGAAATGCCCATATGCTCCGTTAAATTATTAATTCACCCCAATCAGTCCAAAAATGGCTGAGATATGAGTAAAAGACCCAACTGGCTCTAAGTTTACCCATGAAAGAGCCAAAGTTTCCAAATAAGGTACAAGCATCTTGGTTGCCATAACACATCATCCGACGAAATGTGGGCGAGATTGGAGAAGTGGGCGTGGCACATAATAGAGTTTTTTATATCTGAAGAACTTTATTTTTATAACTTTCTGTTCTTTTTGCACAATGGTAAAATGTATATAAGATTTGGCACAACCAAATATAGCACTCCTTATTGTTTTATATAAAATTCATTATATGCATTTGCCTGCGCCTTGAAGATCGCGATACCATTTCAGAAAGTGCCAAAAAAAAGTCAACCATTTTTTCAGCTGCTTTTTATTTGCATGTGATTTACTTAAAGTATTTTTTAAAATTTCCAGACCACAAATTTAAAACAGTTTCTATAATTAACATTAGTAAACATTTATTTTATATCAAATCTAATTGTATAAGGTTTAATTTATTTGTTTTATACTTTTATATTATTTATCTTGAAATATTTAAATAACTTTTTACATTTCTTTTTCTATTATTTGCTCCTTACAAAATAGCTTGCGAACAATTTTCTTACGCTTTTTGCATAACTGACGCATGTTTTCGTAATACAGAGTTGAACTTTCGAAAGGGATTTTTATTGTTCGTAATAGAGAGTTGCCGTTTTTAAATGTTTTTATTCAAAACAAATACATAGTACGAAAATCGTTTAACACTGCACAAATTGTTCGAACTGGTAAAGTATTTCTTTCGAATAGAATTACGCAGTAGCTCCCTAAAACACGTACTTTGCTTTTAAATTTACTTGAAATTTTTTTTATTAGTATACAAGAAAATTTGTGTACCTGCAATAAAATCCCTACGACATTTCATAATTACATAAAGTTTGTCATTCTGTTTGTAATTTCTACAATTATTATTAAAAATTTGACCAAATAAGCGTATAGTCTTAATATCAAAAAATAAAAGTAATTATACTGCTAGACAAAGAAAAAAACCTATTTTCGTAAGATATGATAGTATAATCAAAATAAATATTGGAATTAAAGAAAATTATATTTTAGTTTGCCTGTTGGTCACGTTTTTTTTTCAACAAATATTTGAAAAGTGTGACCGTAGCTTTAGACTCTTCAAAGTGTATATACATATATTCTGGGTCGTAATGAGTAGCAAAGTTGATTTACCGATGTCCGTTTGTACGTCTGTATGCTTGTATGTTGAATAAGATTCGGCATAGCCGAATATAGCACTCTTACTTGGGTATTGATTGGAATTTCAACACACAACATCTGTTTTTGTTAACAAACCCAAACGCAATAATTTAATTTAATTTAATTGTACAACTTATTTGAATTTCTACAGTCTAGCAAAATAAAAAAACAGATTTTAATTTAGAAAAAAAACGCATTCCCATTTTAATTTGAAATTTTCAGAAATTAACTGAAAGGTGTTTTATTGTAAATACTTAAATTTTTGTTTGCCTGTTGCCAATAACTTAACATTTTTAAATAAAAAACATGGCACAAATCAATGCATTTGTGATCGAATAAGGTTTCGTATTGAAGAAAATTTGTTGACGTATTGAGAACCGGACTACGGCATTCTTTACTTTGTTGTAGAGAAAAAACAGATGTATGATTTTTAAAAAATAATAATAAAATAAACGTAAATTGAGTAAAGAAATTTCCTATAAGCATGCATGAACGTTAATAATTTTAGTTTTAAAAACGATTAAATGCCCAACCATAATGTGGTTAAGTTAGCAAATGTGCGAATACATGTACATAAATCATATAAGTCATATTGAACTAAAGGAAACTTTTTGTAATGTTTTTCATATTTGCATATTCCGTACGGAATCAAATGTTTGTTTTTATTTTGTTTTAGTTGTTTTTTAAAACATTTGAGATGTGTTTCGTTTAATTTTGACAGTAGCTCAAGTTTGTTTATGTACATTCTGGTTGAACCTTAAGCGCGGATCCAACTGCTAATTGATATAGATTCAGTAATTACTAACGAATCTCAGCTTTACATGGTAAAATTTCAACGTAATCAGCATAATCTCCAATTACTTACTGATGTAATAAAATATTGTCATTCTAAAATGAATCTTAATATAATTTTATTTTAATATGTTTTCTTGCCAGCTGGCTTAGTGCATCAATGGCAGAAGGCCGACCACCGTACTGTACCAGCATTTCTTCACGTTCACCGGTTCTTAGTTACAGCTGAAGTGTTGAAAAAAGAATTTGAAAAGTATGCAAAATTTGACGACGTAAATCAGGAGATTACTTACATACATATTTATATGAAATAAATGCAATTTTCGAAAAAATACTCAAAATTTTATTTTCCTAGCAATAAACTTAAAAACTCTTGTCCTGCTAATTACACTTTTTAATTCTAAAGATTTTTATGAAAAGGTCAACAACGTGTTGGATTCGATGATAACCTGTCCATCTTACTTATTACGTTGATAAGGTCTACTAATAATACAAAACAATAATAATAAAAATGTTCACTTTTTATTTTAATAGAAATGCGCAACGGTGGCTCAGGAAGACAATGTACACGAGTACGACAATATTTCCAAAATTTTAATATACCTTAGTTATTTATTTGTCAATGAAAAAAAGGAAGTGTTGACATAGTAACAATGTCAATGTAAAATGAAAACTAACAGGCGCCCAAAAAAATTAATAAAATTCCTTTAATATTGCGTCACGTATCAAAATCACTGAGTTGACACGATTTTAAATTATTCACACATCAGCAATAATAAGCATTTAAAGGTGAATGGACAAATTATAATGATTTAGAGTCTACCACAAGCCAGGCGAAACTTCAAGAGCGCTTGCACATACTTTAACCAAAAGTTTATGTAAAAATCTAATTTTCTTTTAATAAAACTTTAATTATGAAGCAGGGCTGTCAGATGTGGCGATTTTTTGCCAAACGTGGCGATTTATAAACCTAATTGGATTACCGAAAAGCGATGATGTGTACCAAAAATTTAAGTAAAACGATGTTAAAAATAGTAAGAAGTAATATTTTATTTCACACATATTTATGCAGGGGAAGGCATAAGAGTAATCTCCAAGAAGATACTTTAATGTAGTACGTACGTACGTACATATTTAAAAAGTATCGTTAAATAATCAGGTTTTTTCTATTAGATGCAATCAAGCATTACATTTGCGAACAAGTCCTTATGGTTGAATCTCAAATTAATTTTATATAAAAACCTGTTCATTAATGTAATGCTGAATTTCATATGATGAACATGCCTAATTATTTTGCGGTGCTCTTTGACCGCATAATTTTTCACAAATGCACCACATTATGCTCCTTCATTGCATCATAAATTATTATACTGCGTATTTGCCATTAGCTTGCATATCATCATCTTAACCAAAAACATTATTATACGGCCTTATAAATGTTAGGTGTGGCGTGACTGGAAAGTCTTTATTAAGAAAAAAATTGCAACTCATAATCAGGTATGTGATGGAAATCGATCGATTTCAAAACGAACGTTTTTAAAAGGGGTGATGAATTTCGAGAGATTTTAAAATCCATTTCTGAATTAATGGATTAAGTTTCTGTTCAGAGTACACTTCAGTTAACATATAAAATATAAAATTTAAAAGAATAAAGACTGAAAATAAAAGGAATATGTATTTAAAATCCATTTTAAAAGATACTGAAAACGATATTTTCGGTTTCAAATCGTTTCGTTTTTAAAATCAATTTTCATCACATACCTGAATATTAACTGAAGGAGATCCTTTTAATCAAATAAATATTTAAAAAAAAGAAAAAGCTGTTGGTTAAGTTTGTGTACTATACTCTTTGGTCGACGGAATAAAATTGCAACGGCAATAAAAGTTTGATTAACTGATGATCCATTCAGACCGAAAATCTAACTTGGCAAAAGAAATTCAAATATGTCTATAACATCTCAAGTGCCAGAAAATTTCAAGGAAAGGATGAAGATATAAAATAATATTTAAAGCAATATTTGTTAGTTAAATTTGTGAAATTAATGTTGATAAAAATAAAATTTTCTTTAAATATTTTACAAATGTCATTCACAAGTTGCATTAACAAATTGTGATGTGTGGAAACGAAACAACATGAAATCGTTCGAAAACTATCACATGTGAGGCGATTTGAAAAACGATTTACTTTTTAAATCGATCGAATTTCATCACATATACCTGAATATCAAAATTTTTGTTTAAGCCTTACTTAGAATATTAAAAAAAATTATTAATATTCACTTGAAATTTTTGAGAACACTGACTTTATATAGAATCGAAAACGAATCTGGGTGAGAAGGTAATTTTTAAAAATTATTCGTTAAGAAAACTTAGTTGACTTTAAGTATTGCAGTTCAATTCCAAATATCCAATTGGAATACATCTTTTAAGACAATTATCCTTTGCTTCAAATAAATACAAAATTTTACCATATTCTGACTTATATTCACTCCAAAAAAAAGGATGTTTTTGCATCCAACTCTAGTCATTTTGCATAATTGATTTTTAAGATAAACAGCCTTCTTATGACAATTGCACTATTTAAAATCGCAAAAGCCAGATCTCTTAAGGTGTTCCGAAACTCGTGCGTCTTGCTTGCGATCTGCCATAGTTTTTTTTTTACAAAAATTCTAGTTCTCTTCAGAATGCTATTGCAATTTTTCGTCTCCAAACTGCTTGCGATTTCAAGTTAGAAACACAAATGTTAAGCGTTTTGCAATTGTCTATTATAATATAAGCACTCTACTAGAATAACGCTAAATATGGAAAATTTAAATAAAGGTAAAATACACTTGTATACTAGGGTGGCCGTTATTATTTTTTTTTCGTATTTTCACTTGGAAACCCCCTTAGATTGATTCCAAATTAGAAAAAAAATAATATATAAAAAATTTTAGATCGTTTGCATAGTTATTGGGCGTGCCTTGAGCCCACAAAGTTTGCTAAAAATGCTATTTTTCTCACTATGTTTCTGATAACTTCATATTTATTTATTTAAGAGAAAAACCTTATTAACAAATATTCTAAGGCTATATCTTATGAACAATGTTGCTCTGTATTAGTATTCTTTAACATTAATATTTAATCCCGAAAAAGCCAAATTAAAAAATAACACAGAAATTTTCACATATCTACGCCATGTTTTTAATTTGTTCTCCGGTAAAAGCAGCACAATTATGGCTTTGATTATTTGAAAAAAATTTTATTTTGAACAAAACAACAAAAGTTATAGGGATCTTGGAAATAAAAGAAGAAAACATTCGGTATTTAATTTATTTTCATCAATTGACAATAATTTTTGGGCTTCTAGTTTCGCCAAACTTTTTACTTCTTCGTCAATGAATTATATATGAATCCTTTTTCAATCGCTCAACTGATAAATCAGTTTTTAATCAACAAAAATTATCTAAGAAGACTTATTCAGGTGATTTTTATAAAAAATTATCATCCAAATGCCTTTTGGGAACAAATTTAAATAAAATTTATATCCATTAATACAAATCGATTTATTTGTATTGCTATATTATCATTTGAAAGTTGTAGGGATTTTTGTAGAGAAAAATAGGGGGTTTTTCGGACTACGTAAGAACTTTTAAAAAAAGTGTGTAACATCATTGATCTTCACTAGCAATCCATTGTTATTTTAGTAATTTTATTACCTTTCAATAAAAAGAAAGAAATAAATAGTTCGTTTAAAATGTTTAAAGATATTTGCATTTCAGTCATATCATCTTTTTTAAAAACCGAATAACGGTTATTTTGGAATATCTCAAAAACGGTTATACTTTTGACAATTCTGACAATTCATATTCGGATTCAGGGGAAAATTTTACATAAAGATTAGGTGTTAGATTCATTTTGTAATCACCAGGCAAAGAATGCGTAGATATGTGAAAATTTCTGTGTTATTTTTTAATTTGGCTTTTTCTGGATCAAATATTAATGTGAAAGAAAACTAATACGGAGCAACATTGTTCATAAGATATAGCCCTTGAATATTTGTAAATAAGGGTTTTCTCTTAAATAAATATTACTGAAGTTATCAACAATTAAAGCGACACATAGTGAGAAAAATAGCATTTTTAGCAAACTTTGTTGGCTCAAGGCCCGCCCAATCTAAAATTTTTTATATATTATTTTTTTCTAATTTGGAATCAATCTAAGCGGTTTGCCAAGTGAAAATACAAAAAAAAAAATTGTCCATATAACTTACGGCCACACTATTGTATACTCTTTTTATACCCTTCACCGAAGGTAAAAAGGGTATACATAACTTTTTCATCTATTTAACGAAATAATTTTAACAAACAGAAACGGGGAATTTTTGATTATTTTTGCTACTTAAAAACACGCCAAAAAAAGATAAATCTACGGTATGACAACAATGCCAATACTAAAAGAAACAAACAAACACACTTACATGGTACAAACCATTTTGGTGAATATAGGCCACTATTACGGTTCACAACTCAAATAAGCTGATTTATGATTTTTGTATTATGGTTTACAACTTTGCTGAGTTGAGTTGACACAACTGAGTTGAGTTGTAAAACCTAAAACGGGCCATATTTCATTTTAATGTAATTCAAACAACGTTCGTTTTTGATTCAGTCGTCTAGGGGGTTGAGTTTAGAAACTGTGAGTCCTCTGGTTCAAATCTTGGCTTTTCAAAAAGATTTTTTTTAATTTTTATGTTCTAAAAACGATTTGAAAAAAATATTTACCGGTTTTAGATTTTTAAATTTAATTTATAATGAAGTTTTCTCCTCTACTGTATTACAAACACCGGCTTCGCTAAATAAAGATTATCTGCGTAGTCAGCCTTCGTTAGAAGCTTAATTAGCGAAACCGGTCTTTGTTATACCATAGAAGAGAAAATCCTTGCGCCCGGCCGAAGGCCGGTTGTGCAGATACGCTTTAGTTAGCGAAGCCGGTATTTGCTATACCATAGAGAAAGAAATCCTTTAGCCCAAAAGTGTTTTCGTTATATATTTAATATATACACCCAGAGAAAAAGCAACAAAACCATTTTTAAAAAAAATTTAACCATAATATTTTTAATTTAACCAAATCATTGTAACCGACAACCATATTATGGTAAAATATGTTTCTTTAAAAATAAACATGTTTTTCTCAGCGTGTATGTAGTGTCCATGGACACTATGACACTGGACGTCATGACATGCCACCACAATGGTGAAGGGTATATTAGATTCGGCACAGCCGAATATAGCACTCTTACTTGTTTATATATACATTTTATTTGGCGATTTTCAATATGCTATTTGGCGATGAAGGTGAAACAGAATCTGACAACCCTGCTATGAAGAATAAAGTTGGCAGTAAGGAAGTAATAAACACAATTATTACTTTAAGGAATTCCTTAATGAGATCTTTGAATGCAATTTCCTAACCATTTTCAAATGTTATTTAACTGAGGTTTCGTTAATCTTCGCATAATTAAAGATGAGTATCTGATTGGGCTTCCGCATCTGATGTTGGTACTGGGGTTGCCAGCAGACCCTCAAGATGAGCCTTGTTTGCCTGAACTTCCCGCAGTGCACCGGTGTTAGCATGTATTTAGGTTAATTAGCATGGTTGTTTTGTGTGATTGGTTTTTAGTGGCGTCAATGACCCGCCACGTCGCGAGGCCCTATAGCAGCCAAAGGAGCCATTATAATTATATATATTTATCTATCCATCAGACCTAATGCCTGGTGTCCAATTCGATCCTTCTGTGATACCCGACAAGATAAACCGCTGCTCAGGGATAATTCACACAATCAACCAGCTACTCAGTTGTATGCTGCCGCGAATACAATGGGGGTGGAAATATGTATCTCTTCTCTAAAAAAATTATTTATTTGCAGTTTAAGAAAAAATATGCTTTAAAATAACAAAAAAAACCTATAATAAGGAATAGTTAAATATGTATAATCTGCACTAAAGATTTCTTATACCCTCCACCACAATTAGTTGTGAAGAGGGTGCGTACACTATTCCGTGTGAAACTTTTTTTTTGTTCATCTCAGACTCCATTAAGTATATACATATTCTGGCTCCTTCAGTAATTCTAAAGCGGCCCATAAACTTGCAATAAAATTGTTAAATTTAACGTATTGTACAATTATATCGCCAATGTTTATATGATATTCGAAGGCGCCACAAAATATTGTCAGCAATCAAAAGACTTTTGATTTGTATTGTATAACGAAAAGAATGTGAAATGTGTTGGCAACATGTACAATGCGGTTTATGTTATTCCATTTTGAGACTGATTGCATAATATAGGACAAAATGGAAATAATATGGCGGATATCATATACAATAAAATTGCAAGTGTATGGGCCGCTTAAGTCGATTTAGCCATGTCCGTCTGTTGAAAACACGCTCACTTTCGAACAACTCAAAAGAAATAAACAAACTTGGTGTCAAATCGCTTGTAGTTATCCTAAGCAGTTTGGGATTGAAATCTGTTTTAGTAGGATCAGAGCTATGAATCAAAATGTGGAACCACTGCCTTAAAAAGTTGATAATTTTGTTACAAAAACTAACATAGATGGTGGAACAATGCACGGAATGATATCAGATTTTGCAAATCTTTTATTCGATTTTATTGGACTAAAAATCATGCTATAAAATTTCGTGAAGATCCGTCCATAATTTAACCAAGGCCCCATATAAACCTTACTACCGGAAAGCAGTTTAGTACGCCTAAATCCGTAAGTACCCTTCAGAAAAAATTAGTAGTGCAGGACTACTGTTCGTCGAGTACTCGCCGAGCGATAGCGACTACTCCCTCTTTATTTCCTTGTTAATGCTTTCAAGTGCTGATTTTAACATTGGACTGTCATACGAAAACCAGCACTCGCCTTTCTATCGCTTTCGGAGTAGTCCACAAGTGCAGACTTTTGGAGTACTTTTCCACCAATCGCCTTTCAAGCAATCCACGAGTAGGTAGTTTGTTGGCAACTTGGTATTGAGAAAAATTAAAGAATGCAGATTTTTATTTTAATATGTATTAACGTATACCTTTATTTTAAATTCTTTATTTAATGAGGTATTAAAATATAAAATAAAAAAATGAAAAAAAACCCATTTCATTAGCTTTTTTTATCACAACCAAAAAACTTAAGTTATAAAATCTTATTTATTGTTGCAGTTTGCTGAGCGCGATTTTCTTTGTAGTTTTTACAACTTAAATTTTCGGCTCTTCAGGTGCATCCACACTTAACTGAGCGCGATTTTCTTTGGCCTTTTGCTTGCTCTTTAGTTAGTGGTTTTTATTCTTTTCGTGGTGGAGTGCGGCTCTTAATTTTCTTCTGGTCGTTCATCAGAAATTGCATCTAAAAAACAAATATGAAGTCAATGAAAGTATATCGGAAGCTTTTTTAACATATACATACATACCGGTTAAAGCATCGTACACATTTTTAAAATCTTTCAACCTCTTTTTACCCTGAACGCCTTCAACGTTAAAGGACATGACAATTTCTTGACCAAGAATTTGGCCAAGATTTTTGCATGTATCGCTTTTTATGACCTTTTTTATGTAGCGAACCTGCAACAGTTTAGGTTATATTAAAGTTTATACTCTCTATAATGTGATAGTTACTTACATACAAATCCTTCTGGCTTAAAAGTAGATTGTCAAGCTCATGAAGTTGGCTCTCTGAAGTTAAAGGGAAATCTTCATAACTGTGTCGATGGCCTTGTTTTTATCCACAAGTTGATTCAGCAGCACTTTATGTTCGGCAAGGATCTCGCATATTTTTATATTCTGCTGTTGTGTTTGTTGTTGTTGTTGTTCAAGCGTTTCTATTAAAGGTTTGAGATTAAATATAATTTGAGAATTAATCTGTTGTAGCAACTTACCTTTTATATCGTCCAGTTTTTTATTAATCGCTGCACAGCTATCACACTTTGAACCACCTAAAATGCAAATGCGAAATTTTTAGTATAAGTTTTAAACAAAATGTTTACAGTCGTATTAACTCACCAGTTCTAGAAAAGATTTTTATTTTTGCGGCCATTGTTGCGATCACGGATTATTATATATATTATTTAATAAAGAAATTTTCGACACAATTTTTTTTTTCAAATAAACATAAATTTCAAAACCAAACAATTGTTGACAGCAATTAACAGAGTTCCCAAATAATGTATATTTTACTAGTGTGCTGCCCTGAAAAAACGAGTATAATATTTGCGAGTAGTCTTCCTGTACTTGCCGCCATTCTATAAATCGTATCCATTACCACACACCTCCACGTTCTTCTGCAGGGTAGTAATGCTATCAGAATAAAATTGAATACTTCTCAGTTTTATAGGACTAGTAGAAATCACACTAATAAATTTCGTGATGATCGGTCAATAATTAAGTATATGCCCCATATAAAGCCTAAAACCGTAGTAGATATATTTATTCTAGGAACATTTCTTCCAACTTAGTTTCATATGACCAGAAAAAATGTCATGCAATTTTGGGATATACGGTCCATAATTTACCACTATTGTGGTATGGGTATAATAATGCATATTTATTTTGTAAAAAAAAAAAAAATTGAATAATAGGTAGGTAGCTGGGTAGAAAGGCTGGTGTGAAGTCTCCCTCACACCTTCACCCAGAGACCAGTATGGTCCATTGTGACGTCTTAATTAGAGAAAGATATGTAGAGAAGGAAAGTAGGTGAAATAAACAGCGAAAGCACAAGTCAGAAAAGAAAGATGGGTAGAAAAGAGGTTTCGGACCAGCCCCAAAAGAAATCCTGACCAACCAAATTCGACCAACGTGTGGCCAGCACACAGCCTCCTCTCGCGCAGCCAGGCCATCCCCATTACGAATCCTATCAGATTCTGAAGTCCACAACCCGAGATATCCCCTAATTCGTTCAGGAATCTACTGCCCAGCCACCTCAGCCTGCTGCCCTCCAACCTGGGACAGTGGCACCTAAAGTGCTCAACTGTCTCTAACTCCTCAGGGTCCTCACACAACTTGCACATATCCGATAATTCGGATCCCATCCTCACCGCCATCCTGCCCATCATACAGTGGCCCGTGATCATTCCTATCATGGTCCTAACGCAGACCCTACTCCTGCATAGCAGCAACCCCGAATCGGACTTCCTAAGCACCGGCCACAGCGTCCGTGATACCCGGCAGTCCGTCCGGTTCCCACAGGCCCGATTGGTCGTGCCCAGAATCCACTCCCTGATCCTTCCAGAATAGAAGCCTATTGGAGGTCTAACCGCCTCCATACAGTTAGGGTCCTCCATCTCTGAGCCCTGTCTTTCTAACTCGTCCGCAACTTCATTGCCACCTATGTCGCAGTGACCCGGCACCCAGCAAAATTTCCAATTCATACTGTGTGGCATTTACCAGCAATTTAAACTCTATTTTTTTTTTTTTTTTTTTATAATTTCCTAGCTTATCCCGCGAAGCTTTATGCTTGTCTGCAGGAAAGAAACCAGAGTCTGCTATTAGCTCCTATTAAGATATTGACCGTTTCTGCCATTAAACAAACATATGTATAAATTGATTTGTGAAAGCACGTTCTTCAACCTAATAAAGGCGGAAATTTAATAAGACCAAATTTTGATAAAAGTAGCAAATGTTTTCAAACATTTTTGCTTACATCTTAGCCAAAATGTTAGTTAATTCCTTAAAAAATAGTTATCCGTTGTATGCGATTTATATTAATATACAGTGAGACTTCGATATAATGCATTTGCAGGTGATCGAAAAATACTTCTATATACCTGGGTATTACGAAATTTTGAAAAATGCGAAAAAAAAAATCGTTTTAACTAAAGTTTCAAATATGTAGACGGCTGCTGGCTGCAGTTGTATTCGTGTAGTAAGCTACTCAATTAAATATTTAGAACGATAGCAACAGAACAGAAGTGATCGCCGAACTCCGTAACAGAATCGACACGTTCGGACAGACACTACAAATATTTATTTCTTAAATTTTCTTGGGGTTTTTTTTTGTTTTATTATTATTTTAAGAGCATTTTTTAAATTGTCCAGTATTATTCTTTAAGTCCAGGTGAATTTTCGCCATTTTCCAATTATTTGACTTTTGGTTTTGGCAACCCTAGTGTCACATGTAGAAAAAAAAGAGAGAAACAAATATTAAATCTCAAAAACTGATTTCTTCATCCATATAAAAGATTAGTTGGTTATGCGAATTCAAAACAGAAAAAACTGTTGGAATTGAAAGTGATTTTGTTATAGTTGTCTTTTTTGTTTGTTTGCTTGGTTGTGTGTGTGTTTTTCTGGGGTATAAACAACTTTTGTCAGCATAGATGTAGCGTAATCAAGCGTATTAGTAATGCCTCTTCGATGTTTTTTTGTTTTGTTTTCATTTATTTTTGTTTTTGCTAGCTTTTTTTTTTATTGTAAAGTAATGATACGCCTTAATGGCTTTGAAGAGATTTCTAATGATATCTCTGCTAAGTATTGAAAGAACAAGAGGAAAGCCTGAGGACTAAGGGATGTTTATGAAATGAGTACAACACACACACACACACACACACACACACTTATTAAGAGACAAGGAGCATTTGCCTAGTCCTGCAAGTACTAACAGCATGTGGCTAACAACATTATTAACAAAATATTACCAATGTAATTATCACAAAATAGTCTTAAATTAAATAACTTTTAAGCAAATACACGTACAGGTCTTATAGAGGATTTAAATTTTTGTTTGCAATGAATTGTCTTGGCTCACTTTAGTCAAAGTTTTTTTTTCGTAAAGGCACAATATTAAGAAATTTTTACCATATTTAAGATTTATATTGAACATTTTTACCAATTATGAATTGGCTTACACATTTTTTTGCATTTTGTTTCACATCACATCAAACGCATCAAAACGGTTTACATACATCAAGGTTGACTTTTTAAGTCATGAGTTTTTAGGGAGCGGTGAAAAGATAATATAAAAGGAGAAACGAAAAGGGTACATACAGACTTGACCCTACCAATCAGTTTTAGTTTTTTCTTTTGTTTTTGTATTCGTAATATTCGAAATTTACGGCACCAACTGATTACATGTTCAAAAGAGAATTAAAGAAAACCTGACCTGTCTGGATCAGCATTAAGGCTATATGGTGGTGCGAATCATGAATCATCTTCATATATCGAGAATATGAACTAACAATAATTTATCAACTCTTAATCTATTTCTTAAGTGTACGCCTTGCTAATGCAAAATGCGCAAAATGTATGTACACAAGTATGTGTCTCCGTTTTCCTATTGTTCGTTACGAAAATTCCCGGGAAGGAAAAAAGTCTGGGGAAAAACACACCCTAATGTGAACGAACTCATTAAATTTTTTAAAGTAAAGATGACAAAAACGAATGTTAAACAACAATCGCTAATTAATGCAAAGTACATTTAATGCATTGTTTAATGTACACACACAAAACAAATGGAAAAGCAATAATTGTTTTAAGGTTCATGTACGCATGGACTTTATCTAAAATATGCATGTTTGTATGAACAAATCACACAAGGGTGGAACTGCAAAATATCATTCATACAATCTATGTACGCTACACTGTATTAAACTACAAACTTGTTAAGGTATCAGTTACACAAACAAGTATTGAATGAATTCTACCATTCATATACACATACATACGTAGATTCATTATTCCTTCCTTAAATTCTTCATTAATTATTTGAGCCATACATTCAATGCACACTACAGTACAATAAACAAACAATAAGACAACGCTTCGTTTCTAAGTACGTACTCTACTGAAAACAGTAACAATTTATTTAGACATCTAAAATGTTTAAAGGACAAGTGCACAAATTTACCTAAAAGATGCGGCAGTTTTTGACCATAGTTCAAGTTATACATACGTATGTTCCTTTTTGTGGAATTGGAGTTTAAAAATACCTATTTGATCAAATCATTTTTTTCTTTATTGTATAACATTTAGACATATTTTGGTTTGAAACTAAAACATTAACAGCCATATTCATAAAAAGTTCTTATTTTGAGCTTATAGCATGTAATAACTATCAAACGCTTTTTGTCTAATAAACCTCCTATAAAAATTTGTATTCATAAACGTACATTAACAGTTTTATTACTATTAACAGTTTGTGGCGATTTTGTGTTTAAGTATGGCAACTTTCTTTATATTTATCTGCCATTTTATTGCTAGTGATGGATGAAACTTCTATTCGGTTCACATGATATTCTATATTAAATTGTTTTTTATAGTTTTTTTTTTAATTGTAGAACTTAAAAATTATTCTTATCAAATAAAACTACATTTTATTTTAGTTTCTGAACAAAATCTTGCCGAAAGGTATCACAAACACTTTTGTTTGAACCTTTTTTAAATATACGATAAGAAAGTATTCGAATAAAAAGTTTGTTTACTTTTTATTAACATCACTATTATTATGATTTGTTTCAAGGTATATTTACACAAGGTAAACTCGTTGGCCCGTATGTTTGTCAGCTGTTTACCTATGTTGGAACACCAATGTCAAATTCCGTGTATATGAGCCAAAATTTGTACATGTGTGCGTTAAATTTATATGAAGACAATTTTGACAATTCCGTTCCACTCGGTTATTTTTATAGAGCAGCATGTCTACACTCCCAAATGAGTCTACCTTGTGTAAATATACCTTGTTTTGTTTATTCCATATTTTTTTAATATTTTTGAACAATAATTCGCTAGTTTAAACAAAAAAACAACTAGTTTCAGCAATTTAATAAGTTATTAATGATAATATCTGCATTTGCCCCTGAACATATTCTTTTAAATCATATACAAATGTTTTAAATAATTTACCATATAACTTTAAGTTGGTTGTCTAAAATAAAAAAAAATTAGTTAAATGTATTTAACATGTCCGTATTAATAAATAAAACATTTTTTTCATTATTTTTGAACATATTTCACAAAAATAATATCATAAAATGCAGACACTTATCAAAATGTCATTTTATTTTTGGTTTAAAGAAGGGTAAATCGAACAATAAATGTTCTTACTTTATGAATGGTTTATTAAAGGTTTAATAGACTATTTTTCGTTTATGAATACAACTTTAGCAATTTTGCCTTAAACATGGTTAATTAACAATTAATACATTTTTATGAATACGGCTGTTAGACTCCACTTTAAATAAAATAAAATAAAGTGATAATTTTCAAATAATAGGAAAAAGTGCAGTTGACACAATATGACACCCGATTCAGAATAAAAAACAAAAAAAAACCAAATTAAAATTTATGGGGGCTGATGCCCGTGGCCCCGTGGATCCAAAAAACCGCCCCGCACACTTAGTGGAATGTGTGGGTACTCAAATTAAAGGCAATTGTACAAGAAAAACGAAAATAATGAAATTTAGGGCGGGCGGGACTCTTGGGCCCCCATCCACTCTCATCTTTGTGTAGGTACTCAAATTAAAGGTAGTTTGCTCACGATTGTAAATAATTTGTTTTATTTTGTATTTTTTAATGTTTTATGTTAATGTTTTAAATTTTTTTTTGTTACTAATAGCCTATTTCCGATGTGCTTAAGAATACTTTTCTGCGTAGCCGGCCTTCGGCCGGGCGCAAAGATTTTCTCCTCTATGGAATAACAATAACCGGCTTCGCTAACTAAAGTTTCTCTGCAAAGCCGGCCTTCGGCCGGCGCAAGGATTTTCTGCTCTATGGTATAAGAAACATCGGCTTCGCTAACTAAAGCTTCTCTGCATAGCCGGCCTTCGGCCGGGCGCAAGGATTTTCTCCCCTATGGTATAACAAGCACCGGCTTCACTAACTAAAGCTTTTCTGCACCTAAAAGAGGCTTAAATTAACCTAGAGAGGAATAATGTGCGAACACAAAAATAAAATACATATTTGCAATCGTGAGCAGATTACCTTTAATTTGAGTACCCACACATATCACTAAGTGGGCGGGGCAGTTTTTTTGGGTCTAGGGGCCCCACGGGCCTCAGCCCCCTTAAATTTGAATTATGGTTTTTTTCTTTTTTTATTCTGAATCGGTTGGCATATTTTTTTTTATTTTTTTTTCGTACGCCCCGTAAAGTGCACTTCAGCCAAATAATAAAATATTAAAGATTTTTTAATAGAAAGTACGTGACCTTTCAAGTGTGTCTCGGTGGAGCTCCGAATATTTTTTGTAAACAGGGTGGTAAAAAGGTGTTGTCTTACCCAAGAGAATGTTGGATGGAAAGAAAATCTGCATCGACTTCTAACTGAACGTTTGCTGAGGGTGGCACACGGTTTTTTTAATCAACAAATCTTAATTAAAATCTTTAGAATTTTTCTTAAATCACATTAATCTTACTGGAAAGTGGAACAATATTTTAGAAAATTACAAACAACATTGCGATAAGAAAAATATACAATAACAATTAGCTGGTCTGTTTCTGCCAAAATACTGGGCTTTAATAGCAGTGCTACCAGATTTTTACTTTAGTGTAAAAGCATATCACAAAATCAGGCACCAGATTGGGTTTATGGTAGAGTTGTCAAGCAGAAGTTTGCAATCGAGACTAAGGACAGAATTTCTTCCAATAAGCAAAATAATTTTAATTGCTTTTAGTTTAATTTGAGTTAATTTTTCCTCTATATGGCATTTCCACGTTAAACGCCGATCGAGATGTATAACGAGATATTTAACATGCAAATGTTGAGGTATTATTTGATTATTGATTTTAATAAGGGGGCATGATTCCCGACGCAAAGTGAATGGAATGAGTACGCATTTTTGCTCATTGACCTTAATCTTTCACTGTTTCAACCACATTTCTAGTTGTAATATATAACCCTGTAAGTAACTAGATGCTTCACGACTGTTTTCGTGCACGCTTAGTCATCAGTATATATTAAAGTTTGGATGTAGTTGTTTTTGGCATGTCCGAAGTATATATTAAGAAAAATAGAGGACCCAAGATGCTTCCTTGTGGGACTCCAGCTTTAATTATCTGGGGAGAATTAAAAAAATCGTCCCCTTTAATAATAAATTTTCAACCGATCAAGTAGATTTCTAATAGCTTGTGTGTGCTAACTGGTTTATTAGGCTTGAATTTATGTAGAAACATCGATTAAGAGTGCAGTTCAATATTTTCTTTCTTCAAAAGATTTTCTTCGGACGTTTAATGATCTATGGGCTTGTGCAATTGTTCTAAACCCGAATTAATGGTTTGAAATAGCATTGATTTATTAGATAATAAGCTAATAGGCCTATATGACTCACTTTTGTGTGATCTGGTAACTAAGGAAATCCAAAATAGCGGAATATTTTCCGTGCATTGGATACTGAAATATTTTTTATATTTTAAACAATTTATTTGTGTGACTGACGTCGCTAAGTAACCAGACAGAGATACAATTCCTTGGGGTTCATTGAAGTTTTAATTGTAGGTGAGTGGTCGGAAGATAATTCTAAGAAAGCTCAAAATTAATCGTTTCTGTGCGGATGTTTTTAACCACACCAAATTCAATCACATTTGGAATTTTTTGCTAATCAGACGGCCGATATGTTGGTTGTCCATTTGCCACCACAATTAAATCCATTTTAGAAATTGTATTAAATGAAAACGAAACGACAGAACCTCCACAAGTTCTCTCTCGAGGGTCCTTGGTATCATGTAAGATATAACCATGAATTTTAAACAAGTTTTTTTTTAGCTCAAATAAGTTTTAGAAACCATCATTTCATTCTTCGTTTATATACAGGTGGAAATGGTGTAAAAAAGTACGTCTTTACATTTGTAATCTCTACAAAATTGTTCTTATACCCCATAAAGTATTCATATGATCCCTATCAAAAGGATCATATGAATTAAATGCTTTCCGTCTGGCGGTTCTAATCAAATTTTGCGCGCCCCTATGAAACGTCCATATACATACATACATGTGTATGATATAACCATCGATAGGTAATTTTCCAATTAAATTCAGTGTGATTGCTTTATAAACAGATGGAAAATGAGTTTTTAATTCAAATAAAAACGATGTATTTAAAAGAATTTTTGTTAACAAATAAATCATTTTGTTTTATTTAATTCTGTTTTTTTTTAATGTCAACCGAATTAAAACTTCAAATTGTTAAAACGAATTAAAAATCCAGTGTTTCTGCTTGGAAAATTGACTGACTTTCAACCCCCGTATCAGTTTTTGTTCTTCTAAAACTTTGCTTTGCTCTAATTTTTCCTTGGAACTTGTTTGTAATTTAAAAAAATAAGTGCAAAGAAAAATGGTATATTCGTTTCCTTAAAAGTTTGTATTGATTTGCACTCTTACCCCCTTGAGCAGAATGTTTCTATCATGTTTAACCAACAATAACAATGGAACGAACAATGAAAAAAAATCAATTTAATTAAAAATTACTTTACTTACTAATGACAACTTAACAACATACACAATGGAACAAAAAAAAAAAAAAAAAAAAAAGGAATAAAAAAACAAAATCTAAAGCCCAGCCGGCAAAATAATCAGCCTTAATCCTCTGTTTACACATGTTCTTTAAAATTTGCTCATGATCCCTTTTTTATGCCACAATATTGGGAGTTTTCAGTTTTTTTTTTACAAAAGCGTCCTATCATAAACTCTATCGCTAAAATAAAAGAGGACGTGACATAAACGCTGTTTGGCTGTGCATGTGTGTGTGTGTGTGTGTGTGTGTGTGTGTGTGTAGTAACCCAGCCAGCATTAAAATGTTACATATTGTGGTCACTTCTACTTGAGGGTACTTTACACTTTCACACAAGTCTTACGTATTTTGTGGAAAATACAACCCCGTCATTATAATTTGTTATTGTTTTTTAAAAATTTTTCAACAATAATTTTATTAGAAAAGCATTTTCCTCAAATTTCTTTAAACTTGATAGTGTTGAACGGCCTTAAATAGTATTAAGGTATATACCCAGTAAAAAATATATGGATTAATCCATACTCGAGCAATAAAGGAGTAATGATTTGTTCATCCATTTGGAGTAATAAGCGAGCTATCAAAACTTTTTTTTTTGTCTTGTTGTTTATGCCTTGCTTAATACTCCAAATGGATCAATGAGGGATGTATCAGTTCGTTTTTGATTTTTTTTTCTTTGACATAACTGTTAATTGTTGAAGGTTTCGTTTTGTTTTTCTTTATAGTCAGTTTAGTTTTAAAAAGTGAAAGACGTGTTATTAAAAAAAAGCGAAAAGGTATGGGTAAAGTAATAAATTGTTAAAAATGTGTCAAAATTTAGTTTCTAAGCGTCATTTAAGACGACTTGTTCAAAAAGAAATTGAAAAATTCTCAAATTGTAATCGAAAACGATTACTCCCTCTGTCATCATTTTCAAGATCAAAGGAGCTTAAAAGGAGTACTCGTGTCTGCGGACATGCTGTGTAAAAAATCCTATGAGGTCCGGAGTTTTATGGAGTAATCCATTACTCGCAAAGGAGCGCTCCAAGATTACTCTTTGGATGATCCTATTTTTTACTGGGTATGTATGTATGTATATATGTATATATTTTTTTTGTAAAAATCTTTTTAGTGAAAGTTTTCAAAAATGGAAAAATTTGTCCGGCAGTTTAGTTTAGCCATTAGCCATTTTACACCTCGTTTAGCAAAGTCCCTATAAAGTTTATATATTCTGGGTCCTTATGAGAAGCGACCTCTTCGTAAGCTTCAATTTTCGCTTTCTCTTGCACAGAAAGTGATTTTCCTTAAGCCATATTGATAACAATAGACCAAATCTTTAAAACAACCTTGAAAGAAATTGCAGGCGCTAACCTGATGACGCAAAAACCATGTTTGCCTTTTCTTTTTTTTTTTTTTTATCGAAAATTGAATAAAATAGAAAAAACAATGAAACGATAAATTTTCGCCACATGCTTTCTTTACCAGCATCATTTCATACAGTGACGAGTACACAACAAGAAGAGCAAATATGATAAGCTCATACGGGAGGCGCTAATCTGGTACATATGGGTATTTCCATTTCGTGTCGTGATATTTGTATGTACCACAAAATGTAAAAAAATTAAACGAGGAAGTCAAATTTGTAAAAAGGGCTTTTATATATACAAAGTAATGAAGTATTTTCCGAAAAAAAATTACAGCAATCAACGCTAAGGATTTGCAGGGGATTTTTACTTGCATTACAAAACTGAATAAGACTGAGAATAGAGCAAGACATTTTGTATAAAACCTTTTTTGGTCAAGTTTGGACTAGTACAGATTTATTTTTCAAGCTATAAAATTTATAAATCTTTGCTTGTTTTAAGCTACTTATGGGCATTTTCAGCAAAAAGTCTACTTTTTTTAATGTAACGCCAGAATGCAAATAAGGTTGTATCTTAGGATCATGTTGTTCAACCGTTATCCCTTTTGTTACTTAATGTAGAGCTAGTTGCGCTTTACACCAAAATATAAAAAAGTAAACTATACAAATAACATTTTTTGAGAAACAATTTAAATTACTTCTGGCGTTACGTTAAAAAAAGTAGACTTTTCCCTGGAACTGCCCATATGTGAAAAAGCAAATATAGAAAATTATTTTTTTTGCCAAAGTTTTAATAAAAATTGTCAGATTACTGAATTATGTATATGGAAAATATGCATTTTAAGCCTTAATTTCTGTTTTCTCCCACTTATGCCCAATTTTCTGGTTTGATATTAAAATACGTTTATGTTTAAAATCGTTTTAAATACAAAATTCTCTTCTTCACTAAATAGTTAAAGAAATTTAATTCACCGATGTGGTACATTCTTTTCTGAATAAAATTCTGCATTTATTCTGCCTTTTACATTTTTTTATGTTCTTTTCTGAAAAACATGTGTTATTTTCAATGTGTAAAGCGTTCTTTTCTGATGATGTTCCCTTTAAAATTAAAAATATGTTACATTTAAAATAAAAGGGCATGAGTGCAGCACTAGATTAAGGCAAATTCAGTACAAGGTGGTGGCAAGTTTCGAGCCGTAAACACTAACAATGCAATACAAAAAACCTCTTTTCTTTCTGTTGGCTTTGGATTGTTGTAGTCTTGCCACCACCTGTAATTGAATTTACCTTGCGCTAATTGTACTTTATTGTTTTATACCGAAATTATTGTTCTTTTGTAAACGTAAAATATGAAACACTTCTTAAAAATTAGGGGAGCATTTAAAAATGTTGTCAAGTCAAATTTAACACTTATGCAACACTTTTTTTAGAAAAGAAAACGCCATTAATTTCAACTTAAGTTTCCATTGTAATATTTTGTCAAGGTGGCTTCAATATCACAACATCATCAGGCAAAGCATTCAATAGCATTCAGCTGTTTTTTGAGACCACCTTGCAAATAAAAAACTTTTTTATGATATTTTTTTGTATTTAGTAGTGCTACCATACTTTTATCTTAATTAATTAAAATCAATTAACTTAATATTGATTAAAATACTATCCTGAAAATTGGGCATTATTAGTCGTAAAAACGATGATGCAAAATTTACAGAAAGTTGGAAAACAAAATAGATCTTAAAAAAATAAGAAAAAATGTGGAAAAAGTTATTTTGAAAGCTTGAGGCTTGGGGAAAATTTTCGTAGAATGAAAAATACTTTTGGTACCAAAGAAAATGTTTGCTGGGCTAAGCCATGCGATGCAGAAAAGCCTGTTTAGAGCATTAAGTACCAAATAGAAAGTACAACTTTATATTAAGGCAAAGAATGGATATGGATATCTCTGTTAGGCAATCAAATTGAAATTACGTACCCATTATTATTAATGCAACGAACGAACGAACGAACGAACCAACGTTTCTCATTCATTCATTTTCATGTATGTATGCTTGACTTGTCGTTTACAGATCATTGTCAATAGATAAACAAATGTTCGCATTTGGTTCTATTTACATGTAATGTGTATATTTTTGTTCAAGTTTTTTTATTTTTGTATTGCATTGCTCTTATCAATATTATTACATCGTTTCGTTTCGAAAACATCTTAATAATCCTTACATACGCAATTTTGTTTAAGTGTAAATGAATCCGAGTTTTGTTATTAAGTGAATTGCGAGAAACGGTTAAAAAAAAGTAACGGTAGAGCAGTTGTGGGAAATAAATCAACGTATGCAAAATGCAAAACGACTCTAAAGGAAATCTAAAACAAATTTTCAGATATTCTCTTGCCAAAACAACTTTTTTTTACAAATCAAAAACAAAACACAATTAATGTAGGCTTCCTTTCTCAACGTTTGTATGCAACGATATATCAACGTTTAAGTCAAGCGATGAGCCCTAGCCGCGAAAATAACGTAAGCGCCAAAATTACAATTTTACAGGAGAGTGTTTTTATTTGTTTAAGCTTTGATATTGTTACCAGTTTAACTGGGGTTAATAATTCTTATTCGCTCAACAGTTTAATTTTTTTAATATTTCTTTAGTTTTTCTAAAATATTTGGATGAAGTTTCCTGACGATCTGGCCCAGGGATGATAAAGTCGGTACAATTGTACTTTTTTCAGTACTATTAGCATTGCAAAATTACTGAAGTATGTTCTCCAATGACATTTTTAGTACAATTTAAAGTTTTCAAATGCTTTAAAATAGAAACATTTTGGTCAAAGGTTGGATAATTGAAAAATGATATTAATGAACTAATGTTTCCAGATATCAGAGAATTGCTGTACCAAATTTGTCGGCGAACATGGAACAAATTTTTCATACCAAAATATGATTTAAAAAAAACGAACGAAAATTTACAAATTTTTCCTCTGTTCCCCTATCAAGTCTAAAAAAAAAGTTACAAAATCTTCGTCTAAACTGCTTTTTTCATATTTTTTTTTGTTGATTGCCAAATATATATTTCAAATAAGTATAAAAGTGGATTTTAATTCATAGGATGTTTTTTTTAGCTGCACGAGAACTTAAAATGACAAGACAAGATATAGTTGGAATGAAATTTTTTTTAATTATAACCTGGTAGATAATTTCGTGGTATTTATTTTTTAAATATGATTTCAGGGATATGTCTACCGCGCTACAAGTTTCACGGTCTATTCTGTTCAATTTTGAACCACTTTTTCTAATAAATCTGGTCATGAGGCGTGTTGGCTTGAATATTGGCTTCCAACAAACTAATGACCTAACAGCTCCATAAAAAATTATCCAGATGCGTTAAGTCGCACGAACGAAGGGCCAGTGAACAGGACAGCTTCCTAAAATTGTCTTCGCTCCAAATACAGGAATTTTGCTTATTGACGTAGCCATTTATTCACTAATCACTAAACACAATTCTTTAATAAAAGTTCCCGGGAACGTGTTTATTTTTTGCAAAGTAAATTTCCACAATTTGGAAGAGTTGTTGTAGCATCAAACAATTCAAAATGACTTGCCAAATCTTACACAGAAAAAATGTTCACCAAATTATTTTCAACTTATTCAATAATGCTGTTTCAATTCAATTAATTGAAAATAAAAATGATAATGTTTGTGTGTATATTTGCAAATATGGAAACATACACACAAACTTTAAAATATTTTAAAGTTTCCAATCATTTTTTAATTGTTTCAAAAAAAATCTTAAACTTACAAATGTGTTAATTGATATGATCAATTTATTTGCTGGCGGAAAATCAGTACGGAATATAATTAATAGTACAAATTTTATAAATATGTTAATTGAACTTGGTTATACATTTTTTCTGTGTACTGAACAGAAATGTCTACACAGTTTGACATTCTCAGCTCTCAGACATAGTAACGGATAGCGATTGTAAAAAATAATTTTCGGTTTTAGTACAATAATATTGGAAAAAGTAAATTTTTTTATTGAATTAAGTACAACTTTGGGAATAGCATTTATCATCCCTGATCTGGCCTAAGCAGCCAGTGAAATGCGCATAGGAATCGCTTATCCCATCCATCAACAATAAATTTCAGATTATCAATAGTATGAAATGGTCATTTAGCACATTTAAACGAAACCTTGTTAATTAAAAAGTTTTTTATTTTACAAATTTTCATATTATTCGAATGTGTATTCTAAGTCAAATTACAATCCTCAAAAGCTTTTATACTTCAACTAGCTGACCCGGTCCACGTTGCTGGCCCTAAGCAAGCATTAGTGTTGTATTACCACACGATTTAAATTGAGCATTTAACGAAATTTACGGCCTTTAAAATAAAAATCCATGGAATACCTATCATAAAGTTTTTTTACAAAATAATATGGTCTCAATCAAAAAAGAAACGCATGTATTTAAGGCAAATTGGAAATTATACTTATTGATTACTTCATCTTAAGGCCAGCGCATAGACAATGTTTTTTGTTTTTGTTTTATTTGGTGTAAAGAGCCGTTTTCTGATTTTAGGTAAATCGAAAAAGGCGGGCGGGGCAAAATTTTCTTGCCGTAAAAACCTAAGTTGGACCATGGCGATCATTTTAAAGAAAAAATCGTCCAAATCGGTCAAGCCGTTCTCAATTTATGCGCTTTATAGAAAAAGTGGGCGTAAAAGTAGGCGTAGTAATTTTTTCTTTCGATGAAAACGTAAAATGGATTAATACGAACAGTTAAAAGAAAAATTAGTCAAATTGATGGAGCAGTTTTTTGATTTTAGGTAAATCGAAAAAAGTGGGCGGGGCAAAATGTTCTTTCCGTAAAAACCTAAGTTGGACCATGGCGATCATTTTAAAGAAAAAATTGTCCAAATCGGTCAAGCCGTTCTCAATTTATGCGCTTTATAGAAAAAGTGGGCGTAAAAGTAGGCGTGGTAATTTTTTCTTTCGATGAAAACGTAAAATGGATTAAAACGAACAGTTAAAAGAAAAATTAGTCAACTCGATGGAGCAGTTTTTTGATTTTAGGTAAATCGAAAAAAGTGGGCGGGGCAAAATTTTCTTTCCGTAAAAACCTAAGTTGGACCATGGCGATCATTTTAAAGAAAAAATCGTTTTAGGAGATAATGCAAGTGTTGCCAATAAAGTCATTTATTAAAAAAAAAAAAATTAAAATTGAAAACGATGTCTCAAGTTATTTTCGCGGATTGGGCTCGATATTATTTGGTGTTACAGTAGTTCCCGCTTAAATCGTCCCCGCATATATGATTACCCCTTTAAAATGCGCAGATTGTGCTGGCAAGCAAAATGTTCACATAATAACATGAACAAAATCCCGCTGCGTTCCCCGTTTTAATGATTCATTATTTTTTCCGAAATTACATAAATTTGAACAAAATAAATCGCTTAAATGAGTAACCAACAAACTTGCGTTTTTTTTAATATCCGGCAAAGCATTAATAAAGTTAGTAAAAGTATTTTTGTACTTATAAAGGGTGCTTTTTTTAAAGATTGATAAATATGTTTGGCAACACAAATATTTAAAACGGCAGTTGAAGTAAAAAAGTAAATTTCTTAATAAAAAAACGTATTTATCAAGTATTAATAAATAGTCGAGCTTGAGTTCTTTTTTTTTAACTTTAAATGTTTATTCGAACCACAATTTCGGCACTTCTTTGAGCGCCTTCTTCAGGGGGTTGTTTTGATTTGTTTTTTCTTTTCTTATTTTATAAATTTACAAAGTGTAAGAAGTGCCGAAATATTTGTTCGAAAAAAAATTTAAAGTTTAAACAAAATTCTAAAGCTTGACAATTTATTAATATAATAATTTATTTATATTTTTAATAGACATGTGTGTGCATATGTATTTATGTAAGCATGTTTATTGAATAAAGCCCAATTAATGAATTCCCAAAAACAAATGTACTATGTAATACCCAATTATTAATTCAATAAAATTTTATTTGAAAATGTTTAAAATATGGTGCTGTGAAATGTGGCCTAAGGAAATATGGCCCCTGACGAAGCTTAAAACAGCAAAGTCGGTTTTGCTAAGCCATAGAGTCTCTGGCGGGAATCGAACCCGCAATCCCCGCACTCACTACCAGCTAGCATACCGCGGCTAATTCATACCACTTGTGGGAGGATTTGGCCAGAGGGACGACTATATCTAGCTGCTGTTGCTACTCATTGGATCCTCCTAGTATTTTTCAAAAGCATCTCGCTCACAATCTGGGGGCTGTTTGTAAACTCATTGTTTACCACCCGGTGGATTTATAGAGTGGGATTTATATGGGATCTATAAATTCTAAGCTTATCTTTGTAAAAACCGAACTCACAGTATTATAACTCGCTGCGGTCTCAGGCGTATTAAAATCAATTCCAAGAAGTCAAATAAAACTTAAATTGACCTAATTCAAATAAAATATATTGATTTGTTTCCGAAATACTATTAGGCGCAACGTAGTGCTATCCACCAGCCGTATTCCGTATTTTTAATTTTGTATTCTCTAATGAATTTTAGCGATCGAGATTTAGCAGGAGGGGTTTTTTATTTGACCTTTTTTAAAAATATAGATCGTTCATCACGAAATTCGGTAGAGTGGTTAAGTTTAAAAAAAAAATCCTAAATTAAACCTTTTTTCAATACAATAATACAATTTTTTTAACCATTGTATGCGTCTTAAAGTGCTTTTCAAAAGGCCGATTTGCATGGGGCCTTAATTATAGACCGATCTTCACGAAACTTGGCAGAGTGATTTCTAATCTTATGAAACTATTGCGGTTTTCCGAGAGTGGGCTATATTTATATGGGGCCTATGGTAAATTACCGACCGACCTTCACGAATTTTAGAAGGCTACGTTTTAGTAATATTTAACGAACTTGTACAAACTATTAGCAATTCGTAGTTAAGTAGGTGTGTTTTCAACAGATGAACAGAGAGACGGATAAGGCTAAATGGACTGCGAATTACTCATGGACGCAGAGTATACATATAAACTTTATGGGGTCTTAGAGAATATAATAAAAGTTTCACACGGCATGACAAAGTTAGTATACCCTCAAAGTAGGGTATACAAATTGTTTAAAATATGGCATACAAAATAAAAGTGGGTTTTTCTCAAAAAACACATTTAACAGTTTCATAAATCAGATGCCCAGGTAAGTGAGTTGATAGTGAGCTAGGGGCTAGTCTGTCAGTGCGAGGGTTGCGGGCCCGATTATCGACAGAAACTCTGCTCTGCTGATTTGAGTTGACACAACTGAGTTGAGTTGTGAAACCTAAAACGGGCCATATTTCATTTTAATGATATTCAAACAACGTTCGTTTTTGATTCAGTCGTCTAGGGGGTTGAGTTTAGAAACTGTGAGTCCTCTGGTTCAAATCTTGGTTTTTCAAAGAGAATTTTTTTTTTAATTTTTATGTTCTAAAAACGATTTTAAAAAAATATTTGCCAGTTTTAGATTTTTGAATTTAATTTATAATGAAGTTTTTTGAATTGTGAATATGTATGTACATATGTATGTATATGTAAAAATTATTTAGTTTTTGTCTAGTTGCTCTGTATTCTGCTCGCACAATAGTGAAGGGTATATAAGATTCGGCACAGCCGAATATGGCACTCTTACTTGTTTTATTTAAATTGATTTTAAATCATTTTTTAATGTTTATAGTTATGTGGAAGGTAAAACAAAAAAAAAAAAAAAAAAAATTTAAAAAAATGACAAAACCAGCGATGATCATTAATTTCAGAGTTGATTTTTTAAAAGTTAGCAGATGGACAAAAGTTTGTTATAAATAAACTCTGTGCTTACAAGCTGCTAGGCTTAATCGGCATTCTAGTTAGCAGCTCGTTGTACGTAGTGTGCAAACTGTGGCTAACTTTCTGTTATGAATACGGCGGTAAGTTACTATCGCTCAATTAATTAAGAATATTTTTTTTTTTAACTTTTAAATTAATCCTTGGATCTTTCTATGTAAAGGAAATAACAAAAAGTATTATGGTCATTTTCTAATTACACGATTAACTTTTTTTCCAACGAAAAACTGCACATTAAAGAAATTTGGTTTTCTCTATGTCTCATTTGCTTCTTTTCTGTCGCAAAACTAACCAGCACTCATCTGCCGATAATTTATTTTCCTTTTATTTGCCGTGCAGATAAATTCAATCAGCTGACTCCCAACTTTTACATGTATTTTGAGAGGTGCTGCCAACTTAAGACCATGTTTTTTGTCGGTATATTGAGAAACCCAAAATTGTAAACACACAGTTTATCGGTCTAATAAATTTATGTTGACATTAAGTAACAGGCAGTTTGACGGTACATTGAGAAAATGGCCATAAAAATCTTAAATTAATTAATAATTTCTGGGTCTATTGCCGTTGCAATAGAAACCCCATTTTTTGTGTCGTAAAGTGTTAATCTTCCATGCAGCTGCGCGAGGGCCAACGTGTCGACCCTCTTGAGGCGAATATGTCCTTTAAATACAGTAGATCCTGTGCAAGAGGATTCGGATGAGTTGCCAGTTGTCGTGCATATTTGTAGCAGAAGGTTTTTATTTCGTCGCGAACAAATCGAATATTGAGGTCCTTATGAATATTCTCGTTTCTAATATACCATGGGCCAGCAGTAATTTGTCGCAATATTTTATTTTGTCGTCTTTGTAGTTTCCCTATATTAGAAGCAGAAGCTGTTCCCCATAGTTGGATACCATAGGTCCATATTGGCTTAATAATACCTTTGTAGAGTAGAGCCTTGTAGTTAAGGTTGAGAGCAGAATGAGAGCAAAGAAGCCACTGAAGCTGTAGTGTTTTAAGTTTGAGGTGTATGTTGAGACCAGGTAAGGCGACGATCGAGGTGAATACCAAGATATTTGATATGATTTTGTTGAGGGATATCGATGATATCAATCTTTAGTTTTGGACAGTCGCCCTTTCTCAAGGTGAAAGTGACATGTGCACACTTTGTTGGATTGCCTTTTATTTTCCATTTGTTAAGCCATTTTTCGAGTTCTAGAAGCAATTACTGGATTTTTATTTACGCTTATAAACGCTGTATCGGCAGCAAAAGTTGACGTGTGTATCAGATTATTTATGGGCATATCTGAAGTATAAAGTATATACATGAGAGGACCAAGTATACTGCCTTGTGGAACTCCTGCTGCGATTCTTCTTGGGTCTGAGATATAATCTTTATATTTAACTACAAATGAACGATCTAATAGATAATTTCGCAGTAAGTTGTGGGTATTTTGGGGTAACAAGGACCCTATTTTATATAAAAGCCCATCATGCCAGACTTTGTCAAAGGCTTGAGACATGTCTATGCAGAGTGAGGAGCAATAGTGTTTGTCCTCGAAGCTTTTTCTGATAAGAGTAACAATGAGATGAACCTGTTCTATGGTGCTATGATCCTTTCAGAATCCAAACTGATGGATTTGAATGATGTGGCGGTCGTTTAAATATGGGGCCAATGCATTTAAAAATAATTTCTCAAAGAGCTTTGATAAAATTGAAAGCAAGCTTATCGGGCGATATGATGACACTTGGCTAGCGTCCTAACCTGGCTTAGGTATCATAATTATTTCTGATATTTTTCATGATTTAGGATAGTAACCAGTTCGCAGGATGGAATTGAAAATGAATAAAACAAGCCTAAGGGCAGATGTTGGTAGGTCACGAATCATTTTTTCTCAAATTTTGTCTATGCCAGGGAATTTATTTGTTTTAAATTTGTTGATTACTGAAGTTAAGGACGAGAAACGAAAGGTTATGTCTGAGTTAGAAATATTAGGCGTGAACACTCTTTCGAGGTGATCGGCAAAAACTTCAGCTTTGTCGTTATGGGACCTATAGCCCATTTTCCATCGCTATAACGAATAGCACACTCGCATTTAATCGGGTTCTGAAGTCTATTGGTGGCTTTCCAAAGACTATAATGCGTGGATTTTGTTGGTTCTAGCCCTTCTTAATATGCCCTTAGATCTGATTGTTTTTCCTCCAAAAGAGCACTATGAAGGGCTCTTTGATAATGGTTTAGTTGACTTTTCAAGGTAGGAGAGCGGTGTAGTTGCCATGTAACATTCTTCTAAGGTTTCTCTTTTCTTTTATAAGGTTTTGAATAGTTGTTGAGAATTTATTTTTTGTGCCGTTAAAATTTTTATAAGGTGAAGCTACTTTAGCTGCGGCTGGTAATGTTTCAGAGAATATGTTTATAGCATTTTGTAGTTATTTCATTATCGGATTAAGGCGAAATATTTTGCGGTACGTGGGAGCTTATATACATACATTCTATATTTGAGCCAAATAGAATGTCTATTAGGAAAACAAAAAGGTTTTTCGATGTTTTGAAAATGTAACATTGTTATAATAGTGGTCTGAGGATAGGCTGTAGAAAGCTGATCGCGTCTGATATTCTTAATGCCTGCAAAATCTATTAAATCGGGTGTTTGTCTAGATCTGAAGGCCAATAAGTGGGCCGTCCATCAGATAGAACGTTGAGTTTAAGAGATGCGATAGCTTTAAATAGCTGTCTACCCTTCGGAGTAGTGAATCGTGAGCCCCAGAACGTGTGCTTTGTATTGTAATCTCCCGACGCTATAAATTTATTGCCTAGCGTTTTGTAAAAAGTAATGAATTGATCATAAGTTATTTTGTGTCTTGGGGGACGGTATATAGAAGATATGGTGCTGTTTGTGGCCGAGAGGCATATTGATGAGGCCTGAATGTGATCAGTTTTTTATTCCGTAGAGTAAGAATATAATTCGTAATTGTTTTCGTAACTCTTAATGATTAAATAGAAAAAGTAAAGTCGTTAAGACCGTACATGTATGTATATGCCATCTACACCACAGTATTTTCGAGCGTTTCCTATTTGGGACCCATTAGCAGACATTGGGAACAAAAATTTGTTATAAAAAAGATTCGGGTAAGAATTATTTCTGACAATTATTACATGCATACACACAGAAAAAAATCAAGTTAAAAACGTCGAAAACAAGGCTGATTTAAAATTGTTCGGTGGTGATTTTGCTTCATACGTGTTTCATGTTAATTCAACCTGATTTTATAATTGCTTGCGAACAAGATTTTTTTCTTTTAAAATAACTATAATCCATGTTAATTTAACATTGCAGTAAAGTTAGAGCAAAATGTCATTTATATTGAAATAACAATCCGAATCACGTTGAATGAAAGTTATTTCATGTTGAAACAACGTGAATTTCATGTAGAAACTGATTGGTGTGAAGAAGCTTCAGAGACAACAAATACATTTATTTAAGAATAATTCAAAACACTTACCCCTGTAACACATGTTTCACTTATTTCGTAGTCTCCTTTGTTAACAGATCAATCAGCAGAATGGCCCGATATGGTTTTCGTCATCATTCTACTTTGAAAACTTGATGTACTATTTAACTAAATAATTTTAATTAAAAGAATACGGGAATTGTCTTCTTTTAACAACATATTTTAAGAATAAAAATAAAAAAAAATAACATACTTAACTATGTATGCATGTTAATTTAACGAAATAAACTTTTGATTTTAATATAAAACAGGTTTTTTAATTGATTCAATTTTGAATCCATATTTATTTATACTTTTTTATTTTTTTTTATTTCTTTTTACAGTGAATAATATTGAATAAGCGTGATTTAAGATTATTTTAATATTTTTCATTTAAAATTAATATGAAATAATGATAAATTTAAATAATGGGCATACTTTTGCAGAAATTTACTATGATTCTTAATCAACATTTTTCCATGTTAATTTTACATTGGTATTTTTTCTGTGTGTATCAACATCTGTATGAGATTTATTCGTCTTAAAGTGATTTCAGAGACGGGGTTAATATGGCCGCTATGTCTTTGATTACAATATTTTTGTCATGTCCACTTAGTGGGCGTTTCACCACAAACACCTTCCTTTTCATGTGTTTTCGGGATAAAATAGTAGAATAAAAAATATATATTGATAGAGAAACATTGTTTTGCTTTTTTTTTGTCATGCGTTTTAGAACAGGGGCCTAATTCTGGCAGTCGTAATCGAGTAATTTCTCGATTTGAAAGCATTTTATTATCTAATTATTTCAGTCAATACTGATCGAATCGGAATTATTTTTTCAGTGTTTTAAAGCTTTAATTTGAGTTTCAAAATACTGAAAAAATAATTTCGATTCGTTAAGTATCAACTGAAATAAAATTGCTTTCGAATCGAAAAAGTACTCGATCACGACTGCCAGAATATAACAATTAAAATCCACATATATTTTATATACAAATGTACAAGGGCTAACAAATAATTTTAATCAAGTGGATATAATAGCAGCAACAGAACAACCCGAATTTCTAATATTGTCCGAAACGCATATGGCAGAACATGTAAAAGAAGACGAAATTAATCTGCATGATTATAACCAATTAATATCGTTGTCTAGTTCAACAAGAACTGGAGGAATGGAAAGTTACTATGATACTTGAAAAGGTCGAAAATAGAAAACACTGGATTATTGCTTGTAGAGCACAGCGTGGGAACAAACAAATTATAATTGCGGCAATATATAGATCTCCGAGTGGTCCGGAATCAGAATTTTGTGAAATTTTTCAGGAAACTGAGGAGAGCTTGAGTGAGGAAATATATGACATTATAATTACTGGTGACTTAAATATAGACTGGGCTACTAATAATTTTTATAAAAATCAAATAAATAGCGTATTAAATGACAACGGACTTAAGCAAATAGTTAATGAATATACACGGGTAAAAAAAACCACAAGAACTATAATTGACAATGTAATAACGAATAACAGCTACAAAATATCAGCACAAAATTGTAATAAAAACAAAATATCAGATCATGAAATAATAAAAATTTTAGTCAAAAATGAAAAAAAAAGATATTGAGAACGAAAACAACGAAATCACAGATAAGTTTAAATATATTAGAGAACTATTTACGAGAGAACTAAGTGCAATAAATGGATATGATGAAAATTTAGATGTTAGTCAGAATGTATTGATGTTTGATAACTGCATCGAGGAAACAATTAAAAAATTTACTATACAACAGATAATAAAGAAACAAAATAATGTTAGCCAGTGCTTTAATAATGAACTGCGTCTAATAAAAGAAGAAAAAATAGTTAAATATCAAATTGCAAAATTTGAAAACAATAATGAAGCATGGAATAATTACAAAGTAATGAGAAATTTAAACAAAGTAAAAATATAAAAAAAAAATAAATAGTGCAAAAGATCAAAAACAAATGTGGAGGGAAATTAAAGACCTCGTTATAAAGAAAAATCAAAATATGATAAAATCTGTGATATTTGATAAAGTAGAATATAAGGAAAATACCAAAATTGCTAGTCATTTTAATAAGTATTTTATTAATAGTGTTAAGATAATACGAGATGCAATAGAAAATGTGCAATACACAAATCAAATACATATTTTTAACTCAAGATTTAAATTTAGTGCAGTAACAATTTTAGAACTTAAGAAAAAAGTGAAGGAAATGAAGAATAAACCAGACTACTGCAAAATATCAACGAAAATTATACTTGATAACTGGCACATAATTGGGGAAAATATTCTAAAAATAGTAAACAAATCACTGGAATCTGGAGAATTTCCAGAAAATTGGAAAGAGACAATTGTTACACCAATTGAAAATGTGTGGAAAACAAGAAAATGTGAAGAGTTTCGTCCCATAAATTCCTTAAAAACCTGTGAAAAAATATTGGAAAAAGTTGTAAAAGAACAGCTTGAAAAATATATTGAGAAAAATAATTTATTTTCAAAATATCAATCGGGTTTCAGAAAATCATTTTCATGTGAGACAACGGTAAGTTATGTAATTAACCGATGGAAGAATATAAAAAACAATAGAAAATTAATAGCAATATTTTGAGACTTCAAACGGGCGTTGGAAACAATTGATAGACAAATTTTAATACAGAAATTATATGTATATGTACGGTATCCGGCAAAAGGAACAGAAGACAATTAACTAAAGTAAACGGTATAAAATCAAATGTAATGGATAATGACTTCGGTGTTCCACAGGGGTTTATTTTATGATATGCCAAAAATACTCGACAAATGTGAAAGAAGCGGACACTAGTGAGAAGTGTTATGATAATATGATGGGCGATATAGATAATGTTAATATATAGTTAAAAAAGAATAAGCTAAAACTCAATGAAAACAAAACAAAACTTATGGAAATAAATATGAACACTGAAAAAGTATTTACAATAAATAACGAAGTTATAGAAAAAGTAAAAAATATTAAATATCTGGGATTTATAATAGACAAAGAAATAAAATTCAAAGACCATATAGAATATATTTGTAAAAAATTGGCTTTTTTAAAAGAATAAGAAACAAATACCTGTGATAACTTCTATTAATATACATATATTCAAATCAAATATGTAGGCTTAAAAGGGCTACTACAACAGCTGGCAAAAATCACTTTTCTACAAAGGACTTAAATTGTTTAATTCACTAGCAAATGAATTAAAAAATTAAACAAATATTAATATTTTTAGAAAAGAATGTGAAAATTTTGTTAAAAATAATAATATATAAAATTTTATTTTATAATATCAATGTCAAATTTTAAAGTATTTTGAATACTAATAAAGCATACATAATAATAATTAGGCCCCAGTCAGGTCAGTTAAATTTGATTGGAAATTCCAAAATAAAGATTTGGCACAGCATAATATGTGTGCACAAAGCATTGTTGCATGTTTCTTAGTTATTGTAGTTATTTTAAATAAACAAGAATTCTAATTGTTTTTTTTTTTTCAATTTTAGGCTTGACGAGACCAGCCATTTATCCTTTTCCTTCTGGTCAATACCCTTATCCTATGTTAAGTCCGGACATGTCACAAGTGGCATCATGGTAAGTTTTCGTTTTATATTTTTGAAATTTTTTTTTACTTTAATTTTGTTCGAATTTTATTAATTTGCTTACTTATTAATTTTTTTTTTATCTTATATTTTGTAGGCATACGCCTTCTGTATATTCAGCAGCATCTAGTTTTAGAAGTCCTTATCCTACCTCCTTACCCATCAATACCACATTATCCAGGTAAATATGAATCTTTAAGGAAATTTTTAATTGATTCATTTCTAAGGCCTCTTTAAATTTGAAAATATTGAAACGTATAAAGCCAGATTCGTAATGGAAGCAACATTTTCATCGGCAGTTCACAATGTTACATATCCACCAAAAAATATTGTGTGTGAATTATTATTTTTTTTTAATACATGTTGTTAAAATTTGAATTGAAAACGTTTAAGAATTTTCGTAAATACCATTTGCAATTTCAAACAAATTTTTGCTGTAGTAGTAGAAGTAGATTGCATTTTTTTCTAATGAAATTTTTGTTACAGTTTTGTACTAAAAACCAAAAGAACTAAATGAAACAAGCACCTGGAAAACGAAGAAGAAGACAGTGAAAACAAACAAAATTGTTGCTTCAATTGCAAATGAGGCTTGATTAAATTTGACTTAAAGTCCATATGTTTTTTTTATTTTTCAAAACTTTTTTTCTAATTAATATTTTGCATAAATAAACTTTTCAATTGTGTTATTTCTTTTTCTTTTATTTATTTCTGTTTGTTGTTTTTGTTTTATGTAGCGATTTTCCATTCCGATTTTCACCCAGCCTTTTGCCTTCAGTACACACATCACCGCATCATGTGTTAAATTCACATCCAGCTATTGTGACATCAGGTCCAAAGCAAGATTGTAACCAGGATACCTCTGCAAATCACCGGTATTCAAGGTAAGTTTTTAGTATTTATTTTAGAAAAAAATTTTAAATTAGATGGAATTTTCTTTAGTATGTACATATGTATGTAGGTCAAAAAATCCACTCAATAAAAAGCATTTTAAAAAGTTCATTAAAACAACAAAAGCCCAAAAAAATATGCACTTATGAATGTACGTATGTATGTACGTATGTATGTATGCATGTATGTATGTATGTATGTATGTATGTATGTATGTATGTATGTATGTATGTATGTATGTATGTATGTATGTATGTATGTATGTATGTATGTATGTATGTATGTATGTATGTATGTATGTATGTATGTATGTATGTATGTATGTATGTATGTATGTATGTATGTATGTATGTATGTATGTATGTATGTATGTATGTATGTATGTATGTATGTATGTATGTATGTATGTATGTATGTATGTATGTATGTATGTATGTATGTATGTATGTATGTATGTATGTATGTATGTATGTATGTATGTATGTATGTATGTATGTATGTATGTATGTATGTATGTATGCATGTATGTATGTATGTATGTATGTATGTATGTATGTATGTATGTATGTATGAATGTATGTATGTATGTATTGATAGCACAGGCACATTAGGACGGTCCGCATAAAATAATAATATAAACCTACTACACATATTCTAGTTTATAACGAAAAATCAAAATGGCGTTAAAAAAAAGCTTTTTCGAGGAAGAGTTGACTTAAAGAAGTTAGTTGACGTAAACACGGGTTAATTTTAAAACAATAATGATTTTTCTAATTTCCTCCAATTTATAAATAATTTGCTGAGTTTGACAGAATAACAGCTTAAAACAAATTATAAGAGTAACTAATAAAAAAGTGATTTCTTCTTATAACGAACAAAAAACTTCCAGGCGGCACTATAAAGCTTAAAATATAAATTAACAGCCATATTCAGAATGAAAATTTGGCATGAAGTAAGCACAAAGTTTATTTAAAATACACTTACCAAACTCTTGCTGACAATTTGCTGAACTCCTGTTAACGAGCTTGCCAATTTGTGAAAAACAGCCATTGAATGAATGTTAAACAATTAAGTTGGTTTTATTTAAATTACTGTTTTATTTTATTTTAAATTTAAAAACCTTTTTAAAATTGTTATACATATGTGGAGAAAATAACCAAAAAAAAAATTTACAAAAAAAAAAATGACAAAACCAGCGATGATTAATGCAAACGTGTTGCATTTTTTGAGTAATATAATGTGGCATCATTAAAATTCATAGTTTATTTTTTAAAAGTTAGCAGATCGACAAAAGATTGTTATGAATAAACTCTGTGCTTACAAGCTGCTAGGCTTAATCGGCATTCTAGTTAGCAGCTCGTTGTACGTAGTGTGCAAACTGCGGCTAACTTTTGTTATGAATACGGCTGTAAGTCTTTTATTAAAAACTTTACCGGCCAATTTCACCAAGTTCAGCTCTAATTAACTATTACTATAACTGTTAATCAACATGTTGTTAACTGACCATAAGAGAGAAATGAGAGTTCGATCAAATAAATAAAAAAAAAGAGAAAGTTGCTTATACAGAGTTATGTGTAAATTTGATTTGTGTTTCCAATATTATTATTTAGTTTCGAATACAACAATGATTCGTGAAAAAGGCTTCTAAAGTTTTATTTCGTTCGAAATTACAACAGTCAAGTAAAAGCTTTAGCAAATGGTGTAGGGGATGTTTAACAAATTCTATGCGTACTTAATAAAATTGTGCCAAAATAGAAATTTGGTTTTTAATTAAAAAAAAAAAATTTGATACATTTTTTAGGAACCTCCTAATGTTGCTTTTGTATGTAAATGGCTATGTGGTGTGTATGTAGATTGTGTTGAATAAATCCGCCATATTTATTTTACTTGCATTTATCTAAGGAGCTGCTTTGCTATTGGCCTCCTATATAAATATGGAGATCTCTCTTACTCATCTATTTTTCTCTTTCTTTCCAACATAAAGTGCTTTTTTTCTTTTTTTGTTATTTCACCCCGTGCCAAAGGAAAAACAAGTATAATCTTACTCCCGTAACACATGCACACACACGCGCCTACTTACAAAGTAAGTTAATTCTATTATAAGAGTGTATTGGTGTAAGGATTTTTTTCGATTTATTGGTTGTTTTGAAATGAGAAAAAGTCCTGTTTAAATTCCTATATACGGTAAATTTGTGTCTGTGATTTTTACCACAGATGGCACTTTTCATATGAAGGTTTTAATCCAGGATAATACACAAAAACCGCTTTTATTGCTCTCTTACGACAAACAAGTGCAACATCATTTTACGTTACAACTTTGTTACATAACTCGGCTGTTTTGAAGGCGAAGGAAAGTAACTGTGCTAAATTTAAATCAGCTGAAAATTACTGCTTTGTCTGTCGTTTAGTTTTTAAAATACCTACGCAAATTGTTAATTCAAATTTCAGTTTTTTTTATGATTTTTATGAGTTTAATTCGCTTACTTGGATGAAACCACCTCATTAGTAAGTCTCCAATATACTTAAGCATATAAAATCGTTTAAGAAACCAATGACTTAAGGCATGTTCAGGCCTTGTTTGCATGAAATTATTGTATAGTGTAATTTAGAAACTGTTAAATTTTTTGTCATCTTGCCAAACTCTTGCAAATAAAACTTAAGGTTACGTGAAGGGTGTCAAAGTATGTATGTATGTATGTATGTATGTATGTATGTATGTATGTATGTATGTATGTATGTATGTATGTATGTATGTATGTATGTATGTATGTATGTATGTATGTATGTATGTATGTATGTATGTATGTATGTATGTATGTATGTATGTATGTATGTATGTATGTATGTATGTATGTATGTATGTATGTATGTATGTATGTATGTATGTATGTATGTATGTATGTATGTATGTATGTATGTATGTATGTATGTATGTATGTATGTATGTATGTATGTATGTATGTATGTATGTATGTATGTATGTATGTATGTATGTATGTATGTATGTATGTATGTATGTATGTATGTATGTATGTATGTATGTATGTATGTATGTATGTATGTATGTATGTATGTATGTATGTATGTATGTATGTATGTATGTATGTATGTATGTATGTATGTATGTATGTATGTCGTTTAAGAAACCAATGACTTAAGGCATGTTCAGGCCTTGTTTGCATGAAATTATTGTATAGTGTAATTTAGAAACTGTTAAATTTTTTGTCATCTTGCCAAACTCTTGCAAATAAAACTTAAGGTTACGTGAAGGGTGTCAAAGTATGTATGTATGTATGTATGTATGTATGTATGTATGTATGTATGTATGTATGTATGTATGTATGTATGTATGTATGTATGTATGTATGTATGTATGTATGTATGTATGTATGTATGTATGTATGTATGTATGTATGTATGTATGTATGTATGTATGTATGTATGTATGTATGTATGTATGTATGTATGTATGTATGTATGTATGTATGTATGTATGTATGTATGTATGTATGTATGTATGTATGTATGTATGTATGTATGTATGTATGTATGTATGTATGTATGTATGTATGTATGTATGTATGTATGTATGTATGTATGTATGTATGTATGTATGTATGTATGTATGTATGTATGTATGTATGTATGTATGTATGTATGTATGTATGTATGTATGTATGTATGTATGTATGTATGTATGTATGTATGTATGTATGTATGTATGTATGTATGTATGTATGTATGTATGTATGTATGTATGTATGTATCTATGTATGTATGTATGTATGTATGTATGTATGTATGTATGTATGTATGTATGTATGTATGTATGTATCTATGTATGTATGTATGTATGTATGTATGTATGTATGTATGTATGTATGTATGTATGTATGTATGTATGTATGTATGTATGTATGTATGTATGTATGTATGTATGTATCTATGTATGTATGTATGTATGTATGTATGTATGTATGTATGTATGTATGTATGTATGTATGTATGTATGTATGTATGTATGTATGTATGTATGTATGTATGTATGTATGTATGTATGTATGTATGTATGTATGTATGTATGTATGTATGTATGTATGTATGTATGTATGTATGTATGTATGTATGTATGTATGTATGTATGTATGTATGTATGTATCTATGTATGTATGTATGTATGTATGTATGTATGTATGTATGTATGTATGTATGTATGTATCTATGTATGTATGTATGTATGTATGTATGTATGTATGTATGTATGTATGTATGTATGTATGTATGTATGTATGTATGTATGTATGTATGTATGTATGTATGTATCTATGTATGTATGTATGTATGTATGTATGTATGTATGTATGTATGTATGTATGTATGTATGTATGTATGTATGTATGTATGTATGTATGTATGTATGTATGTATGTATGTATGTATGTATGTATGTATGTATGTATGTATGTATGTATGTATGTATGTATGTATGTATGTATGTATGTATGTATGTATGTATGTATGTATGTATGTATGTATGTATGTATGTATGTATGTATGTATGTATGTATGTATGTATGTATGTATGTATGTATGTATGTATGTATGTATGTATGTATGTATGTATGTATGTATGTATGTATGTATGTATGTATGTATGTATGTATGTATGTATGTATGTATGTATGTATGTATGTATGTATGTATGTATGTATGTATGTATGTATGTATGTATGTATGTATGTATGTATGTATGTATGTATGTATGTATGTATGTATGTATGTATGTATGTATGTATGTATGTATGTATGTATGTATGTATGTATGTATGTATGTATGTATGTATGTATGTATGTATGTATGTATGTATGTATGTATGTATGTATGTATGTATGTATGTATGTATGTATGTATGTATGTATGTATGTATGTATGTATGTATGTATGTATGTATGTATGTATGTATGTATGTATGTATGTATGTATGTATGTATGTATGTATGTATGTATGTATGTATGTATGTATGTATGTATGTATGTATGTATGTATGTATGTATGTATGTATGTATGTATGTATGTATGTATGTATGTATGTATGTATGTATGTATGTATGTATGTATGTATGTATGTATGTATGTATGTATGTATGTATGTATGTATGTATGTATGTATGTATGTATGTATGTATGTATGTATGTATGTATGTATGTATGTATGTATGTATGTATGTATGTATGTATGTATGTATGTATGTATGTATGTATGTATGTATGTATGTATGTATGTATGTATGTATGTATGTATGTATGTATGTATGTATGTATGTATGTATGTATGTATGTATGTATGTATGTATGTATGTATGTATGTATGTATGTATGTATGTATGTATGTATGTATGTATGTATGTATGTATGTATGTATGTATGTATGTATGTATGTATGTATGTATGTATGTATGTATGTATGTATGTATGTATGTATGTATGTATGTATGTATGTATGTATGTATGTATGTATGTATGTATGTATGTATGTATGTATGTATGTATGTATGTATGTATGTATGTATGTATGTATGTATGTATGTATGTATGTATGTATGTATGTATGTATGTATGTATGTATGTATGTATGTATGTATGTATGTATGTATGTATGTATGTATGTATGTATGTATGTATGTATGTATGTATGTATGTATGTATGTATGTATGTATGTATGTATGTATGTATGTATGTATGTATGTATGTATGTATGTATGTATGTATGTATGTATGTATGTATGTATGTATGTATGTATGTATGTATGTATGTATGTATGTATGTATGTATGTATGTATGTATGTATGTATGTATGTATGTATGTATGTATGTATGTATGTATGTATGTATGTATGTATGTATGTATGTATGTATGTATGTATGTATGTATGTATGTATGTATGTATGTATGTATGTATGTATGTATGTATGTATGTATGTATGTATGTATGTATGTATGTATGTATGTATGTATGTATGTATGTATGTATGTATGTATGTATGTATGTATGTATGTATGTATGTATGTATGTATGTATGTATGTATGTATGTATGTATGTATGTATGTATGTATGTATGTATGTATGTATGTATGTATGTATGTATGTATGTATGTATGTATGTATGTATGTATGTATGTATGTATGTATGTATGTATGTATGTATGTATGTATGTATGTATGTATGTATGTATGTATGTATGTATGTATGTATGTATGTATGTATGTATGTATGTATGTATGTATGTATGTATGTATGTATGTATGTATGTATGTATGTATGTATGTATGTATGTATGTATGTATGTATGTATGTATGTATGTATGTATGTATGTATGTATGTATGTATGTATGTATGTATGTATGTATGTATGTATGTATGTATGTATGTATGTATGTATGTATGTATGTATGTATGTATGTATGTATGTATGTATGTATGTATGTATGTATGTATGTATGTATGTATGTATGTATGTATGTATGTATGTATGTATGTATGTATGTATGTATGTATGTATGTATGTATGTATGTATGTATGTATGTATGTATGTATGTATGTATGTATGTATGTATGTATGTATGTATGTATGTATGTATGTATGTATGTATGTATGTATGTATGTATGTATGTATGTATGTATGTATGTATGTATGTATGTATGTATGTATGTATGTATGTATGTATGTATGTATGTATGTATGTATGTATGTATGTATGTATGTATGTATGTATGTATGTATGTATGTATGTATGTATGTATGTATGTATGTATGTATGTATGTATGTATGTATGTATGTATGTATGTATGTATGTATGTATGTATGTATGTATGTATGTATGTATGTATGTATGTATGTATGTATGTATGTATGTATGTATGTATGTTTGTATGTATGTATGTATGTATGTATGTATGTATGTATGTATGTATGTATGTATGTATGTATGTATGTATGTATGTATGTATGTATGTATGTATGTATGTATGTATGTATGTATGTATGTATGTATGTATGTATGTATGTATGTATGTATGTATGTATGTATGTATGTATGTATGTATGTATGTATGTATGTATGTATGTATGTATGTACATTTGATACAAATAGCTTGGAAATCAGTATGCAACATCAGTCAAATAGACGGCGGGGAAAGATAAGTGGGCTAGGCTCAAAATCATATTCTATGTATCGGAAGAACGTTTAGTGTAAGATTGTCCAAATTTTGAATTAAAAGTATTGCTATCAATACACAACATCTGTAAAAATGTGCCGGATTGGAAAAGTGGGCATGGTAAAAACTAGAATTCTGCGCGTCATCAGGTTAACGCCTCACCAATAAGATTGTTAAATTTGCTCTTGTTGTTGCAGTTATTAATATATTAATTCTCTTAGGTGTTCCATTCTATTCGTCACTGTATGCACCGATCTGGTAAAGAAAGCATGTGCCGAAAATTTGTTTTATTCTTAATTTGCTAATAAAAAAAATTAATTTCTGTGAAAGAAAAAGCAATAAGTAAAGCTTACGAGGATTTGAAGCTGCCAAAAAGCGAAATATTGAAAAAAATCGGTAAAAGTCGTAAAGCAAAATTTACATGTTTGGCGAGAAATTGCTACATTTGACAGCTCTGCCACTGGCAGTTAAAAAGTAAAAAAGCAATAACAAGCATGTTTTTTTATAACTTTGATACACAAAAAGAAAAAAGTTTGTTGCTGGAATGAAACTCTTTCATTGGCCCATATTCATTAATGCAATGAAAGTAGTGTTTTTCATACTGGATTTCCCGTGACAAAAATCCCTGGATACCGCACATTTTTCGGGGGAAAAAAATCCCTTTAATGTTTTTTAAATGAAAAAAAAGCATTTTAAATTTTGTTTTTTTCACAATTGATTTTATTTTATTTTTGGTCGTGGCAGCACTGGTTACTGTATTAAATTGGTTTACAGACTGTGTGGCATGTTGTGCTTACAACAATTTTTCAATTTTTATTTCTTTTTTTATATGCTGGTAAAACAAATTAATGTCATAATATTATTTGCACTGAGATTTTAGTTTACTTTTCAGAAAATTAAAATTGTGTTTATGTGTCTTGCCTAAATTTTTCGTGTTTGTATGTTGTTTTCTCTAATAAAGCTTTTGCAAATTTCATGTACATTAAGGACGAAAAATAAATTTAAGCAAGCAACAATTTGCCAATGCAAGTACATTAAATATTTTGGCGGTTTTTTTTTTCTTTAACAAAAAGTTTTCAAGTTGTATTTTAGAAACTTAATAAAAAAGAAATATTAAAATTCCTTGAAATTATTTTTTTTTACCAATTTTATTCCCAAAAATGTGCGCTCTACTTTTTTAAAATACCAAATAACGGCTTCCAAAAAGGTTCAAAAATACTAATTTATTTAGCTTGGAAATTTTGTCTTTTTTTTAAGTAGAGTTTTGCATAAAATAAAATCATTAAATAATGCCCAAAACATAACGTTCGGTTTTAAAAAACTACTGAAATGTTAAATCACATTTGTTTAAAACGAAATCCACATGGTTAGCAACCACCTTTATGAAAATAAATATGTACATTTTTGCTAATGATTTTGACTGGGTTAAGAGCAATTTTTTTTGCTGATTTCAAACTTTTTAAAAGCACATTCGAAGTTAATGTTTTATAAGAAAGTGTAGACAGACGTTCGTCACAAATTAAAAAAATAAATTTTAACAAACAAGTAAAAAGCTTATAAACAGCATTATAAACAAATTGTTCAGATAAATGTGTGAAACAGTAAAACTATAAACAGTTGAAAAACCGGAAAGATAAAAATTTGTGTCTGTGTACCCGTTACGAGAAAATTTCTTTAAAGTGCCTAAAATTATGCTAAACATATGTTAATAGTTTAAATGGCAAAATCAATAACTGCTGTAGGCAAATGCACTCATAGATTGAATTGTGTGCGTGTGTGTTTAGGCAAGCTTTTTGCGGAGCAAAAATTAAAAGCCTATAAAGTTAAATAACATTCGGTGGCAAATATACTTTTATGTTTTGTAGAAAAGGCACCCCCAATTTGTATGCACTAATACATTTTCTATACGTATCAGTGTTGCCACTAACGAAATGGTAAATTACACATGGATCATGCCAAAATTACACATGAAACACGAATTACACATGCTATCTTTTATTTCACGAGTTTTGTTTTGAATTTCTTAATCTTTTCATTTAGCTAAAAAAACAATTGTCATTTTTTTTTTAAATTAACAATTAATTTTTTTTTGTTTCATAAAATAATGGTTCAAAACCAAAAATTTATTCCATTTTTTATAGTAATTTATAACTTTTCTTTCTTAAATCTGAAACATTTAAAAGATTAAAACAAAATAACTATTTGCAAAGTAGGAAATAATCTGTCTACAAAGGAATTTTTTATTTCAAAAACCTTTTTCCAGTAATGTTCTGGCTCCAAATTACTGTAAAGATAAAATCTTTCAAATTGTAAGAGTGCATGTTGTCGCGAAAACTCCTTAAATGTTTTGTGCTGAGCATTACTTCAGACAGGCCTACGACGCTACCAAATTTATTAGGTGGCATGAGCATTTTATTAAAACAAGATCTGGCTTTTCGTCTTTTAACAACTTAACTTCTGAAATACACTGTCAAAACTTAACATTAGGTGTATCTGATGCAAACCCAACTACATTTTAAAAAGGAATCCCTTTTTCTTTAACTCTACTTTTGAGAAGCTCAAAAACATATCTTTTGCAGTCGATGATCCACTCGCTTTGAAATAATAAAAAAAAGAATAATGTACCCGGGAAATAAATATAAAAATTCCCCGGGAGTTTTTTCCCTTTTCCCATTTCTACTATTGAATCAACATAGGACAAATAGGAGAAGGGAGAAAACTCCCGTGTAATTTTTATTCATAATTAGAAGCTGATAATAAATTGTGGCAAAAGCTATGTAAATGCTGCTAAATGTTAGTAGCTAATGATCCAACCAGTTTTAAATCGACTATCTTTACGCTTCCATTCTTTTAATTCCATTTAAATTTTACATTTTAAAACTTGGCTACACATAAAAACAAAAATTACACATAATACGTGTTATTACACATGAGGTGACAACACTGATATGTACATATGTTACTGTCAAAACCCAGAAAGCAATTTTAAAAGACTTTTGTTTATGTTGAATAATTGTAAAATAAATACGGATACCACTATATTCTTCACAGCTCGATTTTTATATTTTAAAGATCTTAAGATTTTTAAAAGAATATAAAAATCTGCAAGTGCATAATATTTTGTTTTTAATGCTTGCTGGGAGTGCATATCAAAGGTTTATTTAGTGGGGACTACATACATATGTGTGTGAGTGTAGAGAGAGAGAGAGTAATAGAGGAAAAGATGTGTGCAAAATTATTAAAAATGCTTGGGCATTTTGGTATACCTATTCGGATAAATATTAATTATGGCTTGTAATATTTTATTTGAAAATTTGTTATTTGTTTGTTTGAATTAATTTTTTTTGTTAATTTTATTTTCTAATAATGTCTAAATAAAATTGTATTGAATTTGCAAAATTTTTTAAGTATAAAAATGTTGAAATTTGCTTGTTAAAAACTTTAAAAGCTTTTTAAATTAGTTTTGCTGAATTGTAAATCTTGTTTTTTTTTAAATCAATTGTTAAATATAAATTTGTGTTTTAGCAGAGTTAAGGGAAAATAAACCATACAAAAGGCTTGGAATATGTACATGCCAAAATGTTTCGTTTTTACAAATGTTTTGTATTGCCATTTGGGGTGTTTGCGGTTTGGATAACATTTTTAATATTAGTGAAAACTTTGCGAAGCAAAGTAGAAGAATAAGAATTAAAATAATTTTCAGCAGTAAATTCAAATTTTTTATGCAGAGTTGTTTGCCCCAAAACAGCTTGTTGTTTAACACACTCTTTACTCCAATTTTTTAATTTTTAATATTTCTGCCGCAGCAGTGTCGTCGTCTGAATTCGTTGAAAATGAAACAATGAAGGCTTTAAAAAAATGTTAAGTAAATTAGTTTTTTTTTAGAAACAAAACAAATATTGCTTGTGTCTTGTACTGTAAATAATTTCATTGTGTATTACTGACTGTATTACTTCCGTTGTAATAGGGGATGAAGAATTAAGTTTCCGTTGTTGTTTTTATGAGAGTAACAAAACGAACTTATTTGTTGTTTGCGATGGCAACACTAGAAAAAAAGGAAGAAACAGCGACAAGGAAAAGCTTTTTTTGACAGTTAAAATTGCCTGCGCACAATTATAAAATAGAAAACAGTTGCCATACAATTAAAGTTTTTCAAACCACAAAAGTTCACTAAATCAAATTTAACGTTAACTATCCATTCAGTAGAAGGATTCGTCAAAAAAGAAAAAAAAATCGTGTGTGAGTGACTGATTTCTTTGACAGTTCTGTCCGAATTGCAAATTTTTATGAAAATTTTCAAAAAATTATAGATTCTAAGCGATCAGAGTTGCTTTTTCTGGTTAAGAAGCAGAGTCGAATGATTTTGAATTTTTTTTTTGTGTAAAAGTGTGGCATTGAAAACAGTTTTTGCAGTTTTTTTTAGATGTTTTGCAAATAAATTTTAGAATTTGGTCACGTCAAGATGATGTTCTCAACGACTTTAAGTTAATACCAACGAACCCACAAAAGTTAAATTTTTAACATTAACCAGGTTATGGCCAAAATATTATCAAAACTGTCCTCGAACGAGTGATCTTTTGTACTGTTGTCCATGTGCAGACATTTAGCAAAAAACAAAAGAAACATTTTTTGTTCATAATAATCTTTAAATCAAAATACAGGACTTAAGTGCCCAAAATAATATATTTTTTGAACCATTAGCTTGATTTTACAATAATTTGTTTACAAATGATTGACATCTCGTGTCCTAAACAATAAAAAAAACCTCTATTGTTTTTGTAGGAGTAATTTTGTTGTAGTATTGCTGCTACCGTGCACATAACTAAAGTTTTTGAACCAATTGTTTGGTGCTTTTTTACCCTTCTTATTCGCATTTTATGAAACAGCTTTTGAAACAGCTTACGGTGCTTTTGCTCGTTCTAGAGATGCCAAGACTAAGAAAACACAATTTGAGCAGAGTAACAACTGTAAAAGAGAGTGCGTATTAATATTAATATTTAGGTAGAGTAATAATTGTTAAATTAAAAGAGCACTAATTGCAACAACAACAACAGTTACTTACTGTTACATTAAAATTATACAAGCATGAATTATTTTTATTTAATATGTTTCATTTTGTTGTTCTGGCTTAATTACACCTGCACTTGTTGTGTATTATTTTTGTAGTTGTGTGTGTAGAAGAGTGTGTTCAAGAGTATTATAGCGTTTGTGTTTGTGTGTGTGTGTGTGTGCGATTACATGAGTGTACAAACAAAGAATTGCAATACATAAAAAGAAACGGTTTATTATTTATAGAAAAAATCATTGGAAAGTTTTGTTAAAGAAGTAAAATAAAAATTGCTTGTTTAAATGAAAAGTAATTTTTTTAAATTAAAAAAATAACCAAAGAACAATCGCGAATTAATTAAAATTTAAAAAAAAAAATTTATCTTAAAAAAAATACGTACAGAGAAAAGTAAAAAAAAAAAATAAAAAAACGCCTTTGAGGCGTGGCATTTCTGCAATTTTATAATTAAGTGAAAAATTAATGACATTTAAAAAAAAAAAAATTAAAAATTTTTTTTAATAAATAAATAAACAAAAAATCAGAAATCAAGAATTTTGTTAATAATCCCCTACCTACATAAATATAAAGTCTTGTGGTTAAACTGTAGAACAGCAAACGAGACCTGTAGCTGAATTTCATAGTCAAAAGGAGGAGGGGTAGCAGTCACAAAAAAGCGTCAAGGCACATATGTACATATTTTAACATTTTGTATGTAAAATGTGTTAATGAAAATATGTTTGTGGCCATCTGTGCGTAAGGGCAAGGAAAGAATTTTTCTTTAGATGTTTACTGTTTATGTGGATAAGTATTTTTTTGGATATTGATAAAAAAATAACCTAAAAAAAGAAGACCTGCAGCTAAAATATTTGACTAGTACGACAATAAAGAGTTAAAGGTCAATTTTTTTTAGTTGTTAACGTCACATGAAATTGTTCTTGAAACTGTTACCTTAATAAATATTATATCTCCTGGAAGCAAAGAATTTTTTTTTTAGGAAATAGAAAAATCAGCAACAAAAATTTATTAAGAGCAATCTGAAACGGATAGTGCTTAAGATTTGCAATTTACTCAAAACTATTTCCAGCATAGCTGCAGTCTTCTATCTTTTTCTCTTGCAACTCGCAATAAATTTACGTCAGTCAACCTAAAGTAAATATCAAGAATTTCTACTAATAATACTAACACCAACGAATACAGCAACCAACAAATGGCTGCTCTTTTCCTAAAATGGCAGTTGCTATAACTGAAGAATCAGCTTTAAGTGTTGACCGAAAACATTGTAACACAGAAAAGTTTAAGGAAAAAGAACAAAATATTGTTTCTCTAACAACCAAAGTAAATAAAGAGACATCAAATAAAATTGCTTCGGAGATACAATCTGAAACAACAACATGCCTGAATTTGCAAGATGCTGTTAAGAATCTGCATAATCGCTCTAAGGGACGTAGCTTATTACATCGTTTGGCCTCATTTGCAGCAGCTGCCAGTAATACAACAAATTTTACAACATCTTCCATTAACTCTCCAAATCGCCAGTTGGAAAAATTTGCAAAAAGATCATTGCGTCTTAGTTCTTCAAACTTAAGGCAGTCTTCGATCTTAATGGAGATTTTAAAGCTTAATAGTTTAATGGATAATACCAAACATCCGGAGCGGGATCAGGAGCACGAACAACAGGACCTAAGAAAAAGTCCGAATTTACCTAACACCTATCAAATGTTGGCCTCTCAGTTATTATACTCTCAATTCGTGCAGCAACAATCCCAGCCGCTCTTTATATTGGACTATAGTTCAAACGCAAATAAAAAAACTTTGGACGAGGAAAATATTCAAAATAACGGTGTCGAAGAACTTAAACATCACGAAAATGAGGATTTAGCGCCTTTAGTTACAAATAAAAACGATTTGCCAACCAGTAATATAAAATGTGAGAAATCTGCCATAACTGATACATATGTTAAGGTGCAATCCAATTCTTGCGTTGCTAAAATTTTGGATTTGTGGCATGAAAAATTTAAAGTTTTGACAAAGGCCCATGTTTGCTTAGAACAATTTTTGGAAATAAATGAAGAAATGCAAATGGCATTTAAAATCTCTGGAATGCACGCTCAAATATTTGCAAATCTTCATCAAGAAAAAGGCTTTATTGAGGGTGTAATTTCTAAATTGCTATACATTTTTAGACATTGTGAGGACTCTAAGCAAATGTATTTAAGAACTTGCTCACCTACGCCATACCAAACCCAAGATACCGCTTCATATTCCATATCTCATAACCTTAGAAATTCTGAGGAACTCTTAACAATCCAAAGTGATTTTAAACCTGCCCCTGAAACTTTGACATCCAAAGGCGGTGATTTATTTGATTCTGTTATAAAACGAGAAGAACAGGAACCAAATGATTTAGAATCGAAGAGTAAAATTTTTAAAAATGTTTGGCAGCCTTTTGTCAATGAAATTCCACAGCAAACACTATCATATGAAAAACAAGAACAAGCCAAACAAGGTAAAGATACCGAAGAAGGTCCTGAAAAGGTCAACTCGCCAGTTTGTTTTTGGCATCCCAAAAATTTGGGTAAAAATTTAAACGAAAAAGCTGTTACAGCAGTGGAAATTATTTTAGAATGTGCTGCGCTTAATAAGAACCGACAGCATACTGAAACAACTCCTAAAATAAATTGTCAAAAAACGACAGAAGACACTAAAACACCTACTACTCTGAAGCCAAGCAATTCACCCTTTCTGCAAGCAACTTCGGCCTCATCTGCCTCCTCGTCAGCTTCGTCAACATCTTCGTCCTCACCAAATACATCATCAAGTTCTAACCCAGCCGAAGAAGTGCCCGCTTTAAATCTGCTAATGGCAGACTGTGGCACCTCTTCATTTCTCACAGCGCTCAGCAATAGAGCTCTTATAAACCTAGCCTCAAATACAACTACCAATGTCCACAATATACCACCGATTACTACTACCAGCCCTTTAAATAGTAAACGTAAAACAAAAAAACCCGACATTAGCACACCAACGAATTCTCAAGCTTCCTCCTTTGCTGCTACAAGTCCGCCCATTAACCACCATAACAATCAAATGTATGGTACTCATCATCATGCTGCCGCTGCCGTGGCTGCTTTGCAGGAAAAAGCTTTAAGTGATATGTTTAAAGTAAGATTTAGTGCTTTAACTGCCGCGGCGGTTATTAATGCTGCCACTGCCTCAGCAAATGCGGCAGCAACAGTTTCAACGACTACGACAAACAATACAAACGACAGCAACAACTCCAACGCCACAGTAATGATTGCCGAAGGACCATATGACCTTAGTATTGGCAGCAAATTTAAAAAGATGTAAAAATGCAAAGAAATATTTATAATTGTTTAAGCTAAACTACACCATTTCCTTTTTAATTTAAGATTTTCTAAAACAAATTTTTTCAATTCCGTTAAAACCTTTCAATTAGTTTTTAAATATTATTTTAATATACATACATATACAAACATACATATGTGACGCGCAAAATAGACAGGAACCTACGGGTAAAAACCGATTTTGTTCAGGAGAGCCATTTTAAAGATTTAAATACGTGTATCTTTGGTGTACCATCACTTCATAAAACGCGCATTTCTCTGGGAGGGAACACTTTTGGGACATGGGATCGGTCTCTTTTGAAGCTCAGATGTTGTCCACATCAAAAAAAAAAGTGAAAATTGATTTTTTTTACCCTTAGGTCCCTTTCTCTATGCGCTGTCACATATGTGTAAGTATATATTTCAATAGTAGTTCGATTATTTCGAATTTGACTTTAATTTCATTAATAATTTTCGAATTTTACTGATATACAAAACTTCGGCAATGCTTTGAGTTTTTACTAAGCAAAATTAATTCAGTTGCAATGAAGAAGTTTCCCATGTCAGTTCAGATAATTTCAATCGTGGCTCCGACCACAATGGTTTTAAGAATATTTTTTGTCTTTCCGAGAATCAACTTAAACACATACATACATACATACATATGTATGTATGTATTTGTGTATGTCAGTCTTAGATTTTACTCGAAAGAGTTCATATTTTCTGGCAGAGAGCTTTACAGTGCAAATATTTCGACGTAACCCAAACTTAACTAATTCCTAGCCGAATTAAAAAAAAAAAAAAATAATAATAACGAAAGGAGATTGCTATTTTATCCAAACTGAATTCCAAATTCATTAAAAGACGCTTTCTTAAACACTGAAAATGGAGAAAATATGATTTAATATAAAAACAAGTTAGAGTGCTATATTCGGCTGTTCCGAACACCGACAGCTCAGTGGGCTTTATATGGGGCCTATAGTAAATTATGAACCGAGCATCACGAAATTTATTAGTGTGAGTAGTGAATAGGGAATTTCAATTATTTTATTTCTCGTTGAAATTTAGATTTATATTCTCTAAAAATTAGCATCTGTTGATGGGCTGTCGATTAGACCAATAACAAGAAGTGAGTACGTTCGTAAATCAATGTCTACTGACGCAATTAATCTACCAAAAGCAGAATGTGCCGTGCAACAGTTGATAATTAATAAATTTAGTTAAGTGAAGAGTTAATAAAGAACATAAATTCAAAATAATATACAGTCGGTAAATTTTAATTGTCCATGGACAAGTCTTAAAAATAGGAGATATCCAAAAATATCGCTCTTTTATTGCAGCAAAGTCATATCTACAAAAAAAATCGAGCTTGGCAAAATATTTTGCTATAACTTCGGTTCAGTTTAAGATAAAATACCGATTTTTTATTACGAGAAAGTATGAAGGAACACTTTGCTTAATTAACTTAAGATTAAAAAGAAATTTTGAGATATGACGATATGTTTATAAGGTGATAAACATAAATTTGTTTAATTTTGTGACGACTTATGTATATAACTGGGAAGTACTGGGAAACAGAAATAAAAAAAAACTATGGAAACTCGTGTAAGATACTACAACTTACAATTTTAAAAACACATTGTCCTAAAGATTACAAGTAGATCTTGTAAGAAGAAGGCCGTTTGATGCTATTTTTTGCATCAACCTTGACATACATTTGACTGATAGAGGCGTTTTTTATAAAAAAGAAAAATTACTTCGGATTGTGAATTAGAAATATGCAACAACTTTAATCTTTTGCACTTTAAACTATTTTTCCATTCTCGGTAAAAAAGTGAACGAAATTTTTCGGAAACATGGTAGTAAGTTAACAAAATAAGAAATATACTCTTTGCCGACTTTCTAAACGCATTGAGTTTGTCTTAATGTTATTTCCTAAGCTGCTAAAAAATGTTAATATATTTATTTAAAATATTTTTTCTATTTTATGAATTTACTTTTTGATCTCATAACTTGAGTACCATAATTTTTGTTTGTTTTTATTATTGTTTTATGAATTAAATTGTTATGTTTATGTTATCTTTTTATCTTGATTTTTGTTAAATAAAAATTCTTATTTTCCGATTGGAAATGGTGTGGTTAAAGCCAATTCTATTATGTCTTATTTAACAAATTATTTACATAATTTCTTTTGTAAAGTTCTTGATCAAATGCTTACAAAAAAATTTCTCTCTTTTTTAGGAATCTGGATAATAAAAATTCATCGAACTTACAGGGAAACGACAATTGTAAGGATAATTCATTGGAAAAAAAGAAACCACATATCAAAAAGCCTTTGAATGCCTTTATGTTATACATGAAGGAAATGCGTGCCAAAGTTGTTGCTGAATGCACTCTAAAGGAATCAGCTGCCATTAATCAAATTTTGGGTAGACGGGTAAGATTTTATTTAAAATTTTCTTATACATATAATAAAATTTTCTTTATCCACTATAAACTCAAGTATTGACAAAAAAAAACAAACAAAAAAGAATATTTCTCATCATATAATCTCCTAAATTTTATGAGAAAATTTTTGCTATTTTGCTTGTTTTAAGAGATACTGTGTTTAAAAAAAAGTTTCAAATTTTACTTAAGACTTTAATAAAGATAAGGCTTGGATGCCTCAAAAAACAAAAAAGAATAGAAATCGTCCTATCGAGGTTTCAAATAGGTCCTTAAAATTTACAAATATTTTTAATTTTTAAATTTAGGAAAATGTTTTCAATATCTTGACAAACTTGACATTCTTTAAATCTTACTGGGTGCCCCTGTATGTTGTATAGCTCTAGAACCAAAGCAATGGGACTGTGCATAGTTTGCTGTTGGTAGACATATTGTTTTTCCCGTTGTAAGGACCACTGTAAGATTAGACCTATCATGGTAGGTACTCATGGTTATATCGAGCACATGATCTTAGGATTGACGAACAGAACTGCAAAACTAATTTTGTTGGCACAGACTTAAGTAACTTGCATAAGTTACAGCAACAGTTAATAAATAGATTGGTACTTATACCAAAAAGAAAATCAACTCATCCGTACTAAAAATCAAAAAAATTGGTGTCCATTTAATTAAAAGTTAGATAAAAGTAAACCTCAAACTGAGCTTCATTTAAGAATTTTCAAGTTGGCTTAATCCCGAATTCGTTCTTGAAATTATCCGAAAGTGAGATTCATTATCTCTTAAACACTTTGGCCCAGAGAACCAACCAGAGGGAGAGAACATTTTTTTGTATTTTCTTACCCGCTACACATGTTTGTTTGTTTGTTTCACATTTATAAGACACCAGCAGCATGCCCGAGATGGTTTTCGTAATCATTCTGCTTTGAAAACTTGATATATGTATTTAACTGAATAATTTTGTCAAATAGAATTTGGGATTTTTTTCTTCTTATTTTACTTTTTATACATGAAAAAAATGTTTGTTTTTCGTCTTGAAGTGTTATTGTTGTTATTTCTACACAAAACAAGCAAATCGTTTTTTAACTTCGTTTGTAGTGTTGTCGTTGTTTCTACAACAAACTTTAACAAACACACGCGTATGCACGCATGTTGGTTTTCGAAAGTTATCCCATGTTTTATTGTGTGTTAAGTCCTTTTTTGTGTAATTCGTACTTAAATATTAACGTACGACTCGACCTAAAAGTAAGTAGAAAATTCTTTAATTTAATACGAGTTATTTCTTTCTGTGTAGTTTCAAAAAGTGGCTAACGAAGGTCTTAAGCAAACTTTGCTTCCCAAACTTGCCGCAAACATTTCCTTTAAGAATCTTTTTATCTTAATCCATTAATCGTTTCATTAACACAAAACATTCTCACGAAGTTTTCTTTCTAAAATGCTATTCTACACAGAAGCAAAATATTGTTCCAAAAAACTTAAGTCTGTGTTCACACTATTAAAATTTTTCTTTCAGACGGTCTGCGCTTTTTGGTGAGAGTGGAACATGCTATTCTTCTCTACTCCCTTACCAATAAACTCAGATTTGCAAATAGACATCTTCCCTAGTGTGAACCCAGGCTAAGCAATTGTACTTTCCAAAAACCGAAAGTTTGCTTGATACATATAAGAATCTTAGTAGCTTTTTCGAGAACTTGCTTCAAAAGTGATGGGTTATTATATTAAAAAAAGAAGAAGTTAACTGACATAAGGTATTGTTAATATTCGTTTAAAACTTTAGTTGTCGCAAGTAAAATTTGATTCTTATTCTTATTATTATAATTTTTTTATACAATATGTTTTTGTTTTACACCATTTTTTTTTTCTTAACAAAAATATCTAAGATGATACATATTTTAAAATTAAATAAAGCGTTGGAATTTTCAAAAAAGCTGTAATTTTTTACATTAATGACTCTTTTTCGCTCTTTTAAGGGTCTTAAGAAATTATTTAACTAGTTATTGCTCATAAATTTACAAATATATATATTATATTTTTTTAATTACCTTAAAAATTTACATTGAAACGTATTTGCATTTTTTTTTAAATACAATCCACCCCTTTTCAAACAAAAAAAAAAAAAAAAAAAAAAAAAAAAAAAAAAATATATTTTTATAGTGGCATGAACTGTCCCGCGAAGAACAAAGTAAATATTATGAAAAAGCTCGACAAGAACGTCAATTACACATGGAATTGTATCCGGGTTGGAGTGCACGGGACAACTATGGTTATGTTTCAAAAAAGAAAAAGCGTAAAAAAGACAGATCGCCCGCGGATTCGGGAGGTATTGCACTAAATTTTTTATTTTTTTTTAATTTATAATAATTTTTATTTGTAACCTTGTAAGACACTAAAAAAAAAAACATTAACCCATCATCTAACATTTTCAGTTTTTCATTTAATTAACAACTAACTTAATTATTATTTATTTAATTATTCTTACACCTAATAACAATTAGAAATAACAATATATTTTTGTTTTTATAATAAACATAAATAATATTTAAATAGAAAATGCCATTCAAGAGTCCACTTCATGGTTAATTAAATTTAGGACAGCTTAGTTCAGAAACCGAGATAAAATATGTTTTAATATGATCTTTACAAAACTATGTTCTCCTATTCCAAACATACATAAGTATAATGATAAGCATTAAAAAGCAATTTGATGGCCAGCAAACTTTGAATGTAGGCTTAAAGCTCAAATATGCACAGAAAAAATAGAAAATTCGTTTAGACAATTAAATATTTTACTAATTTTGCCCCTGCAAAGGAATTGATTATATCAATTAACGGATTTGTATTTTCGAGTCATGGGACACAAATTTAGTCAATTAAAAAATTAATTGCATAAACTAAAAAATACACCACATATACACAAACATTTACTTTTATGGGGGTTGATTAAAAAAATCATTGTTGCAAACAAAACATTAATTGAATAATTAATGTACACCAATTAATTATTTAATTGAATAATTTTTTGCAAACATTTTTTCTGTGTGTATAATACTTTTCAAATTATAAGTACATTTTTTTATGTCATATTTTATACTCGTAGTTTAATTACGATCATAGTGAAACATGGTTTTCTCTGAAAACTAATGTACATACAACGAAAACGATGAAAGTAGATATCTTTTATCTTTGGACTGGAGATAATTTTAAGCTCTTTTTTCAAATACAATACAATACATCTCAGTAAAAGTGAAAGTAAAATAAGTTAAATGAGAAAAGAACCGCTAGGCTTACAGATAAATTTGATTTGCTAATTTTTTTATTTGAGTAAAATTAGTTTCTCACGAAAAATTGTAAAAACCAAAAACAGACGCACCAACGGATTTTAAGCGATTGCAATAAATTTTCTTTTAAAAGTCACATTAACAATAAATTTCATTTTATCAATAGTATGAAATGGGAGTTTAGCACATTTGAACGAAACGTTGTTAATTAATTTTTTGAATCCTAAAGAAAAAATTTGATAACATGCATAATATGCATGTGGCAGTGTAAATGAAACTTAATAAAATAAAGTAATTTGTTTTTACTCTGTGCATTTAGAGTTGACAAGAAATCAACCAATTGTAGTCGGGACTGTAAGAAAAGATAAAAAACTCACTGTTTATTGTTGTTGTTTTTGTTTAAGCTTTGATATTGTTACCAGTTTAACTGAGGTTTATAACTCTTATTCGCTTAACAGTTTTATTTGTTGAATATCTTGTTGAAAATCTTTGGATGAAGTTTCCTGACGACCTGGCCTACGCAGCCAGTGAAATGCGCATGGGAATCGCTTATCCCATCCATCAGCAATGACTTACCGATTATCAATAGTATGAAATGGAAATTTAGCACATTTTAACGAAACATTGTATGAAATATTGTTTAAACATATTAAAAAAAAAACATGAAGGAGTGCTATATTCGGATATGCCTAATCTTATATACCCTTCACAATGGTTTCATATGAACATACATATATACGGAGATCGTCCGTTCTGTATCATACAGATCAGTGCTGTATTTCAGATATTTGTTTTATTTAATGTTCTCTATTTGAACTGGAATATCATTTTAAATGTATTTGAGTTTTCTCATTCCTGGAAACTTGTTAAATTGCTTTTTCTAGTTCGAAAACTCGCTTTTTTGCATTTACATTTAGATCATCCATCCATAAAAGCTATTGGGGGATTCACAAGGAGTCTTAAAATAATAACATTAGGGATGCCAATCGGGACTGGTTTTCGCAAATCCCGGGATTCGGGATTACAAAAAATCAAATCCCGGGATATCGGGATTTTTCGGGATTAGGGATTTTTGAAAATTAAGAGATAAATGTTTTTTATAGATATATATTTAAAAAAAGTCTTTACAAGAAGTTTACAAACGAAGGTTTTATAATTAATTTATTATTTTAAAGTTAAATATTACTTAAATTTGTAAAAACTTTAAAGTGTGACTTTTCTTATTTAATGACTAATTTAATAAAAAATATGAAAAAAAAGAACGTACGATTTTAAATAATGTGTTAATTGATCCAAAAAAAAAAAATAATTACCATAAAAGCTATATTTGATTCAATTACCTCAGTTCATTCAAGCTAAATAAAAAAAATAATTAATATTCTAATTGAACAACGCAACATAGAAGTTGATTTATTTGTAAGATTTTATTAAAATATTATTAAATGAATTAAAATAAATAATTGAAATTTGAATTCGAAATTAACTAAAAAAATCAATTTATATAGTTAACCATTAAAATCTTATTTTACAAAAATGCATTTTTATAACCACCACTACTTGCGGTAGGAATTATGTAGTGTATAAAATACATTACTTAATATTGTGAAATCGCTCCATTAATTACCGTAGGTTCGATGTCAACTCTCGCAAAACACTTTAATAATCTTAACCCTGTAAAGAGTAAAGTTTAAATTTTGTATTTGGTGCACCAGTGAATTGTTTTCTGCATTTCAAAAACATTTTTTTCTGTAATAAATTTTCTTGTTTAATTATTTTCAGCACTTCTCACGTGAAAAGTTCTTTATAATAACAAAGTGTAACTATTTTCTTACGTTTTCAATGATAGTGTTACCAGAATTAATCAAATAAATATTAAAGATCAATATTGTGTTCCCTATCCTCTCATGGGGAATGTCGTAATGAATTTCTTTTTATAAAAAAAGGTTAAACAAAAAAATTAAGTTAACAATTTCGGGATTGGCATCCCTAAATAACATGAAAATATACGACTGTTGTGAACAACCCCTCATAATTTAGTGTGCTCTTTTGAATTTAAATCAGCTAATTTAAAACAAATATAAAAAATAAATATTTACCTAAAATCAAAATAATTTTTAATTCTAATACTTGAATTAATAAATTATATTAGATCTTACCAAACTATTTTCCATTTTTTAGTCGCAAATCACAAATAAATTTTATTTTGTTTGTTTACAAAACAGCCGCAAGTGTTTTGTTCAAATTCGGATATTAGCCGGATAAGTCTATACCATCAACGGCGACGGCGACGGCTACAAAAACTAATGCGGTTCGGCTCAGCCGTTCAGCGCAGGTCTCTTCTGATTAATTTCGACAGCACACTAAACATACCAAGCAAAGTCCTATTAATTTAAGACACTTTTTGTTTACAAAGCAACAACAAAATTTTTAAACCATTGTAAAATGTTAGAACATTATGACAATATAACATAATAGCACACCTTGTGAATACCCCATATGTATTTTACACTCTTCGGATATGCATTTATACATTCAAGGCCTTAAGGCTCAGTTAGGAGAACGTTGCTGTACCGTATCTGTTCTGTTCAGCTGTTCGCTTTTTGTTATACGAAAAGCAATACAAAAGCTTACCGAAATGCAATGTACCGTAGTTGCAACGTACCATTCTGTTTAAAATAGAATTTCATACCGTTGTTACGTGACATTTGTAAAACAGTGATGGGCGGCTTGTATGTTTCTTGGAATGCGGGCATTTTTGCCCTTTTTTTTGTTCTTTTTTCAATAAAGCTATGGAATTGTGACAAAACAACTTACTGTACAACATATTTCCATATAAACAAATATACATATGTTTAGATGTACAAAAAACAAATGCATATACATATGCAATGGAAATGTAAAAAAGGCTCAAAATCTTGATTGGTGCATACATCACAATACATACAATATATATTTATTCTAAAAATATATATGCTTAAATACTGATTTGTTTATTGTAAATCTATAATAAAATATTAAATTAAAACTGGGAATTATTTGCTTTCATAGGTTACTTTTTATTATATTAAACATTTTTTATTTTTTCGAAATCATTCTATGAGCTAAATTTCGGTTATGTATTTTATAAAGCTTTTTTGTAATAGTCCTACTCCTTTAATTTTTAGGAATGACATTATGCAAACAAATTTAGCTCATAGAATAAATTCGAAAAAATAAAAAATGTTGAATAAAATATTAAATTATTAAGGTTTTTTTCATACACAAAATACTATTTTAATACCATTTAAATCACTTGGTACTTTTTCTCCTCAGCGTTCACCATTTAAACATTTTTGATTCCCATCACTGTGTGTATGGTTTTATGTATACCCTACAAGAAGACTACCGGTCATTTTACTAGTTATATGACCGGTAGTGTTGACCAATATAGTGTTATAGTAATAGTAATTTTTCTTGTTTTGGTTATGCATTTCTTGTAGGGTACTATTGTTTTTCGTTTTTGTATGGGAAAAACATATGACACGTTTTTAAATGTTCTATAAGTGCAACAACGTGCTTACAGTACGGTGTGGTACATTACGGGTACAGCAAAGTTCGCTAACTGGGGCTTTATTTATAAACAATATTTTCGGTTTAATAAAGGTTTATAAACAATATTTTCGGTTTAATAAAGGTTTATAAAACGGAATTTGTTAAATGAATCTTTTAACTACCTAAAATATTTCTTATGAATAGGGGGATAATGTTTACTTATAATTTAGAAAATTTGGTTTGATTGAAAGATTTTTGTAAATTTTTTTTTTGCAATTGACTAGTTTGAAGAGATGCTTAAGGAAATTAGTTAAGCTTTAGAAGATATTTCAAGGAAAGCTTCTACACAAATCCATAACGTTGCACCTCCCGAACAAGGAGATTATAGATTTCCGCATATCTCTTGATCGGCAAGAGCCAAAGTTTCAAAATTTGGTACAAGCATCTTGTTGCATCAGACAAAATGTTGGCGAGATTGGAGAAGTGGGCATGGCACAATATCTTAATATAAAAACGGTATTTATATAACTTTCTGTTCTTCTGACGCTATGATGAAGGGTATATAAGATTCGGCACAGCCGAAAATGTCAGTTTTACTTGTTAAATGTAATTTTATCACTGTTTCGAACACTACTCGGTTTTGCAACATTGTTTTGTTTGTTAAGAGTCAAATAAACCACACAAGCGGCTTGAACAATAAAAGAAAAAGCCCATGGAGCATGTTTGTACGAAAGTCAGAAATAAAATGTGCAATATTTAAATGAAACAAAAAGCGAATTATCACATTTTTTTTGTAATTCATATTAATTATTATGCCGATTACAAACAAATCATTGCCATCGGTAAGCGGATTTTTATGTAATAAATAAACAAAATATTTATAAAGCAAACAATTTTCATAAATGTGAGAACAGCGTAATTCGCATTCGTAATTTAAAACGCCAACAACGTAATTCAAAATGCCTTGCGATTAGAGCATAATACTATTGCTATTTGTTGTATTTTAATAATAGCCTGATAATCAAACATATAATTATTAGTAATAACTTTAACAAAAAAAAAAATGGTAAAAATGAATCACTGGCGACAATCCACTCTAGTTTAATATAACAAGGTTGTATGTTAAAGAGCAAATGTGAAGTTTATATGTAATTTCTTATTTCTATTCTAATAATTTCACATAGAGTTACGCAACAAAAATTTGGGAAAACAAGGTCGCCAAGGATGTGTTGCCTTCTGTGGATTAACCATTATTTAAGAATGCTTTTGAAACTCTAAAAAAATTCTGAAGCTAAATATTTAAAAATTCCTAATTCCTAAATAATAAACTTATTTTACTTTCACATTTAGAAGGTGTAAGTTACGCCTTTGTACAAATTTTATCTCTGGTATTTCTTAAGTAAAATGACATAGTTTTGCTAAGAAAAAACATTTTTTTTTCGTTAGAATATTTTGTAGAGTTAGTAGAGAACATCACTAGAAATATTTTATACAATCATATTATGATCAATTTTTATTTATTAAAAACAAAATCAAATCACCTGCTTTTCGTTAAATCTTTTACATCAGTTTGATAATTCTTTGGTTAAATTATGATTTCTTTGTTTTTTTTTATTATTTTATCATTTTTATTAGTTTAGACAACTAATTACATTGAACTGCTTTTTAAAGATAACTTAAATTGAATTAATCAAAATGAAATTTTCAAAACTAATTAAGAATTATTATAACGTAAACCACAAACACTCACATACATACATAAAAACACTCCCAGAAAATGAATAAACAATTAAATTGTTTAAACGAAATATTGCATTTGTTTTGACAAAGTATATTTAATAAATTGAAAACTTTTTTTTACAAATTGGTTCAAAATTAGTTAATAAAACTTTTGGTTACGAAAATTTAAGTAAAATATTTTATAGAATTGGCCCAATTTTTATAATTTTGTTTTATTTAGTTTTTTTATATTAGTTTTTAAAAGTATTTACAAAAAAAAAAATATTAAAAACAATTAAATCTTTAATGATCCTTAAAGGACAACAACTTTTATACTAAATACAAACAAACACATCTTTAAAATGGTTAAACGGGTTTTTTTAAGTTTGGGGAAAAAGTTTGCTTAAAGGAATATTTGGATTAAAATGAAATAATAAGCTTTAAAAAAAAAATGTCTCATGAAAGTAGAACATTGAAACCCCAACCCTGAATAGGTTCTGATTTCAAATTTACAAATTTAATTTTTTTAATTTTCGAAAAATTTAATTTTTTTTTATAACAAACTTCAGCGCGAAAAGAACTCCCAAATTGTTTTTAAAAATTCAATTATTTTACCAAAAAAGAAATAGTAAAACCCAAAAAATGTTTTGATGCAAACAATTTGATTTAATTGATTGATGACTGGCGAAAGTTTGTTCTGTTAAAACTTCGACAATTCTTAAGTTTTTCTTAATTTTTACTGATTAAAAAGTATAAACGAATTTAAAATGCACCATTATTATTGCTTTTTTTTACAACTACCAAAAACAAAAAAAATGTCAAGTAGTCCAAAAATATTAGGACATTTTAGACATAAATACTTATGTATTTACTGTTACCGCAATTATAACATAAAGTTCTATAAATTTTTACCATAAAAACATGGTTGCCACAACTGTACACATACATAGAAACATACGTACGTATGTATGTATGTAGGGTTTTTACGCTGATGGCGTGAAATCATGAAAATATGTACTCGGGGCCCACACCGGAGGTCTGCGAGAACGAATTAAAAATAATTTCAACACACTCATTTGTTTTTTTTTTAACTACAATGAGTTTTTCACCCAATAATAACAAAACAAATGAATGAATAACCAAAGCGAAGCAATTTACTAACAAATTCAATTCAGTCAACTCAAGTGAAATAAGTTGAAAGTTCGAATATATTTTGTAAGCTAAACTCTTTCTATTGTTGTTTTTTGTTTAAAATCAAGAACAGAAAGATTAGCTAACACAACGATTATTTCAAAGTACAATTCAAAAAAATATAAACATATTCAATATTCCAAAAAAATATTTGAACTTTTTCTGTAAACTTGCTTTCTGCAAAGGATAATTGTAACATTTTCTTACTTATGAATGAATCTCACGTTCATTCACAGTAAACAAGTATTATATGCACGTATGGGCAAATGCAAAATGAAAATGCAAAAAGAGCGAACGATGTGTATGCATACACAAAAAACAAAGAGAAAAAGATCAAAAAACCAACAAAAGCAAACGTAAACAAATCAATACCATACCCCACAGCAAAGCTTTCAATGTTGTGGTGCCCATGCCTGATTATATGCAACACATTCACTCTTATTTTTTGTATATGGTTAACTCTCTCTCTCCCCTTATCTGTGTGAGTGTTTCATATTTGAATAAATGTTGTGCGCTTTGAGTAAAGGCAAACTAGTGAGTTATTCAAAGCAGACCTCTTGTTTGTACTGAGAAACATGCACGACTCTTACGTACTAAACGAAATCCCAAACTGCTCTCCCAACCCGCGGGACTGTCGTTAGGTTTTATTTCCTGTGGGGTGTCAGCGTATGCTGGGTTTCTACTTAAGCTACCACTGCACGTCTTTTCTATGACTTGCAGAGTTGTATCTGCTTGGTTTAGGTTAAAGTTTACTCTAAAAGTCCATCTCTCTATCATTTGAACTTTTTCTGTAAACTTGCTTTCTGCAAAGGATAATTGCAACATTTTCTTACTTATGAATGCCTTTTTGCCTCGTTCTGAATGCATGTAAGCCCTGCCATGTCGATTGGGATAGTTCCAGCTACACCAGTTCTAAACCCTTTGCAGACTCTTAGGCTGCAACCAGGGTTTAAAAGCAGCCAAATTTTGTATATTTCTTAATTAAAAAAAAAAATCAAAATTAAAAAGCCGACAAGTTCCACTTCTAAAAAAGCCCACACTTTTCAAAAGCAGCAACAAAATAAACAGACAAAATAATGGGCACTGGCTTTTTCCAGCTTTTGCTTTTTTAACAATATCACTTTTATGTTGTAGGAAAAAGTAGGTAGGAAAAAGAATGAAAAAAACAGCTTCTGTCTGAAAGCCGCCAAATCAAAAACCAATGTAGGCCAGCAGCCACACTAACAGGAGAAAAAAGCAGCGAAAAAAGAAAACTAATGTGTTAATGGCACATGATCATGAATCAAAGAAACAAGATTGCGCAGGTCCGTTATTTTTGTATGTGACGAAACAATAGACTTTGTGTATGTGCATTTGTGTGTGACTTACATTTTTTACAACAAACACTCATATTTAGTCTATGATGACGTACATGCGCAATAGAAATTTTTTTTTGTACGGCTGAGTGCGCAATCTTGTTTTGTTGATTCATGGCACATGATTGCGAAGAGGCATAGGTACTTATTTAGGTATTGACACATGTATCGTTTTTGTCACAAATGCTGATCATTTCCTATTAGCACATAAATTGACTGCTTTTAGCACTTATGAGTGCGGCTTTTTTGTTCTCTGTGTTTTTACCAGCCAGGGAAAAATTTGATTTTTAGATTTTTTAGTTTTGTCTTTTCTTTAACTAGCTCTGCTTTTAGGACAAAGTCAAAAGAAGTAAAAGGCATAAGAATCATTATGAGTTTTTGCTTTTTATGTGGCTGGCCTTTCTTGTCGCTAGCTGGTAAAAAAGCAATTGTAAAAAAATAAAAATATACAAAAATTAAGATTTGCTATTTTGCACAACGAAAAACAAAACATTGGCTATTGGAAAAAAAATAAAAATTTCAATAGCAGTGGCAAAAGCAAAAATAAAAAGCATCCAGCTGATGGGTGCTTTTAAACCCTGCAAATAAGACAACAGAACATTAGCACTTATGTAGGGTTGCCATACGTACTGTTTTTAATATTACATGTACTGATTTTTTGCAATTGTACTGTTTTGTGCATAATGTCCAAAACAGTACGCAACTGTACTGTTTTTTACACTTTGTACTTTTGTACTGTTTTTTTTTGTTTAGTCTACAAAAAACCAAGATATTAAGAAAAACCCTGTTAAAGTCATATTGTGAAAATATCCTAATATTTAACAGTACATTGCTTAAAAAACATGTTGTGTTCCAAACAAAAAAGTTCTAAAATAATAAGATTTTTTACGCTGTGGTCATTGTTTTCTCATAAATACGCAGTAGAAATCTTAATTATAATGGGTGACTTATTATTTTTAAGACATATGGCTACCCCTTCCAATAGTATTTTCCTTTAAACACCTGAGAAAGACAAAAACAAAATCGAAATTTTGTTAAAAATATTATATTTTTTAAATACTAAATAAATACTTATTCCAACACAATTATCTTTAATTCGTAGAATTTTTTTTTAATATTCGGGAAAGTTTTGGAAATCGAAATCACGTGAAATTGAAAACGTACAAATTTAAAATATTCTTCGGGCTCAAAATGTATAAAAATACCTAATACCTTTCAGGTGTTTGAAATTGGAAAATTAACTTAGGACACATACATTTTCTCAAATTCTATATGATTTGTGCAATTATGTGTGTGGTGAAAATTGCTTTAAATACCAATAAGCTTAAAGAAAGTCCTACTTACACAATCAACAAGTTAATTGTTTTAAGCTAAGTTAGGCTTTTCTCCTTTCTTATATGGCTTACAGGAATGTTATGGTTTTCCTGTCTTCAAATTAAAAAAAAAAAAAATATTTAGGCCAAATGCTTCGTTTAAGTGTTTTTTTAAACGCAAATGGAGTGATTTCGTATACGTTTAAAATGCCATAAAAAGGAAATCATTCCTTTGACGTTACACATTTTAAGTGTTTTTCGTTATATAATTATTGCATATTCAATCAAAAGTTTTAAATATTCATACCTACAATAATGTAAATAAATAGTTGTGTTTTCGCCAAAAAAAAAAATTAACTGGTTTTTTCTTGATTGTACTGTTTTTTTGTGTTCAATGTACTGTTTTTCCGAATTTAAAATCTGGCTACCCTACACTTATGAGACAACTCGATGAGACGCTTACTGCGACATAACATTGGTTGTAGAAAATACATTGGATACAATAAACCTACACAGAGTAAGATAAAACAGAGTAAAAAAAAACTTCGTTGCACATATGTAAATGCGTGCATTCGTACGATGTAACCCACACCAATTAAGACAAGTGAGACACACGAAAAAAGACAAAAGACATTGTTGCATTTCTATCTGATTACCGGTTGTCTTTTATGCCAAAAACTGCATAATAATGGTATTTAAAAGTGATATTTCAAAAAATAAAAAAGAAAACTTCGTACATATGTACTTTGATTGGAAAAGAAGTAAGCGATATACATATGCTTGAATACACTAGTATTTTCTACATTTATGTCTTGTAAATAGCTTTTTCGGTCTGAATAAAGTTGTTTAAAGCCGTTTTACACTATCCCACAAAGTCTTTAGTAATTTACGAAAATGCAACCCTGTCATGATAAGTTGTTATTGCTTTTTGAAATGTTCAAAGAATAATTAGATCAGGGAAGCATTTTTGAAAAATACGTAAGACTTTGTGGGATAGTGTGTAACGGCCTTTAGCAGCATTGAATAGCTGCTCACTACAGACGTTCTTCCGTGGCACTTTTTGTATACTGCCTTAAATGAACTATTATTCCAGTTGTCGTTTTTATTTGAGTTTCTTCAATTTGAAGGACTCAGTCAAAAAAATTTTAATTTGTTCGTGAACAATAATTCATGATCGTCTCGATCTCGTTTTTTCCATTTTAGACAAATTATTTTTGCAAAGTTCAGTGATCGGCGAAAATTCTATCGAGCGCCGAACGTTTACCGAACATTCGTTCGGAATCTATTAACTATGTAACAGATGAGGATTTTTTTTTTGTCAAAAGTACATGTGTACATATATTCTGGGTACACATAGCATCGATGGAAAAAGGTGGGCGTGACACCTGCCATAGAAATACAAAATAGATAAGTTACAGTAAAAGTTACAAAGTTAGTCCAAATACCTTTGATACCAATACAAGCCCTCCGAAAAAACAGGGCCAGCTTGGCAACCAAAGTTAACCCGAGTTAAACTAGTTTATACATATCTATGTATATGTATTTATTCCACAATACTAAAGGGCATAAAAGATTCGGCATAGTCAAAAATAGCCAATGATGTCGATTGACAACATAGGCGAGCGACAACAAGTTACTCATTATCGTTCGCATAAACGACCCACTTACTATCCATCGACTTATTGGTCAGCTGGTTTCTAACGTAAATCAGACAATATTTCCACTTCAACTGTTTCACAAATTAAACGCTTGTTTGAATATAAAGGTCGGCAAAACATTTAAATTAAGCCATACAAATCCAGCTCTGTGCTACTTGATTTCCTAAAAAACAATAGAATCTTGTAGACAATATTTCATTAAACAAAAAATGTTATTAGTGGTGTTGTTTTAAAGAAATATTTAGTATCGGTGTTTTAAGTATTATTAAAGAAATCGTGAGAGAATCTTTTAATATTGCAACAAAATGGCTCTGTCGACAACCACAGCACAAGTGACTGATTTTGACAAAAGTTGTATGAAAACTAAATATTACGCTATCCCTTGCTTTCAATGCCTATCGACTTGTCGTGCTGGTAATTTAAGGTTGGTGCGAATCAGCTGGTTCTCGTTCGTCGTGGGCCAGGCCGTCACTTGTTTCCTCTAGTATTGTTTGTCTAGATTTCTGTCGAAAGTTTTTTGGTTTGTGTATTTCGTTAAAGTTTTCTATTATTAAAGAAGACATTGACCATAGTGATATAAAAATTGGCCTACATTGTTTTTTTATTATATCACGTTCAGTGCCGAAATATATTCTTGACGTATTCGAAGACAAAATTTCATTTTTTTTTCAATGTTGTATTTGTTGCCATCTAAAATTATTTCACAGCGGTTGTTATGAACAAAAAAAACTAGAATGAATTTCATTTCATTTTCCTTAGGCATTTGAAGTTGGACCATTTTATTTCGAACTATTTTTTTTTTTGTTATGAATCAATTAAAAATTTTTTTGTATTGACAAAAATTTATTTCCTTAATGAAAGTTTTAAAAATGGTAGAGTATACAAAAAAATAACATATTTAAAAATCTGGTCAGTCTACTTTCAAAATTTTGTTTATGCTTAAATGTTTAACGCAAATTGTTTGCTATTTAGGACACTCTCAAATATTATTTTCTAATACAAATTCTCAAATTATTTTAACAAAAAAAAAAAAAATTCAAATTTACAAATTTACATTCTTATGCTTTAATACTTTTTTTTATAAAACATATTTCTACATATATATTTTTATATAAAAAAAAAAAAAACAAATCCGGCATATAATTGCATGCTTCCGAAGCCGTGTAGTAACGATCGTGATAATTGTCAGTCTTAATTCAAGCCAAAGAGTTTTTAACAGTCAAATGGGAATTCCTCTGTTTCTTTTTTAATTCAAATATTTTAGCTTAAAAAAACAGCTTAACAAAAAATAATTTAGAGAAAAAAAATACATATACATATATATATTTTAATATGATCACGGGTGACAAGAGTAAAAAAGTTCCTTAAACATTATATGGTTGTGTTAATTATTTGTATGATTAAAGCAATTATATTATGCTGTATTAAGGATTTTTGTATGGTGAGTACACAACCATATAAATTACATTTATACAGTGCTTTTCTTAATTATGGTTTTGATAAGCAGCCTACATGTATTTCTTTTTTAAACAAACAAACAAAAAAAAAAAAAGGAGGTACATATGTAGTGTTTACTGTGCCACTGTACATACTATGATGATTGTTAATTCATTCATATTCATGATACTTTGAACAAACATTTTGTTATATCTGGAGGAAACAGTGCTATGTTAATTGGCAATCATGTTTCTGTTTCCCGCAATTTTTTTATTTTAATGTTTTACGTCAACATTAATATGTTTGCTTTTTAAGATCAAAATTATTTTAAATTATACAGATATTATATTGGCTAGTTGTAAACATAACATTGTTAGTTTTGAACATACATACATGTGATTGCTGCTTTAGTAAAAAGTTTTTATCATAAAGGTTTTGTAGTAGTCATTTTATGTTTGCCTGTGATCATATTAAAATTAAAGTATATTTTTTTTTCTTTGTGTGGATAAAACAAAAATGGCAAAGCAAAAACAAATTAATTGTTAAATACACTTTTTGATTATTCTTTTTATTTTCTAAATATTTTTTAATAAAAAAAAAAAATTAAAAAAATTATATTAAAAAACTTGTAATAGTGGCATGCTTTGGGTCGGGAAGAACAAGCCAAATATTATGAATTGGCCCGTCGAGAACGTCAATTGCATATGCAAATGTATCCCGATTGGAGCTCACGGACAAATGCCTCACGAGGGAAGAAACGCAAGCGAAAACAAGACAACAATGCAGACGGAGGTTAGATTAAATTCTTTAAAGGCATAAAATTAAAAAAAAAAAAAAAAAGTATAAAAAAATAATTTTATACAAAATATGTATTTTACGTTATAATAAAGCAAACTATATTCTACACATATTTACTTTTACAACTTAAAATTAACCCATTAATGTTTCTAAGAAAAACATTTAAGCCGAACAAATATAATTTAAAACAAATCTCAGACAACCATATACAAACTTGTGAAACGGATGTAGGCCCTGAAGCGAAAATCCCTTAAACAGCGTTAAAAAAGAAAGTGATGAAATGAAAGTATACCTTTGGAAAAAAAAACACATTTAAAGTGTTGCAAAAAGTTAACAGGAACTTCAGTTTTAAGGCCTGAAGCAAAAACCATAAATGGGAAAACTTCAACTGGTTTTTATTTTATGTTTTTTTTTTGGAGATTTGTCAAATTAAACTTAATTTTTTATTTAAAATTAAAATTATCACCCCTATTATGTAAGTCGTTGTAGACGTCGGCGTCAATTTTATGTTCAAGTCGACGACTACATCTTTTCGACGTTAATTTGGCATGTTCTTAGAATGTTGTTTCGATGTCGACTAGTTATCAAAAATTTCATCCTTATTTTTTCTTCTTCTGACTTTGCATCTGAATTATTTTTATGAAATTATATTAAAATAAATAAGAAAACAAAGTCTTCATCCTAACTAACGTCTTTAGTTTAAGTTATTCAAGTTTTAAACTCCATAGTGGGTATTTTGTCACAGACTTAAATGTATTTTATGTATTTAAAACATTCGTTTATTAAAAATTTTACTGTAAATTTGAAGAATGACACAGGTAGACATTGGATAAGTTGTTTTAACTAATCCAACTGATTCTAAGGTTTTTTTTTGCATGTCGCAGGCGACTGAAAGAGAAGTGTAGAGCGAAAACACAAATGGACAATTTTCTGATAAATGTGACGTGATGGAGTTCATCTTCGGCTTGAACATGCCAAAAAACATAAGAATCAGATAAAATGTTTAAAAATTGTTAAAATGTCTGCCTGTTTTTTCGATCAAATCTGTATCCAAAAGTTCTTTTAAATATGCATTTTTCGTTTTAAAATGTATTGAATAAAAATATTTATTTTCTAACACGAATTACTTTAACTTTCATTTGAGTGGTCGCGAAATTCCCTGCCGACTTGAACAGAGTGAATTCTATTAGAGGTTGACTGAAAACGCCGCAGAAAATACTAGGCGACTGTCAATAGTTATCGATTGTTGTCAATAGCGACTAACAGAATACAAAAGCTGTAGAGTTGTGTCGATGTCGACTTAAATAATAGGGGCGAATATAATTTAATTGACATAAAAACTTTGACGAATTTTAATGGAATTTTTTTTAGGATTAAACTTAATAAAATGACAAGAAAAAATTTATGTTTGTTTGAGTGTATATGTGTATCGAAATTTAATATATTCGATTCCAATTCAGCTCTATTGGCCATTAATGGGTTAAAAATACAATGTATTTATATAAATCATATATACTTACATAACATATAATTGTGTATATACAACACTTTAAAAACTTAAAAGCCTTTTAAGAGCTAAACAAACAACTTTTTTTGTTTCCTTAGTTCCAAAACTTTCTAAAAAAAAACTCTTCTCTTTTATGCCTTAAACCGTAAATTTTTTAAAGCGGTTTTGGGGTTTATCGTTAAAATAATACTAAACGCTGCCACCACCATTATTTTCGTAATCATGACACACAATTTCATCGGCAGACGAAGATAACGCATTTGGAAGGTTTCAAAAAGATCCATGTGTCTACGGTTTTTTTTTACAATTTATGGTGGTGGATGTTGTTGATTGATATTTATTATATCGCACTTGTTCAACAATAGTGTATTAACTCAAAATTTTTCTCTGTTCTTTTTTTGGAAAAAAAAACGAAACGTTTTATATGTATTCATATCTAACCGCTGTAAAAATACTTTTTGGTAATGAAACGGTTGGTTTAAGAATTCTTTCGCACACATGCGTTTTATGCAAAATTAAAAATTGGTTTGCTTCTACTGAATTTTTTAATTTTGAGTTAATACACTATTGTTGAACAAGTGCGATAGGTATTATATTTCTCTATTTTTGTACTAACTGCCTAGCAAAAAAAAAAAAAAAAAATAAAAAAGAATGCTTAAATATGATCTCAAATAACTAAAATCTGTTTAGAGAAATTCAATATTCTTAATCATATTATAATCAACTTGAGCAGAATTTGCCATAATAACTCAAATTCTTAAATCATAATGTGATCATAAATTTATCATCTTAATAAAATGGCTTCTTTTATGTTAATGTGATTGATTGGTCGATCGCCTTAACTATACGAATCCTGTAATAATCATAACATGTTTTAATAAATACACTCTAAACGTTATATAGTTATTTATGATCAGATACAAACATTTTTTTTCTAGTTTGTACGGAAATTTGTTTTTATTTAAAAAGAAAAAAAAACCAGAAGAAAATTATTAAATTGGGCCATTTTAGTTTTGTAAATATTTTTTTTAATTCATTAAACAAAGAAAAAAAACCTCATAAACAAAAGAAACGTTAAATAAAACATTTAATAAATACAATCCGACTAGTCGATATTATTGATGTATTTTACACCACTTTAGTCTGGGTTTACACAATGAACGTTTTTTTTTAAGAAAGTGAAACCCAGACTTAGTGAATATAAGTTTTATTTCAGCACTAAGAGTTAATCCTGCTTTAAATCTTTTGATATTTAAGAATAAAGTGTTAATTTTGAGAGGGTGTTTGAAGACCGTTTTAATTATAGATCGATCGATAACAATCCAGTGATTTGCGAGAAATGCTTCCACGTTAGATAACTAAAAAGATACATGAAGGATTTTTTGTAGACTTATAACTACAAAAAGTTAGCAGTTTTTTTTTTTTGGAGGCTCACACAAAAATTAATAAATCATATTGATGATATTTTAAAGGGTAAAATACTATTCCGGGAAATCATAAACTTATTTTCAGCATTGTCAGTAGGCCAACTACTTGGAGTAATGTAAGATTTTGACACAAATTACATTAAAATAATATAATTTTGTACAACAAACAAAAACGAGAACATGCGAATCCTATCTTCTCTCTCACCAATAAGCTTAGACTTTCTGAAATTAAGAAATCATCATCTACTAAGCTAATGCTGGGTACAGACAGTGCAATTTACTAGCAATCTGTTTCAATGCAACCTCGAAATTTCAAAGCGTTTTGATGTTACTGCAATCTGGAAAAAATTGTGCGTACCCAGCATAATAGTGTCAGAAAATAAAACGCCATTAAATAAAAAATTATTTATTATTTAAGTCAACGTTTACACGCTTCAACTTTTTGATGCTCAACTTTTGAGTTTTATGGTGAAACAGGAAAGAGGGTTGGTCGAAGATGCAGCGTTGTCAGAAGTTTTTGGAAGAAAATTATAAAATTTTTCTCTTATTTCAAACATTTTATTGCAAAGGCATAAATGTACTGATAAAAAAATTGTTCATTGAAATATGTACATTTCAAATCCTTTTTGATTTTTTATAAATAAAAAAGTTCATCTATCTAAAGAAGTTTCATTAAAAGTGATATAACAGGGCTAAAATTTACAATAGGTCTAGCTTATTAATCCTAACCATTTGAATGCAATTTATATAGATTTCTATTCTTAAATGAGTGGCAAAAAGATTTTAGTTTGTAAGCTTTGAAGCTCATACATGATACGAATTCCTAATGGTTTTTTATTTTATTTAATTTTTGATTCCGTTATATCGATTATATTTTAAAATTATGGATTTTCCTAAATAATTTTCTAAAGGGTAAACTATTAAAACATATGCATATATTTTTTTTTTTTTGAATACGATGTCATGGGAAGATGTTATTTTCAAACTTTGAAGCTCTATAGCTTGCAAGCTAAATGCTTCCCGAGTTCCATTAGTTTTACCTTTTGGTACTCAATACCTTTTTGATTTTTCTGTTCTTAAATTAATTTTGTCATCAATATGAACACCCGCTATTCCAGAATGCGTTTTTTTAATATTTGTGGTGGATTGGCCGTTGCATAGTACAACGCATCATAGAGAAAATTAGTTTTATATGCGGACTTTTTGGTATGTGGAATAACCTTCGTGTTGACCTTCGTCTTTCCTTTTACTTTTAACACGAATAAGTTAAAGTCGAATGTTTACACGCACAACTTCCTCTATCCTCCTTCCCATAACCTATTTTCCTAGTTCCAACACAATGCAATGCTTTAGTAGGGGTCATTCCCTGAGTGCTGGTCCTAACAAAAAAAAAAACCAAAAATATTTTGTATGCCATGATGGATAATGATGGATTTTTGTGTACAAAAAGAAATAAACGCCAATTTTGTTATGGTTTTAAATTTAAGTTAAACGAACAAGTCTTGCGCTCGTGTTCTAAAAACAGACAGCTAGTTTTTAAAATTGACTTAAGAACTGTATTTTGTACAAACATATTAAAAGTAACAAATAATAATTTTTAAAAATTTTAATTCATTTTATGTTGTAAATTCCTTCCTTCACTAACACAATTTAATAAAAATTAAAACTTCAATTAAAAGCCAACAGTTCAATGAACAATTTTGGTCAAAACCCATCAAAAATATGATTTAATAACCGTTCTGGCATCGCTGCGAAATGCTTGTACTCAGTGCTACCAGTAGAAATTTAAAAAAATTCCAGTGTCTTAAAAAATCCCTTGTTTCCTTTTAACAAAAAAAATGTTTCCTACACTTTTCCCTCGATAAAAATGTATTTTTTTTAGCATCAAGCAAACAAATAAGTACATAATTTGTAAACAATTTGTAAATGTTATTTATAGTTAAAGCATTTATTTAAATACCCACCCAACAAAATACTCCGACGTTGTCTGCATCAGACATTTCTTGTGAATGTCTGACTTCAGTTATAGAGACTTTGTACAGATTTCTGTCAGCCATCGGATACATCGGGGGGAATATACATATGTACCGATATGTCTAATAGATTCCTCATTAAATTAATATAAATAATGTGTCGAAGTTGTTATGTTTGTTTTTTTTTTAATAATTACAATTATCTCTAAGTTGAAAATGTTCTATTTAACACCGTTTGAGCATACTTCAAAAATATCAAGCTAAATAGTCTTCGCCTGAATTCCTAATTAAAGTATTTCTGCATACGTTTTTTGTTACTTTGAAACAAAATCTTTTGTCTGAATTAAATTGGATTGGATAGTATTTACATAATGGAGATGTCTTTGCTATGTTCTTATCATCCGTTCTACCTTTCTCAATTCTACAGATATCTAAAACTATTTGTACATTAATTTCATTTTTCAATTCACCAACCCTTAACCAAAAGCTTTCAGTGTCAAAGCATTTGCATATGTTAAATTGTACTTAACATGTCATTGGAGTACTTCAGTACTTTTGCAATGCTTAAAGTACTGAAAAAAGTACTATTGTACTGACTTTATCATCCCTGATAAGAATGTCGGCTAGGACATCAGAATTTCCGAAGACTTTTTTATTGGATTTCTGTCACATACTTATCTATCAAACAGAATACAGAATTGACCGCATGTCTGCCGGAATTCGTGTCAACAACCCTTTCATACATTTTTGGGTCAGAAATCTGACAGAATTCGAATACTATGCAGACAGTTTTCTCAGATATCTAGAAGACATCGGACTATTTTGCTGACCGGGTATGTATATGCTATACACACACACATATAAAAATTCAATTTTAAAAAAACTGTGTAACGTCACTGTATATCTTTTAATCAAGAGACAAAACATAGTCAAACGACGTGCTTGATTTTTCAATTCCTCATTTTTTTGTCCGTTTCAAAGGGTTAATCATTTTCAAAATACTTATTTTAAATATTTTTTTTTTAAATAAAGGTAGGTAGCTAAGTTTTGTTTTAGCAAACTTGATATTAAATAAAAGGGAAGGCTCTGTAGAATTTAAAAAAAATTTACTTCAATTCCCTTGAACAAAAATATAAAATTAATATCCTTTTAGAAATATATTCTCCCAAATCGTTAAAAGTTTTCATTAATACCTTTAAAAAAAACACGAAATTGTATGATTTTATCTCTTTTAGTTTAGAAGGTGTGGCTGTTTCTTTCTCGGTACAAAAGATATTCGCATACATTTAAGCGAATGTGAGTGCTAATGCAAAGAACAAAAATATAGGATAAATGCCATGAATCAAAGAAACAAGATTGCGCAGGTCCGTTATTTTTGTATGTGACGAAACAATAGACTTTGCGTATGTGCATTTGTGTGTGTCTTACATTTTTTACAACAAACACTCGTATTTAGTCTATGGAGACGTAGATGCGCAGTGGAAATTTTTTTTGTACGGCTGAGTGCGCAATCTTGTTTTTTTGATTCATGGATAAATGCGAAACCGGTTTTGGCACTCCTTGAAGATTGCCGCCAGGCTGTTTGGACTAAAAGAATAGGGGTTCTGTTAAAAAACACAACATTTGCACTAAAATGCTGTTGTATTTGAAAAATTATACTTTTTAAATGAAAATAATACGAATACAGGTATACGTATGTTACACAATATATTGAAAATAGGATAATATTTTGAAAATTCCGTATATTTGCCTTAAAATAAAAAAAAACTATTCTTTTTTACCTACGCTTGAAATTTTCTGAAAAAAGAAATCCCTACAAAAAGGGAAAATTTTCTACTATTGGCATCACTGATCACTGATTCGCTCGGATTAAAATTGTTGTTGTTTTTAATCATTTATAACAAAGTCAAGCGTTTGAAATAAAATGCTGAATTATATTTCCCTCGGTTATATCTTAAGCTTAAATCGTAACGGTCATAAGCAATATCAAAAAATTAAAATTTGTTATTTTCCAAATTGAATTTAACTATTGCTAAGTAAATTATTTAAAATGAAACACTAAAAATTAATCTAGGATTCCATAAGAGGCATGACATATTGCCAAAAGCAGTCAAAAACTTGAAATACTTTATTATTTCTCTAAATATAAAATTAAGCCCGTGTGTTTGCTGGGAAAGCTTTCCTGAAAAAAAAAATATACAAATTGTTTAAGGGTCCGCTGTATCTGTACTGAATGAAAGGGAATTAGAATGCGTGTTAAGAATGTGTGTGAATTAATTTGAACAGTTGTTCCAAGGTTTGCTTGCGCATCAATCAATTATAACTGAAAACGGTGGAAACTTTAAAAGGGAGTTGAGATGAAATAGAGCAGCAAAAGTTGACGTGTTTAAACCGAGACTAAAGCTACGGTCACACTTATTAAATATTTGACCAAATAAGCGTAACCCCTATTTTTTTTAATATTTATTGAGATTTAGCATGATCTTAATATAACAAAATAAGCTAATTATACTACTAGACAAAGCAACAAATTGTTGTTTGTCAGATGTGGTATTATTATCAAAATAAATATTGGAATTGAAGGAAATGATTATTCAGTTGTCTTGTTGGTCCCGTTTTTTTCGTCAAATATTTTATAAGTGTGACCGTAGCTTAAGTCATCCTCCAGACTTGCAATTTTTGTTGCAGCAATTCTTGATATTAACGGTGAGAAGGGTGACAAGATTGTTGGGGGGGGGGGGTTAATTCACAGTACCATGTACTCTGCAATTCTGTTTGTTTTGCGATTCTCACACTTTATTAACTTGAAGTAGGTGATTAAGTATTTATATATGAAATATAAAAAGGAGAAGAGGAAACTAAAACATAATAAAAAAAGACAACAATTGCAAAACTATAATTTTATTATCTGGACATATATGCAATTTTAAAGCAGAATGCTTAAACACTGCAGCCAAAAAAATTGGAAGTCTAGACAATGACTGAGTGATTTGTCGTTATTCGATTGGCTTAAAATATAACACCAGTGGGTGTTTTAAAACGAATCTAATAAGCTAAATTGTATGGGCCAAAAATGATTGAAGCCGCTTGTTATGATAAAATGTGAATAGATAGCTATTATTTTTAGGTCATGTAGAGTTTTGTAAAATCAAACTTTTCAGTATAAAATGTAACCCAATTTTTTTCCAAAATTTCTTTTATTAATTTAAAAATAAAATCTGGAGGCGATATAAGATCCAAAATAAATTTTTGAAACAGTTCAAATTTTAACTTTATAAATTTGATCTGACCTGACGATACTTATAAAATCAAAATTTTTTCTCTAAAATACCCAATCGTTTTAAAATATCAGAGATTGTATATAGCGCTTGTGCAAGGTTTGAGAAACAGACAGATGTGTAGATGTGCTTGCTAACAATTATGACAAGTATCCATATAAAATTTCAAAATTAACATTCCAGAGTTGCAGTTTCTTTTGTTTATTGATGAGGATTTTCTTTCTTGTCATAAACTACAGTTTTATATTGTATAATTGTAATAAAAAAAATATATAAATATTTTTATATCTAATATGTATATTTATATGTATATGTATGTAATTCTAGTATTTTCATTTTTAAAAATAAATGCATGTTGTTTTCTTTTTGTTTTCTTACATTTAGTTTTGACTAACATTTTAAGTAAAGTTTAATTTTTCTAATTCGGTATGTCTATCTTTAGTAGATATGTATGTATATGTATGTATGGTGTTTTATTTATCTTCACCTTTTTCTATTGTAATATTGAATTATGGAAATAATCTCTTTCTTTTTTTATTTAAAATTTTACGAAAAATTTTTAGTTACTAATTTGTTTTTTATCTTTTTTAAAATTTAACATTTTAAAATGTTTTTTCTGTAAACAAACAAATTGTGTTATTTTTATGTACTTTTTTTGTGTTTTTTTTTTCATTCTTATTTAAACCAACTGATCTAGGTAATAATATGAAGAAATGTCGAGCCCGGTTTGGTTTGGATCAACAGAATCAATGGTGTAAACCTTGCAGGTATGTTAATTCACTTTAATTATGACTTATTTTTAAAAAAGAAAAAAAAAAGAAATAAAATCAAATCAAAACAGATTAGAAGAAAATACACGCACCAACTACAACAACAAAAATATGTTTCGTTATGAATAAAAAGAAAATTGTAAACATAATATGGTAATATTGATCATTATTATGAATGAACACTGCTAGCGTATCGCACACTGAATTATAAACAGTCGTAACTAAAAATCGTTTTTCCTTGTTTTTTGTTTTTATAAACCAGTTTACAAATCAAACCTCTAACGACCGGGAAAATTTCGATTGCGTTCCTGCTTTCTTTAAGCAGTGGAAAACTGCCGTTACTGTGGAACTCAATTTGCATAGAAAATTACAGTCATGTCTTTAAAAACAGTTTTTTGTCTCCCCCGAACAATTGTTAATTTTGAGTTGTGACTGTTTATGGTTTAACGAGCGATATTATGATCATTATGAACAGCTTTTTACAAGTTTATAAATCATTAAAACTTAACACAAACATACACTTATACATACATACAATATTTTTTCAATTCGCGTAGTTTAATCGCCTTAGTATCTCACAAGTAACATTTTTGTAATTATTTTTCTCGCTAGTTGTCGTATGCGTATGCGACAACTATGCGTGAAATATCCATAATACGAGGAGTATGTTATATTCATGATCATAGTGAAACATATTTTTCCCTGGTTGTGTCTAATAATCTTTCGACTAAGCGTTAGTACTACACTACATACAAATGTCTGGCCATTATGGCAAACAAAAACATATTATGTAAAAATTGGTTTATTTAGATCTAAATTCAAATTATTAGAAGGTTTTGAAAATGTGTTCCAATGATACAAAAAAAAATTATTTTTTTCTGGATTTTTAAATGGACAAACAAATCTTGTTGTGTATATTTTTTTTTTTTTACTTAAACCTCTAATGGCAGTTCCAGGAATAAAAACAAACCCCCTTTGCACGTACAGATACACAATACTATGTATGCTTAACATAAAAGAGTGGATAAATAGGAATTTTAAATAATTGGCTAAAAAAAAGTTTGTTCTGAGAAATCGAATTATGTATGTTGGTGATGAAGAATAGAATTATTTCCAGAACATCTGAATTGTTAATGTTTAAATTCGGACAAAATTTAAAAAACACTGTCCTAGCTTTAAGCTTATAAGGAAGTTAAGAAGGCTTTAATAATGTCATTTGTATTATTTGGAATCTCCATTTCATTTAATAGGTGTATACAACTCAAAATAACAGCGATGTTGTTATTAACTTACAAAAGTCAAAATTGCAAGTGAGCGTGATGTTAGTTAGACCCCTTTCACACTCGGCAAGTTACTTGCGCAACTCTTTGTTTGTTGACGTCAGCGGTAAGGTCGGTATTAGGACAAAAAATAATTAGTACAGACTTTGTTGTACTCTAACTAAATTGCCGTGTCTGAAAGGGGCCTTAGCTTATATGCTTCCACGACCAAAAAAATCATTACAATCAAAATGTTTTAAAAAGTCACAAATTGTAAAAAATAAAAGCAAATTAAATTTAAGTTGCATTGTAATACAATGTTTATTTGCACTTGATAGTTAAATCAAATCAAGCAAACAAATGTAATTCTCTTGCATTTAAAAAAATTCTTACTAATAAATGAAAAAATTACGAGAAAATTTAATTAAAAAGTTTTAATGAATTTGAGATCTTTTTCATAAAAAATATTTTAATTTTATGAGAGTTAAACACTTCAAATTTTCCATGGAAAATTCAGTTTATTGAAAGTTTGAATTTTTATGAGCATGGCCTCTACAAAAAACGAAAATTGTTCTTCACAGCTACATTTATAAAAAAGGAAAAATAACATTGTTTTGCGGCAGGGCTGTCAAATGTGGCGAGTTTTTAACCCTTTTAGTTTTGGAAATTTACGCTTGGCGATATGGTGATGGTTTTGGCGAAATAAGAAACAGTTGGCGATGTGTGAAATGTATTTTTTATTATTAAAATTAAAACTTGTTATTATTATTTAATATTTGAAATATTTTCTGTATCACTGTATAATATAATAGCGACTATAAAAAATTCGCATTTCGGAACGCATGTACATTAATCGGACAAAAAATATATGACTGACAGTCAAAGATTTTTTTTATTAAAAATATTTCCAAATAATTAAATTTTTCCTTCTAACTATTTTTAATGATATATTTGACTATTTTTTGTATTATTTATTAATATTTATTAAAATTTCAATTAAGTATTGCCGCCACAAACAAAATTGTTAATAAAAAAAACAGCTGATGTCTTATATGGATGTCAATATATGACACTATTAATAACGGCAACAGAGCTTTAACTATTTGACAACAGGGGGCTTATTCTGGCAGTTGTGATCGAATACTTTTACGATTCGAAAGCAGTTTTATTTCTAATAGACTGTTCGTCGATTTCGAACGAAGACTTCGTTCGCCTAACTTACATGTAAAACAAAAACAAATTATAAAATGTTGTTTTTGTTTTACATGTAAGTTAAGCGAACGAAGTCTTCGTTCGTAATCCACGAACAGGCCATAATTCTTTCAGTCGATACTGAACGAATAAAAATTATTTTCCTAGCGTTGTGAAAACATTTACTTGAGTTTTACAATACTAAAAAAAAATTATAATTGGTTGAACATTTCGACACGTAATTTTTCGCTCTGTGTACGTCCGCACACGTACATGAGACACCAAGCATTTTGATCGTATAGACCTCTCAAAACACTTTTCCCACTATATTTTGTATAACATTTTTTTAACCGAGTCCGCAAACTTTCATTATTTATTTATTTATTTAATGTTCCATTTTTAAAGGGTCTTGTTAATTTGTAATTTATGGGACTTTTTAGATTTTTTTTTAAATCATAATAGTTTTTCTACATACTAAATTATCATTCGTAACTCCCAGCTTATTTATCCACTCTACTATGAACATAATTTTACAATAGCTATGAAAAATTTTAGATAAAATATAAAATAATCACAGTCATAATAAACACCGAAAAAAGAAATCATTAGAAAGAAATCCATATCTAATTTAAATATTATTTTTATTAATACGATTACATATTTTAGTTCTTTAGTTTTCTTTATTTTTGCTAACAAATACAAAAAAAATATATTCTACAAAAGTTAATATTGGCGAATAAGCCAATTCGAATGGCAAAATGGAACAAAGTAAACTTACATTTAAAAAAGCAAAATTCAAAACGTTTGGGATCTAGAGGAAACAATATACAAACATATACACTTAAAGTGGAACACATGGAAAGCCTTATGTTGCTTTGTTGGGAACTCAAAATAAAAGCCGCAGTTTAGTTTAAGTATTTTCATTTAATATACTTAATTTTATATGTATTATATGAAATCAATTGTTCCAATTTAATTTATATGTACCTTCATAATAAACAATAATAAGCGTTAAGTAAGTTCACTAAGGCCCGTTTTCACAACTTACCGATAGCTAAAAGTAGACTTTAACCGGCCTTATAAAAAGTGTTCTATTATTACAACTGTACTTTAACCTACCAGGTAGATTGAACCTTAATTAACTTAATCGCTCACTTAAGGTTAAAGTAAAGTTTTTGTAATTTAACAATTTTATAAGGCCAGTTAAAGTCTACTTTTAGCTATCGTAAGTTGTGAAAACGGGCCTAAGTATTTTTGTGAGGTGGGAGTAGCTGTTCATACAGTGCGAACTTCTGCTTTCAATGGGCACTGTTGCCTGAACCTTTGAGAAGGCGTACCTTAGTACGGGCACATTTAAATGGTCCCTTCGGTGTCCGGTTATGAGAGATTTCACTGTACATTTATATTTAATACTTTCTTAATGCGGGTTTGTTTTTATACCCACACCACAATAGTGGAGATGTTCTGATGTTGGTAACGCTTAAAAATTTAGTTCCTTGACCCACCTTTAGGTATACTGATCGACTGAGAGTCAAATTAACGACGTCCGTCCGTCTGTCTGTCTGGCTGGCTGTCCGTGTGCGCAAAGTACAGGTCGCAATTTTGGAGATACATATATTAATGAAATTTCGTAAAAAGGCTATAATTGGCACAGGGACCAAGCAAATCGGTCCATTATTCAAAATAACCCCCGTAATAAGGTCTTTGTGCCCATAAACCATCAAATTATCTTGGTATTTAGATTATATTTGGACTAAATTTATTTTATTGCAATCGAAATTATCTTCCGAATCATCTTCTCTCATACAAATACTACTTCCGAAAATACCTTCTAACGCCATACCTTTCTTTTAAATGTTGTTATTAACATAAAAACTGGCTATAATAACTTTTACGATAGCAACTATGTCATGACAAAATGTTGTCCTGCTAGATTCAAACTAACCGTAGCTCCCATATAAACCCCCTCCCTTCCTAAAATCACTTAAAAGCAAACCAATTCCATAGAGGTAAAGATATCTAAATAATAATAATTACTCAACTGGATAGTTTTGTTCTGCCGGGTCCATGATTGCCCATGGGTCCCAAATTGGTCACACTTGCAATAAGTTGTTCTTATATATTGTGGTGTAGGGTTTCCTAGGATCGGGCTTGACTGACTATACTTTCTTTCTTGTTTTCGTTATAAACTTTTTATTTTAACATTCAATTCAATATAATATCAGTCAAATATGCTCTCAATTATATATCGATAACAAATCGAATTGAAAAATATAAGATATAGGAATATAATAGTGTTAAATTTTCAAGTGCGGGAACGCTTTTTGGTAACAATGGGATCCCAATTTTAAGCACCTATAATTTTTTAATTCAAATCAAAAATTAAATAATTTGATTAAAGCTGTTCCAAAAAGATTTTATTAAAATTTAAACCACAAATTTTAGTATCAAAATTATTTTTTATTAATAAAAAACACATTGGGCAAGAAAATTTTGCATGACTGTTTGAAAATACTTTTCTTGATGTAAGGTTCATTTCCTTCTGTAATGCACGAGTAGTTTCAGGCTTGTTGACATTGAAATTATATTTTTAAAGTACAGTAAAAAGGAATCAAACTTTGCTAGATAACATGATTGATGGAGCCAATTCTTGAAATAATTTTTTCAGAGTTGTTTGTCAAAACTCAAATAATTGTGTTTACAACACTGAAAAAATAATTTCGATTCGTTTAGTATCGACTGAAAGAATTAGAAATAAAATTGCCTTCGATTCGAAAAAGTATTCGATTACAACTGCCAGAATTCGCCCCCAGTCTTACAAAGCACCCCATCTTCACGAGCAAAAATAAATTGGGCCCGTGTAGACTGCAGTTGAACATGTTTTGTTTTTGTTCCAACATTTGTTGGCATAACAATATCTAGCAGCAATGACATTATTGCCATATAAATAAACGCCATCCTTGTAAGCATCAAAGCCTTTAAACAAATTTTTTCTCCTTGCAAAATGGCGTTTCACCCAGTTGATTAATATTTAAGTACTTTTTCCATTTTGTATTGCCAATATCGACTTTTTGGTGTAAAAATCATTAAGTTAGTTGTACTTTTTCCGTATCACACTTCTCTAGTATCATAAACACACACACAAAAATATCAACCACCAAAATGTTATTTATCTCACAAACACTTTTCAATTATTTTTTATTTTTTTAGGATTCATAAAAATATAATTTAAATTTACGTTACTTTTTTCTAATTTCTAAACTTTCGTTTCTATTACTGTTCGTTATGTTAAAACTAAATCTGTTTTCCTAACATATTTTCAATATTCCTTTATGTTTTTTTTTTTTTTTTTTTTTGTTTGTTCCAAATTAATGCCATTTACATCTTTTTTAACTTTTAACATACAAACAACAATTAAAAAAAAGATATATATGTATATATATTTATATATATTCATGTATATATCTTCATATAAATATATAAAAAAAATTTTAACAAATTAGTTAGAATTTAAAACACTTCATTCCTAGGAAATAGAACCGATCCTGGACCATTTAAAAGGAAAAAATGTTTCATTATGATTACAGACACAAAAAAAAATATTATAAGATGATTGACAAAACTTTTACTTTTATAGAACTAAATTGTAACGTAAGAAAATAAAAAATATACTTTAGTCTATAAGTGTTAAAAAATCGAGTAAAAATTAAAGTTTAAAACAAGTGGAAAGTTTTTTTTTTAATATTTTGCTTTTCATTATATCGTAAGCTGAAATTCAAAAGCCTGCAAGCGACATAAAGTTCAAAATCGCCTATTTGTTTGATTGATCTCAGTCAGGGAAACAGGATCAGGATATGATCTAATGAAAAATACAAGTAAAAGTGCTTTATTCGACTAAACCGAATTTAGATACCTTGCACCACGGTTGGAAAATACCAGAAATTTAAATATGTATTACCAAATATACATATGTATGTATGTATGTGCATATTTATATAGTATTTATTAGAGTTGTCAACCGATTAAGAATAATTCGATTAATCGATCAAACAAAACCAAACTCTTGTTCGAATAATTTTAAAACGACGATTTTCGAATAAAAAATAAATCGATTAATTAATGTCGATTAATCGAACTATTTTTTCTTTTATTAAAATAATAAATTAAATAAAAGCTTAGAATATGATTAATTCTCATACGTTTTTAGTGATTTTATATAAAATGTAGGAAAGTTAAAAAATATTGTTGCCATAGGCCTGGCTGTAAATAATCTCAATGTTTAGTAAGCAAAAACCGTGTTGCGTACTCATAGTATTTCAAAAATTTATTTTATGTTCTTATTAAACAAATCATAACAAACAATTGAGTAGGTGAGTTGCAAAACTCGTTCGCTACAAAATTTAAAATTAACATTTCTTTAATATAGTACTCTTACTTGTTTTTAAATCAAACGTTAAAATATTTTCAAGAAACGGGATTTTTCAATTTCGGGTGAAAAATTTAGAAATAAACAAAAAGCTTAAAAATAAAGAATTGATTTATTTAAATCATATTTTGAAAGAAAAAAAAAATGTGACTATTTTGGTATATTTTTCTTAAATTAATATTTGCGTTAGTGCCACAATATTTTACCATTGAAAACGATGTAGTGGAAGATAATCCAACGACATCAAGAAATACGAACTTGGGCCAATGGAAAATACATTAAGAGAGACAGCGGCTGTTCTATAGAAGAATTTGTATTAAGAAGTTTAGCTGAAGATGGTAGGTCTGCCAACGCCTTTCGAAAATCCAGAGTAATATCGGATTATTAGGGAATTAAGGGTTTTGCGATGTCTTTAAGTAATACAACGATATAGAGTTAAAAAAGAAGAAGTCATTGCGGATGGAATCGAAGATTTTCCATAGTAATTTTTTTGTAAAAATAATTTTTTTATTCGTTATTCTCATCGATCAATCGAATAATTTTTTAGATTTAATCGTTTGATCGAACGACCTAAAACACTTATTTGAATTATTCGAACAAAGTTGAAAGGCGAATAATTGACAACTCTAGTATTTATCGCAAACTTGCATATCCATTTGAAATTACTAAGTTTTGTATATTTAGGCAAAAATATTAGCACAAACCCCACTTTTATTTTTAATTCAACTCTTTTCAAGAGCTTAACAATGGTATTATTTAAGATCATCGATGATAGATTTATGCGAAATTTTGGGGCATAAATTCTAAAATTTAACATTTGTTTATTTTTTTTAAATGTGTAGGCTTTATATTTTAAATCGGGATTTCCCCAAGTTAAAAAAAACTGCCATAGATTATTTGCTTTGTTAAAAAAAGTAATGTCCAGTGCATACTGTATGGTAAAGTAGTGCCTGTGGGGTTCCCGTATGCATCCGAACAAATAAAACGTGTTTGTCAGTTTTTCACCAAAAATAAATTTTTATGCCAACCGTCATGGTGGTTAGTAAACAACCAACTCGTTAGTCAAAATTATTAAAATTTTTACAATAAATAAGTTTTTAATAATGCAAAAATATGCGAAGTGTGCCTGAACGAGTTAAAGGCTTTATTAAATGTTTGTAATAAATAATAGAATTTTCTTTTAAAAATTTTGTCAATTAATCGGTTTTGTTTTTTTTTTTTTTAATAAATATAACCTCATAATTTAGGGACGAAAACTAAGGACAAAATCAACTTGTATTTTTGATCATCTTCTGAACGAATAAAAGAAGTAAAAAATAAATTTAGTAGTTTTTATTGTTTGTCCCGCAATAATCGATTTGGGTGAACCACAACATAAAAAATTTAGAGAAACTGGAAAAATTGTGTCATGTAGTCCATTTACGGCAAGCAAAGTAGTTCAACGAAAACAAATTAGAAAATCGAGCTAAAAATAAACCTGTTGACTGAAAGGTTACAAGGCATACCAGTGCCGCTGCGCTAAAAAAATATCAAAATAGTATAAAATTTCTCACGATACTTTGTGACGATGTAAAAAAGACCGCTCATGAAAAAAGTCAGCGGTATAGTCCTTGCAAAAACATACGTAGTTAAGCCCCAAGTGCTTATTTACTGACGATTCGAAATAAAAACATATTTACAAATTTATGCATTTTTAATGAACGTTTCAAACTAAACATACGTAGAGGTGAAAGTGCTGTGGGGCTGTATGTCCTCTTCGGGTGATAAAAACCTTTTATATATTATTGAAAATATATACTTTGTAGCAATATTGAAGTTTTTGATATTTTAGTTAGGCTTAGTTTCATTAAATTTTATTTTTATAAAATTATTTTTAGCGAAGGAAGGTATTTACAACATGAAATAATTTAAACATTTTTGATTATTTTATTCTTGACTGAACACGGGATTGAACTCGGGTCGAATTTACTAGTTTGAAAAAAACAACCACATTCTCATCATCACAGTAGTGCGATTCACTAACTTTTATAACGATAATCGAATCGTTAAAATATATATAACGATCATTTATCGAATATGCTATTCAGTAACATTTTTAACGATATTCGCTGTCGTTAAAAGTCAGCTGTTATTTTAAGCAATTTTTTGTCGATATTTTAGCGACAATAATTTAGGTTGTGTTTATTTAATCGATAAAATGTATTTTATGTTTAAAATAACTTACATACATACATACAAAGATATATCAACAAAAACAAAATCCTAAATTTAAAATTTACAAAATAAGCAAATTAGGAACAAAAACAAAATTCTAAATGTAAAATTCGCAAAAAAAAATATAAAACCACAAATTAACCCTTCGTCTTACTCATGAGTCTGGCCAGACCTTTTTCAATGTATTTTGAATGAAAAAACACGTGTAACACGGGGGTTAATTTTGTTGATTTTATTTTATTCTCTTTTGTGCTTTTCGTTTTTTTTTAAATTTTGTAGACAGAGATGTTACAAATAAACAGCTGTTAACAATCGTTAAAAAAAAGTTACTGAATCACACTATCGTAACTGCAAGCGAATATTTATATCGACAAATATAACGATTGTCGGATCGTTAAAAGTTAGTGAATCGCACCACAGAATTCTTTGCCGTTCTGCCGTTTGCACCACAGCGCACACTGGTTCAAGAGCGGCATTAATTATTTTTTCCATGTCTGTTGATCTACCTGTTTTTTCCACAGTTTGTAATAAACACTCTAATTATCATGTATCCAAAATATTAAGCTTATAGCTTTATTACTTTTTTGTCCAGAGACATTCAAAGTTGACCTAAGTGAATGCGTTTGAAATGGCCGTATAATATATGCTACTTTCTATCGCTTCATGCTTTTAAAATACTCTTGTAATAACACTACAATATTTTTTTTTTACAATTGGATGTTATAAATTATATATATGCAAATAAAAAAAAGTTTTGAAAATTAAAAAAAAAAATTCTTTTACTACTATAAATTGTCCAAAAATATTTATTTTCTCCAACTTCTATGGCTTGTATATATTGATCTCCGACGACCTCTAGCCCGAGACTTATATCAAATTAAAGCTTGAAGTCTCAGCTAACGATACTCAAACATTCAGCTGCCCATTTTTTCCCCTAAGCAATTCCGGTGTAAAAAACTAAAAAAAGTTAGGACAAATCCATGCCGAAATTCAAGGCTCTGAACAAAAAATTGTGACTCTACAATGGCTTTTAACTTTTGTGTTATATGGGAAGTGGGCGTGGTTGTGCACGGATTTTTTCATATTTGCAGTATTCTTTTATCACAACCAAATTTTAGTCCATGCCGAAATTCAAGGCTCTGAACAAAAAATTGTGACTCTACAATGGTTTTTAACTTTTGTGTTATATGGGAAGTAGGCGTGGTTGTGCTCGGATTTTTTTCATATTTGCAGTATTTTTTTATCACAAGCAAATATTGGTCTATACCGAAATTCAAGGCTCTACCATGTTTCCTTATATTTAATGCCGCCAATCGTATGAAGCTGTACCACTGTGCAGCGGCCCCTCTCAGTCGATAGTCAAACATCAATCTTTTCCCAATGGCAATGGTGAATCGAAATTAGCTGTAATTAATTATCCATTTTCAATTTTATTAATATGTTTTTCTTCTTTCTTTTTCTATTTTTCGTACTTTTTGTCAAGATTTTTGTCTTGAAGACTTTAGTACATTTGTTTTTACCTTTTTCGTCTTTTTTCGTTGACTTTTCTTTGTATAACTTGTGGGGCAAATTTATATATACATGCATAGAGCTTGTCCCATAGCAACTGTTATTACAATTGTGAGTTTTCCATTAAACTGATGGTTTTTAATTGAAGTTTTTGATATTTTAATTAGGCTTAATGTGCTGTTTTCACAACACAAGTGACTGAACGAGTAGTAGAATTTATATGAAACGCACTCAGTTATTTGAGTGTTTTCCATATAAAATTTACTAGACGTTCAGTCACTTGTGTTGTGGAAACAGCACATAAGTTCATTAAATTTAATTTTCATTAAATAATTTTTAGTGAAGGAAGGCATAAAAACACAAATGTACTTAAGTCTTGACAAAAAGTACGAGAAATAGAAATAGGAAGAAAAAAAAAACATGTTAATAAATGAATTAATTACAGCAAATTTCGACTTACCATTAATTATTTAATTAATTGATAATGAATGCTTTTCCGGTGCCACCAGGAGCATACACAAAATATTACTCCCTTTTATTTCTCTATATTAGCCAGAATGTGCCGATATATGTAATTTTGTTCATTCAGCAGTAACTCTTCATTCTCTCAGATAACTAATGTCATACCTGGTCTCCTCCCTAAGATGTTTTCGATTAACCAAATTTTCTACAGATCTTTTTGGTCGAGACAATCCGTTTTGTCCTAAGTTTCATATTGCTCGCGCTTGCATCCTCAACTAATGAGCCTTTGCGCACTAGCTTGCATTGCACTCTCCAGTACAGAAAATTAACATAACTGTTAATAGTCCTTGCAGATTCAGAGCAGAATCGCTCAGCTTAGCTTCTTCTAAAGAAGTGTCCCAAAGCCTATCGTCATCAGATGAATCGCTTTTAATCTTGTAACCAAGAAAATGTTATGATATTTAGACATACATATAAACGTATCCATGGATCGCATTGGCGCCTTAAAAATTAAGTTTTTAGAAAAATTGTAATGTTATCAGCACATTTATCGAAATTTTTGTTAATTTCTTAGCTGTTTATTTACCGATTTTGGAAGCATTACCGATCGAAAGGTATGTATATCATACATAAATACATATATTAGTGTTCGGTATAGGCTCCGGAAACTTTAATTTAACTGACGGGTAGACAGAAACACGGCCATCGTGATTTAAGCTTATATTATCATAGCTATCCAGAATATACATATTTACTTTATTTGGTCTACGATCAGTATTGTAGAAATTACAATTCGAACGACAACTTAACTTTGGCCCAACAATTTACAAATTAAAATTGGCCTTTTTGAAACCAAAAATTCTACAATTTAACAAGTTACGATTTATGTACTTATGTAAAGTAATTCGTTACAAATAAATGTAGCTTTTATCCATGAATCAAAAAAGCAAGATTGCGCACTCAGCCGTACAAAAAAATGTTCTACTGCGCATCTACGTCATTATAGACTAAATATGAGTGTTTGTTGTAAACAATGTAAGACACACACAAAAGCACGTACACAAAGTCTATTTCTTCGTCACACACAAAAATAACGTAACTGCGCAATGCGCAATCTTGTTTCTTTGATTCATGGCTTTTATCAATATCTAATAAAAAAATGTTGGCTTTAAGGTAAATTTAGGAGCGCGATTTCGAACATAAGCTAAATAATCAGGGCTGCCAGAAAAATCGTCAATTTCCTGAGAAAAAAATAAAAAATCGTCTTTCACGTTTTAAAAAATCGCACAACTTAAAGGTAGTTATAGTGCATTTACACCTACGCCATGAACAGGTTATAAGTTGGTTATGATTACAAACTAGTTTGAGAAACTTCTTTATCCATACAAATTATAAACACGTTTGTAACTCGCTTTTGAGATAAACTAGTTACAAACAACCAGTTTTTGTTAATGCAGCTCTGTTTTTTCAAATTTTGTTCTGGCAACGCTAGTAATATTTGACATTTCATCAAGAATAAAAAATTAAAGTGAAAAAAAATTACCTTTTTCTGTAAAAAAAACAATAAGAAAAATAAAATAAACAAAGAAAATTGCAAATTTATAAGAATTGTTAGTTTTTTTTTAATAAGGACAACGGAAAAAAGTTATGCATCAAAGTTTGTTTATAAATATTGGAGCTATAAATGTTTTGACTTGTCAAAGATAAACAACTTAACTGTCTTAAATGCTGATGTAAACGGTATAGTTTATGAAAGTCGCTTACGATCATAAACTAGCTTGAAAACTACAAGTGTAAATGCACTATTTGTTGAGTTTTTTTTTTTAACAATTTTTGTTCGATTTAAAAAAACATAACAACTTCGTACCCAGGTAGGACTTTATATCGTGTAAGAGCCAATGGAAGTCTCATGAAGATCGTTTTTGATCGTCGACAAGCACATTTTTTTAACGTAGAAGATGCCTTAAGGCTCAGTTAGCCGGGAGTTACAGTAACGTTGCAAATCAGCTGGTTCATTTTGTTGTATGTAAAGCAATTAGAACGATATTTATCTTTTAAGTTTATTTTAAAAAACAAAAGGGTGCTTGATTGCAACTGTGCAAATATGCACTACATACTAATTTTGCTCGTGGCTTTTTAGTGCAAACAAAGTAAAATAGATCAATTTGCAAATACGTACATTTTGTTGTTGTGTTGTGTAATTGTGTGTATTTTTGCACGCATTTGCATCGTTTGCGCACGCACTTTGGTTTCCCTTGAAAATTCCTACTCTATAGACTTTCTAATAACAAACAAATTTAATTGCACAACATATTTGGTTCATGCTTTTGTAGTGTGTTGTTTTGTTTCTACAACAAAGTTATACAAACACCATAGTTGTAAGATAAAATTTGTTGAAATTCGTCAAACTTTGCGAGTAAAAAAATCACGTCAACACTGTCAAATTGGGTTAGTAATATCTTGACAAAAATCGTCTTTGTAAAATAAACTAACTTCTATTAACAGTTTTAAGTTTTAAACAATTCAGTTTGTTTTAATTAAAATTTCAAAAAAATAAAGAAATAATAAATATCAAATCTCTGAAAATCAAAAAGTAATTTTTGCTCTTATTAACTGCGCATGGCAGTTTTTTTTACAGGCTATCGTAAATAAGAAGGAGCTGCAAGAGTTTTTTAAATATGAGAAATTGATTTTTTTTTTTAACTAACGTAAAACAGTTTTCTTACCAATAACAATGAAAATAAAATGGGAATTTATTTGAAACTTGGGTGGAATAGATTAGTTCATGAACATTGCCGATAGATTACTGTGCTCGTCTTGTATTGTTAAAAATGCCACACATTTGAGATGTAAACAAACGTTTTAGAAACTAGAATAAGGTATACATATAAGACTAATTAAGATTCATGATCAATGAAGTTCCATAATCAAAAATTATTAAAAATTCGTTGATTTTATTTCCTAAAATATCGAGTCAGAATGTATACAAAAATGTATATGATATCATTATGTATAGCCTGAATAAATGGAATTTCTAAAAAAAAAAAAAAAAAAAAAAAAAAATGATTTACTTCCGGTAGTAATTCAACTATTTTTGCATACTACATTATTATTGTGGAAATTTTTTAAATTTAATTTCATATGCAAAGAAAATAATTGAAATGAAAGTAAAAATTGACTAGCTTATGGATAAAGATCGGATGATTGATATTAACACAAAATATTGCATATTTTAATATTTTCGAAAACGAAAACTTTCGACAAGGAAAATGTCTGAAAATCGATGAAACTTAAACTTTATTCAAAAATTCTATAGCAAAAATGTTTATTATTTTCCAATGTCATTTTTATCATCTAAAATCCGACTATTCGTATTTCGATTTTAAAAATTCAAAGAAAAAACTCATACATTTTTTTATATGTCTGTGAATTAAAGAAAGTGAAATTCGTTTTAGAAATTGCAAAAAAAAAAAAAAAAATTCTCCATGTCGACAAAGACAAAATTTCATCGCCAAATAGATTTACATATAAATCGCCACATCTGATAGCCCTGTCCCTGGACAAATAAGTTTTCTAGGAATAATACGTTCGTTCACTTTGTTATTTTACTCTCAGAGTGGCAAAACCAACGAAAACTTCAAGCTTTTTTGATTTTTGAATTTAATCCCATAATGGATTGTTTTAAGTAATTTTTAGTGTTTTCGTACTAAAAATAAAAACATGAATTTAGTACGAGTTTTTTCTTTCTGTATACATCTCCTTAATATTGAATCTATTTGAAAAATTAGACAACCAAAATTAAAAAGCAACCCCTTTTGAATTGGACAAATTGAAAATATGTCTAAGTTTCTTTAAAACACACATACTTAATTTTATCAAACAATCCCAGCTGGAAATGTCACAAGTGAATCTGTACTGAATCACTATTGACACAGTCACCATAGTACTGCAGTACTATGACTTATTATACCCCGGGCAGTGTTATTTACTATAGACATTTTACATGTGCGTGTCATTGGAAGTCTACTACTGACGTTGATACTACTGACTAGGTAGTTCCTTTGGGAACATATCGCACTTGTTCAACAATAGTGTATTAACTCAAAATGTTTCTCTTTTCTTTTGTTGGAAAAAAAACGAAACGTTTTATATGTATTCATATCTAACCGCTGTAAAAATATCATGCTATTTGGTTTACTGTTTTATAATGAAACGGTTGGTTTAAGAATTCTTTCGCACATATGCGTTTTATGTAAAATTAAAAATTGGTTTGCTTCTACTGAATTTTTTAATTTTGAGTTAATACACTATTGTTGAACAAGTGCGATATGTAGACATTGGAACCGAGGAATCACTAGTACATTTTAGTAGATATACGAATACGAAATCATAACAATCTTTTTTATTATTTCTTCAACTTTATCGGTTATTATTGATAAAATCTTTTTAAAGTCAAAATATAGTGGCAAATGTAGTGTAGTGTAGACACTTCGTTGACAACGCCACCAAAATAGTCGACAAAACTGGTGACTTGGAGACACTTGCACCCAGGTTTCCTTCAGGGATGTTATTTTTTTTTTTTTTTTTTTTTTTTAATTACCAAAAACTCAAGTCCCTTTTTTGTCAATTGAATTTAAATCTCCGGGAAAAATCTAAATCGAATAAAACATTTAGTTCTTGTACGATTTTTTTATTTCATATGTTAAACATTTTTCTGAAAGCATTAAAAAAGTAAGAAAGCCTGACCATATAATGCATTACACCGCAGTTTTTACGGACATATTGAAGGATAGTGTACTCTATTTCAGGCCAATGGGACCCACCAAAACAAATTTATCTTATGAGGGTTATATTTTTGGTCCAAATTTAATCTAAAAACAAACATTTTATAAGCTTGAGCTTTTTAAATTTGAATAAATTAATGATTTCTGCCACAAGTTTTTGTGTTCTGTTTTCATTTCGCTTGAAATCATTTTTAGAGCTTAATAAAATGAAGCAATTAAGATATTGTTTTTTATTTAATTTTTGTTTATCTAAAAAAAAAACTAATAATGTTGTGTCTTTTAAAAATTTCCTTTGTTATGCTTACCAACTTAATTACAAATGGATAAAACAAAATATATACATTGTAAATATATAAAAAACAATTATAAAATCAAACATAAAATACATAAAACAAAAATGCAACAATATGTGGACAGTCCAAGTTTAAGCTCCTTAAACAATGCGGCAAATGCAAGCACGGGAATTGGGGGTGTGGGCATGAGCTCAAGCTCAATGATCAATACGGTTGTGACAGGTATTGGAGGCACTGTTATGCTACCAAACTCATCTTCTTCATCCTCGTCATCATCATCGACATCATCGTCCAATCATATGCACCTGCTGAATGCGGCCGTACAAGCTAGTGTCACTGGATCGGTAGCATCAAACTCACAATGCAGTACAAATGGCACAAATAACAATAATAATAGTAGCAACAATATTAATAATAATAATAACGTCAGCTTAAGTCAAACACACTTGCATCCAAATAATAGTGGAGGAGGTACAACGAATTTAAGTGGAAGTAATTGTGGTGCTAACGGGGTTGGTGGTGGTACGGGAGGACCCGGACCCCAACAAGCCTCTCCCCAAGCTCCACCCACATATGTGAATTTGTAAAGTGTCTAAAAAAAATCGGAAATCACACAAACCCCCCACCCCCACCCCCTCAAAAAAAAAAAAACAAAAAGTATATACGTATATATGTATAGATCGTAACTACCCCTCAACAACAACAACAACAACAACTTGCTCAAAATGACATCAAACCTTCCTTTTCCTACTCTTTCTGGGAAAATGCAATTTAAATTTTTGTTTAAACTTCAGTAGCAGCTCAAATTATTTGATCTTCGTGCTCTATATTTATCGTAGGTGTTGTTAAGACATTTTTCAATTTGTAAACTGTTTTCGTTGTATTTTGTTTTTTTTAATTAAAATTTTCTTGATGTTAATTAAATTAATCAGTTTTTAAGTTTTTTTTTTTATTAATGTTTGTAAATGTTGTTTTTGATGTTGTGTCTACATTTTCACGCTAAACACTTTTTTATTTAAACATTTTTCAAAATATAAAACAAAAAAAAAACAAAAAAAAAGACAGAAACAAGTTAAATATGGTGTCAACAAAGGCAAGCAATTTGATTATTCGTCGATATGTTGACAAAATATGCTTAGAATTTTACATTTCAACTTGAAACATGTGAAGCAAAAAAGTTTTTTTTTTTTTTAAGTATTCAAACAAAAAAATAAAGAAACTATAACGCTTTTTAGCAAGGCTCGTGTAGAAGGTCCCGAATTCGACTTTTTCGAATTTGAGCTTTTCAGTGATTCAAATACATTTCATACAAATGCAACTCGTCACAATACTTTAAAGCAATAATAACAAAGATTCAGGTCTTACAAGCAATTTTACATACAGTTTTTTTCCTGTAAAGTTGCAATTATGTGAGACTAAAAATATGTAAGTTGACTGTACCAAATTGTTTTTGTTTCAATTCAAGAAAAATCTTACATGTTTAAAGCTTTTAAATAACATGCCTAACCCTCCGAGGAACGGTAACTTTTAATTCGGTCGTTGAGCGGTAAGGTCCGTAGGGACCTTATATGGAAATGCATTAAATTTTGCTAAAATTTATATATAATTTAATTAATTTTGATGTTATTATTTTGTTATTATTTTGAATATGCATTTTAAACTTTTGTTATAAAAAATTCAATACATTTTTTAGTCATTCATATGAAAATTCAAACAAGGTCCCTACGGACCTTACTGCTCAACGGCGTACTAAAAGTCTTTAAAATAAAAAATAAAATACTCTGCAAATAAGAAATCTCTTGGAATTAGTATTAAAACACTAATAACACTCGAATAATAGAAGTCATGAAATATTTAGCCATTCTCCCCATCCGTTTTTAAATGACACTTGTTTAAAAATGTAAAAAGTTTAGGGGGACCTTACCGCGCGTCGGAGGGTTAATCATAGTAGACACTACAATAACAATATGGTTGCGGCAAGCACAGAAACAGAAATGTGATCAGAATATCTTTGTTTGGCGAATAATTTGTTTTTGTATGCGAGCGATCACAATCACTTAAGTAGCGATTCATAACACTGTGCAACAATTAATTTCAATTACAATAAGGATTCCATTACAAATTAGATGGTTTAATTAAGTTTGGCAACTATTGATTAATAAAAAAAGCTCAAAATACTCAAACTTTAAAGGCCTCGTTACGCGTACGTAAATGTTGGGGACAAGTAATGCATGTTTGCAAGTTGTTCAAAATACGTAAACGTTTCAAGGAAGAAGACAGAAAATTTGTCAAAATTTTTTAATAATTTGATCGTTTTATATAAAAACCTTATCAATAAACATAAACAAACATCAAATTCTTTAACAACTGATTCTTAAATACGGACAAAAAAATTTATTTTTCTTAGGTTGATCCGCAACGCAACGCCGCGGTTTCGTAAGAGTATCCATTTATACATACGTAAGCAAAACGGAACAAGGTAGACGTAAACGTAAGAGTAATGACGGCTTTATCCTTGCAAATTTTTGCGAACTTTAATTAATTTAAAACGAATTAAATTTGACATTTAAGCTTACAAAGTTTGCAAAGCCCTTAATAAAAACTAAACGACTTCAATTATCTTTAAAGGATCTTCTATTAAAAAAGAAGGATTTTGAAAGTTTTTTGAGTTTCTTAAAAACTTGGGTAAATATTGCTCCTTTATTGCAACATAGCCATATATCAAATATCTATGTGGCAATAAAGGAGCGATATGTTTTCTCAAAGGTCGGTCAGTCAACTTTCATATCTCATATCTCGTTGTAATAATTGAGCTTATAACAGTTTGTCGCACAGTGTAATGTCAAATAAAGAAATAAATTGTCATCAAGTTAGTAAATTTAGAATCTATCATAGGATAAACAAGCTCGATGCCATTGCCATAGGATAGGAAATTTAAAGGCCGAATAAAGATAATAATATTAGGGAATTTTGTTTAGGTAGGTAAAAATTACAGGTACAAAAAAACTTTAATAAAACCTTTTGTAAAATCTACAAATGCATTAGGAATGCCTGGGACAAACTTATCGTTTTATAAAATAATCTCCTAATAAACATCAGTTAGTTACTTATTTAGTAGATGTTTGAGGCTTCATTTTTGTGTTTTTATTTTTGCGAAATTTTGAAATGCTTGAATGTTGTTTTCGTTTGTTAAATACTCAAACAGTTCTAAACAATTCTTTTGTGTTAAATATAATTAATTATGTATAACTTTTTTCCTTTAAAACTTTTATTTTTAACTATTAAATTAATCAAAAACAAATTGTTGTTTGGATGTTTATCGTCTGTTGAACTGTTGCAAGTTTTTCCTTTGGTATTTCTTTATATTGGCATAAGGAAAATTATTTATTTATTACTCTTTACATGTTTAGAAATTAAATATTTAATTTCACAATATATTTTTTATATTTTATTGATTTTTCTTTTCATAAATGACTAGAGCAGCATATTTTAATTATGAAAAGAAAAAAATATAAAAAATTCGGTTAAAAATGTTAACGCACTCCACCCCCACCCATCCTTCTGAGTATTGCAAATTTTATAGACTTCCCCACTTTAAGCGGAAAAGGATCCAGTATAACTATACAATGTTTGGAACAAATTTAATTTAACTATGTTATGATAAGCCCGATTGTTCTTTATAACATTACAATTTCTGAAGAAATAAAAATATTTTCCATCTTTAAAAAAAAGACTACTTAAAATGTAAGGCCATGCAAAAGTTCCAACATTCTAAATTCAGAACAAAAAATAAACAAAACATTTTTTAATAACTGCCCGATTTAAAAAAACTATGCCGGGAATTTAAGGATGAACTTTTTTAGAAATACAATATTTTTCGGATATTAAATTACAGATTTTAAAGATAGTGTCCTTCTGAACTTTTATATGTAGAAAGAAATATTTTAAAAAATTTGGAATTAAAAAAAAGTTGCATTCTGCTGCAACTGACACAACCGACTCAAGAAACAGTATATCCCATAACTATTTGGTTAAAGCATTCGCACTCGGGCAATCGCAATGATGCAATCACAATTGTAAGCGACTGGATAGGCTGGCCGGTCGCACCGCGATAGTAGTTTTTTTTATTTTACAGCACAATGCACCTCCTGAAACTGGTATACCTTTTTTGTGTGGCAGGATTTGGATTGATGGATTTATCCTATACAACATAGAATTAAATTTAACCGGGTCATGGAGTACCCATGCAGATACAAAAAAAGAATCATTTTCAATTTGTCTACAATATCTTTTCTTTGTTCTCATCTCCTCATTTTTTGATGACTGCATTTACATTGTACAACAACGCGAAAACATCAATCTCATGCAACTCAATGGTCTGGTCGTGTGAGTTGGACTGCATCAGTTGTAAGCTGCCTTAGTCTTTCAGATTTCCCTTTCCGCAACAAAAACAAAAAAAAAACCGAATATTTTTGGCCTCTTTTCATTAAAAAGTCTTTGTACAAGAAGGAAACAGTTTTTTGAAAGCAGTTTAAAGAAGTATGAAGGAGAGTGTATGAGCTTTCAGTTCAAAAAAGGGATTTTACTATTTTGCTAAGATTTTTCCTAAAAATGAATAAAAAAACGACTATTTTACTCTTGTTTTATGTAAATGCTTTTTTTTTATTTTTTTTTTTTAATAATTTTTTTTCTGATTTTTTGCATGTTGCGGAATGTAAAAAATTGCATGATTGTTTTTAAGAAAAGTTTTAAATATTTTGATTTTATTTTTTAATTTAAAATATATTAATAAAAAAAAGAAATTTAAATAAATTTTGTTTCGATATTTTTTATGATATTTAATAATTTTATGTGTTTTTTATAATTTAGGCGCAAAAAGAAGTGCATACGCTACATGGAGTCCGTTGGTGGGTCGGGGGGTAGTGGTGTTGGTAGTGGTAGCACGAAAGATGACCTTTGTGCTGATTTAGATGATGGAGACGCTCAACGTAGTGATGAGGATGAAGATGAAGACAATGACCATGATAATATGGGCAGCTGTGGTAGTGGTGATGATAATGCGAAGGGTCGGGAGGAAGATAATGAGTCTTTGAGCCATAGCTTATCAAGTCCAGGAGGTTTAAGTGGTTTATCTAGTTTACAAAGTCCTTCCACTAGCTTAGCCAGCCCTTTGAGTTTACTGACAAGTCCAGTAATGCCTCATCAAGGCAATAATAGCTTGTTAAATACCCCAGTTAGCGAACAATTGCAGCAGCAACATCAACAGCACATGCAGGTTTTACAGGCCCAACAGCAACATTTAAACCAACAGTTATTGCAACAAACCAAATTACATCATCAGCAGCAGCAACATTCGGGGATTTTGCAACAGCCTCAACAACCCTTAGGGGTCTCCAACTCCAATACACTTACTGCCGGAGTTTCGGCTTATGATGCTAGTTTGCTTAGCTCTAACTCTGGAGTAGTCTCCACGTTATTACCCACTTTGTCTACCTCTTCTTCATCATCATCGGGCTCAGTGTCGGGTTATAACTCGGCTAGCTCTTGTTCCACCAGTACTTCATCCACTTCTTCCCCAGCCTCTTTATCGGATCGAATGGTACGCTCCTTACTCAGCGGTAGTCCGGCCATGTTACTAAGCAATCGTATTGGCCATATAGCCATGGGTTTGGCCATGTCCAGCTCTAGCAATTCCAGCACAACTAACAGTAACAGTATTAATCATGATAACTCATACAGTTGTTTTGGTCTGGCTACAACAGCAGTATCTGAAGTTTCCGGTCCACATATCACTACATTAACAAATCGATCCTCAGCAATAACTAGTCTAGAAAAAGCTATGATTTCAACGACAACAACAGCTCTTACATCCTCTATATTAACAAATTCAGCATCTGCGGGCTCTTCACCGTTACCCAATCCCACAAATAATGATAATTCTAGTGCCAATAATCATAATAGTCATTTATCGATACCTCTGCAAAGAAATCCAATTGGAGCCAATCCTCGAGATATTAATAACCCTCTGAGTATAAATCAGTTAACAAAAAGGCCCAGAGAAGAAAGCAACGGACCAGCGAATAGCAGTAGCGCATCCGTACCTAACCTCATCTCACCAATAACATCAACTTCAACAACAACAGCCAATTCGCAAAACCCACCAACACATCATCATCATCATACAATTAGCCAAGCAGCCATAACACTACCTCCTCCACTACACAATCATCATCTTCCACACCCACATCATCCAAATTCAATGTATAGTAATAATTTCTCACAACATTGCCAACAACAATTCAAATTTAATCAACAATTGGCTACGGCGGCCAAAGCGGTAAAAGCCATGGCCAATACAACCAACATTTCAGAGACCCAAACTACTCGAACCAGTAGCAATCTCGAAGTCAATCGTCGTCCTACCACCGAGACTACAACAACAACGAATGAAAGTGGTGCCATAAGTGTAACATAACTCCAAATTTCCAAAAAAACAAGCAACAAACAAAAGCTGCTTCATTTTCCTTCCACCAATTTTAATTTAACTATTCGAAATTGGTGTTTATTCAAAAACTCCAGGCATTTTAACAAAAAGTTACCTAAAATTTTACATTTTAATTTCAAATTTAAATTTTTTAAACCAACTAATTAAATTTGCATTTGTCGATATAGTGTATGTTACATATGTATGTATGTATATATATACATATATATATATACATACATTTTTATATATGTATATATATAAGTAGGTATATATATATATCTTTATATATGTTATTTATTATTAATAATTTTAAATTAAAATTTTAGTTATTATGTTTACTTATTAATTACATGTCTTCCAACTTTTATAAAACACTGTCTCTCTCTCTCTCACACTCTCTCCTTCTTATCTCTCTCTCTCGATTCAACCTGAATTTTTGTTAGAGTCAATATATTTCCCAGAAAAAAATACCAGGACGTTTCAATAAGTCCTTGGCATTTTTTGAATAAAATTATTTTAGTTTCGTAAACTTTAAACATTTTTGCTAATTTTTTTTTAAATCTTTAAATTAAAAAAAACTTTTATTGAGGTTTTAGAAAATTTAATGGCCAATGTCTTAAGTAGTCGCAAATAAAAGATTGTCCTACTTTTCAAACTCTAAAATATCAAGGATCCTTAATGATTAATAAAAATCGACTTAAGTACTCTGTTTTATTATTTTTCTTTCTGAAGTTAAAAGTCCACTCACTCACTTTTTATTGGCCTGCTCGTTGAACGTTAACAATTTGAAGAACTGTCAAATTTGTATTAAAGTTATAGAAAAAAAATAACAATTACTTTAGTTCATAAGAATCAAAAAATCGGCACCTCAGGACTTTGTCTTAGGATCTATGTTTAGTACTAAAACGCGATTTCTTTAGTCGTCACTTGGAAAACTAATCAAAGTAACAATCGTATATTTTTTTTTTTGCTTTTCTAATCTAAATTAAATTTTAGTCAGTTCTACTTAAATTTTACACATCACTTATACGGTTGGCTTCTAGCATGTTCTACGAAGGAAAGCAGGCACAACTTTTGATAGGCAAGGTAAAAAAGGGTTCTATTCTTTGAAATCCAACATTCAATAATGTCGATTTTCGTGTTAAACCAGAAACAACGGATAACAATAAACTAGACCTATTAAGCGTTGGCATACTTCTCGACAGAGCACAAGGATTTTCTTCCCTATGGTATAATATCACCGGCTGCTTCGCTAACTTAAGCTTCTAAGCTCGGGATTTTAAAATTGAGGATTAAAAAATTCGGACTTTAAAGTTCAAGATTCAAAATTCTAAAAATCAGGATTTAAAACAATTAGGGCTTTTGAATCTATTCCAAACTATTTTGTTAAAGCACTCTTCCCAGAGCTTGACAATAATGAATCCAGCCAGCGTTTAAAAAACTGCAGTCAAAGTAGAAAACTGGCATTTCATCCACTTCTTCGTTTGTCATTAGCCAAAAAAAAAAAAAAAAAAAAACTGTTGCTATTACTTTTGATTCATTAAATGTAAACAGTCGCTACCAAACCAACTCAAAAAGTGAAAAGTTGTACACAAATTTTCGTTTTTGTTTGACAGTTTTTGGTTACGACTGCAGTTTTTTAAACCCTGAATCCAACAACTTATTGATTTTAACACACCAAAAAGTGTCATAATGTCCATAAACGATGTGTTATGCCATCCATGGACGTTATGACATTGGACATTATGACATGTCCCCTACTAAGCTTTACTTTCCACCGTCCGCCAATTCTTTTCAACCTCGTAAAACAATTATAATCTTTCAAAAAAAAAAAAAAAAAATATTAAATCTCAAATTTAAATTTTTATCAAAGATCCTGCAAGTGCTTTCTTATCCGATTTCTTTTAGCGAGGAGAAAAACTTAGTCATTTTTTTTAAACATTTTAAATTCTAAATATATTTTATTGATTCTGTATAAAAAGGTACATTTGGAAAACTTTAATCGCATTTTGCCAAGTTTGATTTTTTTTTTTTGAGACATGACTATGCATGTTGCAATTAAGGAGAGCGATATGTATGTGTATGTCCCTTGTGTTGCATGAAATTATTAAAAATAAATGAATTTCTTGTATGGACCGAAATAAAATGTCAAATGAATCGAAATGCTTAGGAGGGTCTTTTGAAGTTATTGAGATTTAAAGAAAACTAATAATTAAAAATAATTGTTTACTAGTAAAAAACTACTGCACAATCTGGCGTAATTATTATTAAGATCGTTAAGAATACAATACTGCTGTAATAAACCGAACGATGGCTTATTAAGAAATCATACCAGAGGTGAGTTTTTATTTTACGCTTGCTGCAGGGATTGTTTAAAATGTCTGGAGCCAAAAATATATTGAACAATGGAGGAAAGACAAAGACAATTAAAATTGTGTTAAATAATTTTTTAAAGTTTCTGTCATTTTCTCTCCATTCTCAATAAATTTTGTGTACAATTTTAACGCTGGGCTACAAATATAGCGTGAAATCTCTTAAGATCAACTTTTTTTCCAAAGGTTTCATTTATATATCGCTGGCTTAACATGTAAAGGCTCTAAGTCCACTTTTTAAGAAATTGAGATTTTAATGCAGTAATGTGCAATAAGTAAAAATACATTGTTTACAAAGAAAAAATTACTGTTATCTCTTTTTTTGTTGTTGTTTTGTAGTGATGAGCAAAAGCGCTAAGTCCAACTTATCACAAGAAAAAGCTCTAAGTCCCAATTAAATGTACAGTTTAACAATTTCTCTCAAATTGTTTCATCACATGTATTTTGATTGTTTTTGTCTCTCCTGTAAAATTTTCAAATATGGACTTAGAGCCTTTACATGTTAAGCCAGCAATATGTATATATGCAAACTTATAATTATTATTATTTTTTTTTTTCAATTTTCCATTCACAAATTTTGTGATCACTGTTCAAAATAAAACCAAATTTCTTTCCTTATTAACTTTTTTATTCGATTTTATAATTCCATAAGATTTTTAAATTTCTGGCCACCTGTTATTTTAAAAAGCAATACTTTTGTACTAAAATACAAAATCATGTTCTAATAATTCGCAGCATTCCGCTGTTTTAAAGTACATCTACAATTAATTTTTCTGATTTTCATAAACGATATGTTAAGACTGAATTAATCTTTAAGCTTAATTTACGTTGCATAACAATACAAGTATTTAATTGTTTACAAAATTATAAATTAGAATAGACACAGAAAAAAAAATATTATCTATTAACACAGACTAGACTGCTGGACAGACACAGGTTTTCTGTAACTGAGATTTTGTTTCAGTTACAGATTGTCTTAAAATCTATCCAAAAAGTGAAATTTATTTTAAAAATTTTGCTTCTATTGGAATAGAAGCGAAATATGTAAATCATTTATTACATAAATAAAATTTTTACTGCTAAAACTCTTTAGGTTCCAAAAGAGATTATACATCTTTATGTTTTATGAATATATTAACCAATATTTATTATACATTACGCAGATGTTTTGAAAATTAAACCTCCTTGGTTGTAAAAAAAATGTTAGCCACATATAACTGCCAAAATATTTTAGGTTCAAATGTTTTTACCTGGAACAATAACATTTTCTTCAATAGCAATGTTGTGAAGTACTGCTAGGGCGATAATCACTGTTTTTCCTGTTGCCAGATAAACCGTCAACCCATCTAACAAGCAGCGAAATCGTTGCTTCCAAAATTATATTAGTTCTCCTGTTCATTCTGTGGTTTGGATAGTGGGATGAATAATTAAGTCTGCAGCTTATATCTTGAGTCTCCCAACAAAATACCGTCCGGGAAATTTTTAAATGTCTTGAATTCTCTCATTAGGATTGCTTCCTCTATATGAGATGAAGGCATTTAATTTTTCTATTGCCCCAGCGATCGAAGGCACGAGCCACTTTGGCTGAAATTCTACACTCTGTTGCTTGAGAGAACCCATGAAGATCGGCCGCATCATCCTAAATCTACAAATTGTTTTTTTAACTTTTTACAATTTAATCACTTTTTTGATATCTCGAATATATTAAGAGATATCGAGTTCTAGCATTGCCTGATATCCTTAATTTTACAGTTCTCTAAACATAGTGCGTTACTTCATTCGTCACTTTTTGTACTATGAAACAAATTTTAAATGCAAAATTTAAAATAATATTGTTTGTAATTGCTGTGCTGCATGTTCCATTCAAAGCATGCAGAACAAAACATTTTTGTTCCGTGCGGCAAGCCAGTAACCAACACACGATACACTATGTGGTTTCTACTTTGTGTTTGCTTCAACAAATACTTTACCTATTTCGAAGACATTTTCAAATATAAGGGTAATGAATGGTAAAAAAAGGTTTGCATTATTTGAAATAAATCTAAATAGCTTTTTACACTTTATGCAAAAAGTTAAAGTTTCAACAGAAAACCTATCTCGCGACCCACGTTATTTTTAGCAAAAAATCTATCGAGCAGTTTATATATAAAATTAATTCAACATAAAAAAAATGTATGCTTATTAAACTTTTTTATTAAAAAAATAATAGGACAAAAATGTTTAATTTTTCGTGCAATAATAAAAATTTTATGTAAACAAACATTGATTATTAATCGCTTAAAGTAGGGTAAAGGCTACAATAAATATTTCAAATTTATAAAATGTTTATTAAACGTTTAATAGGCTATTAAACATTTATAAATACTCTTTTTTCGACTTTTGCTTATTAATGACTTATAAAGCTGTAATGATGCGTTTATGAATTAGACTGCTAGTATTTGCATTACAGTCGTGCAGTCTGCTAGACTTTGCTGCTTAATTTAGCATAAAGAATTTCGATTATGCTCCAACATTTTTGTTTAGAACTTTGCATTTAAGTACATTAAATTTTTGTTAAAAATAGCTGCACTTAAAGAAAAGCTTCGTATTAAATCGGATTATTCTTCTCTTAAGAAATGCCCTAATCATGGTGATTGATGATATTATTGGCCATTGAATTATTACACGGCATATTACAAGGAAATTTCACATTGTTATAGGAAAATTCAATTTATATATGAAGTAGCATTTAACAAAATTATATTTCAATCCCAAGATAAAAATTCTATGGTATAAATGTTTTTGTTTATCAAACGAAATGAAAAAAAAAATTTTGCTCTAAACTGCTGTCAAAAAATAATTTAAATCAGAAATAAATTGGTCTTGAAATTTTTTTATAGAACCTTTTAAGTCGGAGCAAAGCACAAAAATAAAATTTTGAGAAATTTATGCTTGCTCTTATTTGCACGAACTTTACCCAAAAATTAAAGAAACAGAGCTTTTTTTTTCTTATAAGTTGTCGTGTATGAAAGCAACTGATGTGGTAGTTGAACGATTTCAGTCACTTTTTTGGTTTGCCCAGTTGGCCAGATTGCCGTTACGGCATCGCCGTCGATGATGTATGTACGACTTGTCCCCTGTCGTAAATGGTTTCTAGAAGAAAATTTACAGGAAATCGTCGTGCATGACAGTTTGGCCGACATTATCTTATAAGTTGTCTTCTATAAAACTCTTTGTAGGGCAGTTAGAGCGACGTTGTCTTCCATTAAACTCTATGTGGGACAGAAGGGGCGACATTGTCTTTTAAGTTGTCTTCTATAAATCTCTATGTAGGACAGTTCGAGCGACATTGTCTTATATATAAGCTATTGACCATAAAGTTTTCTTGCTTGGTTTTCTTACAATTCTCACATTCTTTGTTTCCAATTGTTGATTAAAATATCTACATAAAATTTACAAATTAGTTCTAACCAGTAGAGCCGAAAAATGCTGATGAAGTTATTTGCGGGCTGGAAAATGGATTTCATGCAGTTAATTCTGCACTGTCAACTTTAGAATTGCTTATAAGAGTCGAACATAAAACATGTAACAGAAATTAAAATTCCGACTATACTAAAAACCTGTCTGAAATGGATAACTATATAATAATTTTTTTTCGCGACACTTGTTCGAAAATGTCGTTGTCGATTTTTTCGTGCTATGCCTCACATGTCGTGCAGCAATTAGCATTGTCGTGTATCCGTGTTCGAGGATTTCATAAAGACGTGGCCAACTGGGTACTGCCCCAACTGCAAATTACTGTGTGATTAACGAGAAAGTACTTTTTAAATTAGTGTAAGGTGATGCTGCGAGATGCGATTAGGTATGAAGGATAATGAACTTAGGAAATTGTTACAAAGGTAGTTAAGTGGGTGTTGCAGCAGCCAAATCATGAATGAAAATTTTCCTTAAAAAGTGTCATAGTTGTTCGTTATATATACATTGTTACGTTACTAACATAACGAAAACTTATTGGTTTTTTCCCTTTATAATAAACATTTGAGTTCTTTCAATTGCAAATCAAAATCAAATAAACACTTATATAAGAGTCTGAGCACAATATAGCGATAATTTATTGCGGTGCGATTTTTTATACGATTTTGAAGCAAAGAATCGCAGTGCGGGACGGCATAAAATTAAAATCTATTTTAATGATGAAACAGAACTGGGGCTGATACCATGTGCACACGGACAGCCATATTCGTTTTTCGCTCTATTATTCCTGTTTCGCGCCCCAAACATGATTGAAACGATTTGATTTACCATACAAAATTTTGAGAGCAAAACAGGTCGTTTCATTTTGAAACAGGCTGCGAAGCAGGAAAAATGTACTATCATCTCCAATTTTGATAACAGTTATCGTTAGTTTATCTGAACTAGCTCTCAAAAAATATCAAAACAAAGAAAAAAATAAAATAAAAATTGATCTTTAATAAAATAAAGTGATAATTATAATATAATAATATTAATAAAAGCATTAAATAATATTTTCCTTAGTTTTATTTACTTTTTTACCTATTTAAAAAAAAATCACACTAACAACACAAAAAAAATGTCAAATTGAAACAGGAATAAATCGTATGAACAGCTTGTTTGGCTATCTAGTTTCAGAGAGCGAAACCAGTGGTTTCTATCGTCGTATGAACATAGCATGAACGATGTTGTTCATACAGTTTGACATAAAATTATGCCAGAGAATGTGGTCGAGAAATGAAATCAATTTTATTTTGAGGACGTTTTTTCTAATGCGCTCACATATAGACACTTATTCTCTTAACAATATACTTTCATACTTTCATCCAATTTCATACATTTTATAAACAAAGAAAAATAAGAACAAAAGAAATGAGAGAGAATTTGAAGTTACTGCCAAGGCGAATTCATCCCAGGTAATCTCGGTACTACAACAACTACAACGCATACAAAAACCACAAGCAATTTGTTTTTGTAAAATCATTGTACAATGTCAAAAACAGAAATAAAATAAAACAGAAACAAAGATAATAAAAGAGAATAAGCAAAATTTTGACATCCAACACTGATTGTAGCTAATATCAGCAGGGCTTTTAAGACCACCTGTAATAAATTCGCCTTGGTTACTGCCGACGTTTTAATTATGGGCTTTAGAATTTTTTCCTGAAGTTGAAGACTCAATTCAGGGGTCTAATCACCGCATTCGATACTTTCGTATCGAATAAACTATCGAATGTTTTTGCATACGATAGACACTGACGTATCGAATGAAAACTCGAGATATGTAATGTCGAGTTACTCGATATCGAATGCTTTTATTTCAAATTCAATAAATTTCATTCTATATCGAGATTCATGATACCAAAATAAATAATTTCGATCAATTTTTCTCGATATCGTATGCGGTGATTAGACTCCTGTTTTATCATTTATTTTCATTGCGGACCAAATTCGCCTTGATTGCGTACTTTGTTGTTCTCACAATTTTTGATATTCTTTCTCTTTCTGATGTTGCCAAAGTTTTTGAATAATTGACGATGTTCACAACATAATTGTATGCACAAATAAATGAATTAAAATGTTAACAAACAATAACAACTATTGCCGTCGTCGTCTTCCGTTGTATTATGTTTATTTTTCTTTTCCGCAACGAGAAATCGCACCGCACCGCAAACATTGTGTTTAGACTCTATCTTATACTATAAGTCATTCCCACAACCTTAACTTACAGCTTTTATAAAACAATTCACAGCCTACTATTGCAACTTACACTCTTCAATGTCGGAACTATTTCTTACTCTCAATGCCATCTTTTGGTTTTACTATTTGCATGTAATGTCACCTACATTATTATGTTATTAAACATTATGCATTAACACTGCTGCATTACTAATTTTGATGCTCTTACTTATGTTTAACGGTTTTTTTAACATTACATATCTACTAGAATATTCTGTACGAATATTTTTTTTAACATTACATTTTTTACTAGAAGATTGTGTACAGTGATTTTAATACTAGAATTACGCCATAACTAATCCAATAACAAATTAAACTAATAAGATAACTATTATAAGATAACTTAATTAACTTTCGTAACGAAATTATAATTTAAAAATTTCCGTTGTCGAATGTTGCATCCTGCGCGTTTGGAACTTGCCTTTGATGGGAAAATTAAAAAAAAATATTGTATATAAGGGTTATATCTGGGTTAAATCTTGAATTTTAAAAAAGTTGTTGGTTACTTTCGTACTTAAACAGGAGGTGGTGAAACCCATTGGCATTTTTTCAATGTATCAAAATTAACGGCCTTTAGATAACTAAACTTATATGTATATGTGAATATTATTAGTGCACTATTTCGGGGAGAGAAACCAAAACAAAAAATTGTAACCTGATACTAAGAAAATGTAATACAAAGGACAAAAAAATAATAAAAATAAAAAATAAATTTACCCTTTTATGATTGATAGACTTAAACTGTAACTAAAATCGAATTTATTTTATACACAAAACATAGAACAAAATCAATTTAAATTTATCAAAAAAATAAAAAAATAAAAAAAATTATACTAACTTATTAATAAAACACATGACAGACAGTTAGTTACTTATATTAGTTAAGAACAAAAAAAAAAAAAAAAAATAATATACATAATAGAATTTAAATACCTAAAAATTATTTGTAACTTTACTTGTTGTTGTTAACCTGTATTGATAAATTTGTGCACCACAAAATAATTGACGTACATACCGAAATTTAGGTGTTAGATCGTTTTTTGAAGGGAAAGAAATATTTTCAATATGGTCTTACGCAACCAGCTTGAATAAAAACTTATGAAAGTTTAATCATTATATCGCACCCTAACCGCGAAAATAACGTAAGCGACATCATTTTCAATTTTCGTATTTTTTTTTTTAATAAATGAGTTTATTGGCAACACTGGCATAATTTCCTAAAATGTCATGGTCACAGAAGGTGCCGTTACGATTTTATATCAAGAAAAATTTTATCGTAAGCGACAAATTCCATACAAAATTTATAAGAAATAAAATAAAAAACTCTCTCCTGTAAAATTGTATTTTTGGCGCTTACGTTATTTTCGCGGTTAGGGCTCCTCGATATGATCACCTAAGTCCAATTTTTATGATTCACACCAATCTATATTTTATCTTTTGCAACTGAATTCAAATAAACAAATTAGATCCATCTTAAATCAGTTTAAATTAAGAGAAAAAAATGAATCAGAGAAATATTAAAAAAATTAGTTTTCCCGGAAAATTATAGTTCTTTTTCAGTATTGCCACGTCTTATCAAAAAAGTTACATGACTGTTAGTTCAATATTGAAAATTATGCAGAAAATTGTTTTTTGCTTGTTACTTAAGTATATTAGGAATTTTTTCACAACAGTGGTCTTGCACCAATGCAATAAGCAACGAGCGACCCGATATCAAAGTATAGGACGCCAATTTTAAAATAATATGGCATTTTGACTATAAAACACATGATACATACATAGAAGATACTTCAGATCATATTAAAATATTTATATTTTTCTCTCTCTCTCTCTAAATTTGGTGAGTGTAGATGATGGTGAATATTTATTAGATACTTAAATTAAAAAATAAATAAATTGGTTTTCTTCATCTGATATTAAAAGTTAATTCTTTGAATTTTTCAAAACCTAAAATAAGACTCACTAAAAACCACTAGGAAACCTTAATACATAGTATGATGTATATGCCGACTCTGACTGAAAAACAAATTTATTCCATTTCATGCGTATTTAATATTGTGGTTTCCCTACTGCGATTTATTTTAGTGCCCCGGTAGGCTAGCTGGTAGTGAGCTAGTCTATCAGCGCCGGGGTTGCGGGTATCTTTCCTGCAGACAAGCGTAGATCTTCGCGGGTTTTGCTTAGGGAATTAAAATAAAAAAAAAGAATAAAATATTTGTTAACAATTACACACATAAATTTATCAGGCCTGTTCTGAAAATCACTTTAACTCAAACCACGTGATTTCAAATCACATGTGTCTACTAAAATCACACGTGTGATATTTTAGCGTCTCGTTTTGTGTGTTTTGGTGGTTTTTCAAAACATAACAAAATCACACATGTGATTTCAAAAGCACGTGATTTGAAATCACGTGATTTTCAGAACAGGCCCGTATATTTCTAATCGTTAGACTTTTACTATTTGGCAAATTAACGGATTTCTTTTAATTTGTTATCAATGCTTTAGGTCTTGACTTTTATATATGTAGTAAGTTGGTTCGATGCGGAATTCCTACCGAAAAAAAATTAGTACTGCATATCATGCATACAAATTACTACGTATTTATTTAAATGCAGGCCAGCATAAACGTCTTTTAAACACAGAACAAAAATCAAATGTGTGTACAATTACAATGACAAATGATGTGAGGAACTGTTCGTCGCACAATTTAAATAGTGTTGTGAGGGTACAAGAATTAAAAGAAATGCACTTCAAAACTTTCAGCGGACGTTATGTAGCTACAAACAATGTGTGATGTTTTTATTCAATAAACTTTATAAAATTTATTGTGTTGATTTCATGCACACCTACCCCCAACTCACAAAAAAAAAATTGAGAATGTGTGTACTTTTTGTTCTCACTCTCTCTGCCTGCGTGTATTTTTCATTCCCTTCTTAATTTTTAAGAGTATTTTTATACCCTACACGTTCACACACTTACGTTGATTCGGCGATTACACTACTCTGCATTATTTGGTTGTGACAGGGATACTAAAGAATAGAGTTTGAAAAATTTTCAATAATTTGAATGTGTCACACATACAAATCGCTACACACAAATTATAAAAGTGTTTTAGGCCTCTGTTTAATTAATGGTATTTTCATGATTTTTTGTATTTTTCTTCTTCTTTTTTTTTAAAGGCAAACGAAATCGCTTCTAATGCTGGGTACACACTGTGCAATTATACATATATAAAAGTAAATTCATTTTCATTCATTCGAGATTTCATCAACATCAAAACGTTTTGATATTTTTAGATTGCATTAATGTAGATGGCACTGTCTGTACCCAGCATTATTCATCATAGATGTGTACCGTTATTTAAAAGCAGCGTTAAAATAATAACAACAAAAAGCAAAAAGCCTCAACTTGACAAAATTATTTTAATTAAAAAATACAATAAAAGCCAACCAAAATTTTTGAATTTATGTCATAATAAAATAAAGACACTCAATCATAATGAAATAAGTTACAGTTTAGCTTGTAAATCAATTTGGGAACTAAGAGGAAGAAAAAAAGTAGGTACCAATGAAAACGATTCCAAAAAAAATTGAGCCAAATTATGTACTTGTAAAAAATAAAAACATCCAAATTTTTGGAAATAATAACAAACAATTTTTTTACTTCTGAAAAAGTTAAAATAAATGACAATGAAATATTTCCCAAAAAAATGAGAAATTTAAATGTTTTTATATGAATACGTTTTTTATTTTGTGGAAACAGGTTTTCTGCCGAGCGAGTAACGTGACAAGTAACTTTGCTTACCTAAATTTTTTGGCAAATTGGCCCATCGGCAGGACGGATAGGCGTTTTTCTCTGGACATGAAAACAGCGACATGGCCTACGATAGGTTTTTACTGCATAGCCGGCCTTCGGTGAAGAGGATAACTTTTCCGCCCTGAATACGAAAAATTGGCCATTGTTTGTCGTATAACCGATCTTCGTGGCTTTGCCTTCAAGAACATTGATGCATAAGGAAGAGTGTACAAAAAAAAACTATTGTATTTTTCGTGTCACGCGTAAATCACATGAAAGTTTAGGAATGATTCGCTAGCAAGCATTCGTGATAAACAAAAGTTTTGTAAGTGCACGTGCGCAATCGTAGGAACTTTAAAATTTCAACACATCAATTTATCTGAGCGACAACTGATATAAATAAGTTGATTTAAAGAAGAAAAAAGACCAAGTTTTTGGTATGCATTTAAATGCTTTTCTAACTTATTTTCCAGCATTTTTCTCAATTTTTTTTTTTTTTTTACTGTTGGCATGCATATTTTTATTTATTTTGCATGAACAAACTTGCCTTCTTATGGCTTTTGGAAGCGGTAGAAAACGTCTGTCTTTATAAGCTAAAAACTAAATACATACATATACTTTTTGTGGTGTTGTGTATGTATGGTCTGGCATGTCCAGACTGTACTGTCTTAATGTTTTCTTATATATTTTTTAGTATTATTTAATTGTTGTGCCATTTAATATACATATGTACATTGCAGATAAAAATTAAATAAAACATTGTGCCACACTTTTTGCCGTTAATATTAAAACAAAAAGAAACCAAACCAAAAAAAAAAAAAGATTTTTATTAAAACCACCTATTGAGTCATTAACTTACACCACCATTTTATTGAAAACTATCCAAAAATTCATGATTTTATTTATTTAAGGATCAAGAATTAAAACAATGTTTACTGCATACAAGAAAATATCATAAAGTTTATTTAAACAGTAAATGGAGAAATAATAATTCAATACGATCCCCGATAACTAACACACTATATTGAGATCGATTCTATCCAACTATAATATGACTAGTGTTATTGAAAGCATATTATGGTTGCAATATCATTAAATCATCATTTGGTCTTAAAATATATTTACAAATACATATACATACATATGTATGTTTAGTAAATTATTGCGATCATCTACTATTTTGATTTTATAAAAATTAATGCGGCTCTCAATTATTTTGTTAAGAATCATAATATGCTTGGGATAGTCATACGATTTTAGTCGGGTTGTCTGTGACCATATTAAAAACTAAGTTTGTTTTTGTTCTCCAAGAGCATAAAAAAACTAAATATTTTTTAATACATACTTACAAATCACTGTGTCATTTTAACGAACAATTTCAAACCAAAATAATCAATTTATGTATAAATCACAGAAAAACAAGGAAGAAGAAAATATTAAAAATAGTTGATTCAGTAAAAGTAAAATATAAAATAAAATTTAATTAAAGCAAAGAATTTCAAAATTACTTACCAGTCTAACATTTTGTAAATACAAGTTATGGAAAATTCAGCAAGAGAAAAAACAATATTTTTCGATATGAATACCGATAACTATAATTTTTCAACATTTTTTTTTAATATGTATGTATGGGCAATGGTCAACCCAATTACATAATGATTAAATCGTTGTCATTTCATGATTGGCCTAAGCGTCACACAGATGCGGAGCCACTGGCTAACAAAAACTTAGGCCCTAATTTTGTAAAACACAACGCACGCCAAAGTGTTATATTGAAAGCAAAAACCAATTCATAAATATTTTGTAATTTTTTTGTTGCTTTGTACAGAAATTTATTTACCGTTTTTTAAATTTTCATCGCCACAAGCAATGAGGCGTATGAAATCTTAAAAACCAATGTGAATTTCTGTTAGGGGCAACAAAAAAATTACAAAATATTTAAGAATTTGTTTTTGCTTTCAATGTAATTCTTTGTCGTTGCGTTGTGTTTTACAAAATTAGGGCCTTAAACTAAAGCTTTGCAACTACACCACTAGTTTGATCGTTTGGCAAATAGTTCAAACATTAATTAACAGTAAGAATAAACAATATTATACTTCGATCTTTTTACAAATAAAGTTTGTTTAAGTTTGCACTATGAACGTTTTCTTTCAGAAAGTCTATGTTTATTTACGCTATCCCCTGTCCCAATCAACTCAGACTTTCTAAAGGAAAACATTCATAGTGTGAACCCAGACTTTGTAAAATTAAATAAACTGTTAAAAAAGGTTATTTGTGAAAATACCTAAATATATTTTAATAAATTTTGGATATTTAAACCATGATTCTATTTTGTTGGCTGTTACAATATTTTTTTGAATCCATATCGAAACGTATTTTTTTCTCTCTGTGTACGAATAGACCATGAATCAATTAATCAATATATGTATATGTACATAGTAAGGTACACCGTATGTAATTTACTAGTGTTATTATTTAAATTAATATTTATCTGTACATATGTGTGTTTGTATATATAGACATATATATATATATATAAATATATGTATATATACATGTATATATATTTTTATGTGTGTATTTGTGTATATATATGTGTATGCACATATAGACTTATGTATAACCATCGATCGAAATAATAAAAAAAAAAAACAAAAAAAAAAAGAAACATGTAAAATGCTAGTGAAAAAAAATTTTTTTTTTTTGGTGGAACAAATGCCTCCATTAGTAGGAACTATTATTCAATGTGCATTATGCTGCTTAATCAGACTTAAAACTGATCTTGAATAGATCGTAAAAACAAACACAAAAATATTTCAAATATGTATAACAAACATGTATTTAAGAACAACTAATTTATGACAAATAAAAAAATTACAGAAAAGAGTTTTCATTTACATACACACATGCAACATTGATTCTTGGCAATTCTTTCACCACATGCCTTTTTGTTAATTGCACTGTTCTAGTTGAAAAAAAAAAATACTGCCAAGCGGGGCAACCTTCGGGTTAACCTTATGGGAGAACCCTGAATCCAGTGGTGCTAACCGTTTGCTTTTTAAAAATACCGTTATGTTGTAAATGGAGGAGGTTGCACAGCATATAGTCACGTAACGCAAAAACGGGTTAGTTTATTGATTAACCTAAAAAAATTAGAAAGAAGCTTTTTTATTTGCCTTAGTTAAAGGTAATTTTATTACGGCATTTCGTTTTTTTAGTTTATTCAATAAACTAAACCGTTTTTAAGCCTCCTCCATTTCCAAAATAACGGTATATCTCGAAAACAAGACCAAACCTTTAACAAAAAACGATTAGCAACACTGGATTCAGCGTGCCCGAATCAGGCTAACCCGCCAGGAGTCCCGCTTGTTAGAAAAAAGAGTCAAATTTTAGCGCAGTGTTATTAGTTTATTTATTTATTTTTACTAATATTATTTCTTATATTTTAATAAGCCAAACTAAACATCCATTGGAAAAGCTATCCTTATGGAACAAAATTATTTTCTGCAAAAGAAATTTGCATAATAGTTCAAGTTGTAAAACAGTGGGATACAATCTCGCAGGACCTTAATTGCTTCATTTTCCCAGGCTTTGTTGTTATAATCCCTTCCCTGAGCACAAAACTGTTGCCAATTGAAATATGGTTGGGATATACATACATACATATGTACTTGCAAAGTGATTTCCCTTTCTTATAATATTAACCTCAACCGTTTGCTGCTTCTGACCAGCTCCACTAAGCATTCATTATTGTCAGACGAATCATTGAACCATAATTCCGTTGTGGTTATTTAATATTATTTTATTTTTTAAATTTACAAACAAACAACTTTTTATTGAAAAACTGATAGAAATGAACTCCGGTGAAGTAAAATTCACAATAGGGTTTCTTTATTCGGATGTGGTTCATAATTCCAAATGAAAATTCGTTCGTTCGTTCAGCTTTTCGATTACAGTCGAAAATAGAATTTACTTTGCGATCAAATTGGAAAAAAATTAATTTAATAGCAAAAGTAACTACAGTGTAACCAATGCGAGCGAATTCATAGAGGTGAACGCATCGGAAGGAGAGAGAGAAATACAAATGCTGGTTGTCCCGTTTTTTGTGTGTACATATGTAGGTATACATATGTGTATTTGATATATCAAACCCCATTCAGAAAAATTGACAACCAGCATAACTGCCGCTGATGCGGTCACCTGTATGAATTCGCCTTTAGTGTAGCTTGTCTTCACCGATTTAAATTTTTTTTTTAAATTTCTGTTCTAAATTCTAGGCCTGACACACTCACTAACTTATCAACGCTCAGCCCAAATGGTTAATGCTAGGGAACACAGTAGGTTCACAGGTACATCTTTTCATTAGCAGATCCACTTAGAAGCGATTTTTTGAAATTCGATGGCTAAAAGGTTAAAAACGACTAAAATATGCAATTTAATATCTCTGAAATTAAGACAGATGAAACCAAAATTGAAAAAGCATATGAAGGCCGTCAAAAAATAAGCTGACGTGTGTCTAATACTTTTTTGATAATTGTTCTTTAAAAGTGTAAAACGGGTAAACTTCAAATTGTTGTACTTTTTTTTACCTAATTTATAGCAAACCTTTACTTTGGCATACAAATATGACCAAAAAAGAATGTGGCGGGTTAAATTCTAGTGATATGTACATAAATAAGACCCCTCGGTAGGCTAGTTGATAAAAGTGAGCTAGTCTATCAGTGTTAGGATTGCGGGTTCGATTCCCGCCAGAGACTTGGCACAATATATTGGATACAATCAAAAGCCTTTTGGTTTAAATTGCGAAAAAAATTCGAGTAATGTGTTGACAAAATTGTACAATACGCACATGTGCGCGTTGGTTTTGTTTACTCTTACATAAATTGAATTAAAAATTGCAGCATATACATACATATGTATATTGTTTTAATAATAATATTAATAATAATAATAGCAATAAAGTACTCAATAATATTGTTAAGTCAATGAGTACCAAAAAAGTTGTAAATAAACACGGCTTATTTTGTTTAATCCATTTTGTGGTTGCAGAAGTAAAACGTAAATAAAACACACATAAAATATTTTTTTTCATGATATTTCTTTTTTATTATAAAGTTTGAACGTTGACATTATGTGTGTAACACTAAATCATTTAAATGACCACCACGCGAAGTGTTGCAAGCAGTGATTCTTTTGAGGTAATTTTGGACCACATTTTGACACATATTGGGCGGTATCTCAGCCATAGCTTGACGAATTTTGGTTCTTAAGTGCTCAAGAGTTAAAGGTTTATCTGCATAAACACGGTCTTCCGCGTAGCCCCACAAAAAGTCTAATGCTGTCAAATCGCATGATCTTGGTGGCCAGTTAATGTCGCCACGACGAGAAATTACACGGCCAGAAAATATCTCTTGCAATAAAGCCATATTCGCTCGAGTTGTGTGGCATGTGGCACCGCCTTGTTGAAACCACTTATTCCCCAAGTCATATTCTTCAATAACAGGCAAAAAAAAAGTCGGTTATCATACGACCATACAGTCCTAATTCCTGAGAACGACGAGAAATCGACACATTCGGGTCTTCGGCAACTCTTTCACTTACAGCAGCGATATTTTCAGCCTGAATCACCATTTTTGTAGTATGCTTGCAACACTTCGCGTGGTGGTCATTTAAATGATAAAGTGTTTCACACATAATGTCAAAGATCAAACTTTATATATACAGTAGACGCTCACAAATTAGAGCTTTCAGTAATTCGAACGTCCAGAAATTAGAATCAGTGTTTGCACTACATTAAACGCTCTAAAATTCGAATTTAAAATTCTAATTTCAGAGCGATTTTTTTTTTTGTTATTTGAACACAAGAAATCCCCAATTAATTTTTATTCTGTTTAACCCTTATGTGAATGACAAGGTACCCGGGTACCTTTGGAATTTTCAACTTAATTTTTGTTTAAATAAAAAGATGGTCCACATATTTAAAACTTCTTCGGAACTCCTAACTTTTTAACAATTTTAAATTATAATTATTTTTAAGCTTACAAATTATTTTGAAAAGGCGTTGTGAACCAGTTTTCATCCTACACCCTTAACGGTATGGCAAGGTACCCGGGAACCTTCATACAGCAAATTCCACATAGCTACCCGGGTACCTTGCAATGCTGTTAAAGTTGTTTTTTTTTTTGCCATTCACATAAGGATTTAACATAATCACGAAATTTATATATGTGTTCCCTATTTGTTATTTTTTGTCGCATTTATATATGTTTCTAGCCAGTTTACTTGTGAAATTTGATGCGCGTGTACATATTTCAGCAGTCTCTATTAAAAAGTGAAGGTGTATCATTAGAAATGAAAAAAATAAACATAAAAAACACTTTATCATTGGAAAGTCAAAATATAAGAAAAGCTTGACAAGGGCGTTCAAGGGAACCGGTTGGACCTATATTTTAATGTTACAACATCTTCAATCAGCTACATCAAATCACACAGAACAGCAATATTAACTGATGTATCCAACACATATTTAAAAAAAAAATTAGTTTTGGGAAGTAAATAAACTCAATTTTGTATTCGAGAAAAATGTCCAGAAATTAGAATAATTCAGAAATTAGAATTGCCTTAAAAACAAAGCGGTTCTAATTTGCGAGCGTCAACTGTATATATAAAAAAATATTTTATATGTGTTTTATTTACGTTTACTTTTGAAACCGCGAAATGGATAACCCATTACATAGGTAATATTAAAAAGTGTTAAATGTATATAATGTAACATATTTTTCTTAGATTAGATATCGTCATTACTTAAAAATGTTTTCATCCGAAAACTATTTTAAAATTGTTTCTTAAAAACTTAAGATCTTTACAGGGTGTACATTAATAAAATTCTGCTTAAAATTACAGTTTTATTTACTCATCAAAGCCTTCAACTTTCAAATTATATTTTCACTTTCACACTTTGTATTTCATTAGTAAAAGTATTTTGCAGTCAAAGTTAAAAATGTATCAAAGGGTTTAACGATGCAGAGTTTGCTTATTGTGTACGCTTCGAGATCTTTTTTGGTGCACTGTGGTACAGATAGCATAGCTAAATTCTACACGGTTGAATTACAACTGATGTTTTGAAACTCACCCTGTGTATGACTTATCATATTACTACACAGCACAACAAGATGGAGCTTTTTCAAATTTTTTGGAACTGCTGATCCACATATATTTTCATCTGCTGATGACGATGTCGTCATTAGTTTTTCCTACCGGCTTCAGCTTTAAGGATAGGTGACTTATATTATTTGCATAATTGGCACAATTTTTTTTGCATTGTTCGGTCAGAATTCGCAAGCGGTTCCCCAAGCCTTAAACTAATTTTTGGATTATTAATCTACTCATATGCTTCCCGAAAAATCGTAAAAAAATGATTGAAACTTCGTCCATGTCTGCTTTACTTGAACGTGAAGAAGTTAAAGGGGCCGGGCCACATAAATTTCTCTGAATATAAATTCCGAAATAATTTCTGGAGGATCGGCCCACAAACATTTTAATTTATTTTCCTACAAATTGGTCATCTGAACTTTTTTCTTCTTTTTTCACTAAATATTGCGATTTATTGTAACAGATGCTATGTTTTATTTCGAACTTCAAGTAAAAACAAATTAAATAGTTGTCTCTCAGTTGGTTTTTCTAAAAAGCAAAACCATTTCCCATATACACTAAAACACATACTGGCATAAATAACGTAAAAATTTATATTTCCAAACACTGTTCTACGGTTACGGGTGGTTTTTGTGGAAGAAGATGACTTAAAACAGCAATTTTACTTACAAATTTTAGTAAAATAAAAAAACCTTTTTAACATGCAATAAATCATTCTAAAAAATTATTATTTCTATTTATTGTTAAGAAAAATACATAAATAAACAAAACTGTTTCATAACATTTTTAAAATTTCTATTTTTTTTTTCTACTCTTAATAATGATTATCATTTTTATTATATTTATTTTTTTTTTTTTTTTAATAAGAAAAAAGAAAACTTGCAAAATCTAATTTTATTATGATTAGCACAACAACATGTTCTTCCATTGTACTGTGTTTTATTTTTAAATATTTAACTATTTATTTATGTCTTATAATTTTGATTACAATTATACAATTATGATTAATTATTATAATTTTAAAAATACACAATTCTAAGTTTAAGCTAATACAAAAAAAAAATATAACAAAACATAATTATTTTTAAGAAGTAATTGTAAGAACTAAATCACACATTAAAAACAACAAAGAAAACAATTAAACAATAATAAAAATATATGATATATAAATATATATTAATATGTATATATATATATCTGAAAACACAGTTGTATTACTCTTATCTAACCAAAAAAAGTTCTAATGACATGTAAGTACTAAGTCATCCTCCGGACTTGCATTTTTGTTGCTGAAATTTTTAAAAATTCTGCTTTAAAATTGCACTAGTGTCCAGTTTATAAAATTCTAGTTTTGCAATTTTTGTATTTTCATCTTGATTTTCTTGGTATTTTTTATTTTATATACTATATCAACACATATACACTACACCTACAGCCAACTTCAAGTAAAAAAGTGTGAGAGTTACAAAAGAAAACAGAAGTGCAGAGTATATGAAACTAAGAACCTCTCCCAAATCTGTTCACCCTTCTCACCAATAAACTCAAGAATTGCTGCAACAAAATTTGCAAGTCTGGACGTTGACCAACGCACACTCTGTACATTAATGTACAAATTTCCCGGTCTTGTTGATATGTGATAGACAGCAGTACAGGTAGGGTTACCAAGCGGCTTAAAATGACTTGCAGTAGCCAGTTGTTTTGGATTACCAGCTCAAATGCAATTTTTCATTGCCGTTATCATAAAAAGTTTTGTTTTTTTATTACTTTGAAAGATTATAAGGTGTAATGTAAGTAAAAAAGAAAAATAAACATATATTTAGTATATATTTTTTAATTTAGAGCATTTCATCGATTATAAGGAGGTGTCACTGTATGTTGTTGTCAGAGCTGCCAGACTAAAAAATTATTGCAACCAAAATTTTTGAAAAAGTAACCAAATGTAACCAAATTTTAAAAATAAAAATTTATTTTAAAATGCTTTGCAATACAACTGATATCCAAATAATAATTACAAATCAAGAAAACAAAACAAGATTGTCATTGGGAGGGATGTCAAATATAACGATTTCTTCTAAAGCTACGGTCACACTTGTCAAATATTTGACGAAAAAAAAGGAACCAACAAGCAAAATAAATAACTATTTCCTTTATTTCTAATATTTATTTTGATTATAATTCCACATCTTACAGAAAACTGTTTTTTGCAATGTCTAGCAGTATAATAAGCTTTATTTTGTGATATTAAGAGTTTGTTAAATCTCACTAACTACTTACAAAAGTAGTGGTTACGCTTATTTGGTCAAATATTTAATAAGTGTGACCGTAGCTTAAGACAGGTTGATTTTTTTAAGCCTTTTAGCGATCCGACGTTTTTTTTTTTTTTTTTTTTTTTTGTAAAATGGGATATGGTAAGCGATATGTTAAATATTGTTCCGTTACTGGCTCTTCAATAAGGTTTAAGTTTATTTTCACCTAAGACCCCATAAAGTATACATATTTTGGCTTCTTGAGTAATTCTTAGTTGATAATGCCATGTCCGTCTGTTGGAAACACACTCACTTTCGAAAAACTCAAAAGAAATTAATAAACTTGGTGCCAAATTGCTTATAGTTATCCTAAGCAGTTTGGGATTGAAATACAGCAATGAATCAAAATGAGGAAACACCACCTTAAAAGATTAATAATTTTGTTACAAAAACTAACATAAATGGTGAAACATTGCACTGGCAGGTACTTATGAAATCTGTTTTCGAAACGTTCCAAAACATGTGCACTCATAAATGTGGGTGCAATTTCTGTAAAAAAATCGTACAGGTAACTAACGGAAAAACCCAAATAATAAAAAAAAGTGCACTACCGTAATCATAAAAATCAAATAACCTTTTGTTTATAACTTTTTTTTAATTCTGAGAATCATAAAAAATGTCATCAATGTTTTTTCCAAAGAATTTTGTGGATATCTCGAGCAAATTTTTGAAATTCATACCTTTACTTAATTGTGAATAAAAGCGAAACGCGTTAATCGATTTTTATGATTTATGTATCATTTTGTTCATAGGTTATGCAACTTTACGTGAAAGTAATGGGACTTGACGTTTTTTTTGTTTACCGTTTTGGATATTTTATGAATTAAAAATAAAAAATTTAAATTTTTTGGAAAAAAAATATTTGTTTTCTTCATACATTTATTTATAACTGCGAAACAGTTGCTTATGTAGCGAAACGTAGTATGAACAGATTAAAGGAATTGTAATTCTTAATTTTTTTAATTTTTTTCAGCTTTTTTGGACTAGTGGTGATAAACAAAACAGCCACCTTGACCAAACTAATGATGCAGAAGTTTTTCTTTTTGGGTCTTCTTTCATAAACAATTATCAGAATTGAGTCCCGAATCAATCACCTGAAAAATGTTGTACTGTGTAATTTACCATAGGCCCCATATAAACCCTACTCCCGGACGCCAGTTTAGTACGCCTATCTCTATTTCTTCCAACACCGACACTACCTCTTTCCCCAACCAATAGAAGGTGCATTTCCTTTCATTTTGCCTGTAGCTCATAAAGGCCATCTTCATAAGTCCGTTTTAATGGCTTCTTTTTGATTGGAGTTTCGGATTCTATCCTTAAGCAAATACAATTAATTTACATTTACAGAAAAGCTATTTTAGTACGAGAATTAATAATCTATTTACGGTTTTGGAAACGCTTTCTCTCTCATTTTCAAAAAGGTTTTTAAAAATGATAACTGTTTAAAACACCACAGCCTTGGCACATACTCCTTATCTGCTCCCATACCAGATTTCCTTCGGCTTTGAATTTTGGAGCTTCAATTTTAACATTACATTTGTACTAGAAAATTCTGTACAATTATTTTAACACAAGCAATATGCATAACTTATTCAATAACAATTTAATAGATACAAGATAACTAATAAATAAAAATAATTCTAAACTAAAGTTATTTTCCTCGTTCTTTATTTGGGGCTTAAAAACAAATAAAAGAGATTTTCTGCATTAGGAAAAAGGTAAGTTTTTTGGTTGCAACAAATCTAAATAAATGGCATTTTGCCAATAATGACACAGACGTCCAATATTCTTTCATACCGCACTGATGTAACTGAAAAAGTGCAATTAAAATGCAGAGCTCAGAAAAATTCATAAATGATCGCTCATATTTAACCAACCATTCATGAATGAGAAATTTAATAGGTATGTGTAACTTTTTTCTCAGTCATAAATGAATTGTTAATTTTTCGCCAACTCATTCATGAGTTATTTTTTTTTTTAGTTATGTGTGTTACATTAGGGGGGGGGGGGTGCTTTAATACCATGGGAGATAAGGCCATGATGGCTTTATCTCTCATTCAAAATGGAGATAAAGTCTTTTATTTTCTTTTCATTTTAATGGGAGATAAAGCCATCATGGCCTTAGCTCACATTAGTAATATTAGAAAATGGTTTTATCTCTCTTTTGCATTTTACATTGATTAATAGTTTTCTTATTTTCTAATTAAGAGGTAATGATTTGCCCTTTTACTAAAGTTAAGTATTGAAATCTAGCTTCGCATACTAATGCTATAAACACATTCGAGACAGCAAGCTACCGACTTCAATATGTCAAACATAGAATACATGTGTGTATATGGAAATGATTATTTTCACGACGACACGGCTACATGGCTGCAGGTTGTTGTCTGTGCTTATTTTGTCGTTGTAGTCAAATTAAACTAATTTCTATTTTTGTCCACTACAAAACAGAAAAAGTGTTGCTAATGTTAAAAAATATTTAAGGAATAAGTGCTTAAAAATGTTTTTTTTGTTTGACAAAAAAGAATACGCTTAAAATTTAAAAAATAATATAACTTTTTAGTATCCTTGAAAGAAGTTCTATAGAAAGATTTTTTCGTGCTTACGCTTTCTTAGTTTAGGAGTTATAGGACGTAAAAGTTGTAAAATACTTTATCTATATCTCTTTAGCTTGAAAAAGAATCTATAAAATATGGAAATCATTGGAAAATTATTCAAAGTATTTTTCACATGGCGTTTAAAGCATACCGATTAACCAATTTAGAGCCAATTTAATATCTATATTCGTACTCCGTGGCTGATTTTTTTTTACAAAATTAGCTTTTAAAATTAAAATAATATCGATATAGCAATTATTATCTAACCCTTAGATATTTGCTTGATAAAGTTTTGCGGGTTTTCAGCGTTGCGGAAGAACACTTATTAATTATGTACACATTGCAATAATTAAATTTGTAACTAGTACATTAATTACTACCACATATATATTTTTACTCAGTAAATTCAGTAGTTTTCCAAGATATAATTTTTTAAACCCTAATAAATTTAAAATTTTACATGATGGAGTTACTAATAATAAAATTTCAAGTGTTGTTGAAAAATCTATCAAGGAAAATTAATATTTGAAATTGGTTCTTAACAGGGTTATAAATCGGAATTTTTAATCCATCATGTGAAAGATATTTCGAAGTAGTATCTTATAATACCAATACTTTTTAGATCCAGTTTTTAAAGTTATTGATAAGGGGAACGTTCGTAAATGCAGTTGTTGGGTGTCCCTTGCGGAGAAGTAAAGTTTAATGTTCATAAAAGCATCACTTGTAAGAAACTTGGCATCACTCTCATATTTCAAAAGTTTTTTTATGCTGTCATGCCGCAGCTCTGCAGCAAATTTTTTTCTGATGCAATAAATTTTGACATAAAAAAAAATCGTTTTATTTTTCTCTTTTCAATATTTTCAATAGAATTTGTCATCGATATTGTTGATAACATTTATTTATTATTTTATGTTTGCCCATTAAACTTTTGAAATTTAGCTCGTGTTCAAAAATTCAAACTTTGCACAGCTGTTGTGCAGTAAAAAAAGTATTAAGGCCCAACCATAATGTGCTTAAGTTGGCTTAATCAAATGTGCGAAAACATGTAAATTAAATAATGCAAACCATATTGAACTTAAGGCAACTTTTTACTAAATTTAATGAAACTGTCTTTTGCTTAAGCAAGGTGCGAATCTAATCGCACATTCTGTACGGAATCAAATGTTTTTTTATTTGTTGTTTTTTAAAGTACATTTGAGATACTTTTTGTTAATTTTTGACAGTAGGTTAAGCAAGGCTATGCATATTATGGTTGGGCCTTTAGCATTACAACTGCAACTGGTAACCACGCATCAGCAACAACATTTTGCATCACTGCAGCAGTGATGCATAGCTTTTATATATTTACGTACGTACCCAACGTGTTCTGACGGAACAAAATTTTTATTTTATAAGCAGTATATATTTTTTTATGTAATCTGCTGTTAAAATTATATTGTTTATTAGTTCCAAAAAAAAAACAAAATTATGTATTTTAAATGATTTTTAATTAATTCATTTGTTTTTACGCTATAAAATGTATTACAAATGAGTATTTATATATTTATTGGCTTAAATTAAGTTTGTTACGCGTCTTGAATTATGCATGTTTTTCCATTTCATAAAAGTTTAAAAAAATGATAGTGGCACCACTGAATTATAAATACACAATAAAAAAAACAGCTGTTTTTAATTTTTCAATTGTAGCTGTCGTCTTCAAAATAATTCAGTAGCTGTCTACACGACTGTAATTGCACCCAGCAGCATTTGTAGTCGTGTGTTTGTGTATCCTGCTGTGGTGAATGTGTTTAATACATAAAGTAGTTCTGCGTGGCGGCCTGCGGCCGCGCTTACAGGTTTTCTCCTCCAGTAGGACGCGGCAGGTGGCTTCGCTGAATAAAGTGTTCCTGCGTGCGTCACAAGAATAAAAAATGTCTTTTCCCGGAAACAGTAAATTTAAGTATTGAAATTTGGCTTCGCATACTAAAGTTTTTAATTTGTAATTTTCTGAAACAAAAAGACGTAGGTAGCATCATCTTAAGTACCTTTGTATGTTAGTATTAAATTAATTTTTTACAGGTATAATAAAATATAAAGAGAAAGCAAATGGTTACAAATGCAATACTGCCGCCCTTTAAAATTTATTTAAATGTGGTTAAATACATCTATAAAAATGATAATCAGACAATAAATATGTATGTACATAGGTGCATATTTAGCATCATTCGGTATTCGTTGACAATGTGAAACAGGTTTGCTATTCTGCTGCAGCGCTGGCAGTGCTGGACTTAATAACTTAGGATTTGGAGTTTACATACATATGTATGTATTAGAGCTTTTTTCTCGGACTTTTTCGATTTAAAAAAATTTCCCGCTCCATATAAATAATACAAAGTAAATTTTGTTTTTAATTAATGAAAAAAACTTTTTTAAAAATACGTAAGGGAACTTGTTTACAAAGAAAGTAAAAGAAATGGTTCAATACTAAAAAATTAATTGAAGATTGAAATAGGAACTTGAATTATTATTACCTCACGCTTTTATTACCAATTATTATGATTTTATTCCGTACTATTATGCTCTAGATACAAGATAAAAAGATAACATAACCATAACAATTTAATTCATAAAACAATAATAAAAACAAAATAAAAATTGAGGTACTCAAGATATGAGATCAAAAAGTTAATTAATTAAATAGATAAAATATTTTATATAAATATATAACATTTTAACGTCTTAGGAAATAACTTTCTGACACACTCAAAGCGCTTAGTAAGTCGTCAAAAATAATTTTTCTGATTTTATTTACGAATTATCATGTTACCGAAAAATTTCGTTAATTTTTTACCGAGGTTGGACAAATAGTCAAATGCAAGTCAAGGGTTTTCAAGTTGAATGTTGTAGTATCTTACACGAGTCTCCAAAATGCTAATTAATTTCGGTTTTCCCGCACTTCACTGTTATATAAACCAACACAAATTGAAAAAATTTGTGTTTATCACCTAATAAACATATCGCTCCTTCATTGCATCATAGTCATATCTCAAAAAATCAAAAATTTTAAGTAACTTTAGCAAAGTTTTCCTTCACACCTTCTCGTATTATATCTCAAACTGAACCGAAGTTATAGCAAAATATATCTTTAAATCGGTACATTTTGAAAACTTTAATCGCATTTTGCCAAGATCGTTTGTTTTTGTAGATATGGCTATGCAATATGACTTGCAATAAAGGAGCGATATGTTTAGGTATCTTCTATTTTTAAGACTTGTTCATGGACAATGAAACTTTACTGCATGCATATTATTTTGAATTAATGAACTTTATTAAATCTTCACTACACTAAATGTAATAATTATCAACTGTTGCACTGTCCATTCTGCTTTTAGTAGATTTATTGCATCAGGAGACATTGATTTAAATATGTTCTCACTTCTTGTAATTGATCTAATCCGCAACCCATCCACAGATGCTAATTTTTAGAGAATAGAAAACTAAATTTTAAAGTATAAATAGCTGTTTTCTGAAATTATGAAGAATTTTTTATTTCCCGGGATCCCGCAAGAAAAATCCCGGGAAAACAGGAAATAAAATATCTGAAATTCCCGGGTAAAAACCCTAGTATGTATGCAAATGAGACATGTGTCAGTTTAGAATAAGACAAAAGTGTATAAACTTGAAAAGAATTAAGCTTAAGTGACAGACAGACCTTAAAATAATTCGGTATCTTGTGCTTATAATACATCATCAAAAATGACACAACCAGTATTGGCAAAACTTGGTGACCAAAAATGACTAAATTTACGGAAAATTTTTTTAAAAATTGGCTAAAAACTTTTTTAAATAAAACACATAATAAAATTCAATAACAAAACGAAAATAGTTCATTAAAAATGTTTACAATGAAACTGTATATGGACAAATCCGGCGTTGCGGACGTTACGTTAGTACGCATATTTTTGAATACTGTTGGCGCTCTGAGCGTTATATTCGTAAGTAACATACAGTGGTACGTTGGCCTTTGAGAGTACTTTCAAATGGCAGTTACAAATATTTTCTGAGCTTATCAGTTACGATATAATTGTACTTAAATTGCCGTTGCGGACGTTACACAATACATAAGTCGTTGTGGAGATCAATGCAAATTTTCATAAATTTTAGCGAATTTTACAGTATAAACAAAAAAAAACTCCAAATACATTGTCTTATATTTGTTGCGGACGTTGCATTTTTGACCACTGTCCTACTCATATAAATAAAAAAATATTTTTGTGTTTATTTTCAAAAAATATTAATTTTATTTTTCTTTTTAAAATTGTAGTTTATGTTTAGGAGATACTGCAGTGCGTGCCATTTCGATAAAATTTTCATTAAGTGAAGAAAAGTGATGATGAGATTTTACGCCTGTAATATTTTTTATATTTAGCCATTTCTCACCTTGATATTGAGTTGTGGTTTTTATATCGTTTTCTGTTACGTATATTAGCTTAACCCCATCGATATTACTTTTGGCCAGTCTGTAAAAACCGTATGCATCCTTCAAAATAAGATTTTGAGCTCTTACTAACTGCCCAACTTTACGTTTCACGATAGCGCCTACTCCGTCTACTGCACCTTTGCCATGAGAAGTAGCGAAGAAATTCCACTCTAAATGGTTAACACCAAATTCATTCTAAAATTGTGGAATTGTGGAATGCTACGTAAAATAAATTTGTTTTTAAACTGACTACCGCATCCATCGGGAAAAACACGGATTTTAGATACTGAATGATGCTTTAGAATATTTTTAATAAGTATTGATAAAAAGCAATAAACATCGTATTTATTGTGTGTTAGCTGATCACTTATAATGGCAAATGATTTAGTGCAGCCATGTAGCCACGCTACACAAGTGAAAATAGTTACTTGAGCATAGCTGAAATTGGCAGACTGAATTTTATTTTGAGAAATAAGTCTGTAATTTTCGGCAAAGTCAATTTGCAGAATCAGATCATTTGGCTCCAATGCTTTCCGTTTTTCCTCAGAGTATTTTTGTTGAGATCGTTTAACAAAAGTATGTAGTTTAAACGACGGCAGTTGGGATTCCAATTCAAAAATTAAATCTGCCACTGGCGCTTTGGTAAAACTTAATACCATACGATTGTCTATAATTCTCCATTGCATTTAGTAACCTCATTAAGGCCACTATTATAAAGTAAAGGGACGAGCTCGTCTTTAATGTCTTTTGTACAGTTATTGCAATCATTTGACATGCAAAATTCATTTTCAACGTTACAGCAAACTTTTTCTAAAAAGTCACCAAAGTTCAAAGGGAATACAGGAATATGTTTGTTCAAACTTTCCAATAAAAACCCAAAATTCGCATGGTATTGACAAACACACATGTTGTGAAGCAACTTATCAGACAATTCCACTATTGTTGGTCGATTCTCATGGAATTTCGTTCGAGAAATTTTTTGATCACTAAACTCAGCTTGAAACAGCTGAAAAGCCTGATTTACCGTCATTATCATAAATCTCTTAGCTACTGGTAATTTATTGGACCCAGCTAGTAGTGTCGACTTTCTTCCAGCAGCTTGCACGGAAATGTCATCTCAATAAAAAAAAGTCGTGAATCAGTTTTGTTTTCTCATCTAATTGCTCATTAGGTTCAGCTTCTTTTCTATAACAAAGGTATTTTTCATAAAGTACACTGAGGACTTTACATTTCTTTTCCATATCAGCTGGCAAAACGCGCTCAACTTTTCTTACAGCTTTGCTTAGAATCTGCCTGCATGTATAGGGACTGACTAGCGTTGTTGTTTTTTTTCTATTTTGTCTTTCTCTGTAATTCGCCATTCACTTTTTGTTCTTATCTTTAATTTGTTTTGCAAGCGATGCATTGTATTTGAATTTGTATTTATTTTGGTGCCTTTCTAATACAACAAGATACAGTATCTTATAAATTACAGTATTAGAATCCGATTAGTGCCTTTCATTTTTTTTTCTTTTCATTATTTATTTATTGAATCTTCATACATATATTAAATATGAACTCACAATAATTAATCAAATCTTAACCTAATACTTTAGTTTATGTCCTGCCAGTGCCAGACAAAAAGTTTTTCATCACGGGTTCTGTTCACTTATCTGTGTGACCGCTATCATTGAAAATATTTCGAGCTAGTGGGTTCGGATGCAATTCAAGCCTTTTTAAGTATTTTAGTGCACATTTCGTAATCACAGTTTTAACTAATGGAACATTGAGATCCTTGTGAATATTTGAGTTTTTTACATACCAGGGGGCTGCTTTGATTATTCGAAGTTGTTTTTTGGCGCCTTTGAATTTTGTCGATGTTAGAAGCGGAGGCAGTGCCCCATAACTGAATACCCTAGCACCAGATTGGCTTTAAGATGGAGTTGTAAAGTTGAAGTTTGCAGGCAAGACTAAGGACAGAGTTTCTTCCAATAAGCCAATAAATTTGGATGGATTTTACATGCGAATGTTGAGGAATTATTTGATTATTGATTGTAATAGGGGAGCAAGATTCCCGGCGCAAGGTGAATGTTATATGTACGCATTTTTGCTCATTGACTTTTATCCTCCATTGTTTTAACCATATTTCTAGTTGAAATATATGATCCTGTAAGTAACGAGATGCTTCATAACTGTTTTCGTGGACGCTTAGAAAAGCTGTATCGTCTGCAAATGTTGAAGTTTGTGTGTAGTTGCTCGTTGGCATGTCCGAAGTATAAATTAAGTATAATAGAGGCCCCAGAATGCTGCCCTGTGGGACTCCAGCGCCAATTGGCTGAGGTGAACTAAAGAAATTTCCTTCTTTTATAATAAATTGACGACCGACTAAGTAGCTTTCTAGCAGCTTGTGTGTGTTTGCTGGAAAATTTTGCTTCAATTTATGTAATAAGCCTTCATGCCAGACTTTATCAAAAGCTTGAGAAACATCGATGAAGAGAGCGGAGCAATATTTTCTTTCTTCAATGGTTTTTCTTATTGCGTTTACTATACGATGGGTTTGTTCAATTGTGCTGTGTTCTCTTCTAAAGCCGAATTGGTGGTTAGGGATACATCTATTTTCATTTAAAATTGGCGTTAATTTTGACGCTAACAGCTTCTCAAACAGCTTTGATATATTAGAAAGTAAGCTTATAGGCCTATATGACTCAACTTTTGTGTGATCCTTTCCTGGTTTAGGTATCATGGTGACTAAGGAAACCTTCCATTTTTGAGGATAGTATTGCAGACGTAAGATAGCATTGAAAATTAAAAGAATAATTTTCTTTGCTGTGCTGGGTAACTCCAAAAGCATTTTGTTGCTGATCTTATCAAAACCGGGAGCCTTCTTGGGGTTTAAATCACAAATAGCCTTTTCGATTTCTCTTATCTCAAATCTTAGGGGAACAGCCGCTCTAGCAGGAAGAGGTGGTAACACGATCACAGTATCGTGAGATATATTTGGGGTAAACACGTTTTTTAAGTGATTAACAAACAGATTTCCTTTTTCAACATCATTTCTTGCCCAACTTCCATTGAAGTTTCTTAATGGTGGTTTAGAGACAACTGGCCTTTTGAGATTTCTAGCTGCACGCCATAATGAGTAGTCTGATTGTGGAGTTGCATCAAGTTCCTTAAGATATTTTTCCAGAGAAGCCGTTTTCTGAGTCTGCAATAACTTTCTTAGTCTTTTTGTACACTCTTGTAGTAAGTTCTTAAGTTGAGTTGATCTGTGCAATTGCCACTCTCTTCGAGCCCTCCTTTTTTCAGACAAGAGACGCTCGACATCTGTGGAATATATTTTAATACGTTTTGTTTTTTTGGGGGCAATATTGGAATGTAGAACAGCTAGTTTCAAAAAACTGTAAAAATTGTCAATAGAGCGATCTACATACTCCGGTGTACTGAGCGGAATATTTTCTGTGCAATGGGTACTGAGATATTTTTTATATTTTAACCAATTAATTTGCGTAGCTGTCGTCGCTAAGTAACCAGTCGGAGATACAATTCTATTGGGGTTCATTATAGTAACAATTGTAGGTGTGTGATCGGAAGATAATTCTAAGGAAGCTTCAACATGAATCGTTTCTATGGGGATCTTTTTAACAACGCCAAAATCAATGACATCTGGAATTTTTGATGATCAGTAGGCCAATATGTTGGTTGTCCTCTCGCTATTACATTCAAATCCATTTTAAAAATTGTGTTAAATAAAACGCGACCTTTTGGAAGGTATGTTTAGCGTTATAGTCGCCAGCGGCTCGGAAACAGGGTCCTAATGAATTAAAATATTTATAATATTGGCCTTCTGATATTGAATATCTAGGTGGGGAGTATAACGATGAAATTACTATGTTTCTATTTAATTCCTCAACGCAAATGTTCGTTGCTTGGAGATAATCTTCACGATGATCACACGTTAGGTAGTGTTTGACTCTTGTTTTTATCAAAATGGCAGAACCTCCACAAGCTCTATCTTTAGGGTCCTTGGTATCATACAGTATATAACCATTGATTTTAAACGTACTTCTTGAGGCATTGCCTTTCATGATATCTTTAATTTTTTGCCGATAAGCTCGCTTTCTTTCAGCATCTTTTAATCTTTGCTTCAGCAAGCTATTTATATTGTTTCTTAAATTGATTCGAAATTTTTTTGATCTTTCTGTACTTGTACGCATTTTTACCCGACTTACTAATCGCAATTTTAATCGAAATCGACACGTGTACGTCTGTCCACGTAGGTTAGCAATAACTCTTTTGAAGATCCGAAGAGAAAAATGCACCGTTTGACGGTTAACATTAGTGCCAGCAGATGTTAAAGAAAGATGTAAAATAAGCGAAGCTCCCTTTGCCAAATTTCATTGAAATAATGATAAGAGAAATAGAAAAGATTACAATTTTGTAACTGTGTTCTCAAATTATTTTTTTTTAATTTTCTTTAACCCTTCAATTCCTATGCGTTTATAATTATTGATGTATGTGGTTTCAATTATAGATTTGTGAAAACAAAACAACTTTTAGCAGAACTTAATTTTAGGACAGATCGATACCGTTGCGGACGTTACAAAATTTAATATTATAAAATTAAACATACTTTTGTATATTTTAGATTATTTTTTCTTACTTTAAATAACAGTTTTAGTTTTGTTTGGAATGTTAATGTGGTGTCAAAAAAATTTTTAGTTTCTTCGTTCCATATAAAACCCCTTATTTTCCGTTGCGGACGTTACAAAGCGTGGACGTAACTTTACTCAGTTTTATTTAGTATGTTTCAATAGACCATTTAAAGCGCTTCTTTCATAAAGTTGCAGAAAATTAATAAAAAAAAACTTTTTTAAAGTGGAGCAGCCGTGTTTTGGATAAAGCTTGTTTAACAGCAGCCAAAAAACATGCATATTTTGGCCAAATATTAAATATGTAAGGTTGCTGAACCTTAAGTCCCGATTTTCGTAATATGGACTGCCAGAAAAATATTTTATGATGATATTTGTAAGAGTACAAATATAGTCTATTTATTACTCTTAATAATCAAGAATAATTTTTCATCAACTATAAAAATTTGTTGTTGGTTGACATTTTTTCGGATATGCCCATATTGAGATACATTTGTTACATAAGAATAAACGTAAATGAAATATTTTAGTATTTAAAAAATTATATCGTCGATAAATTCGACGTCTTTATGTGCATCTCATAGGAATCACTTGTGCCTATTAGTTTCAAATATTTTGAAGGTAAATCATAATCATGACAGACAGCATTTACACAACCAAATCCACAACAAAAAAAGATAAAAAATATTTTGTTATAGTAAAAATATTTATCCAAGTGAAAAAATCGAATTAACGGTTGCTATATGTAACCTTCTAAAGTTAAAAACGGCAGTTTCAAAGTACTGTCAACAGAATACGTAGTTGTTGCAGTCGTTGCAGTTGAAGTTGAAGCGCAAAATTCGAAATTTTGAACTTTGTCGCGCTACAGAGCATTCGTCAGTTTTAGCTACTACTACTTTAGGCCATGGAAGTGAGAGCAACTTTATAGTTAATTCTGAAATATTTAAAAAAAAAAAATGTTGTTGCTGCCTGCATCTCTATTATGAACACTTCCGACCAGAAAGAAAGTGTTGTTTGTGATGATCCATTTTATAAATTGTGTAGTGGAATACTGTTCATAGCGATTTTCACCATTTGTAAAAGTTGTGATTTATATTAAAGGTATTAAAACTTTAGCAATTTTGTAAATTTTTAATAGAACATACAAATTATTATTTTACAAGAAAACGGCAAAAAAAAATTTGTATGGATAAACAAGTTGAAAAATGGCTACAAAAAAAAGCTAATGGTTAAACAAATTTTTTAATGGCTAAACAAGGTACAAAATAGCTAAATCTTGCCACTTAATGGTCCAAAGATTTGATTTCAAAAAATTTTTTTAGGTCAAAACAGTTTGTTTCTATATTTGAAAAATTAAGTTTTTTGAGTTGTCACTTTTGAACTAAGTGTGCGATATGTATGTTGTACATAGATACTATATAAAACATCTTTTTCACCGATTAAGAGCACAAAAATTCCTTTCTTTTGTCCTGTTTTGATTTGCTTCCCTATGTCTAGTTTTGCATTTCCAATTCATGCACACTTTCGCAAAAAAAAAAAAAGTTTATTAATTTTGTTCGGTGTAGAACAGAAGGCGGCACAACTAAAATTGTGCTTGTATTGAAGCTTATTAGTATTAGTAACATGGCAGAAATACCCACCAAACATAAAGCCAAGCGTTTGAAATATAATGGTGCATTATATTTCCATATTTTATATTTTACGCATTTGAAGTAAAATAAAACATTTTTTTTATAGTTCAAATTGCAGACATTTACTGTTCAGAGAAAAAAAATATTTTTCGCATAACATCATTTATTTTAAATGAAACATGTGTGTTAGCTGGGTAAATTCTCTTGAAAAAATTTGTAAAAAATATAAGAAAATGTGTAAGCATCGCTTCATGTGCATTCGACGCTGTCTCATCGAAAACTAAATTAAAGAGGCTAATGCATTAAACACAGAAATAATAATACTGCACGCTTACCTTCAACATCCGGTCAAAAAAACTTACTATCGCTTCTGATAACCAACTGTATATTGCTTACCAAAACGTTCTTGGTCTCAATACTAAGCTTTCTAATCTGTTTATAGAAAGCTTCACTTTTGATCAACATATTATTGTTTTAAATGAAACCTGGTTGAATAAAAAAACCTTAAATACTGAAATTTTTTGTAATGGATACAACGTATACCGACTCGATAGAGAAACTACTACAATTGGTGGTGGTGTCTTAATTGCTGTTTCTTGTCTCTTCTCATCCGAGGTAATTAAAACTAACACTCCGCATAAAATAGAATTTATTGCCGTTCGTATTAAACTAAAACACAAACATATGTATATACCTAACCTGTTCATATATTCAACCGAATTCTGATGCTCTAACCTATAATCAACATTATGAGAACATTAAATCCGTCGTATCGTGTGCCCAGCCAGATGATTCAATATTCGTTTTTGGCGACTTTAACTTGCCCAGATTCATTTTACTATACTCCCACAAATTGCAATGACTATATCGTGGTATTTTTTAATAATCTTTTTGACTTGTGCCTTTTCCAATTTAACAGTGTTTACAACGAATACGGAAAACTATTAGATTTGGTGTTTGTGAATGAGCCTGCTGACTGTTCATTAACTCGTGCTTTTCCAATTTCAAAACCTGAAGATCGTTATCATCCTACTATTGCAATTTCCTGTAACACTCCATTTGTTAAACATAATGCTATAAACACATTCGAGACAGCAAGCTACCAACTTCAATATGTCAAAAATAGAATACATGTCGCACCCTAAATACTAAAGGGTCACAACTCAAAATTCATAAATTTTCAGTAGAGACAAAAACGGGTTTCTTTTTATATGTACTCTAATACAACAAAGAAGGATTCAATTGTATTTTTTTCGCAAAATACTTGAGAAATTGATCTAAGATTTCTACAGTGCGTAGATATGAGCACTGTGCATCGATTTCTTACAAAAAGTGAAAATTGAAAAATTTTGAGTTGTGACCCTTTAGTATTTAGGGTGCGATGTGTGTATATGGAAATGATTATTTTCACGACGACACGGCTACATGGCTGCAGGTTGTTGTCTGTGCTTATTTTGTCGTTGTAGTCAAATTAAACTAATTTCTATTTTTGTCCGCTACAAAACAGAAAAAGTGTTGCTAATATAAGCAAATATTTAAAGAATAAGTGCTTCAATTTTTTTTGGTTAACAGAAAAGAATACGTTTGAAATTGAAAATTATATAACTTTTTAGTAACATTGGAAGAAGTTCTATAGAAAGATGTTTTTGGCGCTTACGATTTCCTAGTTTATGAGTTATAGGTCGTAAAAGTTGCAAAATATTTTATCTATATTCATTTAGCTATAAAATGGATCTTTACAATATGGCAAGCATTGGAAAATGCTTCAAAGTGTTTTTCACATGGCGTTTAAAGCATACCGATTAACCAATTAAGAGCCAATTTCGGATCTATATTCGTACTCCATGGCTGACTTTTATTTACAAAATTGGCCTTATCTTAAAATGATCTCGATATAACAATAATTATTTAACCCTTAGATATTTGCTTAATAAAGTTTTTCTGTATTGCTGGGTTTCGGCCTTGCGGAACACTTATTAATTATGTACATATCGCACTTGTTCAACAATAGTGTATTAACTCAAAATTTTTCTCTTTTCTTTTTTTGGAAAAAAAACGAAACGTTTTATATGTATTCATATCTAACCTCTGTAAAAATATCATGCTATTTGGTTTACTTTTTGGTAATGAAACTGTTGGTTTAAGAATTCTTTCGCACATATGCGTTTTATGTAAAATTAAAAATTGGTTTGCTTCTAGTGAATTTTTTAATTTTGAGTTAAAACACTATTGTTGAACAAGTGCGATATGTACTACAATAATTAAATATGAAGCAAGTACATAAATTATTACCACATATATATTTTTACTCAAACTTATAAATAAATTGAGTAATTTTTCAAGATATGTATATAATTTTTAAAACCCTTATAAATTTGAAATGTTATATGATGGCGTTACTAAAAAGCTTGGATTATTCTTCCCTAAAATTATTATGTTTGATTAAATATATTGACAAAATTTTAAGTTTTGTTGAAAAATCTATCAAGAAATATTCATATATGAAATTGGCTCTTAACGGGCTAGTAAATTTAAATTTTTAATCCATCATGTGAAAAATATTTCGAGGTAGTTTCTAATAATACCAATTCTTCTTAGATCCAGTTTTTACCTATAAATTTATTGATAAGAGCAACGTTCGTAAATGCAGTTGTTGGGTATCACTTGCGCAGAAGTAAAGTTTTATGATCGTGAAAGCAACACTTGTGAGAAAGTTGGCATCACTCTCATATGTCAAAAGTTTTTTATGTAGTCATGCCGCAGCTCTGCAGCAAATTTTTGCAAATATTGCTTAAGTTAATTTTCTGATGCAATAACTTTTGACATAAAAAAAATAGTTTTATTTTTCTTTTGTGATGCTTTTTCTCGTAATTTATATGAAAACTGTCACTTATTGGATCTTACTGTCATCGTTATTGTTGCTAACATTTTTATTATTATTTTATGTTTGCTTATTAAACTTTTGAAATTTAGCTCGTGTTCAAAAATTTGAACTTTGCACAGCTGCGTGAAATCTCTCAGCACAATTGTGCTATGAAGCGCCCACCATTGGTGTAGAAAGATCACACAGTATACAGGGTTACCGTTGGAAATTTTCGAAAACTGTCACAAAAAGTAGATTTTTCAGAAAACGGGGTAAAAAAGGGCATTCCAATTAAAAAAAGGGTCAAGTTTTTTAAAAGCAGTATTTCCCATTTTAATAATTATAATTAGACTAAGTTTTTTATAAATCGTTCGCACAATTTACATGTAAAACCAAAGCAAACTCTCAAAATTGGTTTTTGTTTTACATGTAATTTGTGCTTACGAAAGAGTTCGAGTGACATCGTGAAATAGGCAGTTAGACTTTGTTATCATACCGCTGTTACTAAATATTTGGAAATTTCAGCAATTTTTACCGAATTTTTTCATTCCTGTTAGTTTTAGGGACTTTTAATAAATTTTATGGCGCAATTTTTGCTAACTTTTTCAAGTTTTTTTTTTATTTTTTAATTTCCTAAGCTAATCCCGCGAAGCTCTACGCTTGTCTGCAGGAAAGAAACCAGAGTCTCTGGCGGGAATCGAACCCGCAACCCCGGCGCTGTTAGACTAGCTCTCTACCAGCTAGGCTACCGGGGCACTCAGTTTTTAAATTTGTGCGAAACTTTGTCGTTTAAAATCGTCGCCGTTTTAAAAATAGCCTCATACATAAACCGAAGTCACCTATTTTACATGGCACTCTTAGGGCTAATAAATCCGAGCAAGTTAAACTCTTTTTTTTGGTTTAAAATGTGTTTAAACCAACAAATCTTTAAATCCGTAAACATATAAACCATCTTTAAACGCATAAAATTGGGCGTTTAAACTACCAATACAAACCATATGAATTTGCCAACATTTATCGTAGTGCTGCCACATGTTATTTTTTAAGCTACATATAATACATGCGACACTAATTTACTGCTGTTGAGTTTAAACTACATATAAATTTAAGTTTAGTTCAACTAAACCAGCATTTAAGCGTTCACTGATTTTTTAGCCATTAATATTCTGAATTTAAAAGGAGGCGAAAAGTGCAATGCCTTATGCCATTATTAAGGGTGAATTTTTTAGCATAAAACTTGCTACTATTTAAGAGAGCAAAACATTTTTAAGAAACGAACACCTTTTTGCATTTTAAAATTAAAATGTCACATTTTTTTTGAAAAGAAACCACCATAAGTTATTCAATAAATAAAACATAACAAATATGTATATGAGTTATTTTTGCTATTAGAAAAATTGTACTTAAATTTGTACTTTACTATCGAAAATCTAATTTAGAAGTCGTAAAAATCTTTTAACACAACCTTTTTACGAATACTTACTACTTTTTAGGAATGTGCGTTCTATATTTTGGTATTAAATCTTCACTTGAAGTCCATTCCTCCATCTCCGCTTATGTCGCAAACATTTGTTTAGCACTTAAGTTCAGCAGTGTTAACAAAAAAAAATGTGAGCGCTATTTCCAAAAAGTGGCACAAAATAGATGAAAAGGATACAAAAGGATAATTTAAAAAAACGGTCATACAATGTATCACGACCGTCGAAAAAGGGTCAAATTGATACTTTAGTATCACAACGATAACGCTGACAGTATACACACTACTTTATTATCCCAAAAAAAATACTACTAAATTTCTTTTAGAGCACTAAAAAAGTACTTTTGTGACGTTATTCTCAGATCTGATATGTATGACTAAATGGAATGTACCATGACATTTTTGCCGGTAAACAAAAACTGTATCTTTTGTTTACTTCTTGCATGATATCTGGTAGTCTGTCAGTCTGACTGACTGCCAGCTTGACTAGTTATTTGGCTGCCTGAAATTGTTCGATTGCCTAATGTGGAGTTTGTTAGAAAAATTGTTTTAGTACCATCGCACATTCGGACGATACAGCACGTTCAATGTTGAAACATGCTAAAAATAATTTTGATGTTAAAAAAAACCTCTTGTGTTATTTGTTTTGAAAATTACGATAAATAAAGATTTTGAATAAAGTATTTGTCAAATTAATTATTACTGATAAAATTGTATTACATATTTTAACACTTCAATCAATCGGCTAAAAAAACCTGTGTAGTATTTAGTTTTAAATAAATTTAAAATGATATCTTTAAGGAAACAAAAAAAAAACTAAAAAGTGAATGAATAATAATAATTATGAATGTGAAAACCAAAACAAATGCATTGAGATAACAAACAAAAACAGTTACTTACAGTGAAAATGGTACACCTTTTTAGGTAAAGATAAATAATTTTTTAAAAAGGTCCTGAAAATTTTAATAAAAGTATTAACAAAATTTACAATAACAATTGCTAAGTTAAAGCGATGTTTGTTGAATTTTTTATTTAATATTTCAGATTTTGTTTCCCTGTAATTAAAACAAAATTTTTTTATTACGATGTTCCCAACGTTTCATCGGTATACACCGATATCTTCAGGGGTCGTAATATTTTACGTTGTTACATTAAAAGAAAAAATTGTTTAAATTTAATATCTTAGATAAAACATGAAAAAGGGCATAAAACATTAAATTTAAATCTAAACACACTACTTCTATTTCACAGATTTTTTTAATTCCGCTCGTGGAATTTATTTACGATTTATGCCGGCAAAATCAATTTTCGGAATGGTCTGTATGGGAGCCGTGGATTTATCAAATTGTTAAACATGCCCAACATTTTTATAAAACATGTTGGTACTAAATCCAGTACATATAGGCCCATAATCATAGTCAAACGCTAAAGTCGGTTCTTTTTAGAAACAACTTTAAAATAAAAACATTCTTTTAATTTCCTTGCTACTATAGTTAAAGTATGTTTTAAATTGAACCGACTTTATGACGGCGGCAAAAATACAACCGTCGGCTATACCAAATAATGTAAAGTGCGACTTTAATGTTTGTTGCATACAAAATGGCTTTAAAAAGATTCGTATATTTTTCAAAAATGTAAAAAGAAAAATAATTAAACAATAAAAAATTCAATTAAGAACAAAATACTTACCTCTTCCTGGATGTTATTCATTGCATTTTGCATTTTTAATATATTTTTTTGTATCAAAATTTTTTCCAACACCATTTTTATTCGTGAATTTTTCTAACAGTTTAAAGCAGGAACTTTCTCACACAATTTTCACAGATACACTTTTTCTGTAAATTGGCGAATAATTTCCTTACGAGACACCTATTACTCGCCAAAAATGTTACAGATGTAGTTATGGGACAGGGTTGTTAGATGTGACGATTTTTCGTAATTTTGACGATTTTTTTTGAGAAAATACACTAAAATGACGATTGACGATTTTTTAATTAAAAGTAATAGTGTTATGACGATTTTCTGGCATCAATATATTGGGAACAGTCCAAAACGTAAAATTCAATTTTTCGAAATACCAAATTCTTTCCCCATCACAAGCCAGGTGGCTTTCATTAGAAGCATTAGTAATTCAAATTCTACAATTATATAAACGCCATCGATACTGCAAAAAATATACACTAGAGCCTCGATTTGCGTCGGTTCTATTTGGTCCGTTTCTTAAAAATTGGTTAAATCCGCTTTGCGTTTTTATGATTTCGATTTCTACATACGATTGCATTTTTCGATGAAGTCATAATCACATGTGAAGAATTTTTATATTTGCGTGTAAAAAGGCGAATTCCCATTTAATTCTGTTAGGTAAGTTATTCTAAGTATAGTCACAAAGCACACAGAGATGAAAAAGTGACGTATGAAAAATGCCCAAATCATTTGCGAGGGCAGCTTTCGAAGAAAGAGAAAGAAAATGTCTTTTGGTAGTAAAGTAGGAATGTGTAAAAACAGGCCGCTACTATCAACACGAATTGCGTAATCAAAACAAAACATTCAAAAAGGGCAGCTTTCGACGAAAAGGACAGAAAAAATTACAATATTTTTTGTCTCGTGACGCCTCTGTGGTATAATTATGCGTGTTAGGAAGTAAGAAGTTAGTTCTTAATAAGAAGTTGTGTAGAAAAATGAGTGCAAAGAGAAGACAAGACAGAAGACAGTTTGGAACTAAAATTGGACGTAATAACACGTTTCAAGTCGGGTAAACAGACTGTTGATATAGACAGAATCCTTGGTTAAGCACCTTCAACAGTAAAAAACGCTTAAAATTAATCATTTAAAGATAGCTCGAGTTAATAGCAAATGAGAGTTTATTTTTTATTTAATGTTTTGTAAATATGGATAAATGTATTTATGAAAATATATTTTTTCTTATGTATTTATTTTCAAATGATAAATATATTTCAGCTCACTTGCTGAAATGAATAGAATAAAACTTAACCATACCACTTTCTTCATCATAAATAGAATTTCTTGCTAAAAATTTAAATTTTCGAATTAATTAATGCAATAAATTGCCTCTAACTTGTAAAATTTAAGTATTTGACGATTTGTCGACGATTTTTTTAAATGTTCGGGACTATTTTGACGAATTTTGATAAAACTTTTGACGATTTTTTAAGAAAAAAAGCCTAATAACCCTGTTTAGGGAGAAAAACAGTTGACTGTTTCAATTTATTGCATTTTTGTTTAAATTTTTACGTTTCAATCGAAAAGTCTACAGAGTTACAGAGCATGGGCACTGATCAATACAGAAGCGCTGCAGACGAATTTCCTGTCTGTTCATTCCGCAGGAAAGAGTCAAAAGCATCTGTTAAACGTTTGTTTTTTATGCATAAGTGATGTTAATTACTGTAATGACACGTCTCTGACAAATAGTTCTCTTTATTACGATAAGGTACACGTGGGCGATTTTTGAAGAATTTAAATATCTGATTTTAAGCAAAACAAATGAGTTATTTTTTTCTTATTAAGAATATTTTATTGCTAACACGACAATTAGTTTTTACCAACTGCATACATAAATCTAAACTACTATTCACATTATTCTTTACAATATTCCTCTTTAAAAAAGATTTGATAAAGTATTTTAAGTACGTTTTAAATATATGTACCATATACATACTAATGAAGATTCAACAAATAATCTTAATCTTAACAAAACATTTCTTCGGCAGCCCATTTTTACCCATATTTAATGAAAATCTATACATCTCTATGTACCTATGTATGTACCTACCCTTTGAACATGTAATTATACCTATCATACAACCGAATTTTCAAAGAGGCGCACCATTTTCACTGTCTGTAACTGTACGTGTAAAAAACTTTTTTGTATTATTTAACACAAACACCAGCAACTACGATGGCAACAAAAACAACATCAACGAAAAAGTACAATTTAAAAAAAAAAATTAAAGATTAAAATAGTGTTTAAAAGTTCAAAAAGTATGATCTCTACAAAACACGATCAATTATTAAATGTCATAAATAAAATACAAAGCTGTTATCAACAACAACATCATAATCGTCATCATCAACATTATTATGATTTTAATGACCTATTTTATAGGTGCAACAAATACAACAACAACAACAATAATAGAAACATAAGTAACATTAAAAAACAAAACAAGCAACAATCAAGAAGAAACAGAAGAATCAAAATAATTAAAAAGAAAACGAAAATCTACAAAAGCCATTATAGCAATAACAGAGCTGCCAACGTTTATTTTTATCAGAATAGTACTTACGGTGTTGACAGCAGGTGTTTTTGTGCAAATTATCAAAATAAAGTTGTTAATGCAAATTATCAGAATACTATAACTGACAGTGTTGACATCTTGGTTAACTGTGCAAATTTTTATCATACTACTTTTGACAGTGTCAACAGCACGTGTTATTGTGCTAACATTCAAAATATTAAAAACTGTGCTGCCAACGCGCGTTTTTGTGCAAATTACCAAGAATCGACTAACAACATAATTAAAGATCATTATATTGCAAATTATCAGAAGAGTATAAACAACGAGCGCTTTTGTACGAATTGTTCCAATGTTGCCAAATTGTGTTATTGTCCAAAATATCGAACTACTGCAAAAAATTCTGTCATCAGATGTTTTTGTACGAATTTCAAAAAATTTATTACTGCGAAAAATATTGTGAAATATTGTAAAAATCATCAGAAAAAAGTTGCCAGCATATGTTATCGTAAAAATTATCAAAACACTTCGCCAGGCAGTCTTGCCAATATGCATTGTTTTGCAAATTATCATAAATATAGTAGTAATCAATTGAATTTACAAATTACAAATTATCTGCTTAGTTTTTGGCTCTATTTCCAGCAAAGCTTTCGGTATTTTAAATTAATTATATTAATATTATTATTAGCTCTAATATCAATGAACACAGCAGCTTATAGCATAGACGATGCTCAGGGAAAAATACTACAAAATAAAACTACTAGTCCATCTACATTATTAGCCGTCTCTTATAATCACGCCGCCAACTTAATACCAACAACACATTTTAACGAATCTTTACATGGCTTTATAAAAAGCTATGATGTAACAAATTTTGTTCCAAGTTTAAAATTAAAAGCGAATACTTTCCATAATCGGACACACAAACGAAAACCCTTTCATTCGCATAATAGAAAAATACTAGAAAATTTAAAACATTTCAATTATCAATTTTCTCAATACAAAAATTCTCCAAAACTATTAAGCAAAATTGATGTGCAAAATCCAAATTTTACACAATATGATCAAAATATTGGCAATGCCTTAAAAATACTAAAAAATGAACAAATTAGCGAATTAATTGAAAACGAAATCGCCAAAGAAAATGAAAATTACTCGAATGTGAACAAGTTTTTACAACGAATCCATACAAATAATAAAACTCAAAATACTAAAAATAACTACCATAAAGTCATTAACAATACATTAAAACTAAAAAAGAATAGCCCAACACGAAATGCCAATGACATAATAACAAATAAACAGATTGATGTAAATATGAATGTTTTTGATGAAGATTTTGATGATTATGAAGGTGCGAATGTAACTAATGATCACGATACGTCACTTGATTTATTAACACCTGCTAGAACAACAACTATTACTACAGAAAAACCGGCCAATCATTCGCTATCATCTATACACAATCAGCAACATATTGATTACATCAAACTAATGGAATTAGTGATGGATGGTCTAGGCTTTAAAAAATTACCAAATATGAAAACAGTAAGTTAGAAAAAAAACAAAACAACAAAAAATACTGTATGCAAAAGTCAAAACGTTAAATTTCTTTATTTAGAAAACGTTTTGAATAAATTACTGCATAAAAACTATTTAAGATTATCTTGAGCTGCGTTGCCAGAAGTAGAGAAAAAAGTCTTAATGTAGGTTTTTCTTCTTCATTAATATAGAAGCGTAGGGAAAGTCGAACAGATTTTTTAAATAGATAAATAAAAATTTTACTTGTCAAAGTTAAATTGTGCGTTTGAATATTTTTAAATATTTTTAGAAGACTTATTTTTGTATTTTAATAAAAGTTTTTTTTTTTTGCAACATTTGTGGAGATGTATGCAAGAAAAAACTTTTTTGGTATTGGGAAAAAGTGAACTTTTGTATAAAGAGTTCGTTTGTATTTAAAACAAATTTTACTGGCAACACAGTTCAGTTTCCATTAACAACATTTTAAGTTAATCTATCACTCGTAAAACTGCTCTGGGCAAGGAAGCAGCTCACGCTTCTTTGTCGTTATCTTTTTTAGCGTTTTACGTTTCATTCCGCACTGGATAGTGCCGTGTTGCCGCATGACTATACCGAGTTAAAGTTTTTGCAGTTTCAGCATAAACCATATGCAATTGTTAATAAACTAGAAATTTTAATGTGTTTCATCTGGTGGAGAACCAAGTGAAAACTGAAAAGTGACTGGTGGAGTACCATAAAAAAAACACAATGAGAGCAATATACTTTCGAGCGGTTTCTGGAAGCTCTAAGCATTCCTATATGAATGCTGAGGTCGTCCGAGGAATGAGGCTCCAAACAAATCGTGTGATACTTTGGCAATATATCCAAAAACATTTTAGCTTTAAGGAAAATAAAAAAAAGTTAATCCGTCAACATTGAACTACGATTTTCATTTTCATATCATTAATCTAACAGGAATACCTAAATAAAAACGATAAGCTTTTATGGTGTTGAAACTTCCAATTCAAAGTTTACATATCGTCTCCCTAAACAAAGAGTATGAACTAAAGTTGAGTTTCCTTAAGTAGAACACGGCAACTACATTTGCAAATTGTCGGATGTGTCGCTGCTTTATTGCCTATGATAGTCAGAGTAGTCAAAAAGCTATATCCATCATATCCACCGATGTAGCGAAAATAGCTACAAAGTAGAAATATACATAGTTAATACCAAACGAAAAATAGAACTATAAAATTGTAGCAATCCATGCCTCTTAATGAAGTCAAGTTTTATGCACAGCTTATTTGTTGCAAAATGAAGCTGATATGTAAGCTTTTTAAAATTTGAAATTCCCATTATTCAGTAGATACATCAGATATCACAACAAGTAAAGCCCTTTTCACACTATCCTTAAGGTGATAGATAACCTGTTCTTTAATATACATAAGAGTCCTTCCTGTATTTTAAAGCCTTGATCTGTGGCAATAATTTTTTAGTGAAACCCCTTTACTTGTTCTGCATTTAATTAAAAGTTCTGTATTTGTACTGTATTTAGTAAAATAACTAAAAGAGATAAATGTTTCGAGTTTTTTTTTTTTTTGGAAAAATGTTAAGATATGTACCTATATATATCTTATTCTATGCCTATTTCATTCATAGTAGCACTTAATAGGGTGTTCACACTAAAAGTTTTAACATAAATTTTATTTTTGGCGGTAAAACCAATCATTAAAACCTGGTTTTACAAAATAATTTTGTTAAAACCATCATTAAACCTTTTTGGGTTTAAGTGGATTTTGTGAAATACAACCTTGTTTTCGTAGTACTAAATTCAGTGCTACCAAGTTAAAAATTTGAAAACCTTATGTTAAGACCAGGGCTTAACTTTGTGCCGGTTCACACATGTCAAGTTTGACTCCTCAAGTCTTGAATTTTTAGGAGTGAGGGGGAAAGAAATGGCATTATCTTTTCCCTTCTCTCCGCTTCAGCATAAGGAAATTTGACATTGTAGTGTAAAAATTGAATTGAATTGAAATATCTGAAACAAGTTTTCAAAAATATTAATTTCGAAATCCCAACTTTTCTTAAACTGTCAAAAATATCTTTTTATAGAATCATTTAGTTTCATATATCTTCGACCTTTTTAATCAATGTCAATTTTATAAAAAATATTTATTATTTATCCAATATTCGCAATCTCAATGGACAGCGTTTTCAGGCATACATATATTTCAAAAAATATTTTAAAACAAAATTTTGCAACTATGAAACATAATTAAAATTATACACAGGAAATACAAATTATTCTAATACATATTTGGATACATTATTAATAAGGAAAGGAGAATAACTTATTAGTAGATTGGTACAAACCCCAATTTCTTCAGGGAGAATTATTATTCGAAACAATTCAAATAAAATGAAAACTCTTTGTAGAATGAAAAAAAACATTTATACGTCCATGTTCTGGAAAACGCAGCGTTTTCGAATCGCTTACGATTTGAAAAACGCAAAACGAATTTCAGCATGTTCTGAAAACCAGGCGATTTGCGAGCGTTTTGCTTTTTTTCGAAGTTGTGTTTGAGCAAAGAAAACATATGTTTTATCATAACAAAACGTAAACAAACAATTAATTTTCAAATTAGTTCTATGAAATAAATTTAAAATTAAAATGCCTACAGCGTTATTACATGTTCATAAGTAAACTACTGCGACAAACAATTGACAAACTCAAAGCAAATTTTTAAATTGCATTTTTTTAATTAAAATCTTGAAAAAATGTAACAAGTTTTTCCTTAAATAAATATAAAACATATTAAATTTAAATTTTGGGCCATTTCCTTTTTTCTTTAAAGTGCAGTTTTAATAAAATAGACCAGATCGCTTAAGTATACACTAGCGGTTTGAAAACGCCAAATTTCTAGCGTTTTCGTTTTTCAGAACACCTGTTTGGCGTTTTCAAATTGAAAACGCAAATTTTAAGCGTTTTGCGCTTTTCAGAACATGGGCGATAATTTTTTTTGTTTTAGGTGCGTTTAAAATTTTGGTGCGATTTTAGCAGACATTAAAAAATAAATAAAAGTAAGAAGCTTTCAACATAAAATGTAAAATATTTAATAATTACAATGTGCGGGCTTGTTCTGACAATCGCACGATTTGAAATCGCACCAGCAGGCTAATTCTGGCAAATACTTCTTAATATTATTCCTAAAACTTTCAGTCGATACTGAACGAATCGAAATGATTTTTTTAACTTTGTAAAGCATTTATTTATTCTGATGCTGGCGGCAAATTATTCAATAACTATTTTTGTTAGATTTTTCAAGGGAATAAATTAAAAACCATAAATAATAATCAGAAAACTTAAATCTCTTATTGTCAAGCAATAAAAATTATTTACTAAAAATAAACCAAACAGGAAATTTTAAGCAAAACGAATTATACAAAATGTATAAATTAAGAAATTTTATTTAGTCATAAACCATTCATTTTGAAATATTGTAGTAATCGAGTTAGTTAAAAAGCCGACATTAGGGTTTGCAATATCAAGCGGGCTAATAAGTGAATATTATTCGAATTGAAAATTCGGTATCATTAATGCCCCTATTGCGGTTCTCCACTTTTCTGACAGTTTGGTTGCCTTTGGTAAATTCACATTGCCATTCTCAACTCAACAGGCAGTTGGCTATTCAGTTGTGTATCTGTTTTTTTCGTCGTATTGCCGTCTTCACCTTTGTAAAAGTTTGGTCGAAAAAAATGCTAAATACACAGAACTGCTAAAAAGTAGTTGTGTTATTGGCAGTTAAAGTTTATTTTTTTTAAATTCGGTGAAAATCGAAAACAAAATGGAGAAATTGTATGTATACATTTTTGTAATAACTTTTTCGCCATTTTTAAAAACTTTTATTAGTTTGAAAATAAAATCAAAAGCTCAATTTGAGTGCCTTGTCCTGCTTATTTAGGGAAACTTAGAAATTGCTCGCGGAAAATACCAAAGCTTGGTACGATGAAAAATGCATGTAAGGAGTTATGGGAAGAGTTTATAGTGGAGTTAAATAGTTTGGGACCACGACAAGAACTCCTCTTAAACACTTACATATAAACTTCTTAATCTTCTTATAATATTCGTGGCACAGGTTTGGATACACTACAAGACAAGTATAAAGAAAAATTTTGCCAACAATAAAAGAAACATTCAAGCGACAGGGGGAGGGCTATCACAAGAAGTTCCATTAAATAGCCTTGAGGATACTGTTTCGCAGCTCTTGTATTGCAAGCAGCTGCCCCAAATAGAAGAAGAACTCATCAGGCACAAGCAATTTCGTTACTTATTAGAAGATCTTACTTGGCACTGGGAAGTTCAAGAGGGTTGGAATCATCACGAATTTATCTTCTTGTATTTAGCGCATTTAAACAAGAGTTTTCCTTTTCATCATCATAAAATAAATCGACACTAATTTTTATTATAAATACTTTTTATTCAACACAACAATTAAAAATACTTTAAGTTTAAATTTTATTTAATTTTATAAAATTTTCACTTGTCAAACGTTATATTTTAAGTTGGCAACTTTATAGCAAACTCAACTAAAAACAGTTTGGTATCACAATACCTAAAATGAGTTTGGTTGTGCATAAGTTGGGATGACTCTCACACGACCAAACTGAGTTGAGTGAAGAACCGCAATAGGGGCATAAATAAAATATCCAGCGTTGCCATAATGCAATGAGGATAACAAATTTTGGGGAATAGCATTTCCTTGTTTTGTTAACTTTTTTAGTAGGAATTTATATATGTATTCCTTTTGAATGAAAAAGTGTTTTCACTTTACAATAATTTCCAACGGCTTTGATGTGCCTGAGACACACACACACACACACACATTTAGAAAATGATTCCTAATGTATTGGCCAATTTCGCCAAGTTCAGTTTGAGCCAATTTATTATAAGTTAAGCTCATTGTGACAAACTATGAACCTGTGCACGTGTTCTGTAACTCTCGCGTCGAGAAACTTTTCGATTGAAATGTGTGAAATGAAACAAAAATGACATATATGTATTGAAACAAACAGCTATTTTTCTCACTAAACTGTGTCTGTAATTTTATTGGCGAGTTCTAGCTGTCACATAAGGAAATTACTCGCCAATTAACAGAAAAAGTGTGTAACATTTTTGTGAGAAAAGTTCCCGTTTTGAACTGTCAAACAAACTCACGAATAAAAATGGGGCGAGAAAAAATTTTAACACTTAAAAACAATTAAAAATGCAAAACACAAAGAATAATAATATTTTGTTCTTGGCCCATTTTTTATTGTTTAATTCTTTTACTTTTAACATTTTTATAATCTTTTAAATATTTTAATCAGGCTTAAGTTCATCAAATTTTATTTTCATTAAATTATTTTTATGGAGAAAGGAATTTTACAACATGAAAATTAATTAAAATTGTTATTGATAATCATTCAATCTTGACCACAATTCTAATCATTTTTATAAAATATACGAATATTTTCAAAGCTCGTTTGCAAACAACAAACATTAAAGTTGCACTTTACATTATTTGGTATAGCCGACGGTTGTATTTTCATCGCCGTCATTGAAAAACTTTTAACTTTAGTAAATTTTAGTCGCCGTTAACGATATGTGTTACTGCCGTTCTCACCGTCTGCAATGATACATCGGCTTTGAGTGCAATGTTATGACATTTATAACGTTACGTCGTAATCTCTTTTGATAGTTTTCGACATGAGTTACAGACACACTGTTTTCTCACTTTTCGAGAAACGATGGAATATGTATTTTGTTTCACATCTTTTCGATGCGGGAAGTTCTCACTATAGTTACAGAACATGGGTACTGTTCAGTGTAATTTAACCTTATTATGAATATCTTTAATGTTCCAGTCTGTGGTTTTGCATTTAAAAGTAAATAAAAATATTAAGTTACATATTCGTTCATACATATTTGTTAACATTTTTATGGTTTTATAAAATAAGTATGTAGCTACCTGCCAGGCGTACAAATCTTCCATATTGTAAGTTACTTATAACGGGTTTTAAAATTAAGAAAACAAATTAATTTTTCAGTGACTTTATCAAGTTAGTTTATATAACAGACACTACAATATAACTCGAACCTAAAAGCTTTAACCAATTTCCAAAAAAACGGCACTGTTCTGTAGAGATTATTTTCCCCAAATATAGTAAAAAGTCTTAAATACATTTATGTAATAACAGAAAGCTAGAACTTTCTATCCACCATTAAGAATTTTGTCGCTGAATTCAAGTTGACTAACGACTTACGGCTAATGCTATAAGCACTTAATTTAAGCCAATAAATATATAAATACCAATTTATAATACAATTTATAGCGCATAAAAATTAATTTATTAAAAATCATTTAAAATATTTTAATTTTTTTTTTGAACAAAAAAACAACAGCAGATTAAATAAAAAAATATATCAGCTTTTAAAATAAAATTTGTTTTCAGTCATTGCACGTCGTAAAAGTTTCAGATCACGTTGCGTACGTACGTAAATATGGTGGCATGCCATAACATCCAGTGCCCAAAAAGTGTCATAACGTCCACGGACACTGTGACACTTTTGAAAGTGTCATAATGTCCGTAGGCATTATGACACTTTGCAAATGGACATTATAACACTTTCAAAAGTGTCATAAGGTCCGTAATTACTAAAGAGGTTAAATACATAAAAAGATCTACATACACGCTGAGAAAAACATGTTTTATTATGGTCACAACCAACAAAACTATTTTTAAAGAAACTAATTTAACCATAATATGGTTGTCGGTTACAATGATTTTGTTAAATTAAAAATATTATGGTTAAATTTTTTTTAAAAATGGTTCTGTTGCTTTTTCTCTGGGTGTATTTATTAAATATATAACGAAAACACGTTTGGACTAAAGGATTTTTTTCTCTATGGTATAACAAACACCGGCTTCGCTAAGTAAAGGTCATCTGCACAGCCGGCCTTCGGTCGGGCGCAAGGATTTTCTCCTCTATGGTATAACAAACACTGGCTTCGCTAGCTAAAGCTTCTCAGTATAGCCGGCCTTCGGCCAGCCGCAAGAATTTTCTCTTCTATGATATAACAAAGACCGGTTTCGCTAATTAAGCTTCTAAAATCTGCCTTGTTTTTGAACGAAGGCCGACTACGCAGAGAAGCTTTAGTTAGCGAAGCCGGTGCTTGTTATACCGTAGAGGAGAAAATCCTTGCGCCCGGCCGAAGGCCGGCTACACTGAGAAGCTTTAGCTAGCGAAGCCGGTGTTTGTTATACCATAGAGGACAAAATCTTTGCGCCCGGCCGAAGGCCGGCTGTGCAGACAAGCTTTAGTTAGCGAAAGTTAAGTTGCGGACATTATGACACTTTACAAAGTGTCGTAACGTCCGTGGATGTTATGTCACTTTTCTGGTGGACATTACGACACTTTCAAAAGTGTCATCAAGTCCATGGACACTGTGACACTTTTGAAAGTGGACGTTATGATATGCCACCGTAAATATATAAAAACTATGCATCACTGCTGCATTGATGCAAAATGTTTTTGCTGATGCGTGGTTACCAGTTGCATGTTGTGATGCTGATACTTTTTTACTGCACAACAGTTGTGCAAAGGTTGAATTTTTGAACACGAGCTAAATTTCAAAAGTTTAATAGGCAAACAAAAATTATAATAATAAAAATGTTATCAACAATAACGATAACAAATTCTATTGAAAATATTGAAACAAAAAGTGACAGTGTTCTTAAAATTACAAGAAAAAGCATCACAAAAGAAAAATAAAACGATTTCTTTATGTCAAAATTTATTGCATTAGAAAAAAATTTACTGCATAAAAAACTTTTGACATATGAGAGTGATGCCAAGTTTCTTACAAGTTATGCTTTACTTCTGCGCAAGTGATACCCAACAAGTGCATATACGAACATTTCCCTTATCAATAACTTTATAGGAAAAACTGGATCTAAAAAGTGTTGGTATTATAAGAAACTACCTCGAAATATCTTTCACATGATGGATTAAAAATTCCGATTTATTAGCCCGTTAAGATCCAATTTCAAATATTAATATTTCTTGATAGATTTTTCAACAACACTAGAAATTTTGTCAAAATATTTAATCAAACATATTATTAGTAGAGTTTTTTTTTCCCGGAGTTTTTCGATTCCTGGGAAAACGGGAAAAATTTTTAAATTTCCCGGGATCCCGCTCCATATAAATAATACAAAGTAAATTTGTTTTAAATTAATGAAAAAAAACTTTTTTTTTAAAAAGCGTAAGGGAACTTGTTTAAAAAGTAAGTAAAAGAAATGCCTAAATACTCCCAAAACTTAATTAAAGGTTGAAAGGGGAACTTGGATTATTATTACCATACGCTTTTATTAGTAAGGTCCGTATTATTATGCTTTATATACAAGATAAAAAGATAACATAAACATAACGATTTAATTCATAAAACAATAATAAAAACAAACAAAAATTACGGTACTCAAGTTTTGAGATCAAAAAGTAAATTCATAAAATAGATAAAATATTTTAAATAAATATGTTTTATAAGTATATATATTTTAAATAAATATATTAACATTTTTTAACAGCTTAGGAAATAACATCAAGACACACTCAATGCGTTTAGAAACTTCTTCTTACAAGATCCACCTGTAATATTTAGAACAATGTGTTTTTAACATTGTATGTTGTAGTATCTTACACGAGTTTCCATAGTTTTTTTTTATTTCTGTTTCCCAGCACTTCCAAGTTATATAAGCCGTCACAAAATGAAACAAATTTATGTTTATCACCTTATTAACATATCATCATATCTCGAAAGTGTTCCTTCATACTTTCTCGTAATAAAAAATCGGTATTTTATCTTAAACTGAACCGAAGTTATAGCAAAATATTTTGCCAAGCTCGATTTTTTTTTGTAGATATGACTTTGCTGCAATAAAGGAGCGGTATTTTTGATTACCTCCTATTTTTAAGACTTGTCCATGGACAATTATAATTTACTGCCTCTTATTTTGAATTTATGTTCTTTATTAACTCTTCACTTCACAAAATTTATTAATTATCAACTGTTGCATGGCACATTCTGCTTTTCGTAGATTTATTGCGTCAGAAGACATTGATTTACGAACGTACTCACTTCTTGTTATTGATCTAATCGACAACCCATCAACAGATGCTAATTTTTAGAGAATATAAAACTAAATTTCAAAGTATAAATAGCTTTTTCTGAAACTATGAGGAACTTTTATTTCCCGGGATCCCGCAACAAAAATCCCGGGAAAACGGGAAAGAAAATAATTGAAATTCCCGGGAAATCCCGGGACGGGAAATCTCGGGAAAAAACCTAATTATTAGTAACTCCATCATGTAAAATTTTAAATTTATTAAGGTTTAAAAAATTATATCTTGGAAAACTACTGAATTTATTGAGTAAAAATATATATGTGGTAGTAATTAATGTACTAGTTACAAATTTAATTATTGCAATGTGTACATAATTAATAAGTGTTCCGCAACGCTAAAAACCCGCAAAACTTTATCAAGCAAATATCTAAGGGTTAGATAATAATTGCTATATCGATATTATTTTAATTTTAAAAGCTAATTTTGTAAAAAAAAATCAGCCACGGAGTACGAATATAGATATTAAATTGGCTCTAAATTGTTTAATCGGTATGCTTTAAACGCCATGTATAAAATACTTTGAATAATTTTCCAATGATTTCCATATTTTATAGATTCTTTTTCAAGCTAAAGAGATATAGATAAAGTATTTTACAACTTTTACGTCCTATAACTCCTAAACTAAGAAAGCGTAAGCACGAAAAAATCTTCCTATAGAACTTCTTTCAAGGATACTTTTAAATTTTAAGCGTATTCTTTTTTGTTAAACAAAAAAAACATTTTTAAGCACTTATTCCTTAAATATTTTTTAATATTAGCAACACTTTTTCTGTTTTGTAGTGGACAAAAATAGAAATTAGTTTAATTTGACTACAACGACAAAATAAGCACAGACAACAACCTGCAGCCATGTAGCCGTGTCGTCGTGAAAATAATCATTTCCATATACACACATGTCGCACCCGTTCAACAATACTGTATTAACTCAAAATTTAAAAATTTTCAGTAGAAGCAAAACAATTTTCAATTTAACATTACAGGCATATGAAAAAAAATTTTTAAAGCAACCGTTTCATTACAAAAAAGTGGAAAAAATTGCACAATATTTTTACAGTGGGTAGATATGAATATTACGTATCCATTTTTTCCAAAAAGTGAAAAAAAATTTGAGTTAATACAGTATTGTTGAACGAGTGCGATGTATTCTATGTTTGACATATTGAAGTCGGTAGCTTGCTGTCTCGAATGTGTTTATAGCTTAATGCATTAAACACATTCACCACAGCAGGATACACGAACACACGACTACAAATGCTGCTGGGTGCAATTACAGTCGTGTAGACAGCTACTGAATTATTTTGAAGACGACAGCTACAATTGAAAAATTAAAAACAGCTGTTTTTTTTATTGTGTATTTATATTTCATTGGTGCCACTATCATTTTTTTTAAACTTTTATGAAAAGGAAAAACATGCATAATTCAAGACTCGTAACAAACTTAATTTAAGCCAATAAATATATAAATACTTATTAATAATACATTTTATATCGTAAAAACAAATGAATTTATTAAAAATCATTTAAAATATTTAAATTTTGTTTTTTTTTGGAACTAATAAACAATATAATTTTAACAGCAGATTAAATAAAAAAATAAATAAAAAAATAAATAAAATAAAAATTTTTTCCGTCAAATTTTGTTATCAACAATAACGATGACAAATTCTATTGAAAATATTCAAAGAAAAAGTGGCAGTGTTCTTAAAATTACAATGTTTACATTTGTACTTTAATTTGTACAAATGAAAATGTCGACGAAAGTGGACAAAAAAAACATAATAAACAAATGTATTCAGGTTTTCAAGACAAAGTCTTGACAGAAAGAATACGAAGAAACAGAGGAAAAAGGAGGCAACATGTATGTAATTTGAAATTAAAGTGATAATAACAGCAAATTTCGAACCACCAGTACTACTGGTTAAAGATTGATGTTTGACTGTTGGGTAACGGGCACCGCAGTGGTGCAGTGGGTAGAACACAAAAAGATCTTCTGACGATAGAAAGTGGTGTTTCTTGAAACATGTAAAGATCAACCCGGGTTCGAATCCCAGCTCAGCCAGGAAAAATTATCAATAAATTTTAATAAAAAATTCCAAGTTGTTAAATTGCTTCCCTCAGTGAAAATAATTTAATGAAAGTTAAATTTGATGAACTCAAGCCTAATTAAAGAATATCAAAAATTGAAAATAAACAGTTCAACTAAAAATCAAAATTGTTCTTAATTACAAAAAACATCACAAAAGAAAAATAAAACGATTTTTTTATGTCAAAAGTTATTGCCATCAGAAAATTAACTTAAGCAATATTTGCAAAAATTTGCTGCAAAGCTGCGGCATGACTACATAAAAAACTTTTGACATATGAGAGTGATGCCAAGTTTCTTACAAGTGATGCTTTCACGAACATTAAACTTTAGTTCTGCGCAAGTGATAACCAACAACTCCATTTACGAACGTTCCCCTTATCAATATCTTTATGGGTAAAAACTGGATCGAAGAAGAATTGGTATTACATATTAGAAACTACTTCGAAATATTTTTCACATGATGGATTAAAAATTTCGATTTATTAGCTCGTTGAGAGCCAATTTGAAATATTAATATTTCTTGGTAGATTTTTCAACAAAACTTAAAATGTTGTCAATATATTTGATCAAACATAATAATTTTAGGGAAGAACACTTCAAGCTTTAATATACCCTTTTTTTAGTAACGCCATCATATAAAATTTTAAATTTATATGGGTTTTTAAATAATTATATCTTGAAAAATTACTGAATTTATTTATAAGTTTGAGTTAAAATATATACATATGTGGTAATAATTTATGTACTTGTTACATATTTAATTATTGTAGTAAATATGTACATATATAATTAATAAGTGTTCCGCAAGGCCGAAACCCAGCAATACATAAAAACTTTACTAAGCAAATATCTAAGCGTTAAATAATTATTGTTATATCGACATAATTTAAAAGTCTCTTAATTGGCTCTTAATTGGTTAACCGGTATGCTTTAAACACCATGTGAAAAACACTTTGAAGCATTTTCCAATGTTTCACATATTGTAAAGATTCATTTTATAGCTAAATGAATATAGATAAAGTATTTTTCAACTTTTACGACATACAACTCATAAACTAGGAAAGTGTAAGCGCGAAAAACATCTTCCTATAGAACTTCTTTCAAGGATACTAAAAAGTTATATAATATTTCAATTTCAAACGTATTCTTTTATGTTAACAAAAAAAAAATTTTAAGCACTTATTCTTTAAATATTTGTTTATATTAGCAACACTTTTTCTGTTTTGTAGCGGACAAAAATAGAAATTAGTTTAATTTGACTACAACGACAAAATAAGCACAGACAACAACCTGCAGCCATGTAGCCGTGTCGTCGTGAAAATAATCATTTCCATATACACACATGTATTCTATGTTTGACATATTGAAGTCGGTAGCTTGCTGTCTCGAATGTGTTTATAGCTTAAGGGTGCGTACAGAGCACTGTTACCAATTTAGAGATTTTTCCTGCTAAATCTAGCGTTTTTGAAATGTCAATCGCGGGAAAATTTACGTTTAAGCGGTAAGCAGGAAATCTAGCGATTTCAAACAACTCTCAGCGGCTCATTTTAGCCAAAAAAATAAAACTTTCCCAAATTAAAAATTTACAGATTTTTTACTTTTTTTTTTTTGTTTTTCTGGAAAAAAAACTATATTGTTTTTGTTCACGGTTTTAATAACTTTTGTTGTTTAAGTGAACTTTGCACGGACTGTTCCCAAACTATGAATACCTTTACCTCGCAAGTACACCAACAATGGAATTGTCGTATAAAAATTATCAAAATATATGATATGGATAACGAAGTTTTCAACTGTTTGAGATAAACGGACGACAACATTAGCGGAGGCTACAAGAGCTGGGGGGCGAGGCAGAATAAATAAATTTTGAATAGATACGCATATCCAAAAGAATCGCATAGTACAAATAGTTTGTTTCCCCATTTATGAGGCTTATTTGGCATATATTGACGAAGCTAATGCCTCATTTATGTACTACACATTTGTTCATCTACGCAAAGCCGAGCTTGTTTTGACACTGAGTCGAATCTTGCATTCAATTTATCGGCGAAGTTTCTTATGTGAAACAAAGGATCGTAGCCCGGCTGGCTTTTTTCACTCGTTCACTCTCATCACGTAGTGATACAAAATTGCCAATAGCTTCGCAAGTTTGGATACCGATAAATGGACATATATTATAATATTCCAATATAGCGGTGTATTTCCTCAACGTCTACCTTGAATATTGTGTTGACATTTTCCTGAATTGCAGCTCGATTAGTTTCTTCCACAATCATTTTTATTAGATCTGTATTAAAAAAAAGCTAAATATTTGCAATGGAGTTTGCAGTTCTAACATTTTAGTTGGAAGTGAAGCATCTCCTTGAAAAGATATTTCGTTTACATGCATTTGCATTGACTGTTGCCGCCATATAATTTTTGACCATTCTGCGGCATCTTTCAGTATAGACTCAACATCTAAGAAATAAAATGTATTTTTATTATCAAGTAATCTATTTTATACATATGTATGATTATTACCAGAACCATTGAAGGCAGAAGATGAAGGGACGAATGTGGGTCCAGAAGTCTCAATTGATGGCAAAGGAGACCTAGGCCTTTTTAATGGCTTACTTTATCCCGTAGCCTGAGTAGAATGGGAATTGCTTATTGTATTGAGTGCCGCATTTTCCGATTCGACAAAACCTAATTGAAGTTCTTCAACATCGCTGGATTCGCTACTCCAATCTGCATCTGATTCTACTTCGTCATACAATTTCTCTAACTCTTCATCAGTCAAATCAGACTATTTAAAACGTTTGTTCATTGGCCCAGACATTTTTTAAACTTTAATGTAAAAAAATGCAAAAAAAACGAATATAATTTTGTCAAAAAAAAAAAAAAAATAAACTGCGGCAGCCAAATATGTCGTGCAACGCCCAAGAGTTCCTCAAGGCACTCATAAAGAAATCAGTGCCCTAAAACATAACTTATTTTTTTCACACCAATAACGTTTCTAGTTCATACAATATGAGTACAATTTTTAAGAAAAACAAGTAACAGTGCTATATTCGGCTGTGCCGAATATTATATACCCTTCACCACGGTGCAATAAGAACAAAAAATTATGTGAACACCATTCTTAAGATATAAATAATTATATTTTGTGCCACGCCCACTTATCCAAACCGTCCACATTATGTCGGATGTTGTGTTTTAACAACCAATTTTTTGGGAAATATGTTCTACTAAAAATTGCCGATGTTTTGATACATATGTAAGTCGTTTCCATAGGTCATATGGCAGCCCTAAAATGTAGGACTGTATAAAAATGTTGATGTTTTTTATCCCATTTTTGGAGTATTTTGCTAATAAATTGCCCATTATCTAACCGATTTGATTGTTTTATATACCGGAGTGTTGAGGATTAATTTATATACATTTATATACACTTGTATATATTTTAACAAACTTAATTATAAAAAATAAAAATGAGTAATTTTTGGGAATTCAGTATTTTGGTTATAACTCAGCCATTTTTTAACCGAATTGACAGACCGACGTGTTTAAAAAGAAATTTACCATTTAGCTGAGTTATAAAGCTTGGACTCGGGGAGATCTATGGGAGGTACCACGCCCACTTCTCCAATCCCGCCCACATTTTGTAGGATTGTGTGTATTGGCTACCTAAATGTGTGTACCTAATTTGGATACTTTGGCTTTTGCCGTTCCCCAGATATACATCAAAAAATAAAATAAAATTACAACAACCACAAGGGATTTATGGAAAATATTAGAGGTAGTCGTGGTTTTTTGCTCATAACTCAGCCATTTTTTAACCGACTTGAGTTATAAAGCTTGGACTCGGGGAGATCTATGGTTTCCGAAAGTGGGTATTTAAAAAAAAAAAATTATTTTGGTCATAACTTTTTTGTATCTGAACCGATTTTTCTGAATTTTTTATAAAATATGTTCTACTAAAAATTTTCGACATCTTGGTATATAATTCATATCCATAGGACATATGGCAGCCCTAAAATTTAGGTTTTTATACAATTTTAAATTTTTTTTTTGTACGGGAGGTACCACGCCCACTTCTCCAATCCCGCCCACATTTTGTAGGGTGGTGTGTATTGGCTACCTTAATGTGTGTACCTAATTTGGAAACTTTGGCTTTTGCCGTTCCCCAGATATACAGCAAAAAGTAATAAAATTACAACAACCACAAGGGATTTTTAAAAAATATTAGAGGTAGTCGTGGTTTTTTGCTCATATCTCAGCCATTTGTGGATCGATCTTGCTGAATTTCAATAGCAACCGATGGTAGACTATATGTGACATAAATGTAAAACAACCTAGCCGCTATCATGTCTGGAGTCTCCGGAGAACAATTTTATAAAATTGCCTATATGGGTTCCAAAAAAGAAGCCTATTGAAAATCGGGCAATAATTTAAATTGCTGCAAACTTATTTATTGAAATATACAAAGATTACCAAATTTTATTGGAATCGGTCGATATTTGGCCATAGCTCCAATACAAATATGTACTACTTCCGAAAATGGCCTTCAATGCCACAACTTAATTAAACAATTGGGTATTGATATAAAATTTGGCGACGGCAACTTTTATAGTAGCTACTAATTCATGACACAATTTTATACAAAAAAAAATTGCGGAAGCTTCGGAAAATAAAAGAGAACATTTATTCGTGCATGGGAATGGGAAAAATCCTTGATATTTGGAGGAGCACTAGTTAAAATCCAAAAATAAGGATCCTGCACCAATATGATTCTTAACAAGCGACCGGAAATCAAAGTTCTCTAAATATGGCAATGATCCGTGTTTTAATTTATTATGTAAATAAATGTTTCAACAAAAATACCGAGTAGTTCTTTGCTCTCGAACGATGGGAATTTTCTCCTTTAGCGTGAATGGTATGGTATGCACACACCCAAATGTTGATACAATTACTTGGAATAACTCAGCAGGAGAAACAGTATTTAACACGCTCACACGTTTTTCAATGAAAGGTACAATAAATGTATGTTCTCATCTTTCGAAATTTTAAATTAAAAGAGCTCCCACTAAATTTACACACAAAAGGCTTAATAATGTCCTCCTCATTTGTTCATTCATGCAACCAGATAAAGGATTCATTTGTTTAAAGCTGTTTTTTTTTTTTGTTAATTTCAGTGAATGAAAATGAGATTGTATCTGATTTTAGTTAAGCGATTGAATGCCAGCCTATTTAGTCATCCCTGTTTCGTACAGTCAGTTTATGAAACCCAAACAGCAGGAGATGTGACATACAATGAGCTAACAAAAACCCCGGAATTGAATTTTTGTTAGAGATATAAGAAATATGTCCTTTAAATATAATTCAATAGCTGTCTGCTGCGACATGAAATGTAAACATGAATTTTTTGCAACGGAAACATTTTATAATTACAGCAATTTTTCTCTTTTGTTTTATATGCAGGTATATTATATTTTAAATTTGTGCTTCGTTGTAGCAAAGGGAAATATTAAAAAAATAAATAAATTTTGATAATTTTTTTAACACTATTTTTAAAAGTTAAATTCATTTCTGAGTTCGATATCATCATGCAAATTGCAGTCAAAATCAAAAATGTATCATCAATTTTAACGAAGCACAATTGGCTTAGCCTGGGTCCACATTATGAAAGTTTTCTTTCAGAAAGTCAAAGCTTATTGATCCCCTTTCACCAATAAACTCAGGCTTACTAAAAAAAATGTTTATAGTATGAATCCAGGCTTCCCAGCCAGCAAAATAATCCGACGTCGTTCAGATATCTGAGAGAAACATCGGCAAAAAAGTAGGAATCGTATACGAATTCTGTCAGATTTCTGACCCAAAAACGTGTGAAGTGGTTGACACGAATTCTGACAGACATGTCGTGGGAAATTTTGGTTTTTTGTCGGCATTTCTGATAGATATCTAGCGGAAATCTAATGAAAAAGGCATGGGATAGCTGAAAGAAACAATTTTATTGCAAAATATGTACATAATTATACATTTTACACGTACGTACCTTTTTTATGCTTTTTATCTTGAACAAATAAAATAAAATTAAAATTATTTCCAACAGAATGACAATTGTCATTACATATTTTAAAAAAATAATAAGTCTCGTTAGACAAATCTGAATGAATTCCGTCGGAATTCTGTAGGACATATCTGTACATAAATTCCCCCCGATATATCCATGCGAAATCGATCAGAAATCGGCCAGACTGTAAGTATATTCAATGTCTGACGGAAATCTGAACGAAGTCTCTAAGAATGAAGTTAGAAATTTTGTACGAAATGTCTGATTCAGACAATGTCGTAGTATTTTGCTGGCTGGGTTATTGCGTACACATCGATAGCTGTATTGGTGCAATTTGCGACAGACGACATTGTAAAATAAGACACGGTTGCATTTTAAAATACGAGACTTTTGTTAAGTGGTTTCGCAATCGACGTTTTGGAGCTCAGCATGTATTTATCCGTATCAATATTTGCATTCCTTTGATGGTCACCACAATAATATTGAGTAATGTGTTTCTTATCTTTAAAAACAAATATATGTAACTACGATGAAAGGCAGAGCTGCTAAGACCAAAAAATTTTATGTCTCTTATAACCATCGGAACTAAAACAATCTAAAAACAACAACATGTAGTTTTCTGCATTGCATTGTAAGTGTTTACGGTTTGAAATGTCAACCATTCCAAACAAAACACTACCAAATCATAGCACGTCATAGGGAAATCTTATTAATACAAAAAAATTATTATATTAATGGCCATTTTCTCAATGTACAGTCAAACTGCCTGTTACTTAGGTGCCTATTATGAACTAAATTCGATTTTTGACAGCAGTCGAATTAGCTGATCGAACGAATTTTCATTTGGTATTATGGCGCGCATTCGATAAAAATTTACTATTGTGATTTTGTTAATTCACAGTAGTACATTTCCGATCAGCTGTCACCTAAAATAAAAAATGTTGTTTACAATTTTAAAAAATTAATTAAAGTTAAACGTGACCACGGCGGTATTATGGTTGTCTTCAAATAATTAAGCTCCAATGGGGTTTCATCTCACTTTTTTACATGCTGAACTTTGCTGCAAATCATTTGGTCAAAAAATAATTTTTTCCATAAGGAATATGAGCGTTTCCAATTGCTGTTTACGACGTTGGACTTGCATAAAATGAACAAAACTGATAAAGAATATGGTATTTGGTATACGAACACAAAAAAATTATCAAATAGTTATATTTTCAACAAGTTTGTTACATTTATTTGCACCGTCGAAAGCAAATTTGTTTTCGTTGAAAAATTCGATGCACAACGAAATTTTCGACAGTGCTGCCAACTCATAATACAAAATTAACATTCGATAGTCGATGTTCGATAGCCAGCGAAAATCGTTTATCGAATGTAACTCATAATAGGGGCCTTAATGTCAACATAAATTAATTAGACCGATAAACCGTCTGTTAAAAATTTTGGGTTTTTCAATATACCGACAAAAAACATGTTCTTAAGCTGGCAACACCTCTCAAAATACATGTAAAAGTTGGGAGTCAGCTGATTGAATTTATCTGTACGGCAAATAAAAGGAAAATAAAAAATCGCCAGATGAGTGCTGGTTAGCTTTGCGACAGAATAGAAGCAAATGAGACAAAGAGAAAACCAAATTTCTTTAATGTGCAGTTTTTCGTTGGGAAAAAAGTTAATCGTGTAATGAGAAAACGGCCATAAGACTATTTTTTTTAAAATAGTTGCAGTTTTAAAGATCGTAATGTTTAAACATTGCCTGTTGCAAATATCGAGCTCGTACTGTATATCTTAATACGAATGTAAGATTTAGATTTAAGGAAGATTTTGTATCTATATAAGTATTGCCAATTTAGCTATTTAGTGGTTTGATTGATAAAGCCATAAAAAATAAATCTGCCATGAGCCATTTTCTTCAAGATGTTGGAAATGTTGGACTAGAAGATTTTTCTTAATTCAATTCTATCAAAGATTTCAAAAATTTAACAATAATTCGTGATGAAAAGTGATGCGGCGAATGTGTGTGTAGCGAATACGTAGTCATATTTAATTTTATTGTCAATTTAGAATTTAACTGTAGAAAATTTGGCAAAGCTTGTTTCAACAGTGGCAAATTTGTTAACGGCAAAAAATGGCATGTGCTTTGTAAATTCCAAGTATTAAATTACTATTTAACGTCGATTCCTGTTTACTCTTTGAAACCAGTTTCTTAAGCCAGTCTGATTAGCTGGTGGCGTCACAAACTCAATTAACGACTGTCAACTCGTCAACAGAAAAAATGTTTAACACAAGAAAAAGATAAGTAAGCCTGGGTGATGAATTTAAGGATAAAACATAGTTTTACCATTAAGTACTTTGATAAATGCTGTCTCTAGCAGGATAAGTGTGTATAACTACAAATATACGATTAGTTGGATAAGAGTGCTCGACCTTTTCTGGTAACAGGTAATCAACAAAACCAAGAACTAATTTGCTTTGGTGAATTCCTCTTTAGCAAAATGAATGAAATAAAAAATTCAATATGCAATAAAAGTTTTAACCATAAATATTTGTATTTGAAGGAATAGAATTGTTGGATAAGAATTACAACAAAACCAATATAGGTACATAGAAAATTTATGTTTAGTTGATAGAAATTTATTTATTTATGTACATGTATACGGGGGATTTCATGTCAAGTGACCCAATTTTTAAATCTATGTCTTCCGATTTGGATGAAATTTGCACAAAAATGTGTCCTATCAGATAGTAGCATAAGTAGACATAAATTTTCAACAAGATCGGTCGAAAAGTTGCTGAGTTAGAGGGGGTCAAAGTTTGACATTTTGACCATACAGGTGTTCTTTCTCATCAAATTTCATCCAAATCATATCGATTGAAAAATTGGGTCACCTGACATGAAATCCCCCATATATTAAAGTTAAGTATCGACGCAGTTGCAATTTTCCGGAATATTTCTCAAATTCAAACTGTAAAATATAAATAATAATACTATTAATTCCATTTTACCGAATAGTCAGCTATTTAAAGGACTCTTAAGGTCAATTCTGTAATCAAGAATAGTTTAAACGTGATTCCTCTTCATGAAAATTGCAATTGCGTCGATATTGCACTGGAATTGCGGTGTGTTTGTATGTTTACCTACCGTATAGCCGTCTTAACCGCTAAACCGATCTTTCCGAAACTTTTACAATATATTGCTGATAGTGGGGAAGGAGCTTTATATTTTTTTGAAATTTTAATTGGTCACCTTTAACGTGGCACCTTCCTTCCATACAAAGACAATCACCCGCATTCAAAACAAAAATTTAGTTACTGCATATCCCCTGATTAAGGATTTCTTATTCAAAACACTTTTAAATAAACTATGATTATCGACTGATCAAAGGCTTTTTTACTCCTGATTAACTGCTGTCAGTTTGGGTTTTCTATCAATTGAATTTCACTAAAACAGAGATGTACAAATTTTTCTTAATCGGGCAATTTAAAAGTGTTTTGAATAACCTCCTGACTAAATGGTGATTAAGCTTAATTAACATTTTAGTTGCTCACTCGATGAGCGGAGTATAGTCGGAGTACACAAATTTTCGTTTTGAATACGGCTGAATATGTTTATCTGGAGAGCGGCAAGACCAAAAGTTTCAAAATGTTGTACAAATATCTTGATTTTCAATACACATCATCTGACAAAATCTGGGCGGGATTGGCGATGAAGGTGGAAAATAATAATCTGACAACTCTGTACTTAACTATACAAAGACGAATGAATGAACCTGAGAATGGGTCAGTGATGGGATTTAAACATTTTCAATTTGTGTCAAAATTAACGAATACCGAAAACGGGTCAAATTGACTGAAAAGGTTTCAAATCTTATTATTATAGAAATTAAACTTTTAAGGTTTAGTTCTAATTTTGCATTTCTAATGGATATTTGTTATATTTTTTAAGGCATTTTTCGTATACAATTTTTTATTTAATAGATCGACTTAAATTCGGACATGAAGAAGTTTACGATACATTGAATTTTTTCAATTAATGAAGTTAACAATAATCAAACTCAGGATACACAATTTTTGTACAAAATATGGCATAATTTCCATAAGGATACAATTTTATACGTTGGGTTAGGTTCCATGGACAGCCATCGAGAGACAGCTCACTTGGGTCCTTTAATGGTCCCTTTGTGATAACCCAGCGCCATCCTTTAAAGCAGTTGCTCAGATGGTGTCACTGCAAAGTCCAACCAATTCGTCTTCCTAATGAAGAGAAGAAGCGATTTAATTTCTATCCCAGATAGATCCTCCAAGCAGGCAAGCACCGGTTCCCCCAGGTATTTTGCCCTGATGACCCGCAACCCAGGGCATTGATAAAGAAAGTGAAACACTAAAGTAGTCGTTGAATTCCAGAACCATTCTTCCAGCATGAGTCCTGAATGCCCCAGTAGTCATATTAGCGTTACCCTTGAATGCCTCGCAATCTCATTACAATTTTATACAAGAAGAACATTTTCCAAAAAGAAATGTAAAAGGGATGTACATAGTTAAAATAATATAAAAAATTTAATTTGAAGATTTTTAGGAAAAATTCGTGCCAATATGACAAGATTTTGCAAATGTCCACTACTTGTTTAAAATTTTATAGCCCAGTACAGTCTGCTACTATTTTTGTTGCTTTTTGCTATGTATAAAGAATTTTTTTTATAATGTTTGAGTCGATGATTTCGATGATTTTTAAATAAATTTCCGAGGTAATACAAAACGTAATGCTAACCACGAAATTTGCTAAAATTAACTCCAAATTTTGGGTTTCTGCGAATCTTTAACTTGAGATAAAAAGTTATTTATTTTTAGGGAAGGGATCTAGCTTCAAGCCTCACATCTTTTTGGGTTTCAGAAGCCCCATGTCGTTGAATATGGTTCATGTTTTCAGCAACTTTTACATTGTATATAAAGCATTCCCTTATATTTTGTGTATACGCTTGAACACAACATTCAAAAATGGACCAATTGCGCCATAAATCCCATCACTAGCACGGGTGTAGGACTTATACATTTCAGTTTTTGTATTCTATACGATTTTGTGCAACTACACGCAGAGAAAAAACATGGTTGAGGTATGGTTAAAAAAAACATATTATGGTCCCTGCAATGGCAACAAATAAAATTTTGTTGTTTTTAACAAAACTTTTTTCACGATTGAAAATATTTTGTTTCTTTTTAACAATAAAGTGTTTACCTCCCCTGAAACTTCAAATATGGTTGAATTTAACAATATAATATTTTAATAATATACAGCTACAACTATACATTTAAACATATTATGGTTACTTTAACCATATTATTATCACGGCAACCATAGTATGGTTAAATTCATATATCCAAAAGCTATAACCATATTATGGTTGCCTCCAAACATGTTATGGTTGATATTTAATAACAATAATATGTTCGAAATTATAATATTTTAATTTTAAATTTTAAATATGTAATATGTTTAAAAAGCAGCAACATTCTGGTTGTTTGGATTTTACTTGGTTTGCTTAAAATTCTCATTCATTTTATTTTAATTATTGAATAAAATACATAAGTTTACGTAGAATAAACTAGTAGAACAGAACAAATGGTAATGAAGGTCGTCACAGCCTGGAATATGAATCAAAGGGGATTTTTTTTTTAAATTATAATTTGACACTTAACAAACAAATTGAAAAAATGGATGAAAAAATAACCATAATATGATTAATTTTTACCATATTTTTGTCAAGTCTGACCATAATATGGTTACTTTTGTCAAAATTCTTGGAAGTTTTAGCCATATTATGGTTAATTTTGAACATAAAATGGTTTGTTTTGACCATTATCATGGTTAATATTGACCAAAATATGGTTAATTTTGACCATATGATGGTTTATTTCGGGAAATTTTTTGTTGATTTTAACATATATTTAAACATTATATGGTCACCTGCAAACATAAACATTGTTTAAATCCAACCATAGTATGTTGCTCTTAGAATATGGTTACCTCCAACCATATTTTTTTTCTACGTGTATGAATGTGAAGTGATGAAAACACCCTGCAGCTAAATCGTTCTTACTAGTAACTAACTAATTCTGGACTAGTTTTTTACTAAAAAATTAAGTGAGTTGCATGCCCTTCTTTCTTAGATAGGGCTGCTATCTTCGTGTCCAATTCCACGATGCAGTCATGCTTCAGCAAATATTAATGTAATTTGCCTACATCCCTAAGACGTTAATATGTAGTTGAACCATTCAGGCAACATGATTGGGCGCCTTCTCACTTAGCTTGTTTTTTGAGGAGTCTGAAAAGCCATTGCCCGGGAAATACTTGGTCTTGGCCCAGAAGTAGTAAGCTGGTTGGACAGTCAAACAGACAGTAAATACTTTGTCATGTTTTTAACAGAAAATTTGTTTAAATTAATCTATGTATGTTAAAAAAAAAATAATGATCGGTAAATTAACAATTAGCTTAAGAGCCAATGTGGCTGCTTATTTCGAAAATAATAATTTTTATCTAGAATAAAATTCCTTAAATATTGTTTTAAGCACACAATTTAATAAAAATTTTGTAGTCTTGCTTTGCATTTGTTAAAAATAAATTTTTTTTATTTTCTTTTTCAATTTTAGGTAAATATAAGTCAGAAAGAGTATGTCACCAAATATCGAGAATATTTGCAACGTGTTCATATCCGTAAACGTCGGGAGTTACGTGACGCTTTAGGGGATTACGATGAAAAGATTTTAAGACCTTTGGAAATATTCAGTATTGTAAGCAATAACACATTACCTAGTCAGCACCACGTCCACCAAAAATACTTTAATGAAAACTCGTTAAGACGTGAAAAGAGAAATACGGATCACGTAGAAAATGCGGGGGGAAATAACGAAAGTATAAAAATGCTCGATAAGAGTCGAAAACAGAGTTTGGAAGAAAGTGTCCGAAATATTTTATTTCTAAAAAAAAAATATCAAAAACCTAGAAGTACAAAAAAACAAAGAGATGAACGTAAGACCAATATACGCTTAATGTTTGCTCTTAAGCCAGATGTTTTAAATTTAAGCTCTAGTGATATCGAGGAAGCTAACGTTAGACTAGTTCTAATACATAGTCCAATTTTAGCTATAAGGAATTCTAGAAATAAGCGAGTACATACAAAAAAACCTAAAAGTAATTCATGTGGTTGGGGGAAAAATGAAAGCCCCAAAAATTCGCATTATGTCAATGTGTTGAATTTAAAACTGTATTTTCTCTCCAAAGCTGGTAAGCGTGTGTGGTTAGATAGTCGAAAAGTGGATATAAATGTAGATTTAACTAAGCCCGATGAAACCCATACGCAGTGGTTGCAGTTTGATGTCTCAAAGGCGGTGAAGACCTCAATCGATGACAAGCATTTGCAGCATGTTGTATTAGAATTGCAGTGTGATAACTGTAAACGGATTGGAGCTCGTATACTTAATGACGCTTATAATACAGCCGCTGATGCTTTAGCTGATCAGCCATTAGCCGAAGGTCATCAACTTATGCCAGTTTTAAATATTGTCGGTCATTTTGATCGGTCTCATGGAATCATGCGACCTCATAAGTATGCCACTGAGCACGGCGATACTATAGAACACGCTACCACCCAACGACATTATCACCACCAAACGGTTGACAGCAGCAATATCAAAAGTCGCCACAATCGCCGTACAAACTGCTATAAAGCGAATCAACGTTGCTGCCGTCATTCAATGGAGGTAACTTTCAAGGAAATCAAAGGTTTTGAATTTATTATACAGCCAAAAGTTTTTGATGCCGGCTATTGCCGGGGACGTTGTCCTCCCCGTTATAACCCGGCTCACCATCACGCCATGCTGCAGAGTCTTATATGGAAGCAAAATCACCAAAGAGCGCCAAGACCATGTTGTGCACCCTCGAAATTGGTTGAGTTGGAAGTGTTGCATGTCGATGAAAAAGATAGTGAAAAATTAAAAATATCTACATGGAGCGATATGAAAGTTGTTGAATGTGCCTGTTCATAGAACCAAATTAAAATAGAACTGAGAATTAAAAAACAGCCAGCCAAAAACCAACTACGTCTTATGAACGAACGAATGTAATAAAGTACATATCCACGCAAAGGCAAAGTACATATTTTCGCGGTTAGGGCTCGATATCTTTTTATTTCAGCTCTACTGTGAAATCAATAAAATTCACCTTTTTGTTACACAACTATTATAAAATTATAACAATAGCAATATTTATCTGTATATAGTAACATACACACATAATTATATAGTATATTACAATATTCTACAATACTCTGGTGTCAGTGTAGTTGGGTTTAAGTAGAGCAGTTATGCCTATTTTGAGATTATTAACGCACACTGACCTTATAACATTCCATTACTTGCCGATAATTTTGTAAAATCATATGTATAATGCCTACCACCCAAACCAATAGATTATTAATAAACCCACAAATCTCGCGTGCCAATTTAACTGAACTTACTCCTTTACATCAGCCAATTCACATGGAGGCTTTTACGACGTCGCTTTGTCGACGTCTCTTTTGGTTTGTTGGCGAGCGGTATAGAGAAGAAAGAGGGGTAAACAAAACGACTCGTTTTGTGTTTTTCTATTTACGTTTTATTCTTTTTCTTACTTTGAAGTGTGTGGTTGAAAATACCGTGAGACCTCGATTATCGATAACAGGCGGAACCGGCAGCAATCTTCATTATTTTTTTTTGTGTGTTTCTTATTTGTTGTAAATATTTAAAAGTTTTAGTATGTAAACATGAGGAAAAAAGAAATTTAGGCAGAACATGCTTCCAGTACGTTGGGAAACTCTATTTCTTTGTTCAGTTGAATTTGTTTTGAATGTTCAAAAGCAAAAGAAAAAAAGATGATTTGTTTATAATTTCGGATAACAGAGGTAATGCCGGATAATAGAAGTAATTTAAATAAATGCAAAAAAAATTCATTTTCCGGTTAATTGATGCTGTCAGTTAATCGAATGACGAATAATCAAGGCCATACTGTAAATAAAAAACGACATGCAACCAAAAATCATCGTATGAACGCAAACGGATTTTGGAAGTTGCTTTACAAGGGAATCAAGATAAAACGACGTCGTAAAAGCCCTCATGTGAATTTAGTATATCTGTATCAATTAACAGAAAATGATTCCAAAGCAAATAAAAATACATAAAAATATCATTTGTAAATCGAAATCGCCAGTGTTTCGAAAATTTTACGAATTTAATTTAACCAAACAAATGAAACTGAGATGTTTTGGCCACTTTTTCAGTACATATCAATTTTTTCATTCATACATTATTAAAATATGCAACGGAATCCCTGTTTAAGGCTAGTTTACACTATTATATCAAGTTATATTAGAAAGTGTGAATGCAATGTGCCATGAAAATCACAAGTACCCAACAAACACGAAGTCAAACCTTTAATATGAAATGTCGTTATCATTTGGCATCAAACACAATTCTCCAACGTTTTTCAATTTTTTGATTTTAACATTTAAATTCATATTCAAATTGATAATGATTTTTTGTGTTGTTTATTGGTAAACGCAAAACGGAAACAAAGTGTGTGTAAAATCAAAGCAAAGATATTAAACAGCTGAGTTAATAACAAAAAAAAGCTAGTGGTTACAGTTCTAAAATATTTACGAAAACTGGTGTGATGAAAATATACAAACTAAACATTTACCGACCGCTTGTCAGATTTTGTATTCGTTTTCTCTCTTTCTCAATAATACATTTTGCTTTTACATGATAAGATTTTTCTCATTCTAAATTTGTTTTATTTTTTTTTTTTGCGGTATCGTAATATATACTACATTGTATTGCCGTGTAAACTAGCCTTTACCAACATTGAGAGCAGCGTTGCCAGAATTCAGATTTTATCTTATTTTTAAAGATTTTTGACCAAAATAAGATTTGAAGATTTTTTTCTCAATTTAAGATTTTTTTTATTTTAAGAAATAAAGATTTTTAACTTTAAGTTTGTACTAATACATAATTTTTTACAGTTTTTTAAACCGTAAATTTGTAAAACAATGAGGTTTTGTATCATATTTGTTGTCTTACTATTGGTTTTGCATTCTTTTGAACCCATTGTCTGGCATACACAAAAATTCATCATTATTTCTGGTCATACAAAATATTTAAAAAAACTTCTTAGATTAGCAGTTGTTCATTTTGGGAATGCTGATGAAAAAAAATTATTTGTGAAAAGAAAAAACGCATTTTTAAAAAGTTTCATATATTAAGGAACAAAAAAGTTCAGGGGCCTGATTCTGCCAGTCGTGATCGAGTAATTTCTCGATTCGAAAGCAATTTATTATCTAATTATTTCTGTCAATACTGAACGAATCGGAATTATTTTTTCAGTGCTATAAAGCATTAATTTGAGTTTCACAATACTGAAAATATCGACTGAAATAAAATTGCTTTCGAATCGAGAAAGTACTCGATCACGACTGCCAGAATTAGGCCCCAGGTATTTAGTACCAAAAGGTAAAACTAATGGAACTTAAGAAGTTTAGTTTGAAAATTCCACATTCCATGTTTATAATTTTTAAACAAAGTATATAAACATTATTGCGGAAGAATATCTTTTTAAAAGGTGTACCAACATTATTTTAATAACAATTCCATTAGGAATATATTTAAGAAAATCCATATATTTTCAATGAGCTCTTTTTAAATGCAATTTTCTCAAAATGCATTCGATATAAGAACGGTGTCAACAAATATAATATTAAATTTAGAACCCTTAAGATTTCATATGAAGTATGAGCTCCCAAACTTAAATTTTCTCGCCCAGAATTTATATCCATATCTTTAATTAATGATTTTTACTTTTTTGCACTTGGTATAAACAATTTCAAGATTTTTCTCTTCAAAATAAGATTTTTTTTCCTCAAATAAAGATTTTCCTTCCAAATCTTCTGGCAACGCTGATTGAGAGAATGAAAACTTACATAAGTCATTTTCTAAAACTCGCTTTTTAGGCCGTGATTCACCGTCCTACACAATCGTACGATTCATTTATACGAAAATCTAGCAGGCATCTTTCTAAATATACATCATAAAAAAATCAGAAAATAGTATAGTGACTCACCCGCCGGCTTTAATTATATGTATCTAAAAAGCTATTAAGCTATAAACATGCTTGTTAAGCATTTTGATCGTCTATACCCCTTAACTGACCTCTTTTTATTTTAGTCCAGCAATTTTGTAGTTGGTCAACAATCTTTCAGTCAGTATCGTACACTTTTAGTACATTTTAACCAAAAATTGCATTTTCTTCTCCTGTAAACGAAAATAGTATTAAAGTTTTTATCCGTCCCCAAACTAATTTTTTAAAGTCATACTTATAGGTGTTTTGTTATGCCTTTATAATTAATATTGATTTGTATTTATGTATTTTTAGTAATACGTTAAATCACTGTATTAAACGAATCAGGTTTTTTTTTTAATTTATTATCATACTGTATATTTAAAAACGTTGTTACAAATAAAATGCACACATTTTTTAAATAAATAAAAATCAAAATATTAATTATACAACCGAAAATTTTGTTTGATTTCTTAAACTGGTTTGTATTTTTTTATTACTAATTTAATTTAATTATGTACTATAAATCGTATTACCCCATCTGCGTTGCTAGAGTTCATCTATTATGTAATGCATTGGAACGTCTTTGCTTCAAGGCGCATCCTACATTAAAAGTTCAATAATATCTTTTTTGAACGAAAAACTCTTTTTAAGTTCTGGCCAGCCATTTTGGCATGTTTGCAGCTAGATTTAGCATTTTTTTTTTTGATTTAGCTGCAAATTTTCCATTAAGCTGTTAGCATTTTTCAATTATGTACATATTTAGCATTATTTAATTTTAGAATATTTAAGTAGTCTTTTTTTGAAAATCTACCACAATTTTTTGTTCAATGCACATACAAATCCCTACTCTTTTGCTAAAGAAACTGTACAATCTTTTAAAAGACCTTTCATATGAAATTGCTTTAATATTTGATCAGTTTGATCCATTAAATTCATGTAAAGCAGATTTTTTCCCCTGAATTACGATTTTGAAAAATTTTTAGAATCGAAAAGAAATACCATAACTTTTTTAATAGAAAAAAAAATACGAATTACATGCCGAGATTTTAAAGCTCAATTAATATTTCACCTTATGCCATGTTCGCACGGTGCTTTGGATTACTTCGCTCTCAATTTTTATTACTTACTAGCTGACCCGGTCCACGTTGCTGGCCCTAAGCAAACATTAGTGTTGTATTACCACACGATTTAAATTGAGCATTTAACGAAATTAACGGCCTTTAAAATAAAAATCCATGGAATACTTATCATAAAGTTTTTTTACAAAATAATATGGTCTCAATCAAAAAAGAAACGCATGTATTTAAGGCAAATTGGAAATTATATTTATTTATTACTTCATCTTAAGGCCAGTGCATAGACAATTTTTTTGTTTTTGGTTTTTATTTGGTGAAAAGAGCAATTTTCTGATTTTAGGTATATCGAAAAAAGCGGGCGGGGAAAAATTTTCTTTCCGTAAAAACCTAAGTTGGACCATGGCGATCATTTTAAAGAAAAAATCGTCCAAATCGGTCAAGCCGTTCTCAAATTATGCGCTTATTAGAAAAAGGGGGCGTAAAAGTAGGCGTGGTAATTTTTTCTTTCGATGAATAAGTAAAATGGATTAATACGAACATTTGAAAGAAAAATTTGTCAAATCGATGTGGGCGGGGCAAAATTTTCTATTCGTATAAATCTAAGTTGGACCATGGCGATCATTTTAAAGAAAAAATCGTCAAAATTATATAGATGTCATTGGTGGTGCAATATGAAAATTGGATTTTGCCACGCCCCTCCGTCCGCAGACCGAAAATCAATAATCAGACTTCACAGTGTCACCCGCCTGAATATTCTGAAGATTCCCTGAAAATTTCATCAAAATCGGCCCAACGGTATTGGAGTCCATACGTTACATACACACATCTTATTTTATATATGTATAGGGCACACACCAAACTTCGACAATGTGGAGATATTGCAAAGAGAGGAAAAATACCATAGACGCTATACACTAGAAATGGGCACGTTCATAAGACGTAGCTGTTGAGCTCAACTGCTAGAAAACTGTTGACAACTGTTGAGCCGAACACTTTCGTCTTAGAAACGGCATTATATGTATAATAAAAAATTAACAGCTGATAAATATAAACAGTTGAAAAAAAATAAAAGTGATAATAAAATTAATTAGTTTAGCTAAAAAGTATGGATAATACAGAATTTATATCTGAGTTTCAGCTGTTGAGGTTGAGCACAACATGTTGACTTTAGGTAGCTAAAAAATTTTATGATGGATTAAATGGCTTCAAATACCCAACTGTTGTGTTGAGCGGAAGTGCTCAACTATGCGTTTCTAAGCAAACACTAAACGGTTACACAACTGTTACGTCTTATGAACGTGCCCAATGTTAAATATAATAAACACAAGCAAAGAGTACCGAATGAACTTTAAGAGCGATTTAGAGACGAGCTCAGCAAAACAATATAGACATATAATAAACAAAAATAGAATAAGGAATTAGTGCAATTTTAAATGTAAAACCGTTTGTGACGTGTTTTTTATTATTGTTCCTCTTGTAAGTTTTTATTTTTGTGTGCTTATTTCTGTTTATATGTTGTATGACACAGTGGGACAATATGTATTAATTTAATGTTAAAATTATGTTTTTATTTTGTTAACTATAATTGTAGTACATACCCTGAAGATGAGATCCAGTGGATTTCGAAATATTGGAAACATTTTTTAAATAAATAAAAAATAAAAAAACTGACCTTGAGCTTAACTAATTATTTCACATTAAAATTACAACAAAAGGTCGAACAAATCACATATTGAATATGTATATATATTTGAATTACCATGTTCGCACGGCATTTTCCTAATCGGCTTTGACAGTTCTTCTTCTTCTTTTTATACCCTTCACCTCAGGTGGAAAAGGGTATATATAAGTTTGTCATTCCGTTTGTAATTTCTACAATATTGATCTTAGACCCTATAAAGTATATATATTCGGGGTCCTTATGAGGAGAGAAGTTGATTCAACGATATCCGTCCGTCTGTCCTTCTGTCCGTCTGTCCGTCTTACGTTTGATATGTGTTTTCCGGAGACTCCAGACATGATAACGGCTAGGTTGTTTTACATTTATGTCACATATAGTCTACCATCGGTTGCTATTGAAATTCAGCAACATCGATCCACAAATGGCTGAGATATGAGCAAAAAACCACGACTACCTCTAATTTTTTCCAAAAATCCCTTGTGGTTGTTGTAATTTTATTACTTTTTGCTGTATATCTGGAAAACGGCAAAAGCCAAAGTTTCCAAATTGGGTACACACATTTAGGTAGCCAATACACGCCATCCCACAAAATGTGGGCGGGATTGGAGAAGTGGGCGTGGTACCTCCCATAGATCTCCCCGAGTCCAAGCTTTATAACTCAGCTAAATGGTAAATTTCTTTTTAAACACGTCGGTCTGTCAAATCGGTTAAAAAATGGCTGAGTTATAACCAAAATACTGAATTCCAAAAAATAAATCATTTTTATTTTTTATAATCAAGTTTGTTAAAATATATACAAGTGTATATAAATTATTCCTTAACACGCCGGTATATAAAACAATCAAATCGGTTAGATAATGGGCAATTTATTAGCAAAATACTCCAAAAATGGGATAAAAAACATCAACATTTTTATACAGTCCTACATTTTAGGGCTGCCATATGACCTATGGAAACGACTTACATATGTATCAAAACATCGGCAATTTTTAGTAGAACATATTTCCCAAAAAATTGGTTGTTAAAACACAACATCCGACATAATGTGGACGGTTTGGATAAGTGGGCGTGGCACAAAATATAATTATTTATATCTTAAGAATGGTGTTCACATAATTTTTTGTTCTTATTGCACCGTGGTGAAGGGTATATAAGATTCGGCACAGCCGAATATAGCACTCTTACTAAATGCGTTTTCTCGATCTAGAAGAGCTAGAGCTTAAATAACTAAAATCTGTTATCACTACTAAAAATGCATTTTTTCATATTTTTATATGAAAACTTTAAATGCGTGTTCTCGATCTAGAAGAGCTAGAGCTTAAATAAGCAAAAACTGTTATCACTACTAAAAATGCATTTTTTCATATTTTTATATGAAAACTTTAAATGCGTATTCTCGATCACTACTAAAAATGCATATTTTTATATGAAAACTTTAAATGCGTTTTCTCGATCTAGAAGAGCTAGAGCTTAAATAAGCAAAAACTGTTATCACTACTAAAAATGCATTTTTTCCTATTTTTATATGAAAACTTTAAATGCGTTTTCTCGATCTAGAAGAGCTAGAGCTTAAATAACTAAAAACTGTTATCACTACTAAAAATGCATTTTTTCATATTTTTATATGAAAACTTTAAATGCGTATTCTCGATCACTACTAAAAATGCATTTTTTCATATTTTTATATGAAAACTTTAAATGCGTTTTCTCGATCTAGACCTAGAGCTTAAATAAGCAAAATCTGTTATTACTACTAAAAATGCATTTTTTCCTATTTTTATATGAAAACTTTAAATGCGTATTCTCGATCACTACTAAAAATGCATATTTTTATATGAAAACTTTAAATGCGTTTTCTCGATCTAGAAGAGCTAGAGCTTAAATAAGCAAAAACTGTTATCACTACTAAAAATGCATTTTTTCATATTTTTATATGAAAACTTTAAATGCGTATTCTCGATCACTACTAAAAATGCATATTTTTATATGAAAACTTTAAATGCGTTTTCTCGATCTAGAAGAGCTAGAGCTTAAATAAGCAAAAACTGTTATCACTACTAAAAATGCATTTTTTCCTATTTTTATATGAAAACTTTAAATGCGTATTCTCGATCACTACTAAAAATGCATTTTTTCATATTTTTATATGAAAACTTTAAATGCGTTTTCTCGATCTAGACCTAGAGCTTAAATAAGCAAAATCTGTTATTACTACTAAAAATGCATTTTTTCCTATTTTTATATGAAAACTTTAAATGCGTATTCTCGATCACTACTAAAAATGCATATTTTTATATGAAAACTTTAAATGCGTTTTCTCGATCTAGAAGAGCTAGAGCTTAAATAAGCAAAAACTGTTATCACTACTAAAAATGCATTTTTTCATATTTTTATATGAAAACTTTAAATGCGTATTCTCGATCACTACTAAAAATGCATTTTTTCATATTTTTATATGAAAACTTTAAATGCGTTTTCTCGATCTAGACCTAGAGCTTAAATAAGCAAAATCTGTTATTACTACTAAAAATGCATTTTTTCCTATTTTTATATGAAAACTTTAAATGCGTATTCTCGATCACTACTAAAAATGCATATTTTTATATGAAAACTTTAAATGCGTTTTCTCGATCTAGAAGAGCTAGAGCTTAAATAAGCAAAATCTGTTATCACTACTAAAAATGCATTTTTTCATATTTTTATATGAAAACTTTAAATGCGTATTCTCGATCACTACTAAAAATGCATTTTTTCATATTTTTATATGAAAACTTTAAATGCGTTTTCTCGATCTAGACCTAGAGCTTAAATAAGCAAAATCTGTTATTACTACTAAAAATGCATTTTTTCCTATTTTTATATGAAAACTTTAAATGCGTATTCTCGATCACTACTAAAAATGCATATTTTTATATGAAAACTTTAAATGCGTTTTCTCGATCTAGAAGAGCTAGAGCTTAAATAAGCAAAAACTGTTATCACTACTAAAAATGCATTTTTTCATATTTTTATATGAAAACTTTAAATGCGTATTCTCGATCACTACTAAAAATGCATTTTTTCATATTTTTATATGAAAACTTTAAATGCGTTTTCTCGATCTAGACCTAGAGCTTAAATAAGCAAAATCTGTTATTACTACTAAAAATGCATTTTTTCCTATTTTTATATGAAAACTTTAAATGCGTATTCTCGATCACTACTAAAAATGCATATTTTTATATGAAAACTTTAAATGCGTTTTCTCGATCTAGAAGAGCTAGAGCTTAAATAAGCAAAAACTGTTATCACTACTAAAAATGCATTTTTTCATATTTTTATATGAAAACTTTAAATGCGTATTCTCGATCACTACTAAAAATGCATATTTTTATATGAAAACTTTAAATGCGTTTTCTCGATCTAGAAGAGCTAGAGCTTAAATAAGCAAAAACTGTTATCACTACTAAAAATGCATTTTTTCCTATTTTTATATGAAAACTTTAAATGCGTATTCTCGATCACTACTAAAAATGCATTTTTTCATATTTTTATATGAAAACTTTAAATGCGTTTTCTCGATCTAGACCTAGAGCTTAAATAAGCAAAATCTGTTATTACTACTAAAAATGCATTTTTTCCTATTTTTATATGAAAACTTTAAATGCGTATTCTCGATCACTACTAAAAATGCATATTTTTATATGAAAACTTTAAATGCGTTTTCTCGATCTAGAAGAGCTAGAACTTAAATAAGCAAAAACTGTTATCACTACTAAAAATGCATTTTTTCATATTTTTATATGAAAACTTTAAATGCGTATTCTCGATCACTACTAAAAATGCATATTTTTATATGAAAACTTTAAATGCGTTTTCTCGATCTAGAAGAGCTAGAGCTTAAATAAGCAAAAACTGTTATCACTACTAAAAATGCATTTTTTCCTATTTTTATATGAAAACTTTAAATGCGTTTTCTCGATCTAGAAGAGCTAGAGCTTAAATAACTAAAAACTGTTATCACTACTAAAAATGCATTTTTTCCTATTTTTATATGAAAACTTTAAATGCGTTTTCTCGATCTAGAAGAGCTAGAGCTTAAATAACTAAAAACTGTTATCACTACTAAAAATGCATTTTTTCATATTTTTATATGAAAACTTTAAATGCGTATTCTCGATCACTACTAAAAATGCATTTTTCCCTATTTTTATATGAAAACTTTAAATGCGTTTTCTCGATCTAGAAGAGCTAGAGCTTAAATAAGCAAAAACTGTTATCACTACTAAAAATGCATTTTTTCCTATTTTTATATGAAAACTTTAAATGCGTTTTCTCGATCTAGAAGAGCTAGAGCTTAAATAACTAAAAACTCTTATCACTACTAAAAATGCATTTTTTCATATTTTTATATGAAAACTTTAAATGAGTATTCTCGATCACTACTAAAAATGCATTTTTCCCTATTTTTATATGAAAACTTTAAATGCGTTTTCTCGATCTAGAAGAGCTAGTGCTTAAATAAGCAAAAACTGTTATCACTACTAAAAATGCATTTTTTCCTATTTTTATATGAAAACTTTAAATGCGTTTTCTCGATCTAGAAGACCTAGAGCTTAAATAACTAAAAACTGTTATCACTACTAAAAATGCATTTTTTCATATTTTTATATGAAAACTTTAAATGCGTATTCTCGATCACTACTAAAAATGCATTTTTTCATATTTTTATATGAAAACTTTAAATGCGTTTTCTCGATCTAGACCTAGAGCTTAAATAAGCAAAATCTGTTATTACTACTAAAAATGCATTTTTTCATATTTTTATATGAAAACTTTAAATGCGTTTTCTCGTTCTAGAAGAGCTAGAGCTTAAATAAGCAAAAACTGTTATCACTACTAAAAATGCATTTTTTCCTATTTTTATATGAAAACTTTAAATGCGTTTTCTCGATCTAGAAGAGCTAGAGCTTAAATAACTAAAAACTGTTATCACTACTAAAAATGCATTTTTTCATATTTTTATATGAAAACTTTAAATGCGTATTCTCGATCACTACTAAAAATGCATTTTTTCCTATTTTTATATGAAAACTTTAAATGCGTTTTCTCGATCTAGACCTAGAGCTTAAATAAGCAAAATCTGTTATTACTACTAAAAATGCATTTTTTCATATTTTTATATGAAAACTTTAAATGCGTATACTCGATCACTACTAAAAATGCATTTTTTCATATTTTTATATGAAAACTTTAAATGCGTTTTCTCGATCTAGACCTAGAGCTTAAATAAGCAAAATCTGTTATTACTACTAAAAATGCATTTTTTCATATTTTTATATGAAAACTTTAAATGCGTTTTCTCGTTCTAGAAGAGCTAGAGCTTAAATAAGCAAAAACTGTTATCACTACTAAAAATGCATTTTTTCCTATTTTTATATGAAAACTTTAAATGCGTTTTCTCGATCTAGAAGAGCTAGAGCTTAAATAACTAAAAACTGTTATCACTACTAAAAATGCATTTTTTCATATTTTTATATGAAAACTTTAAATGCGTATTCTCGATCACTACTAAAAATGCATTTTTTCCTATTTTTATATGAAAACTTTAAATGCGTTTTCTCGATCTAGAAGAGCTAGAGCTTAAATAACTAAAAACTGTTATCACTACTAAAAATGCATTTTTTCATATTTTTATATGCAAACTTTAAATGCGTATTCTCGATCACTACTAAAAATGCATTTTTTCATATTTTTATATGAAAACTTTAAATGCGTTTTCTCGATCTAGACCTAGAGCTTAAATAAGCAAAATCTGTTATTACTACTAAAAATGCATTTTTTCCTATTTTTATATGAAAACTTTAAATGCGTTTTCTCGATCTAGAAGAGCTAGAGCTTAAATAACTAAAAACTGTTATCACTACTACAAATGCATTTTTTCATATTTTTATATGAAAACTTTAAATGCGTATTCTCGATCACTACTAAAAATGCATTTTTTCATATTTTTATATGAAAACTTTAAATGCGTTTTCTCGATCTAGACCTAGAGCTTAAATAAGCAAAAACTGTTATCACTACTAAAAATGCATTTTTTCATATTTTTATATGAAAACTTTAAATGCGTATTCTCGATCACTACTAAAAATGCATTTTTTCCTATTTTTATATGAAAACTTTAAATGCGTTTTCTCGATCTAGAAGAGCTAGAGCTTAAATAACTAAAAACTGTTATCACTACTAAAAATGCATTTTTTCATATTTTTATATGAAAACTTTAAATGCGTATTCTCGATCACTACTAAAAATGCATTTTTTCCTATTTTTATATGAAAACTTTAAATGCGTTTTCTCGATCTAGAAGAGCTAGAGCTTAAATAACTAAAAACTGTTATCACTACTAAAAATGCATTTTTTCATATTTTTATATGAAAACTTTAAATGCGTATTCTCGATCACTACTAAAAATGCATTTTTTCATATATTTATATGAAAACTTTAAATGCGTTTTCTCGATCTAGACCTAGAGCTTAAATAAGCAAAATCTGTTATTACTACTAAAAATGCATTTTTTCATATTTTTATATGAAAACTTTAAATGCGTATTCTCGATCACTACTAAAAATGCATTTTTTCATATTTTTATATGAAAACTTTAAATGCGTTTTCTCGATCTAGAAGACCTAGAGCTTAAATAAGCAAAATCTGTTATTACTACTAAAAATGCATTTTTTCATATTTTTATATGAAAACTTTAAATGCGTTTTCTCGATCTAGAAGAGCTAGAGCTTAAATAAGCAAAAACTGTTATCACTACTAAAAATGCATTTTTTCCTATTTTTATATGAAAACTTTAAATGCGTTTTCTCGATCTAGAAGAGCTAGAGCTTAAATAACTAAAAACTGTTATCACTACTAAAAATGCATTTTTTCATATTTTTATATGAAAACTTTAAATGCGTTTTCTCGATCTAGAAGAGCTAGAGCTTAAATAAGCAAAAACTGTTATCACTACTAAAAATGCATTTTTTCCTATTTTTATATGAAAACTTTAAATGCGTTTTCTCGATCTAGAAGAGCTAGAGCTTAAATAACTAAAAACTGTTATCACTACTAAAAATGCATTTTTTCATATTGTTATATGAAAACTTTAAATGCGTTTTTTCGATCTAGACCTAGAGCTTAAATAAGCAAAATCTGTTATTACCGCCGCGTTGTTTCGGTATGCTTCATACAAATTGTATGGGCATGAGGACTTTTGACACCTAGAAAACGCTTTCCGCGCTTGTTTAGGTATGGCTGTAAATTCTGAATAATGTTTTACACTAACAATAATCAGTACCTGTAGTTGTTATTGTTATGTCTCTTTACTTTTTGTTGCTTGTTGTTTACGTGTTGAAAAATGCATGCTTTGTTATTGTTACTTGCTTTGTCATGTGTGTGTTAGTGTAGCTTGTTTACTTGTTTGTCGCGATTGTGTGTAGTGTTGTTGGTGGTTATTTTATAACTCACATTCCTGTCCGTTATGTACAGCGATTACAGTGTGAGGCCAGGTGAATTTGAATAAAAAAAACTAAGGTGCCTAACAGGGTGTGACCGAGTTTTGGCCCACAAAACTTGTCGTCACATATGAAAAAATGCATTTTTAGTAGTGATAACAGATTTTGCTTATTTAAGCTCTAGGTCTTCTAGATCGAGAAAACGCATTTAAAGTTTTCATATAAAAATATGAAAAAATGCATTTTTAGTAGTGATAACAGATTTTGCTTATTTAAGCTCTAGCTCTTCTAGATCGAGAAAACGCATTTAAAGTTTTCATATAAAAATATGAAAAAATGCATTTTTAGTAGTGATAACAGATTTTGCTTATTTAAGCTCTAGCTCTTCTAGATCGAGAAAACGCATTTAAAGTTTTCATATAAAAATATGAAAAAATGCATTTTTAGTAGTGATCGAGAAAGCGCATTTAAAGTTTTCATATAGAAATATGAAAAAATGCATTTTAAGTAGTGATAACAGATTTTGCTTATTTAAGCTCTAGCTCTTCTAGATCGAGAAAACGCATTTAAAGTTTTCATATAAAAATATGAAAAAATGCATTTTTAGTAGTGATCGAGAAAACGCATTTAAAGTTTTCATATAGAAATATGAAAAATGCATTTTTAGTAGTGATAACAGATTTTACTTATTTAAGCTCTAGCTCTTCTAGATCGAGAAAACGCATTTAAAGTTTTCATATAAAAATATGAAAAAAAGCATTTTTAGTAGTGATAACAGATTTTGCTTATTTAAGCTCTAGCTCTTCTAGATCGAGAAAACGCATTTAAAGTTTTCATATAAAAATATGAAAAAATGCATTTTTAGTAGTGATCGAGAAAACGGATTTAAAGTTTTCATATAAAAATATGAAAAAATGCATTTTTAGTAGTGATAACAGATTTTGCTTATTTAAGCTCTAGCTCTTCTAGATCGAGAAAACGCATTTAAAGTTTTCATATAAAAATATGAAAAAATGCATTTTTAGTAGTGATAACAGATTTTGCTTATTTAAGCTCTAGCTCTTCTAGATCGAGAAAACGCATTTAAAGTTTTCATATAAAAATATGAAAAAATGCATTTTTAGTAGTGATCGAGAAAGCGCATTTAAAGTTTTCATATAGAAATATGAAAAAATGCATTTTAAGTAGTGATAACAGATTTTGCTTATTTAAGCTCTAGCTCTTCTAGATCGAGAAAACGCATTTAAAGTTTTCATATAAAAATATGAAAAAATGCATTTTTAGTAGTGATCGAGAAAACGCATTTAAAGTTTTCATATAGAAATATGAAAAATGCATTTTTAGTAGTGATAACAGATTTTACTTATTTAAGCTCTAGCTCTTCTAGATCGAGAAAACGCATTTAAAGTTTTCATATAAAAATATGAAAAAAAGCATTTTTAGTAGTGATAACAGATTTTGCTTATTTAAGCTCTAGCTCTTCTAGATCGAGAAAACGCATTTAAAGTTTTCATATAAAAATATGAAAAAATGCATTTTTAGTAGTGATCGAGAAAACGGATTTAAAGTTTTCATATAAAAATATGAAAAAATGCATTTTTAGTAGTGATAACAGATTTTGCTTATTTAAGCTCTAGCTCTTCTAGATCGAGAAAACGCATTTAAAGTTTTCATATAAAAATATGAAAAAATGCATTTTTAGTAGTGATAACAGATTTTGCTTATTTAAGCTCTAGTTCTTCTAGATCGAGAAAACGCATTTAAAGTTTTCATATAAAAATATGAAAAAATGCATTTTTAGTAGTGATCGAGAAAACGGATTTAAAGTTTTCATATAAAAATATGAAAAAATGCATTTTTAGTAGTGATCGAGAAAGCGCATTTAAAGTTTTCATATAGAAATATGAAAAAATGCATTTTAAGTAGTGATAACAGATTTTGCTTATTTAAGCTCTAGTTCTTCTAGATCGAGAAAACGCATTTAAAGTTTTCATATAAAAATATGAAAAAATGCATTTTTAGTAGTGATCGAGAAAACGCATTTAAAGTTTTCATATAGAAATATGAAAAATGCATTTTTAGTAGTGATAACAGATTTTACTTATTTAAGCTCTAGCTCTTCTAGATCGAGAAAACGCATTTAAAGTTTTCATATAAAAATATGAAAAAAAGCATTTTTAGTAGTGATAACAGATTTTGCTTATTTAAGCTCTAGCTCTTCTAGATCGAGAAAACGCATTTAAAGTTTTCATATAAAAATATGAAAAAATGCATTTTTAGTAGTGATCGAGAAAACGGATTTAAAGTTTTCATATAAAAATATGAAAAAATGCATTTTTAGTAGTGATAACAGATTTTGCTTATTTAAGCTCTAGCTCTTCTAGATCGAGAAAACGCATTTAAAGTTTTCATATAAAAATATGAAAAAATGCATTTTTAGTAGTGATCGAGAAAACGCATTTAAAGTTTTCATATAAAAATATGAAAAAATGCATTTTTAGTAGTGATAACAGATTTTGCTTATTTAAGCTCTAGCTCTTCTAGATCGAGAAAACGCATTTAAAGTTTTCATATAAAAATATGAAAAAATGCATTTTTAGTAGTGATCGAGAAAACGCATTTAAAGTTTTCATATAAAAATATGAAAAAATGCATTTTTAGTAGTGATAACAGATTTGGCTTATTTAAGCTCTAGCTCTTCTAGATCGAGAAAACGCATTTAAAGTTTTCATATAAAAATATGAAAAAATGCATTTTTAGTAGTGATCGAGAAAACGCATTTAAAGTTTTCATATAAAAATATGAAAAAATGCATTTTTAGTAGTGATAACAGATTTGGCTTATTTAAGCTCTAGCTCTTCTAGATCGAGAAAACGCATTTAAAGTTTTCATATAAAAATATGAAATAATGCATTTTTAGTAGTGATCGAGAGAGTACCATTTCTTTTTCCCTCTCTCCTCAAAACTCAAGACTTGACGAGACAAACTTGACGTGTGTGAACCGGCACTAAGATAATCCGCTCTCAAAATTTTGTATGACGAATTATGTAATTTGGATCATAATTAGGCTATGGATTACGAATGAGAGAGTGAATTACGAAAAAACGCTGTCGTGCGAACATGGTATTACTTGTATTAAGATGGGAAGAAAAAGTTATTATTTCATTTTTGCTTCCATTCCTTTTTGGATTCCATTAAATTTTATAATATTAAATTACTTCCTTTACTTTTCTTTGTTTATGTTATATTTTGTTTGTTTTTTTAGTGCTTTGGTGATGGAATAACCCGATAAAAATTAGAGATCACATTGATTTTAAAGTAATCCACAGGGTAATAAAAATTTAATTACGTACAAATGAGATAATCCGCTCCCAAAATTTTGTATGACGAATTATGTAATTTAGTTCCTAATAAGGCTGTGGATTACGAATGAGAGAGTTAATTACGAAAAAACGCTGTCGCGCGAACGTGGTATTATTAGACAACGACTGCAAAAATGTTTCATAATTTAACAAATATGTACTCACTTTATGTGTGTAGACAAACTAAATAAATGCAAACTAAGCGAACATTTTAAAGAAAAAAAGATTGATTTCACTGAATGACGCTTACGATTATGAATTCGCTACTTTATATTAGGTGTGGTTTAAAATGTTGCGGTAGTTTCAAAGACACGATACAAATATACGAACTCATTTAAAAATGTGATAAGAACATCATATATTATAATGATAATGATTTCTTCAGAAGCTGAAGAATAATATTCATTTGATGATGTATTTAATGTATAAAATGAAATTTTGTATTAAAAATGTTAAAAGTATAAATATTGATTGAAATACTAAATAATAGCCATTTATGTATGGGTCAAGTTCATTTGATTTTTTATTCATTCAAAAAGGAGCTAATTGCAGACTCTGGTTTCTTTCCTGCAGACAAGCATAAAGCTTCGCGGGATAAGCTAGGAAATTATAAAAAAAAAAAAATAATAGAGTTTTTTTAATATTATGGTATGGTCCCTTTTCCCTAATCATGTATAAAGGTATATTAACTAAAATAACAAAAACAAGTAAGAGTGCTTTATTCGGCTATGCCGAATCTTATATACCCTTCACCATGATGAGATTAGAACAAAAAGTTATATACATAAATAACGTTCTTTAGATATAAATAAATAATAATTGAGCCACGCCAACTTTTCATTTCGCCATGCCGAAGAATATAAAAAAACAAAAAATGTATAAATGTACAAAAGCCCATTTCCTCTTTTGCAAAAGTTGATGTTTGAAATTCGTTTTATAATCTTAAAATCATTTTTTAGAACATAAAAAAATTAAATAAAAGAAATGAAAAAAATTATTTTTGGGATTTGAACTGGCAATATCATCAGTCTCAGGAGAGAACTTAACAACTCTGCTACGGATGCTTTTACGGAAGAAGCAGTGTGGCCATATCCAAAAATATTTTACAGCTAAATCGGCTTAAAAATAATGCTAAAAAATGCTAACAAAAATCCTAAACTGCCAAAAAATAATGCTAAAGTTTAAATTGTTTTATTTTTTTTGTTATTTTAGTTAAAATACCTTTATACATGACTTATTTTACATAATTCTTCCCTATAATCTCACATCGTATCAATACATCAAACTGATTAAAGAATATCAATATAATATTTAGGAAACATAAGCCGTCTTAAAACTATAAAAAAAATATATTTCAGTCTTTATATACATACGTACAAAAAAAGTTTTTAAACAAAAGGTACCATACCATAACAAAAAATCAAAGGAACGTGACCCATAAATGGGAATTATTTAGTATTTTAATAAAATTTATATAACATGTTTAATAAAATATTTAATTTTATAAATTAAATACGTCTTCAAATGAATATTCTTCTTCAGCTTCTGAAGAATCGATCAAGATATCATTATAATATATTAACGTCATTCTGTTTCGAATTTTCGTTTTTTATATATTTATACCACTAAAACCCAATTTTAACTTCCGAGTTGCTAACTGGCAAAACCAAGAACTGCATAGCAAAAGAAGCTAATTCACTGAATGGATTTTCATGTAATGAATTTGTATATCCATATACATTTATCCGAAATCAACTGTCATATGAATTTGGTTTCAGCCACTGATGTTCCAAAGTTGTAATTTCTTCTACAGTGAAATCAATAATTTCTTCTTTCGTTCGCTTGATTTGCATTTATTAGTTTTTAAACGGTTTTCTTAGATGACATATAAATTGAGCTATAAAATCTCGGCATGTAATTCATATTTGTTTTTTTTCTATTTCAAAAGTTATGCTATCTCCAAGTCGAATTTATTATGGGTGGTCTTAAAAGCCCTGATGTCAAAATTTTTTTTTTATTATCTTTGTTTCTGTGAAATAAAACAATTTCTGTTTATGGCATTGTACCTACAATGATTTTAAAAACACAAATTGCTTGTGGTTTTTGTACGAGTTGTACTTGTTGTAGTACCGAGATTACCTGGAATGAATTCGCCTTGGGTATCTCTTTTCGATTCCAAGAAATTCAAAATCGTAATTGAGGAAAAAATCGTCTTAACATGAATTTAATGGATCAAACTGATCAAATATTAAAACCATTTGATATGAAAGGTCCTTTAAAAGATTGTACAGTTTCTATACCAAAAAGTAGGGGTTTGTATTTGCATTCAACAAAAGTGTGTGGTAGTTTTTCAAAAAAAGATTACTTTAATATTCTTAAATTAAATAATGCTTAAAAATGCTAAATATGTAGTTGAAAAATGCTTAACAAAATGCTAACTGCTAAATGAAAAATTTGCAGCTAAATCAGACAAAAAAATGCTAAATCTAGCTGCAAAAATGCCAAAATGGCCACGCTGGGAAGAAGCGTTAAATTAAAATACATATATTGAGTCTATGAATTTGTTTCTTTATTTGAGCGGCATATCATGTACATGCATTAATGTGAATGTGTATGCGTAAAATTAAACACATTGCAAATAAAATCCACCACTTGTAGTGAAGGGTATAAAAAAACAGCAAAAAAAAACACATTACCAACACTGTATTACCATAGCCACTGTATGACCGTAGAAACCAAAATTGAATTGGTTTGTATGCTATGTTTATGTCGTTTTGGTAATACAGTGTTGGTATGGTAATATCACGTCTAATTGGACCTTTAAAGGGAAAAATTTTGAGGCAGTCGTGGTTTTTTACTCATATTTTAGCCACTTGTGGACCGATCTTGCTGTATTTCAATAGCAAGCAATTCCGGACCATATGTGACATAAATGTATAATAACCTGGCCCCCATCATATATAGGGTCTTCGGAAAATCCATTTCAACGGACAGACGGACATCGTTAAATCAACTTCACTTCTCACAAGGACCCAGAATATATACACTTTATAGGGTCTACCATCAATACTATAGAAATTACAAACGGAATTACAAACTTACATATACCCTATTCACCACCTGTGGTGAAGAGTATAAAAATAATACAATTTAAATTTTAGCATTATTTTTTGGCAGTTTGGGATTTTCTTTAGCATTTTTCAGCATTATTTTAAAGCCGATTTAGCTGTAAAATATTTTTGGATATGGCCACACTGGTGCTGGTTCACACTCTTCAAGTTTTAGATGTCAAGTCTTGAGTTTTTAGGATAGAGAGAAAAGTAAATGACATTATCTTTTCGCTTCTCTCCACAAAGCTCTAGACTTGACGGCTAAAACTTGAAGAGTGTGAAACAGCACTAAGTTTCCGTGGTTATTGGAACTGGAAACATCAAATTATACATGCAAGTTCCTGAGTGAATGAGAATCTGTAAGAGGGATTTGTTGGTACTTTTTTGTTCTCTAACTGGCACTTTTTTTCATTAAATTTGTACTTTTTTAATTTAATACTTATTGTAGTTTATTAAAGAGAAAAAGCAAACACGTGACCGATTCTTTTTGGAAATTCTGCCCTTTTAGGTAGTAAACGGGTAAGACCTGTATTTTGGAACTTTTTTGTCATAGAAATACAAATTATATAACATTTGTAACTTATCTAAAAAAAATACAAATGTACTTTTTCGATATTTGAACGTTTAAGGGTTGAAAATTGTACCTAAGTAAGTTTGTCAGTTTTTAAAAGATATTTTTTTTCTCCATCTATCTATCTTCATCTATCATCGCACAGCCTAAGCGTCTGGCCTCTCGCCAATTCGTTCCCTCTAAAATCGAATACCACCAACACTAAATGAGATTAAAAACATTACCATTGATTGTTGTTCATTAGAAAAATATGCGGTATAAACACCTCATATCTCATTAACTAAAAGAGATACAAAAAACATTTAAAATTTGATTTAATAAAATGTGTAATTGAATAAAAAAGCGGACAGGCGTCTGGGGCCTTTTTGGGATGCACACGGGTAAATTAAAAATTATATATCACTTTCGTAGCTTATCTAAAAATACAAATAGAGATTTGCTACTTTTTCGAAATTCGAACGTTTAAGGTTCAAACCTTTGTTACTTTTTTCAAAACATTTTTCTCCATCTATCTAAGTATCTATATATATAAAATTGTAACGTTACTGACTGACTCACTGATTCATCATCGCACAGCCTAAACGCCTGAAGCTAATAACTTAACCGATAATCGATCCACTAAGCCGGGATTTTTGAAAATCCAAATGTTTAGGGGGTAAAAAAGGGTACAAACGTTCTTTAGAAAAAAGCGGACTGGTGCCTGGTACTTTTTTTAAATTCGACCCTTTTAGGGAGTAAACGGGTAAAACCTGAATTTTGGTACTTTTTTGACACCCCATCTATCTTTTGAACCAATAAACATAGAACAAAAGTTTATACCACATTCAAAACTTATCAGAAAAATAAAAAATGTCCTGAGTAGATAAGAATCTTTGAGGGAACTTTTTGGTACTTTTTTGTTCTTTAACTGGTACTTTTTGAATTTCCGTTAGTATTGGACCTAGAAACATAAAATTCAAGATGCAGTGTCCTGAGTGGATGAGAATCTATAAGAGGGAAATTGTTGGTACTTTTTTATTCATTTACTGGTACTTTTTGAAGTTCGGTTAGCATTGGACCTAGAAAGAAAAAATTAAACATGCAAGGTCCTGAGTGAATGAGAATCTATAAGAGGAATCTTTTTGGTAATTTTGCGTTATTTAACAGGTACTTTTTTTAAGTTGTGTTAATATTGGTCTTTTTTTTTTTTTTTTTTTTTATTTATTCAAACTTTATTTATATATACAACAAAATAATGAATTGCCTCAGCGTCACTTGGACATTATTGAGGCGAGCTGGCAAAATATTTACAGTCTTTAATTTTTTAACAATTAAATTTAATAAGATATTTATAATAAAAAAAAAAAGTAAAATTACAAAAATGTAAAAAATAAAATTAAAAGGTTTTTTTGTACACACTTTAATATAAAATTATTTAACTTTGCATTAATTATATGAGAAGTGTTTCTAAATTACGAAGCAAGTAGTTTTTCACTCTATTCTTAAATACAGAAATTCTTTCAATATTCCTTATATCTTGAGGGAGATTATTAAACTCAAAAGAACCCATATATTCAACGCGTTGCTTTGTAGATTCCAACCGACATCTCGCTATTCTAAGATTCATGTTATTTCTGGTGTTAAATCTTGTTTGGTTTCGTTGAAAAGAAATTGTGTGGTGACCAATGTTATGGATTGATTTAAAAACATACAGAAGTAACTGCAACTTATAAAGTCCGTTTACGGGTAAAATTGTTGTGGTAATATTCTTATGAACATAAAATTTAACCTTCAAGGTCCTGAGTGTATAAGACTCTGTAAAAGCGCTTTTTGGTACTTCTTTGTTTTTTAACTGGTACTTTTTGAATTTCCGTTATTATTGGAACTAGAAACATAATATTCAATATGCAATGTAATTACTGGATAGGAATATAAAAGAGGGAAGTTTTTGGTACTTTTTTGTTCTTTGGCTGGTTCTTTTTTAATTACCGTTAGTATTGGACCTATAAACATAAAATTAAACATGCAAGGTCCTGAGTGAATGAAAATCTGTAAGCGGGTTTTTGATACTATTTTGTTCTTTAACTGGTACCTTTTCAGTTTCCGTATTAATTGGATCTAGAAACATAAAATTAAACATGCAAGTTCCTAAGTGCATGAGAATCTGTAAGAGGAATTTTTCGGTGCTTTTTCGTTCTCTAATTGGTACTTCTTTAAATAAACTGGTACTTTTTTAATTTAATATATATTTTTGTGCATAAAATAAAAAAAGCAAACCGGTGCCTGGTACTTTTACGAAATTTCGCCGTTTTAGGGAGTAAACGGGTAAAACCTGTATTTTGGAACTTTTTTGACCACCATCTAGCTTTTAAACCAATACGCATAGAAAAAACAGTTATATTACATTTGTTACTTATCTAAAAAATACAAATGCATATTTGTTACTTTTTCGAAATTCGAATGTATTAGGGATGCAAATTGTACATACGTTTGTTACTTTTTTCAAAAGATTTTTTCACCATCTATTTATATTTCACCGCAGAGCATTAACGTATGAAGCCAAAAGGTTAACATTTGAACTGAAGGCTGGCCTCTCGCCAAATTTATCCTGCTAACCTCATACCTCCTTAACAAAAAGAGTTTAAAAACATTAACACTTATTGTTGTTCATTAGAAAAATTCGCTAACTTCATATCTTCTAAACTAAAAGAGATACAAAAAATTTAATACTTATTATTGTTCATTAAAAAAATAAACGAACAAACAGCTGTATGGTACTCTTTTGAGGCACGGCTTTTTTGTGGTGTAAAAGGACAAATAAAAATTATATCACATTCGTAGCTTATCTAAAAATACAAAATAGATTTGGACCTTTTTTAAAATTCAAACGTTAAATCGTTCCTAATTTTGTTACTTTTTTCACAACATTTTTCTACATCTATCTATATAATATAAAATTGTAAAGTTACTGTGATACATAAATGGGGTGAAAAAATTATCAAAAAGGATAATACGGGAAATTAACTTTCTTTCATTTGCTTTTGTGTTCTACACGTGGTACTTTTTGAATTTTCCATAATATTGAACTTAGAAACACATCAGATGAAAAATTTTGGAACTTTTTTGTTAAAACCTATAAACATATACTTTGACATATAAATATGTGCATGAAAGAAAAGGCCCGATTACAAAGTAGTGGGTTAAATGCTAGAATTTAAACAAGTTAAAATCTAGAAAAATAAACTTTGGCATAAAAATATGTCCACGAAGGAAAAAGAGACGCTAACGAAGTAGCGGGTTAAATGCTAGTATAATATAAAATTAAAAAGAAAATGTCCGATTACAAAGTAGCATGTTAAATGCAAGAATTAAAACAAGTTAAAACATAGAAAAATGAATTTTGGCATACAAATATGTCGACGAAGGACAGGGAAAGGCTAACGCGGCAGTGGGTTAAATGCATAAAAATTAAATTTACGCATTTGTTTTATACGTATTAAATCCTTATATTTTTAAATGAACTAAACTGAGTGAAGATTTATTTTTTAACTTAACTTATGTAAGCTACTTCAATTTCAGAAAAACTAAACACTTTTTTGCATCTCAAAAACTTGCAAAATTAGATAAATCTTACGATACGGCAACAATGCGCGCTAGTAACCATCGATAAATTGCTGGAAAATTATTGTTATCGTCACCTTTCGACAAAATCGACATCACTTTTGCCCTTTTGAAAAAAATGTTTTAGATGTTTTTAAAACAACAGGCGTATTGAATTATAAATATTATTCATCCTACTTAAAAATGCACCTTCAATTCCCACAAAATGTAAAAAAATTAAATGAAGAAGCCAAATTTGTAAAAAGGGTTTTTATATATACAAAGTAATGAAGTAGCACTGTATTCAGAAAAAAACATTGCAGTTATCGACGCTAAGCATTTGCAGATATAAGCAAAAATCTGCGCTGGCGTGACGTTAAAAAAACGGAAGTGGATTTTGACTTGCCTTACAAAACTGAATAAGACTGAGCATTGAGCCAGATGTTTTGTATAAAACCTTTTTTAGTAAACTTTGGACTAATACAGATTTATTTTTCAATCTATAAAATTTATAAATCTTTGCTCGTTTTAAGGTAAATATGGAAATTTTCAGCGAAAAGTCTACTTGTTTTAATGTAACGCCAGATTGCATATAAGGTTGTATTTTCGGACCATGTTGTTCAATCGTTATGCCTTTTGGTACTATTTGTAGAGCTAGTTACGCTTTAAACCAAAATATAAAAAAGTAAACTATTCATGCATATACAATTTTTTGAGAAACAATTTAAAATACTTCTGGCGTTACGTTACAAAAAGTAGACTTTTCGCTGGAAATGCCCATATCGTTTTTGAGGTTAAAAGTAAAGCCTCAGATTTTCACTTATTTCCTTTAAAGTTAAAGAAAACTTGTAGCTTTATTATAAATTGTACTCAATTAGTGGTCTTGTTTAAAAATTATTGACTTTTTTAGTTGTTTTTATTTGAGAAGATTTTTTCCAAATATTGTTCACAACTTTTCCCGCATTCTCGCAAAATTTTGTGAAAACTGATAACGGTACTAAATGTGAAAGTAATTTTAGAAACGTACTTAAAAACAAACTCAAAAATACGAAGCGGAATACCTATAAATTTTCAATCTTGAAACATAAAAAGCTACACGAAAACTCAATTTTTACATCTGGCATTACTGTTCGTAACTTTATCTCACAAGCTTTTTTTGTTAATTAAATGAACTTTCTTTGAATAGCTTTTTTACTTATACTCTCTCTCTCTCTCTCTCTCTTCTTGCAGCATCCGCCTGAAAATATGCTACAAAACAATAACAACTTATCAAGGTTTCCACATTTTCGCATAAACGAAATGTTTGTTAACACACTTAACAACACGCGTGTGTGATTAATAGTCATATGATGTGATAAACACAAATCCTTAGATACATTTTAAACAAAACACAACAATAATCCTAGCAGCAAGTATTAATGTAAGAATATACAAATTAAAATAATTTAAAATGTAAAATTGTGTAAAACTTTTCATTCAAAGTGCTTTCAAAAAGTATCAACAATTAAAACAAACCACAAAAAGCTTTCTATTTTATTAAAAATTGTTTAATAATAATACAGATGTACATACATTTGTATTAAATATTTGTTTGCTGATGCAATATGGAAATTAAAAACAATTTTAAAAGAAAAAGTAAATAATACAAATTAAAATTATGACAACAAACAATAAGTGAGGACCTTAAGAAAACTAACTTAAACAATGAATGAAAAAAATCCCTACGCATATCCTAAGAACATTGTTAACCACTCCCTTAATTACAGCAAGCAGCAACAGACATCATAATACATCAGGCTGCAGCACAAGCTACCAAAAGCGCCACTAATTGTTTATTGTCCTTTTCCTTGCAACACACGTATTGTTCTAAATGTTTCTTCAGATAATGCCCAGGATATTTTCCCCAAACATGAACTCTCTAGATCCACAAGAATAGAACAAAGTAAAAGTGCTATATTCATCATAGTATTAAATATTGTTCCAAAGCCTTAAACTCAGGAGTATTCCTGTATGGGTCCCCATTATGGACCGATTTGATTAATTTGTCCGCTGAATCCGAAAATAAAGTCAAATGGTCAAAAGTAGAACAGTTTTCGAGATATTCCAAGATGACCGTTATTTGTGTTTTTAAAAAAGATGATGTCACTTAAATGCAAATGTCTTTAAAACAAACAAAAATAAATTTACTAAAATAATTATGGACCGTTTGTAAAAATTGGTCAAGAAATGCCAGAGCAGCGTTCGAAAATAATCACTAAATATCGTTCTTTAGTGCTCGGTTGGGAAGATTTGTGGAAAACACAAACGCTAATAGTGTTTGTGTAGAAAATTATTAAAAAAACCGTTTCCCTGTTTTCCATCTTTCGAACACAAAAATAATATTGTTCTTATCAAATTAAACAAAAGATGAGAACATTTAATTCCATTCTTTTAAATCCACAAACTTCATTGTGTTCAGTTCGTCTCATTAAAGGTCATGTCAGATAAAACTTCTTCGCTTCGCGTGACGTATCTAACTTTGACAGAAAAGCGTAACGCTAAAGGTGTATGTCACAATAAACCCTTTGACAACACACACAAATTGTTTGTTAAAAATATATAAATAAAAAAATTATACTAACAGACTGTCAAAGCGCGCAAAAAGATTAGAGTTGCCTTACTTTTCGCTTCGCTCTGCGTTAAAAGTTCTTTATGTGACATGTTTCGTATAAGTATGAATAAGCGAATTTCTAACGCAACGCGAAGCAAAAGGTTTATTTGACATGGCCTTAATGTTCGTCCCTTTTGGCTGGTAAAAAAACCAAACGAAAAAAACAAACAGCCAGCAAAATAATTTTACATAAACAAAACATATAGCGTCCAAAAAGAAACTGTATGTGTTTTGTGTTGTTGTTCTTATATTTTACATGAAGAAGTGTTGCTTACGATCAAATAAAAAAAAATGCAAAAAAACGACAACATTAAAGGGCGTTAAATATTTCATACAAAATTATGAAAACTTGAAACCAATAATGCGTATACAGGATTTATCGGTTATAAGCATTCCTGATAATGCACGATTTTCGGTGCATATAAGCGGGAAATGCAAATATAAGAACTCGTTTAATTGCATCAGCCGTGCATATATAAAAACTCTGATGTTTGCATAATGGTTGCATATAGACAAAAAGATATTTAATTTATTTTACTAGTTTTTATATGAAAAAATATTTTCCCAAAAAGAAAAATAGATTAAATTCAGTATGTATGTATATAAAAAATATTTTTGTACCACAGGTAGCATTTCATTGAAATCATTGTCTAGAATTATTAGAACTGTCCCAGCAGTGAAGTGATTAGCGATTTTATCAAGTGCTTGTCATTGGAGGTACATACATAGAAAAAAATTACGACAATACAATTAACTTTTTAATTGAAAAGGCACCAACAACTAAATTTGTAAATATAAAAAAATTTGTTTGTTAATTAAAATTGTTAAAATTCAACAAATATTTTTAACAATGAGTCTGTAATATTGAATACAATATTTGTTAACAATTATATATAATTTTTTATTGGGAGTTTGTCATATTAACAAAATATGTTGTTGGTAACTAAGTTTAATAAGAAGATGCATTTAAAAGTGGTATTTATAATTTTTTGTAGTAAAATATGTATGTACATATGTATGTATGTATATTAAAAATAAGATTATAATTTATTAAAGTTACAAATAAAGACTTGGATGCCTTAGGAGGTTCACACATCAGCACAAAACGGAATCTTGACACCATTTTCAGTAATATTTGAAAAACTACAATTTATAAAAGAACCGTTAAAATTTTTTATAAATCGTTAAATAATAACTTTACTTACCGTATAGATTGATTTAATTTCGCAATAATCATCATATCGTTTATTCTTTTTAAGATTTTAAATGAAAAATTCAGATTTTTTTGTTTTATATATTTAATTTTTGACACAAAATTATTTTTTTCTATGATGTATTTATTATTTCTACAAATGAAACAAATTTTAATGTGACAATTTACCAAAATGTTAATTAACAAAATTGTTAAAAATATTAAAAAATTTTTAACAAATTTTTAGTAATTACTAAATTACTTTAGATGTTTTTTTCTGTGTAGTTGCTAGAGGAAAATTGTCAGTGTTCGTTTTTTTGCTATGCAAAGTGTTTATGACAAGTATAAATATATATCGCTACTCATTACACTAGCATTTTAAAATTCAATTTGGAATTGGTGGTTTATAATGGAATATTTTGTCTACTTAATACGAATACTGCCTTTTAAAAAAATCAGTTATTTTCGTTTGTATATTTTTGCAGCAGTTCTCAAAAATATATTGTTCAATTTTTTCCAATTCTTCAATCCATCCATTTTTTGCTTGAAGTAAGCTTCGTAAGCCATTAAGATATTTCAAGGCATTGCTTACAGTTGGAACTGGTACATATTCATCGTCATCCCCGTAAGCGTTATCGCCATCATCATCATTCTCGTCTCCGCTTGGTTGAAGCTCTGAAATGATTTCCTCCTCCTTAGGTGCAGCATAACAAGGTAAATTATCGCCAAGACTTACAAAATTCTCAAAATCGGCTCCAAATTCAAAAATTTGAATCTACTGTTATAACTATCTCATCTTCTCTGTCCTCCATCGATGGCACCTCATGTGATTCGGAAACACATTTACCATAAAAAAGAGATGAAGGGTCATATTAACAAATTGGAAAGACTTAAGATTTGTAGATATTGAGATTACCTTTTTAAAGCAGTTAAATATTGTGTTAGGTGTTACCATCCAGTATGCTCGCTTGGCTATGTATAGCGCTGATAAAATATCAAGACTTTTCTTAAAATCTTAAATTTTTTGCTGAACTCTAAAAAGCATATTTGTTTACGTATTATATTTTGTCGATAGTACGCCTTGAATGCATGAATGATCCCCTGATCTAATTGCTGTAAAATTGAAGTGCTATTTGCGGGTAAATAACGAACATCAACGTTCTTTAAACTTATCTGCTTGTGGGCTGTAGCATTATCAACTAATAGGATGACTTTTCTATTTTGTTTAATAATTTCTTCATCAAAAGCAAGCATTATTTCAGCCCAAATGTCTTGCTTCATCCATGCTTTCTTTGCAAATTTATGAATGATGCGTATAGAAGACATTTTTTCATGCAATTTATTCAAATTGTATAAAATTTTGCCTGCATAAAAGCGAGAAATGCATATAAGCGAAATGCTTATAGAAGAAATTTCCATGTATATTTCGACCTTAAATTGCACGAACTTAAATGCAAAAAAGGCGGGAAATGCTTATAACCGACGTGCATATAACCGGTAAATACTGTATTATATTTTTGAATAGTCAACATTTTTGTTGGTTAAATAAAAATTAATCAAAAATATTTATTGAATCAGACCAAGGTATATTTACACAAGGTAAACTCGTTGGCCCATATGTTTGTCAGCTGTTCCCTGCAAATAATAGGACCAGTCCAAACACGCGTGTAAAGAGTAGTCCACAAGGGACTAGGACTAGTCCAAAAGTAACCCAAACGTATGGAAAAAACATGGTCTATTTAACATTACGATGTCCTAGGGCAGGACCATATAACCCATCTTTGGACTACAAAGGAGTAGTTTTAAAACTACTCCATTGTGTACACAAGAGGATTAGTTTAAACTTCGTTTAAAAACGAAAACATGTCGTTAAAAAACGAAGACATGTCGTCTCACTACAAACACTTTTTAACAATGACATGGTCCATGCTTGCATTACATCGGACCAGTCCATGGAGTAGTCCATTTCATGAAATTGGATCAGGTGGTCCAATAATATTTGCAGGGTTTACCTAAGTATATGAGCCAAAATGTGTACATGTGTGCGTTAAATTTATATGAAGACAATTTTGACAACTCGGTTCCACTCGGTTATTTTAATAGAGCAGCATGTCTACACTCCCAAATGAGTCTACCTTGTGTGAATATACCTTGAATCAGTATAAAAAATTTGTAGAAATTTAAAACAAGCGTTTGTTTGAAAATAATTCGGCAATAATTTTTTCTGTGAAGTGAACTGCCATTAATATCTTCGAAAATACAGCCATTGACTTGGTTTTTTACCGTTATTTTAGGAATGAAAAACTTTTTGAATAGAGTTAAACTTTGCGGAGAATTTCGCACTGGTTTTGATATTTTATATGTTCTTATCAAACCATCGTGAAGGGTTTACATGATTGGGAACCGCAAAAGAAAGAACTTCCTTTTCAATATTACCTGTTAACAATTTAAGAAGAAAACTTTTCGCTCTTGGAAATTGAGAATTCCAGTTCGATTTCCCGATTTTGAACATTTTCCACTGTAAGCTGTCCCATTCTATTACGATCCCAGCAATTTGTTACTAAAACTTAAGCTTTTTTATTTTACAAAAACATATTGTTTACTTCAACTAATTGTTTGTTTTAATTTTAGTTTAACTGGGCTTTTAAGACATGTCATGGGAGAGTATAGCAAACAAAGATCTCCTTAGGTAAGATATTTCAATATTTTTTTATTTTAATAGAATTTTATGAGTTGTTCCTTCCATTTTAGCATACCCCACAGTCATAATCTCTCCGCCACACATTTACTAGCATCGCCAGATGGTTCCCGTTACCTGTTAAATAATACTAATGGTAGGTAAGATTTTTTTCGGAATTACTTAAGCGGATAAATAAGTTCGTAACTTAGGAGAACCTTGCTTAAAACAATTTCCCTCATAAATAAAAATAATTACCGAAAAAAACATTCCAAAGTCTTAAAAATATAAGAAACTAAAAAAACATTAAGATATTAGCTGCGTCCGTTTACCCCAAAATTTGTATAAATGTGTACTGGATTTTACTGAAATGCGTTCGCGTACACATACATTTGTAAAATTTTCATATAACTCACCTGCTGGATGTTACTGTAAAAGTAAACGAATGCACATATTCACGTCAAAGTTTTTTACCTTTGCAACTGTGCAAAGTTGCACTTATATGACGTGATCAACACATTTTGCTAGCACCATCAATTTGCAGCACTTCCGAAACCATTTTTTAAATAACGCACCTTCCATTTGGCAAAGATGCATATGTACATACGCTTGCGATTATTATAAGACATTTTTTTAATAAAATTCAATCGTAAGTTTCTTGAAAAGTGTACAAAATGAAATAATTTTGTTAATTTACAAGTCGAATTAATAACTTATTTACCTAAAAAAAATTCAGATAAGTATTCCAGTATATTTATTACTTCTGCTTCTTCTATTTTTTTATTTTTTACAAACACCACAACTTATAATATTTTTCAATTCGAAGAAAAAAATGTACGTCAAAATGGTATTTTTGCGTTGTTGTTTACTGTAGAGTTCCCTACAAGAAATTAATGAGCGAGTAGTCACATTTTTCATTTTGGTGTTAAAAAAATGGAAAATGTGACTACTCGCTCATTCATTTCTTGTAGGGTTTTTAAGCATTTTTTTTAAATTTGGCAATGCCATAAAAAGATGCAAAAATTGTATGCTTTTACCACAGAATATACAGAACTGACACGAGACGGAAGATTTTGCCTTTTTTTTTTGTCTCTTTCTAAGAAAGCTGCCCTTTTGCATTTTTTGTTTTGATTACGCAATTCGTGTTGATAGTAGCGGCCTGTTTTTACACATTGCCACTTTACTACCAAAAAACATTTTCTTTCTCTTTCTTCGAAAGCTGCCCTCGCAACTGATTTGGGCCTTTTTCACACGTCAATTTTTACAGTTCTGTATATTCTGTGGCTTTTACTCTGATAATCTTGCACTTAGTCCCCTTTTAGACAGGCAAAGTTAACTTTTCAAAGTCTTGAGTTTATGGAAGGGATGGGAAAAGAGAATAGCGGAGAGTACATACTTTGCTGTACTCGCAAATTCCCTTTGCTTTTCGTTTGTATTTTTTACCTGAAGATGGCTGCAACTTTATATTAATATATAGCGTTGCCAGAAGTTTGGTCCTCATTTGGCTAAAATATGATTTTCTTACAGAGAAAAATCTACAAAATTGATAACAAGGGCAAAAAAAAATTATTAATTTTATATAAAAAAAAATACTTCTTCCCAGCAAAAAAAAAGAAGAGGGAATATTTTCATGATTTCTTTAGCACTTATTTTTAGTTAAATGAATTTAAAATACATACCTTATAATAAATTGTTCATAACTAATAAAATTACATGCAATATTCCCATTCAACTCTTATGTATGAATTGCAATATTTCACTATAATTTGCTATGAATTCTTTAACGATTTAAACGGGTAGAATATTTTATGCAATTAAAATTAATAGTTGAGTTAGATTTATTGAATTTATACATGTAATTTTAATCTATATATATAAAAAGAAGTGTACACTTTGATGTCACCACTAACTGCGAAAACGGGTCGACTGATTTCAACCAAAATTTCAGGGTGCGTTGGGGATAGTCTGCAAATGGTTTAAGTTAAGTTTGCACGAAATCGGCTTAGGGGTTCCGCATATATGGCATTACGATTTTCCTATATATTCCCATACAAATATCAACAAAATGCCCTCCATTTTGAACACCTCCGAAACGGCTTGACTGATTTTTATGAAATTTTGTAAGTGTATTTGTTAGGTCGCTGGAGGGAGCAAAATAGGGCATAAGCTCTCCCTCCCTATATCTTCTTAGCTTATCAACCGGCTTTCTTAAAATTTGGCATGCACGCACTGTAACATCTAAAAGAAAATAGGGAGTATGGTGTGAAATAGGGCGAGAGGGGTAAAAGCTCTCCCTCCCTATATCTGCTTAACTAATCGGTCGGTTTTTCTTGAAATTTTGCAGGAAAATAGTGTAACATCTGGAAAGAACGGTGGCATGTCCATGGACTTTATGACACTTTTAAAAGTGTCATAATGTCCACAACGTAAATTTCAAAAATTCTTGCAAGCGAGACACTGGACACTGGACGTTATGACATGCCACCGAAAGAACTATAGCCTAAAATTTTTATTATTTAGGGCGTGAAATAGGGCAATAGGGGTAAAAACTTCCCCTCCCCAATTTTTTAAGCTAATCAACCGGGTTTCTTTAAATTGGGCATGCAGACACTGTAACATCTGAAAGGAAATAAGGAATAGGATGTGAAATAGGGCAAGAAGGGTAAAAGCTCCCATTATCATCCTAACTAATCGACCGATTTTATTAAAATTTCGCAGGCAAATAGTGTTACAGCTGGAAAGTACTTCACACCTATAGTTTTATTATTTGGGGTGTGAAATAAAGCAAGAGGGGTAAAAGCTCCCCTTCCCTATATTTTCTTAACTAATCAACTGATTTTCTTGAAATTTGTCAGGCAAGTAGTGGAACATCTGGAACGAACTAAAGCCTATCATTTTTATTATCTTCTCAACTAATCAACCGGTTTTCTGAATATTTGGCATGCAGCACTGTAGCATCTGAAAAAAATAAGTTATATGGCAAAACAACGTTTGCCGGGTCAGCTAGTACTTAATAGTTTAAAAAAAAAGAAGGCGAAAAAGGTTTGACAACTTATGCCTAATAAATCACTGATGGTTTAAACGTTGGTTTAGTTGAACTAAACTTGAATTTTAATGTAATTTAAACTCAACAACTATAAATCAGCGTCCCATGTATTATATGTTGTTAAAAAAAGAACATGTGGCAGCACTACAATAAATCTCAGCAAATTCATTGGGTCTGTATTGGTAGTTTAAACGCCCAATTTTATGCGTTTAAAAATGGTTTATATCTTTAGTGATTTATAGATTTGTTGGTTTAAACCAGGGTTTCCATTTCTTTGCACAATTGTGCATACCACTACAAACATATATTTTTATGCTCTTCAATTCAGTCGTCGGTGTGACTTCCACAGAATACCACAGAACTGTGAAAAGTGACGTGTGAAAAGGGCCCAAATCAGCTGCGAAGGCAGCTTTCGAAGAAAAAGACAGAAAGCTTTTTTTGCTAGTGAAGTGGCAATGTGTAAAAACAGGCCGCAACCATCAACACAAATGGCGTGATCAAAACAAAAATAACAAAACACAAACCACGTTAAACAAATGCATAAGTTCAACAAACGTTGTGTTTAGTGAAAAAAAATTCATTTAGTTATATTGTTTTGTTTTATAATGTAAATTACTCATTTAAATATTATTTAAGGCTAGATTACACTATCTCACAAACCATACGTATTCCATAATACTTTGTGAGATAGAAATCTAAAGAGTTTTGTTGCGACTGTCAAAAAATCTAATTTAACATGACAGTTTGTCATCACACCATCACACAAAGTATAAACACTCACACATAAAATAAAATGCAACCCTGATCCAATGAAAAGTATTATTGTTTTGAAATTTTTCAAAAAACGATGAAGTCGTATGGGATGTCAAAATTTTTTCTTTAATACTCGTCATTTTCATCACACATGCATTCATACTATCAGACTTTTACATAATACTTGAGTTTTTGACATGTACATATTAATACAAAGTATAATAGTGTAAACTAGCCTTTACTAGTGTTGTGGTAATTTTAAAAGTTAATTTTAACAACAGTTTTTCATGTTAATTTAAACTTAATAAATTTGTGTTCATTGTATTGTGGCAAAAAAGATGGTGCAAAGAGAAATGCAAAAAGGGCAGCTTTCTTAAAAGGAGACAAAAGAAAACGCCAAATCTTCCGTCTCGTGACAGTTCTGTGTATTCTGTGGTAACTTCGACAAGTGTACATGTTTAGCGGATGCTATATTATTTTGTTTCAGCTTACACTCAAAAATATTATGCGGTCAAACAAGCTTTTGGTAACATCCTTGCGTGCCTTGCGTGCAATATGTAGAGTCCAAATTTTAAGACTTAAATGCAGAGTAATATAACATTTCTATTTAATTTTAACGTAATTTAAATTGTTGAAAATATTTAACAGCAAAGCTAACGTAAATTTTATTAAGTAACTTTTTGTAACAATAACATTTACTGCAACGTTTAAGCTAACGATATGTGTTTTGTTTGTGGAAAAAAATTCTTTGATACCTGTAAAAGGGTCCCTTTTGCTTTCTTTAAAAAGACGTACCTACTACCTAAATGCAGAAATTATTTTGCTTGTAAAAATATTTTTGTTTCTGTACCAATCGCGTCGGTGGTTTTTTTCTTTCTTTGAAAACACTTTTCTTAAGTAAGTAGAAATATTTAAAAAACAAGTAAAAAAGTCTTGTTTTGCTACAATTTATGTGTAAATAACCTCTACACATAAAAGCAAATGTGACAGTAGGTAAAATGTTTGGGTAAGAAGATGTGTTTTATTGATGTATTAATGAAAATTTATTGCTTCGCACTATTTTTATTGCTTTCTTTTTTATGCTACAATTATTTGACCGAGCCCAAAGAGTTAAGGCTCAGTAAGTCTTTACTTTCTGTTCTGTTACGAACCAGCTGATTTGTTTTTGTTATTAAAAAACCTGTGAAATTGATTAGTTGTTCTGTTCTGTTGCGGTTCAGTTTGATAACATCAAAAACTTGTAAAGTAATTGTAAGTGACCGCAAAATAAATGAAAAATACATTAATTAAATTTTATTTCTTCAAATTTATGTGCATAAAAGTTATTGAAATAAAACAATGGATGGTGCAAAACTAATAAATTTGTCATAAATGGCTAATAAGTTGCTACAGAAAAAGTAACTTTTACAATTTTGAAACAGAACGGCACGAAACAGAACAGAAACAGAAAGTAAAGACTAATTCTGCCTTTAACCTTACTAATTTATGGTAACTATTTAACATAACTTTGACCTGTTATAATGACTTTATTCATTTTTGCAGGAAAACTCATGTGCGCATTTGGTATTTTCTAAAAAGTTATGATATACCATTAGCAAGAATAAAATTGTATGCACAAATGTTTGAAGTATGAGCAACCCAACACCGTGAATACCATTTCTATATTACTTACCACTATGAATACCCTAACTGTTTACTAAAATAACTTTTTCACGTTATAATTCATATGTAATTTATTTTATTTTTGAATAAATACACCAGGGAAATCCATTTCCATGCACAATTGTGTATACCACTACTAATACTTGTATACTTTTTGTTTCAGGTTAACAGAAAAAACTTTATGATGGCACTTAAAAAAATATTGTGCGGTCAAAAACGCTTTTGGTAACATCCAATGCCTTATATGCTATGCACAGGGCTGGGCAGTATTTGAAATACATGTATTTGAAATACGTATTTAAAATACAAATACGTATTTTGTATTTTAAATACATGACGTGCAAGTATTTTGTATTTTAAATACGTGTCCAGCAAGTATTTTGTATTTTGTATTTTAAATACATACAATAAATAGAAGTAGTTTGTATTTTAAATACACAGTTTATTTATATTTTAAAAACACAGTTTACAAAATATATTTTTCAGTTTATTGAAGATTGTTTGCATTATGCTAGGAACACAACTGGGACGAACGACGAATTTTTGGCCGCGAATATTCGTCGCCAAAAATAAAAAATATTTGTGTATATGAAAATGCACACAATCAGGGCGCCGACGAAAATTCGCCGGACGTTGCAAACTTTAAATAGATTTAATTCTAATTCTTACGCCGGCGTACAATTCAGTACCGGGTAGCCATATTGTTTAAAAATGGTAAGTGTTTTAGTAAATAAAGTTACTTTTTACTTTAGAAATTGTAAAATTTTAACTGAATATAATTTGAAATACAAATTGTAAAAAAAATTGACAATAAAAAAGTATTTTAGTTAGTGTTTCTTAATGTTTTGTGTGTAAAGTATTTTTTGTTCATATGGTACCACTATTTCTTGTTTATACAACATATTTTATTTCCATTTTGTTTTTTCGTCGTTATTGTGTTTCATACGCCGAATGTATACAGCGAATTTCTTCCGAATAATTCGTCGTGCTGGACGAAATTCGTCGTTCGTCCCAGTTGTGTTCCTAGCATTATGATCTACCAAAAACTAGAATCGCTAAAGAACGTATCAGAAGTAGAAGCACCAGCAAAGAAGACGATGATTTTGTTGTTTTCGTAGATAGGGATGATGGTGAATCTAGGACATCAAATTTTGAGTTGGAATGTGACAGTTTCCTCAGTGACAAGAGCAAAGACATTATTACTCTTGACAGCTATCCAAATATAAAAGAGTATAATATAATTTAAAACAAGTTTGTGCCCATCAGGACCTGTAGAAAGATTTTTTTCTTCAGCAGGTTTAATTTTTCTTCAACAAGAAACTGTTTTATGCTACATTCAAAAATCTGATATTTATGAAAGGAAACAATTGTTTTGTTAATTAGTTTTATCTAATTTATTTTTTGGTTTGATTAAAAATAGTTTATTTCGTATTTTAAATACATACAGGAACATGACGTGAAAGTATTTTGTATTTTGTATTTGAAATACGTAGAATAAATGGAAGTATTTTGTATTTTGTATTTTAAATACATACAGATGTGTAAATATTTTGTATTTTGTATTTTAAATACATAACCAGCAAGTATTTTGTATTTTAAATACCGCAAACCATGTATTTTGCCCAACACTGGCTATGCAACATTTAAGGAAGAAACGAAATTTGTTATTAAACGGCATTGTGATCGTTTTCATAATATTATAAATGATAGGGAAAGAGAAGACCTGTTTTATAAAAATAACACAATTTCTTTAGAAAAATTGAAAAAATGGTTATTAGAAGAGGAAATTAATGAACCAAAATCAGTTCCCAAACTGAAAAAGGAGATTTCAAGTTTAGTAACATTGGAAATTGTTAAGAAAGGAAGACCATTGTGGGATGGTGTTTTTATCAAGCAATTGCTGAAGAAAATTTGGGAAAGGCTTAATTATAATACTAAATTTATAGAGTCTCTTCCCCTGTCCAGTCAAACGGTAGGCCGTCGTACTGTTCAATTAGGAACTTGTGTAGAATCTGCAATTAGGGAAAAAGTAGTTAATTGCGAATTTTTTCCAATTTGTCTAGACGAAAGCACTGACATAAATGATCTGTGTGAACTTGTAATTTGTATTCGATGCGTAGACAGCGAATACACTATTTTTGAGTCAATGTTTACTTTAGATTCATTTTATGAAAATGTAACTGGCATGTTGTTGTATGATGTTGTCAGAGAAAAGCTTCTTTCCATTGTAAACATAAACAAATTTGCTGGAGTCTGCACAGATGGAGCCAATGTAATGTTGGGCAAATATAATGGACTTATAGGCCAATTAAAAAAACACGAATTTGCAGTTCATAATTTTCACTGCATAATTCATCAGACCGCTCTTGCATCGAAATTCATAAATGATACCCCAGCTATGAAGGGAGCAGAGGATATAATAAATAAAATTCGAGGCGGACATCAAGCGCTTACCCACCGAAAATTTGTAACCTTTTTAAAAAACAAAAATGCTGTGAATTGTGACCTGAAAATGTTTACAGAAGTTCGGTGGCTAAGTCGCGGTGATTGCCTGAATAGACTTTATGATTTAAGAGAAGAAGTTCTTCAGTTTCTAGAAACTGAGAAAATAGAAAAAGTTTTAGTCCAGTGCTTAAAAGACAATAATTTTATTTTAGACTTAGCTTTTTTGGCAGATACGACAAGTATGTTAAATGAACTTAATTTGGAATTGCAAGGAAAGGAACGCAATATATGCGACTTGTCAAAAATCATTCACAATTTTAAAACAAAACTTTTTCTAAGTTTTTCCCAAATTCAAATTGGTGATTTTTCCAACTTTCCAAAAACTTCACTTGTTTACAGAAATCTCGAAATCGACAAAATATATGAATATGCCGAAATATTTGAAACACTTTTCAATAATTTTCAAGACAGGTTTCAAGATTTTGTAATTTTACAACCGCTATTAGATCTTTTCGAAAACCCTTTTCGTTGCGATGTAAGCAACTACGAATTTGATATTCAATCAGAACTAATCATACTACGAAGCGAAGTAAATGCCCCAAACGAAAATAATATTGTGGAGTTCTGGAAAGATTTGGATGGCGAGTTCTATCTTGAACTAAAAAAAAAATTCATTGAGGTGCCTCTCTTTATTCGGCACTACTTACCTATGCGAACAAATTTTTTCGGATTTAAAATTTATTTGTTCCAAGCAACGTAATAAATTAAGTTCATCCCATTTGAAAAGCATTCTACTATTACGAAACTGCCATAAAAGTATACATTTAGAAGATTTTATTTTATAACTTGTATAACACAAGGGGAAAAAATTAAAAATTTTTTGTGTTCCTAGAAAATTTGTAGCAGTTCTTTACCAATTCAATGTCGCTGATTTTAAAACTGCACTTTTTTTTCTATCAGCTGTGATTTGCGTGCAATATTTATTTTTTATGAATTTTTAAAACATAAAAATCTTTAATTTTTTACAATTGTTTGGTAAGATATTTGAAACTGATTTAGAGTCAAAAATCTTCTGAATAAAAAAAGTGGAGTTTTAAAATCAGCGACATTGAATTGGTAAAGAATTGCTACAAATTTTTTATCAACACAAATAATTTTTAATTTTGTACCTTTGTGTTATACAACTTATAAAATATATTACTAACATTTTATTTCGGCTGTAAATAAATGCATTCTCTCAATTTGTTTACTCTCTGGTACTCACTAATACACAACCAAAAAAATTTTGGAAATCCCTGGTTTAAACCATTGATGTTCAAAAATATTTTGCATATGTATTATGAGAGAATTTTAAAATACAGAGTTACGCAAAACTAAGCACACAAATTTTATTTAAATTAAAAAGAAAGAAATTGTTTTGGTTGTAAAGCATTTATAATAATACAGTCCAAACTACATTTTCTATTTTTTAAATTGACTTTTAAAATTTTAACTTTTAAAAAACAGTAAACATTGGAAATTTTCCAATATTACCATTAAAAAAAACTCAGTGTGATCTGCGAGCATATTTGGAAATTAAAAGTTAGAATTATATCTAAAAAAACCTACATTAAAATCTTTTACATTTATGCTTTTATGACAGTTTCGTAAAAGCATTAAAATATTTTTTAAATTAGTTTAACTTGCTCTGATTTTTAAGCCCTCAAGGTAGAAGTACATAACACGCGTTAGTGCGCGCGCGCTCTGTAGTCTTCTGTCAAAAAAAGTTAAACTAGTGTATTTTAATAGAACAAGCTATGTACATGCCAAGGCGAATTAACTACAGGTTGTGTCGAAACGGCATCTGATTTTGACAGTTCGAGCTTATTTGTTTTGATTTGTTAGCGTTTTGCTAAGAATGGCTGACATTTCGAGCCGTAAACACTAACAACGCGTTAGCGCCAGAAAGTTGGTTAACTTTGAACTTTTTAACGCGTTGTGTATTTTTGACAAGTAATCAGCTGACAATAAAAACAAAATTTAACAAATTTGCGAAAATTGAAAGAAAAATTTATTGAAGAGCTTCAAAAACATACAATATTTATATAAAAAGAATAAATTCAAAAAAATAAATAAATCTTGATATACTTTCGAATCCGTTTTCAATGCACAAATAAAAACAGCTGACAGGAACGGCTTTTGTAACGCATGTTGTGTAACTTGCAATTTTTCATGCGCTAAAGTTTTTAAACGCACGACAGACTTTGACGAATGAACGCGTGTTATGTACTTCTACCTTTAGTGGATTTCAGAAAACGCATTTGCTTTGTTTTGTTAATTATACGAAGATTTAAATAAAACCTGAATAACTAATCGACTTTTGATTTGTTCATTACGTTTAATTTTGTATCAATTATTTTCAATATCTTTTAATGTTTTAAGCTGTTTCTTTAATAAAAAAATAACATTAGGATTAATATTTTGATTTTTGAACTTTATAAAAATGAAAAGTTTAAAGCTTTAATAAACAATTTAAAAATGTACAAAATGCCTTATTTTCATATATCTTTTTAATTAATTTATAATACAATTGATAATGCATGTAAAAATTAATATTGACCACTAATGAAAATACGTATTAGAATCATTGAACTTCATTGGTTTTATTGATTTGTTTTTTATTTAAGCTAATAGGGCCGAAGGTTAATTAATGTAAATAAATAGCAATTTTTTATAACAGTTTTCCCAACGTTTCGTCGATTTTTTGTCGACTTTTTCAGGGGAGCGTAATATGAGCTTTTCACATTAAATTAAATTTCTCCTTTTACATGTAACATTAAACAAATAAACATAAATTTAAAGTTAAACACATATCAAAACAAGTATCACTGTAACGAGTTAGTAATTGCAACCCCAACTCATTCAAATGAATATTTCATATCAATGAAAATCCTAATTCATCCCTGAACTTTTAATGACGAGCCGTTTAACTAATGCGAACCCATTCTCGCCAATGACACGCTAATGTTAAACTATTGCATGTTTCGCCTAAAAAGAACCAGTGCATTATCCTTGGAACCCATGCATTTATTACTTTTTTAGGTGTCTCTTTTTTGTCGGGCTATTATGTATTATTATGTATAATAATGAGCTGACGAATTGCTATATTTTTACAAAATTAAATAGGTTTAAATTGTTTTCGGTTATATTTTCTGTACAAATTTTTCTAGAAATAAATTATAAATTTATTAATTTCTAAGGAATAAGAACGTCGAAAGTCCATATAAATAATGAAGTTTCATTGAAAGTAATTAAATTCTAATATGAAGCTATGAAGCTCCTACGTCATATGCAATCTTAAGGGTTCTTAATTTAATATTATATATTTTGATTCGATGTAATATAGAAGATATTTTGATAAAATTCTTTTTAAATGTATTTTTCTAAATTAAATCTTAATGGAATATGTATAAGTATATGGAAGGTGGAATTTTCAAACTAAAAGCTTCTTAATTTTCATTAGTTTTACCTTTTGGTACTAAATACTTAATTTTTTGTTCTTTAAATATGAAACTTTATAATAATACGGGGTTTCTTTTCACAAATAATTTCTTTCATCAAAATTCTCAAAATTAACAACCGCTAATCGAAGATGCTTTTTAATATTTTGTATGCCCAGAAATGATGATGCAATTTTTTGTATTCTTGACACTGGGTGCAAAAGTGTGCAAAACAAATAAAATACAAGCTGATCCAAAACTTCATTGTTTTAAAAATTTACTGTTTTAATAAAATTGTGTATTTTGTACAATCAAACTTAAAGTTAATCATTCATTATTTTTAAAAATTTAAGAAAAAAAATTTTTAAATGGTATTTTTGTCAAAAAAAAAATCAAAAATATGATAAAATCATCATTCTGACAACGCTGTTTACATATTATATTCAAACAAAAGAAAACAAAACCTTGTCAAATTAAACTTTGTTTGTTTAAACACCGAACAAAGTTTAAAAGAGAATTCAAAAAACTTTGTCCAAGTAAACTTTGCCTGTCTAAAAGGGGACTTACTTAGACCCTGACAATTTCGCATAGTTTGTGCGAAATAATTGTCTATGTGGTTCTTGTTATGTTTTTGCACTTTTGCTTTTTCGCAAGCGTGTAACTTTTGACGTAAATGCATTTAATGTAATAATTTCCACTTTTTAAAGTAGAATTGGCATATGAAAACAAAAAATTGTAATTATTTTCAAGACGACTCTTTGTTATGATGACGTAGAATTAAAATATTTTCGCACACGCAGAGAAAAACATTAAATTATTATTGATATACCTATTCTGTTGTTCGCTAAACACTTAGATCAGACTTAATTCATCAATCTGATACATTTAACATCAATTTTACAGTCTGGCTGGCCCACGATGTCGACCGCTATCGCTCGCTTATATTTTGAACGACTAACAGCTGACAGGACAAGTCGATCGACAATGCAAACGAACGATAACCTTATAGTTTTCATATAAATTTGCGCCCCAATCAAAAAAAAAAAAGGATAATGTTGGTTAACTAATGTTAACTTTTACTTTGTTTTTGCATAAGGCGGTAATACTATAATGGATTTTACAATCGCTCGAAATTCATCGCACCTCTTAAAAACGAGTGTTTTGAAATCGATCGAATTATATCATATTCCTGAATATAAAATTCAAGCACAAGAAAGTACACTTTTTTAAAAACTTCTGAATAAAATATTTTAAGATTGAATAAATTTAAAATTTCAATTTTTTTTAAATGAGATGATTATGTATCTGAAAATTTGAAGTATATATAGGTATACATAGAAGGAACAATGCTGCATATTGCTATTTGGAAAACAACGGCAAGGAAGTTTTACGACACACTGTTTAGAGCGTTTATTTAAAAAATGTTTTTCTCTACAAATTTTTTTGAACAAAAGTTCTACGAATCAATTTTTTTTTTATTTGAATAACATTCAGCTTGGGATATTCAGATTAAAATAGAAAAATTGCAAGACAATAATTTCATAATCTTAACACTTATGCAATTTCAAAGAAGAATTTTGAAAAATTTCGGCAACCAAAATTGCATGACTTAAAAATTACAACCACTAAAACGAACCCAATTTTATATATTAGACTTAGGTTTCTGACGAAGTAGGTACTTGGGGGCGCTACGTATGCTATCGTATGAAGTTTTATTTATTGTTGTAAAAACTATCGAAAATGTCGATAGTTATCGGATGGTTTTAGAAAAACTATATTATACCATCAATGGTGTCGGCTATCGATAGTTTTAGACCACTACTAACCACTAATAATTCATACACCAAGCACTTTTCCACAAATCTACATTTTTACAAGCTAATTTTTAAGAAAGTTTATTTAGCTGTCTTAAAAATTATTAAAAGATTTCTTGCACTTAAGTTCATTTTTCATAAATAAAATACATAATAAAATCTGCCGTTACAATTAATGTAAAGCAATATTAGAGAGCATAACGAGAGCGGAAGTTTTATCATGATTGTATTTTAATTTCGACAATAAAGCGCGGTAAGCCAGCTTGTAGAGAAATTCGAATTCTGATTGTTAATAAAATTAAGGATCTATGCCGAAGTATCGACGAACCTTATCTTCCCGTATCAACAGTAAAAAGTATCGTTAAAAAACTATAAAAATGGTTGAAGAGGAATAAGACTATTAAAGTGTTAAAGCTTTTGAGGATTGTAATATGACTTAGAATACGCATTCGAATAATATGAAAATTTATATAATAAATGTTACTCAACATGAGAAATAAATTCCCGGGTTCTGTTTGCAATAAAGTAAAATAAGGCCTAGCAACAAAAGAGCTTATGCGGCTATAATTAAATAAAATCTGCGGACTTAAAGGAGCTTAAGCGGTCATAGTTTATGGAGAGGATACCTCGAAACTTATGAGGGAATTAAAACCAATTCGGATAAAATATCGGCCATTTCTCAAGTAGCACCCCCAAAAATTTAAAAGATATTTGGCGGTTTATGGGCGCTGCCTCTGGGCGTAGAAGGTTCGTACCCAATTTTGCAAGGATTTCCCAACCACTAACTCAATTGCTGAAGAGAGGCAAGCACTGGATGTGAGAAGAAGCTTGTAGGATGCGCTCAACTTGCGGAAGACGAAGTTGACAAGTGCCTCCGTATTGGCCTGTCCCAACTTTACCAAAGCCTTTATATTACAAACTGATGCAAATAATGACGAATAAGGCGTAGTCTTAACCCAAGTCTACATCCGAATGCAGCCGAAAGAAATTATCGTATAATGAGGCACTATATTGAGCGGTATGACTTCATGGTCATCACGGATCACCTAACCTTAAAATGGCTTAATTCGATTGACACTCCAACCAGCAGATTAGCATGATGGGCATTAGAATTGCAGCAGTACCAATTTTCCGTAATATGTATAAAGAAAGAGAAAGCAGAATCTAATTGCCGATGCATTGTCGCCACAAGCCTTTGAAGCATGCAACCTTTTGACAGCAAGGCTACCAGTAACATGTAAATGGTTACAAACTTGACTTGTTAAAGTGAGGAAATACCATAAAGGTCCTGATTATCTGCATTTCCTACAACGCGGCCGGTGGATATCTACGAATCAGGAAGACCATCATCAAAGTGACAAGTCGTTACTATTGGCCAGGGATATTTCGAGACAAAAGCCAATACATAGATGCAAAATTTGACTGCGCTTTAAAGCATCACAACAACTCCCAACCGGAAAAATGCTTTCACGGATTCCCGACGAACCGTGGGCTACCGCTTGCACGGAGTTTGCGGGACAATTGCCCAGAACCAAGCATGGCGATACTATTCTCGTTGTCTTCTTCGACAAATTCTCCAAGTATTTGTACGGGTGGAACGGGAGCAAGGAACCCTAACTCAGAAGAACGAGTCACCGAGTTGAAAAAAATATTCGTAATTGTAGAAAGAAATCTAGCGAAGGCTGCTCAGAAGCAACAATGCCACTACAATTTGCGTAGCTTGTGACCACTTATTGGTGACCAAGTCCATGCTTAATAACAATCGTTGTCGAACGCGGTTAACAAGTTTGAGGCAAAGTTAGCACCAAAGTATGGGGGACCTTACTTCATACAGGGGTAACAATCGTGGCCAAAGAATAATGACGTGCGAAAGGCGCACCTTACCGATTTATAAACTTATCACTGTAATTTGAGTCAACCAAAACTAATGGAAGGTCCTTCTTTTCACATTTATAGATCAGCTGCACTTACCCACCCGTAACAGGAGTGCCGAAGGAAGGAAGCTAGAGAATTCGAGTGCTAAATTCAGACGGATTATGAGGCAGGAGCAAGCAAAAGTGAGGGGAACAATGTTTCAAGAAAATGATGAGAGGCCTAGCTGTAGTAAAAATTGTCGGCCGGGGCCCTGGAAACAACTAAACGCCACCCTCCGTCCGGAGACCAAGAAGAAATATTCGTCATTAAAACAGGCACAAAAAAAGAAGCAGGCGTACTATAACCGGATGAGCACCCACCAAAGATCCGAAAGTCCGTGCTTTAAGCCTAATGCCGGTGGTCATCCTAGTAAATCGGAAGCCCAGTTAGAAAGGATGCAACAGCATTAGAGGGCCCGGGTCATCAACTCCCCGACTTCATCACTGCTAGCGACGAAGAAGAAGGATCCCTCTTTCAAGTGGATGAGGAGCCCCTCATGGACGAAACATATCCGAGTTCAACTCACCCGCCCCGTTCTTCACCTTCCTTGGACTTCGAAAATGAGGAGTACAGGCCGCCAACACCGAGGAGAGGGCTCGGGTCCTGGGAGATCACAGAAAACCAGTACCGCCCCTGGGGGTATCAGTGCTATGAGAAATTGTTAAGAGTGCGATTATTAGTCCCATTAACGCAGTCAACCCCGGAACTTGAGTGCAGAAAGGCGGAAGTTAACCCACCAATTAGCGTCCATGCAAGGGAAAGGACTTTGATAGAAGAATCACCGAACTCACTGTCTACCACAGCTTTGCAGGTGAATGAGGATAAGCCAGCCACTCTCGCTTAAGAATGGTGAAAGCCAATTCCCATCCAATCCGCCACATCGTCAACATCAGTCCCCTTACTCATAACATCATTGTCTACGTCGCCATCGATGGAGTCATCATCAGCCATCACGACAACAACACGTCCGACAACCTCATCCCCGACAACGAAGCAGTCAGATCACCTGTAAAGTGCAGTCTCACCCACCAATGCCGACCAGCCCAAAGGAGATCTCCATCACGCAGTGCTCAGTAGCTGCGGGTATTAGAAGCCATTAATGGGTGGTAATTTCGCTTGGGGTGGTAAAGTAAGTAGGTTCTACGGATCAAGCCATAACCACGTGAACGAACGGCAGGGGTAATGCAACGACAAAAGTCGCTCCCCTCGTCATCGTCTACACTGAACCTGAATTTAATTGTTAATTTGCGGTATACTAGTTTTGTTGATCTAAGCTTGTTATCTTTTATTTATTTGAATTTAACGGAGGAAAAATAATAAGTAAATTGGTGGTGACTAGCGTCGATTTAAGGAAACACGCTGACTTAAAACCACAGCCCTTATGCTGTCGTGGTGAAAGTTACGAATAGCTGGTTAACCGTGGCGTGTTGAGTGAGACACGGTAGAAAAGTCTTTGCATGAAATTGAGTCAGTCGGCTAGCTGGTGGGAAAAGGGTAGGAATCTGGTTGCCAGAACTATTTGTGAAAAACTTATCAATTTGCTTAGAAAAATAAAAAAAATCGTCATTCTCGTTTTGAAAAATCGAACAACTTAAAATTATGTTGTAAATGCTTTTGTCAATATGCAATGCCTCTTATGAATTTTTAGATTTATTTTAGTGTTGTTTTTTAATAATTTGTTAGTAAAAAATAAAAGTTGCAAAATAACCTATTGTAATTCTTTTGATATCGCTCATAACCGTAACAGCATCATATTTCAAACGTATGACTTTGCGTTTTCTGGGTGAATTTGCTTTGCTCTCTTCACTAATATGTACTAAACTAGTATGCAGCATTACACCCACGGTTTATATTCTGACCATGACTGTTGTAATGTAAACGGGCTAGTAGATGCATTCCTTGGCAGTAGTTCTGGGATACTATCGATATTTTCCACTATTCATATTAATCGATAGTTTAGATTTCACTATCGATACTATCGACGGAATGTTTGTACATACTTAAGAAGGAAAAAAATTATTTTTTTTTTTATAAAAACAAACAGCATGCCACTTTATTTTTTCATCGGCAGCTGAAAAGCACCTTTCTGAATTAAGATAATGCTCCACTCAAAAGGTTATCGGTCTAAAAGACTTTTGCTCGCAATTGCAACTGCGCTTGCTTTTTTACAACATTCTAAAAACATTTCAGCCCCTATGTAAACATATGAATATTTCGGCAAAACGGCCTCTAATTAGCAGTACAAAGAAGCACAACTGATCCATGAATACCCCCTGCTATTCTTCTTGCAAGTAATCTTACAAGCAAGAAAACTTGCTGCCAAAAACTGTGATTATAGCTGTCTGTTGTTACATGTTTTCATAACTGTATTTTAAATAATATTATCGATATTTTAAAACTATCGATAGTTACCCTGCACTACTCCGGCTTAAGACTTAAGAAATCTCAATGTTTACTTGCTTGCAGGACATAATAAGCTAAGAATTGGGGACTCAAAGCATGTGTTAGATTGGCTATACAAGGCCCATTCTTGCAACTTAAAATTCGAATAGCTTCAGAGGTGAGCTACTATTGATACAGCGAGTAAAAAAGAAAAGAACCACCCAATCTGCTCTAGAGAACTATGTACATATGTGATGAAGCTGGCAGCGAGAAACTTACTTAGGTTAAAGGAACTGGGACTAGTGGGAACAATCAGCTTAATATTTTAAAGGTACTTAAGCGGTCACACTTTAGGTAAAATTGAGACTACGGACAACAGTGGTAATGAAGTTCATTTCGGAAAAGTTCTGTTCTTGCAATCCTAAATAGAAAAAGTTCCATAATGGATCTTAATTCTTTAGTTTTTTTTTATTTTAAATGGCATTAACATAAAGAGATCGCATTATGTGTATTTTTGGCAAAAATTCTCGAAATTATGAGAGCTATGGAATTAATGCAAAATAATTTGGAAAAGGACTCGAGGGTTACTCTTTCTGTAGATAGGCAAGTAGCGTTCAAAGGTAAATGTTGGCTATCGCTGTGGCAAAGTAAGGTTATAGTGGGTACTAGGGTGATCGATTATTCGACTTTTTCAATAACCGGTTTTCGAATATTCCGAATAGTTGCTATTTTAAAAAAACCGGTTTTCGGTTAGACATTTTAAAAATAACCGGTTAACCGGTTTTAATTCGTATACATAAAAATACAAAAATCAAATTAGTTTTTGTAATAAAAAGTAAATAAGAATAAAAACAAAACAATTCACGAAGGTATGGAACCAAAAAACTCCATAGATATGACTTAAGGTATGTCCAGACCACAAATATTTGACGATAAAATGAAAAAAAACCTGACCAGTCAATGAGTTTTAATTTGTTGCTGGTTAAGCATGTCTATATGAAGCAGTAAACTTCATCCATATTTTTGAAAAGTGGCAAACAAAACCTCTTATCCAGGATTACATATTTAAATTTTTTTTTTGTTTCAGCATTAAAGACAAGAAAACATGCTTTTTGTATGAAATATCTTTCAATTCGTCGATCACACAATTTAAACCCTTCCAGGACATTTTTGATTCCTTCAATTTTGTTTTAAGTTCTTGGTGTTTTAATAAATAAAACTGATGAATTTTCCCATAACGTTGATTCCGCCGGTATGTTTTTGTTTTAAGCATGAAGATATGCTAGAACTACTTAAGAGTTTTTCAGTCATTATTTTTATTAAAGTATTTTTTGTAAAGTATTATTTGCAGTCTCTTAAAAACTACTTGGAACAGAGTCAAGTTTTACTTGGCGTATATTTATGTCAAGCTTGTAGACTAATTTAAAGTGATTAATAAGTCGTGACGTTAAAGAATCTTTGCAACTTATCATTTTAGGGCCGTTTAAGAACAATTTTCTTTTAAGTCAGTTTAAGCTGAACTTTTTTTGTAGTACTTTAAATTGTTTTTGGTTTTTGTTACAAGAACACACACTTATATAAGCGATTTGTATTTACATTGCTCATAATGTTTTTTTGACTTTTGTTTCATTTTGTTTTGACATTTTTTATAAAAAATTTAAGTTTGCCAAATATTCAATTAGAAAAATACTTAAATTACGGGTTCATTTATAACAAAAGTAAGGAAAACGTATATAAATTACACATTACTAAAATAACCGGGTTATTTTACTAAAATACCCGGTTTATTCGATATTCGAAAAATGGACATTTTGAAATATTCGACTTGGGCAAAACTAAAATAACCGGTTAAAACCGGTCGAATACTATTCGATCGATCACCCTAGTGGGTACCAAGTCATTGCAATATACAGTAGACGCTCGCTAATTAGAATCGCTTTGTTTTTAAGGCAATTCTTATTTCTGAATTATTCTAATTTCTGGACATTTTTCTCGAATACAAAATTGAGTTTATTTACTTCCCAAAACAAAATTTTTTTTTATTTTTAAATATGTGTTGGAAACAGCATTTAATATTGCTGTTCTTTGTGATTTGATGAAGCTGATTGAAGATGTTGTCACATTAAAATCTAGGTCAACCGGTTCCCTTGAACGCCCTTCTCAAGCTTTTCTTATATTTTGACTTTCCAATGATAAAGTGTTTTTTATGTTTATTTTTTTTCATTTCTAATGATACACCTTCACTTTTTAATAGAGACTGCTGAAATATGTACACGCGCATCAAATTTCACAAGTAAACTGGCTAGAAACATATATAAATGCGACAAAAAATAACAAATAGGGAACACATATATAAATTTCGTGATTATGTTAAATCCTTATGTGAATGGCAAAAAAAAAACAACTTTAACAGCATTGCAAGGTACCCGGGTAGCTATGTGGAATTTGCTGTATGAAGGTGCCCGGGTACCTTGCCATACCGTTAAGGGTGTAGGATGAAAACTGGTTCACAACGCCTTTTCAAAATAATTTGCAAGCTTAAAAATAACTATAATTTAAAATTGTTAAAAAGTTAGGAGTTCCCAAGAAGTTTTAAATATGTGGACCATCTTTTTATTATTTTATTTTATTCCAAAGGTACCCAGGTACCTTGCCATTCACATAAGGGTTAAACAGAATAAAAATAAATTGGGGATTTATTGTGTTCAAATAACAAAAAAAAAAAAAATCGGTCTGAAATTAGAATTTTAAATTCGGATTTTAGAGCGTTTAATGTATTGCAAACACTGATTCTAATTTCTGGACGTTCGAATTACTGAAAGCTCTAATTTGTGAGCGTCTACTGTAATTGGTAAATAGCAGTTAAAGATAGTGTTAGTACTTAGTTTTATGTAGGTTAAACTTTAAATTATCTTTTTATTAACTCGACCCAATTTTCTTTTTATGGGTTGCTAACACATTACTGCACAATAGGCGGCTATTTGAAATACAAAATATTTTGGAAACCTTTTAATACTTATTATTTTCATTGAGAAGTTTTTTAAAGCTGTACTGAGCTAAAGAGAGTTTTAAAGAGAGAGAGAGAGAAAACTACAACTGTTGGGTAAATTTTTTAATGAATTTTTTTCAGCTGAGATATTTTGTATTTGCAGAATTTTGTCAATTGGATGAAAATTACTCACGCTTGGCTGGATGTGGTTCCAGCCCCGATGGTACCTCATTATGGGCACGACACGGTTATACGCGTTCAAATAATTCGGTCATTAATTGTTTTTTAGCCTGTCAACGCAGTTTGAAGCAGTTTATGGCACGACGAAAGGTAAGAATTTGTTTCAAATAACCGCGGTAGAAAAAAATTTTATAGTCTTACAAAAACATACTTACAAAAACATACATACGCAGATTTTAGCGAAACCTTAGGCAATATTTTAATGCGACTAATTTTAAAATATAATGCACTAATGTCTCTTAAAAATGGTTTTGATTTTACACAAAAATGTATAATGGCTCTTTTAAAGTTAGTTTTAATCATTGACGCATGTGACTGTCGCACGTGACATTTTTTGCTATCATTATTTTTTTGTTGTTTCTGTTTCTCTTTGCTTAGGTTTAATGTTTTTAAATAAACAGAGGTATTTAATGTGCTAGTTTCGCCCGGTGGCCGAATTTCGACCACTTACCAGATACTGCAATAATAAATCTTTATATCAGATACTTTCTTCAAATACGGGCTACTAAAATTTTATAATAAATATAATAACAAGTAAGAGAGCTATATTCGGCTATGCCGAATCTTATATACCCTTCACCATGGTGAGATAAGAACAAAAAGTTATATAAATAATGTTCTTAAGATATAAATAAATATGAATTGAGCCACGCCAACTTTTCATTTCGTCATGCCGAAGAATATGACAAAATTCAAAAATGTATACTTATGTATATGTACCTAAGTCCGTTTCCTCTTTTGCCAAAGTAGATGTTTGAATTCGTTTTAAAATTTTATAATCTTAAAATCGTTTTTTAGAACATACAAAAATTAAATAAAAATAAAAAAAGTTCTTTTTGCAATAAGAGATAAAAATAGAAACACGCTCCATTTCTAAAACAAAACCCAATAACGACAAATACGAAAGCAATGCCCTGCCGTCAAATGATAAGCTAGCTAACTACAAAAAAAAAATAACTTTAAGTTAGCTTGTATAGACAAACTTAAAGCCAACTACTATGCAATGCAAAATTTACATTAACCAAAGTGTATACAAACATTGTGTTATATATTTTAAGTAGAGAGAGCCAAGTCGATTGGCAAACACACGGCTCCAACATCCAGAAAAAATTTATTTAGGGCCATTATTACAATATACGGAGTAGAAATTTGTAATTGGTTATGCCCAGGTTATAGTATAATTAAAAAATTAAATTAAATAACTAAATACAATTTTTCGATTACGACAGGTGATTCAAATCGAAGTGGAAACAAAGCTTTACTTATAGTTTTGCAATATACATGAAAACTTTTTTATTGTCATTATTTTTAAAAATATTAAGTTTGTAACAATCGGCCTTAATATCGTTTTTATATGTATGTATATTTACATACGAAGGTAAACTAACATATGAAGACGAAATATTTTTTTATCAGTAACTTTTGTATTCTTTCAACAAAATAATTTTTTATTATGTCATTTAATATCGGCTTTTTTTCACGATAGAGCGGGGAGGTTTCCCCACAGTGACAGGTACCGCGACCAGGTTAGGTCTATTGTACCCACTCCCCTTAGTTGGCCAAAAGACCCTCTGCTTCCCATAGGAACCCAACCCGGGCCTTTGCCGATATATATCCGATTCGGGACGCACACATTATACCATGCCCCAAGTGCCTCCTCCTGGCTCATGCCAGCGCCGGGCAGTCACGCAGTACATGCTCCGTCGTCTCGTCCCCGTCTAGACATAGTCTGCATTCCTAATCCTCAGCCAGGCCCATCCGATAAAGGTGGTATTTGATCGTGTGGTGGCCAGTCAAATAGACCACAAGCAGTTGCAGATCCCGTCTGCCGAGACCATTCGTCCTCATTACCTTCCCGGGAGAGATAAATCTCCTTGCCTGACGCATTCCCGGAAGCGATACCCAGTATCCCCTATGTTCGCCCAGAGCCCAGTCCTCCATGAAGGACTGGACCCCTGCCCAACTTAGTCCACAGAAGGGCTCGGGACCCATCATCCTTGCGTTAGAACCAGCCCTTGCCAGCTCATCAGCCCCTTGTCCCCAGCTCCTGTAGCTTTCTACGGCACTCCGCCACCAGCTTCGAGGACATTCTCCAAAAAGAGAATGCTTTTATGGCCGCTTGGCTATCAGTGAAAATCACATTGCAGCCGCCAACCATTCCCCTATCAAGAATGTTGCTGCAACACACATCAATGGCGCAAATCTCGGCTTGAAAAACACTCGGTGATTCGCCCATTGCCTTCGAGAGTCGTGTATTAGGTCCAAAAACCCCTGCACCCACTCCGTGCTCCGATTTTGACCCGTCAGTATACCAGTGCAATTCACGGTTTCCCCGACATGGATTCCCAACACTCCAGGACCTTTCGTCCGGAAGGCTTGCCTGAACCTTCTGTTGAAGACCAGTTCCTTGGTCATTATGTCTGTCCTTGTACAGACAGATAGACCCGGAGCCATGTCCATCAAGCTAGCATGCCCCTGGACCTCAGCAAGTTCCGATGTCAGAAATGCACACAATGCGATCTCCCCATTACGTTGTGCCTTTTCTATTTGCGCAACCAAATGGTGCAATGCCACCTCAGTCGACTTACCCTTTTGGTGAGCAAACTGCGATCGGTGCAGTGGTGTGGAAGCCTGCAATTTTTCCCTGATGTGCAGGTCCAGTAGCCGCTCAACAGTCTTGAGCAAAAATGAAGTAAGGCTGATAGGTCTATAGGATTTCGGCCGTACGCCAAGTGGTCGGAATGTATCCCCAGGTGAAGCTTGCCCTAAAAAGACGAATCAGAGGCCCTATTATCATATCAAGACTCTCCTGTAACAATACAGGGAAGATTCCGTCACCTCCTGGTGGCTTGAATGGGCCGAACGAGCCAACTGCCCACCGTACCCTATCCTCATCGAAAATCCTACCGGCTAACCCATTAGCCCGGCGAGTCCCCGGGATTGCCGCCTCGACGCTTGTGTGCCCAGTATCATCCACAACAGTTGAGCCCGGAAAGTGTACCCTTAGCAAGGTTTCCAAATATCGGCTTAATTCATATTGAATCTGCTAACGGCCACCAACGCCGTCCAATTTTGATCGCCGTCGACTTTAGTTAACGTCCAAGACATTTGATTAGTAAACAAACACGCGTGTAATTTATTCACTTGAAAATTTTTTGTAAAAAAAATTAAAAAAATATACAGTTTGTGATATATGTATGTACATTAGGGCGGGTCGATTTTTTTTTTTAAAATCGTATAGCAAAAACGTAATCTACATAAAATTCTCCGAAGAAACCATGGGTCTAAAACAAAATCCTAATCCGCGCCTCTCGACTTGAAAATTTGGCTGCCCGTCTTGGAAAAAAAAATTTTTTTTTTTGAAAAAATAGCTTTTTCCAAAAAGAAATCGAATTTTTTTAATAAAATGGTTTAGTAAGGTTATTCTTTTGCACTTTATATTTTTTTACAATCAAAATTTTTTTTGCATTGAAAAAATTTTCAAGTCGAGAGGCGCGGACTAGGATTTTGTTTTAGACCCATGGTGTCTTCGGAGAATTTTCGTAGAATTTTATGTAGATTACGTTTTTGCTATACGATTTTTAATTTTTTTTTCATCCATACAAATCGACCAGCCCTAATGTACATACTTATACAAAAGGTTTAAAGTGTTTTAGAGTTGAAATCAATTTAGGCCATAATTTTGTAAAACACAACGCACGCCAAAGTATTATATTGAAAGCAAAACCAAATTCGTAAAAATTTTGTAATTTTGCTGTTGCTTTATAAAGAAATTTATTTACCGTTTTAAAATGTTAAACGCAACAAGCAATGAGGCGTATGAAATCTTAAAAACCAATGTGAATTTCTGGTAGAGGAAACAACAAAATTACAAAATATTTATGAATTTGTTTTTGCTTTCAATGTAATTCTTTGTCGTTGCGTTGTGTTTTTCAAAATTAGGGCCTTAATATTATTGTGTGTGGTTGTTTTTATATTTATTACAAAACAAAATACATTTGAGGAGACTTTAAAAAAGAAAGAATTTTGTATTCCACAAAACTTACACCGTGCAATGTTGCAGATTCAGAATCTATAAGCCCATCTGTTGACTTACCAAGTACAAGTGCACCTATTATTCAGATTGATAGTGTTGATAACATTACCAGTGAAAAAAATGTTGAAAGAAAAACATTAAGAGCAAAGCTTGGTAAGTGCTATTTTAAATACAGACCATCCCACGATTGTTTTCAAAACTTACTCTTTTAATGATATTGCTCACCAAATTTATTTTATTCAAAAAGTAATTTCAATTTTTGGGAATACAAAATTTAAATTTTCAAAAGATGTTGTTATTCGTGCTTAATTCCCAGTAAGAATGTAAGATGAGATGAAGACACTGTTTATTGTTGATGTTGTTTTGTTTAAACTTTGATATTATTACAAGTAGAACTGTTGCAATAATTCTTATACGTTTAACAGTTTTATTTGGTTTAATACATATCTTTAGTTTTTCTAAAATCTATATGGATGAAGTTTCCTGATGATCTGGCCTAAGCAACCAGTGAAATGCGCATAGGAATAGCTTATCCCATCAACAATAAATTTCAAGTGTTTTTATCAATGATAAAAACTGGGAATTAAGCACGAATAACAAAATCTTTTGAAAATTTATTTTATTTTTATGTGCCTTCGATTTTTTTTAAAAACAAACTATTTCTATGAAAATATAAATTTTTAAAAACTGTTTTATTTCGAATAATTTATATGATAGTTTAGTTTGTAGCAAGTTACAAATAGTGAGTTTTAAGCCAACGTGCAAACAACTAACTTTTAGTTGACTGAAATTTAACTAACTTATAGTTTTTTTTAAAAAAAAACCTACATAAAGCTAACTTTAAGTAGTAAGTTTTGTAGCTAGCTACAAAAAGTTAACCTTAAGTTAACGGCTAGGTAACTAACTTTAAAGTTTATTGAAAGTAATGCAGAGTCGGACAATTGACTACTTCCTAGGAAATCGCAATGTTAAAATAGTTAGTTAATTCCATATAAAAGTAATGCAAGTGTCAACCACCACTAATTGAGAAATAGTTAGATTTTAGTTAATTTAAAGTTAAATAAATGTCCGACAGGTTGCCTACATACATAAATAACTTTTGTACATACATACATATGTATGTATTTGCAATACGTACGGATTTAATTTAATTACACACAACTATTTTATGTATGTATGTACCTATGCATATGCTTGCCGAAATAAAATAAAACACTGTGTCATTGCCAATAAAATGAAAATATCGAAAAGCTTTATCTGTAGGTAATTTTAATATCGGTTTTAGGACATAAAAATATTAAATAAAAAGCACCTGTGGTGAATGGTTCAATTAAAAAAAAGCTAAAAAATCTAAGGCCTCGAACTTGTAACCTAACGAGTCTTAGACTGGAAGTTATACAACTCGGATACGAACACTTTTACTAAGGGAGGGTTAAATTAAAATATATTGAGTCTACGTAAATGTTTATGGATTTGTATAAATGTTTGTTTAAAATAAAACAACAAACACAAGGGATTTTTTTGGAAAAATTAGAGGCAGTCGTGGTTTTTTGGTCATATCTCAGCCATTTGTGGACCGATCTTGCTGGATTTCAATAGCAAGCGATGGTAGACTATATGTGACATAAATGTAAAACAACCTAGCCGCTATCATGTCTGGAGTCTCTGAAAAAAAAACATTTCAAAGGTAAGACGAACATAGTTAAATCAACTTCTCTCCTCATAAGGACCCAGAATATATTCTATACAGAAAAATCACAATTGAGGAGCCGCACAAAAAAAATGGACCTGTTCAGTGCTGAAACTGCCAAGAATTTGGCCATACCAAGGCATACTGCTACTTACCCCCTGTTTGCGTAGTATGTGGAGAACTACACGGTACAGTTTCTTGCGATAAGTCTAAAACCGACCCCAACGTAAAAAAATGTAGCAACTGTGGCGGCAATCACACTGCCAATTATAGAGGATGCCCTGTATATAATATCGTTAAGCAAACGGTTGGACCGAAAACAAATACCCCTCAAAAGCAGGTGGCAAACCAAGTAAACACAAATGCAATTCAAGCCCCCCAGCCTGGTAATAACAGAACCTCTTACACTAACGTCCTAAAATCAAACCATGTGCCAATGCAAGGGGCCTCGCCAAGTAATGACGAAACTCCAGTTTCTAATTTAAGTCGTTTAGAAAAAACCATGGAAACATTAGTGCAAACAGCAAATAATTTTACGAACACAATGGGTAATATGATGCAGGAAATTCTAAGAATGCAATCAATGTTATTGCAAGCTGTTCTTAACAAGCCATGAACTGTTTAAAAATTTGTTTTTGGAACGCAAACGGCATCCGCCAACATAAAAATGAATTAGAATATTTTCTTAAAAGTAAACAAATTGATGTCATGATGGTTTCTGAAACTCATTTGACCTCAAGAAGTACGTTTAAAATCAATGGTAATATACTATACGATACCAAGGACCCTCGAGATAGAGCTTGTGGAGGTTCTGCCATTTTAATAAAAACCAGAGTCAAACACTACCTCATAGGTGATCATCGTGAACATTATCTTCAAGCAACAAACATTTGCGTTGAAGAATTAAATAGAAAGTTAGTAATCTCATCGTTATACTCCCCACCTAAATATTCAATATCAGAAAGCCAATGTTATAATTATTTTAAATCATTAGGACCTTGTTTCCTGGCCGCTGGCGATTATAACGCTAAACATACCTTCTGGGGGTCCCGACTTATAACATCAAAGGGTCGTGTTCTATTTAATACTATTTCTAAAATGGATTTGAATGTGATAGCGAGCGGACAACCAACATATTGGCCTACTGATCATCAAAAAATTCCAGATGTCATTGATTTTGGCGTTGTTAAAAAGATCCCCATAGAAACGATTCATGTTGAAGCTTCCTTAGAATTTTCTTTCGATCACAAACCTACAATTGTTACTATAATGAACCCCAATAGAATTGTATCTCCGACTGGTTACTTAGCGACGACAGCTACGCAAATTAATTGGTTAAAATATAAAAAATATCTCAGTACCCATTGCACAGAAAATATTCCGCTCAGTACACCGGAGTATGTAGATCGCTCTATTGACAATTTTGACAGTTTTTTGAAACTAGCTGTTCTACATTCCATTCTCGAAGAGAGTGGCAATTGCACAGATCCCCTCAACTTAAGAACTTACTAAAAGAGTGTACAAAAAGACTAAGAAAGATATTGCAGACTCAGAAAATGGCTTCTCTGCAAAAATATCTTAAGGAACTTGATGCAACTCCGCAATCAGACTACTCATTATGGCGTGCAGCTAAAAATCTAAAAAGGCCAGTCGCCTCTAAGCCACCATTAAGAAACTTGAACGGAAGTTGGGCAAGAAATGATAACGAAAAGGGAAATCTGTTTGTTAATCACTTAAAAAACGTATTTACCCCAAATATACCTCACGATACTGCGGCCGTGTTATCACCTGTTCCTGCAAGAGCGGCTGTTCCCCTAAGATTTGAGATAAGAGAAATCGAAAAGGCTATTTGTGATTTAAACCCCAAGAAGGCTGCCGGTTTTGATAAGATCAGCAACAAAATGCTTTTGGAGTTTCCCAGCACAGCAAAGAAAATTATTCTTTTAATTTTCAATGCAATTTTACGCCTTGAATACTATTCTTAAAAATGGAAGGTTTCCTTAGTCAAAATGATACCTAAACCAGGAAAGGATCACACAAAAGTTGAGTCATATAGGCCTATAAGCTTACTTTCTAATATATCAAAGCTGTTTGAGAAGCTGTTAGCGTCAAAATTAACGCCAATTTTAAATGAAAATAGATGTATCCCTAACCACCAATTAGGCTTTAGAAGAGAACACAGCACAATTCAACAAACCCATCGTATAGTAAACGCAATAAGAAAAACCATTGAAGAAAGAAAATATTGCTCCGCTCTCTTCATCGATGTTTCTCAAGCTTTTGATAAAGTCTGGCATGAAGGCTTATTACATAAATTGAAGCAAAATTTTCCAGCAAACACACACAAACTGCTAGAAAGCTACTTAGTCGGTCGTCAATTTATTATAAAAGAAGGAAATTTCTTTAGTTCACCTCAGCCAATTGGCGCTTGAGTCCCACAGGGCAGCATTCTGGGGCCTCTATTATACTTAATTTATACTTCGGACATGCCAACGAGCAACTACACACAAACTTCAACATTTGCAGACGATACAGCTTTTCTAAGCGTCCACGAAAACAGTTATGAAGCATCTCGTTACTTACAGGATCATATATTTCAACTAGAAATATGGCTAAGACAATGGAGGATAATGGTAAACGAGCAAAAATGCGTACATATAACATTCACCTTGCGCCGGGAATCTTGCTCCCCTATTACAATCAATAATCAAATAATTCCTCAAAATTCGCTTGTAAAATACCTCGGTATTCACCTAGATCCCCGTTTGACGTGGAAAAGCCATATAGAGGCAAAATTAACTCAAATGAAACTAAAAGCCATCCAAATTCATTGGCTTATTGTTAGGGGGCACTGCCTCGGCTTCTATAAACTTCTTCGAATAATCACAGCTGCCCCTTGGTATGTTAAAAATTCAAATATTCACAAGGATCTCAATGTTCCATTAGTTAAAACTGTGATTACGAAATATGCAGTAAAATACTTAAGAAGAAGAGACACTGCAGCACTTGTCCAATTAGATGAGCGATAAACACCTAGATAAGTGAACAGAACCCGTTATGAAAAAATTTTTGTCTGGCACTGGCAGGACATAAACTAAAGTATTAGGTTAAGATTTGATTAATTATTGTGAGTTCATATTTACTATATGAAGATTCAATAAATAAATAATGAAAAAAAAAATTAGGACCCAGAATATGTAAACTTTATAGGGTCTAAGAGCGATATTGTAGAAATTACACACGGAATGACAAACTTATATGTACCCTTTTCCACCTGTAGTGAATGGTATACAAATTTTAAATAACAAATGACTTTCCTTATACATGCGTACATACATATCCTTTTATACTTTACTTTTATTTCGCTATAAAATCATAAAAAATTGTATATATTACATTGAGCGATTTTTCTGACAGCCCAGAAAGGCGCCGATTTGGCACTCTTTTCAAAAAAAGCATGAATCTATGCAAAATCTGCAACTCTGTACATAAGACTGTTTAAATAACATGGAAAAATGAAACGGGTTTTAAATGCAATTTAGCTGATAATAAAAATTAAATTAATACTTATTTAGCTACGAAGTCAAAACTTGGGCATAAGTTGATTTTTTTTATTTAAAATCATTTTTGATGAATAAAAATTTGTTATGATTTTATAGCAGAAAAAAAATTAACGAATAATAATGAAAAGCCATACAAACATACATACAACGTACATATAAAGATTTATTTTAACTATAATTGTCAACCGGGCGAACCTGGTAATACCCAAATACGAAGTAAAAAAAATTGCCATTATGCCATATTATAACTTTTACATATTTTCATTTATTTGCTTACATTCATTTAGATTGAGCGGGGTCTTAAGCTGTACGAACAACACAACCAAAATGCTGCAGTTCGAACGTGGCGTAGTGCTTTAAAGTCGACAAGTCGTCGCGAAGACTGCTTTCAATTGCTGGGTTATTTGTATCAGGCGCATATGGATTGGGGAAAATATCGGGAAGCCATTGAATTTGGTCATCAGCAGCTAGGTATATCCGAAGAACTAGACTCACCTACTATGCGAGCCGAAACTTATTTGAATTTGGCGCGTGCCCATGAAAGATTAGGCGGTTTGGAGAGGGCCTTAAGTTATGCCAGGCATTCGCTGTATAATGAGTGTGGCACACAATGCCGCACAGGCGGTCTTGTCCATTTAACAGTGGCACGTGTATATTTAGAAATGGGAGGCTTCTCAAGGGCCTTTGAGGGTTTACAAGGTGCTTATAAAATTGCCACTGCAATATGTGATCAATCGCTAGAATTACAAGTTTATGTTGCTCTTTCTGAACTGTATGGTCGTCTTAAAGACAACGAAAAGAGTGCCTCGTATGCTTCCAAAGCTTATGATTTGTCACGTTCCTTGCAGCTGGGTGATCTAAATTCTTCACATCATCGTGCAGCCCTTTTACGTATGGCAGTTGCATTGCGTAAACAGGGAGATCTTGGCGATGCTCATGATTATTGTATGGAGGCAACACGACTATCAATGATATCTGGTGATCAGGCAACATATATGCGTAGCATACGCATAATGGGTGATATTTATCGCAAGAAAATGGACTATGATGTAAGTTTTGAAAAATTTCAAGTATAAAAGTTTACAACATTAATGAGGGAAAACATACATATTTCTAATAAAAAGGACAAGTTTTAACATGTGCGAAAAAAACGTGTGGTTGAGTTCCAGGACATAATAAATACTTTGCAGTCAAAGTCGAGAATGTATCGTCAAGCTTAACGATGCACAGTTTGCTTATTGTGTACGCATCGATAACTTTTCTGGTGCACTTTGGGACAGATACCATTGTAATATTATGCACTGTTGCATTGTAGAATGAATTTAAAAAAGCCAGTTGCATTGCAACCGACATTTTGCAACTCACCCAATTTTTCACGATATTTTTTAAGCAAATTCCTGTAAAATGCATAAAAAAAACCATTTTTCGAAGAAATATGCTAAAACCAAATTTTTAAGCAGAAAGCTCAGCCTGGTCAAAATATTCCATTTCCTTACCATTGATAATGCATTTTATTTATTATATATTTTTGTACATCTCACTATTTAGAGAGCTTTGCGTCAATATGAACAAGCTATGGGTAGTTCAGCATCTTTGGGTGATCGTATGGCGCAAATGGAAGCTATGGACGGTGCAGCACGTTGTTTAGAAGCTTTACGATTACAACAAAAGATTTGCAATTGTCGTCCACTAGAATTCAATACCCGACTACTAGAAGTGGCCAGTTCTATTGGTGCTAAGGTAATTAAGTAAATAAATAAGGAAAAGTGGATAATTTATATCCATTACTGGAGCGCACGCCCACAAGAGAATAAAATACAATCAGCCACGCTTACGATCGAAAAAAAAACTTTAATTCTTACGTGAGTGGGCTTATAATTAGTTTTTCACAAAACATTTCTTCGGTTTATATACATTAGTAATTGCGTCACGCGAGAACCTCTACTGAATCCCCCATTTTTATTCTCAGACGTTTTGGCATTTAGTAAAAGCGGGAAGAAAATATTTTTAAAAAAATCATCTTATTTCTGAAACTATTTTTAAATTTATCCAAAATAAAACAAGAGGTGAACAGTAGATAAAGGAGACAGTGCAGAGAGCAGTTACGTAGGAAACAGAATAGGCGCTGTAGTACGACGTTACGAATAGCGCTGCAAGCTGTCAAAAAATTTAAAAAACGGCAGCTTTAAAGTAGTGCCAATAGAATACGTAGTTGTAGTAGTCGTTGCAGCTTAAGTTGAAGCGCAAAATTCGTGATTTTGAACTTTGTTGCGCAACAGAGCATTCGTTAGCTGCAGCTACTACTACAACTATTTTATTCTGTTCAGCAAATGTTATACTATTTCTTATTCCATGATTAACAATCATCATATATTTATTTCCCTTACTTATTTTTGTTTGTTCAAATTTCATTATTGTTATTATTTTTTCAATGCAATTCTAGTGACCCATTTCAATTATGTAACACCAGTCACCTGCAATTGCAATATATAATTTATTTCATTGCTTGCATTTCTGTTTGGGTGTGTTTGCACTACATGCCAAGGTATATTTACACAAGGTAAACTCGTTACTACAACAAGACAAAAACAACAAGCCAAATTGTTTTTGTATTTTGAACCGAGACGTCAAGAAAAAGCAACACTTTGCCTTTAAAACTAAAACAAAATTGAAAAAAAACAACAAACAACAACTAGCCATAAGTATGTAAACAAACATAAACAACTTTTAACGTTTGGGTTCTAACTGGGGTAAACAGCTGACAAACATATGGGCCAACGAGTCTACCTTGTGTTAATATACCTTACTACATGCACTTCATTTTAATGAAAGACAATTTTTATGAAAAAAGAGCACTACTGTAAAAAAAGAGCACTTTGCTTGCTCTTTTGCACGTTCATATTTTTCGAGCACATTTAGGGCCATTATTACAACTTACAAATAGTTATTTTTAGGATGCTGTCTGACAGATAAATAGTGTTTGGTTATTACAAGTTAACATTAACCTAAAAAGTGACTGATAAGCTAACATCAGGTTTGCCCTCATGGTAACTTTACAAGTGAACTTTAAGAACTTGAAGATGCCATATTTTCTGCTGAAGGTATGGTAACTTCAATTTTTTGCTCTTTTTCTGGCAGATTCACTTTCATTATTTATTTTCGACATTTTTTTTAACACAATAAGACACAAAAAAAAACAATTTACCATAAAAACCAAAAATTAAGCACAAAAAATTTACTTTTGCTTTCAATTAAAGAAACAAGCAAAACTAAGGCGTTGCCACCATGTATTTTCAACGAACAAAAGTAGTCGGTATATACTGCAATGTTGCCACAGTATATAAATTACATTTTTTATTTTATCGGACAGTTGTTATAATGGAAAAAACTTATTGGTCACTTTATCGTTCAAGATAGCTATTGTTCACGTTAACTATCAGCAACTTTATCATTAGGTTGTAATAATGGCCCTTAGTAAAAAAGAGCACATGTACTCTTCAAGAGAGCACGTCTGGCATCTACAGTTCGGATACGAAATGCTCAAAAATGTTTTTTTTTTCGTGAGTGCGTGAGAATTAAATTTTTATATTCACTCAGTCATTATAAAATATAAATTTAATATAAATTTAACAAATCGCGACATTTGCACATCTCTAATAAAAACACATAAAACAACAACAGCAAAAAAGTTAGAGAAGAGTCGTGAAGCGCTTTTTGTTGGTAAACTCAACGCGTGTTGCTACTAAATCGTTCATAAAGGCGATGTCAGGTTTATGCCACAATAAACACTTTGACAACACACACGAACTGTTTGTTAAAAATAAATAAATAAAAAAAATTATTTTAACAAATTGAATCTGGGAATTTATTTCTCATGTTGAGTAACATTTATTATACAAATTTTCATATTATTCGAATGTGTATTCTAAGTCAAATAACAATCCTCAAAAGCTTTTATACTTTAGTAGTCTTATTCCTTCAATATTTTAAAAAAAAAATTATACAAGCAAACTGTCAAAGCGCGCAAAAAGATGAGAGTTGCCTAACTTTTCGCTTCGCTCTGCGTTAAAAGCTCTTTATGTGACATGTTTCGTATAAGTATGAATATTTCATCTTGGATGTCTAACGCAACGCGAAGCAAAAGTTGTATCTGACATGGCCTTAACTTCTAAGGCACACCGATACGCAGCATAATTTTTTCTAAAATAACGCTGATTTGTTCAACCTTTAAAATATATGTAGTTTAAAACTCTGCTCAATTGGGACCAATTGATAACTTTAAGTCTACTTAAACTGAAAAAATACAACTTTTTTTGCATTTCCCATTTTTTTGAAACAAATGTATGCAAAATATTTGAATAAATAGCTACCTTAGCTTGATGGTTGCATGGCTATATTTGTTACTTTTTAAAATTACTCTCAGTAAATCGGATTTAATTGCAAAAAGTTTTTAGCTTTTTTTTGCCTATTTTTAACTTTTTTCTCACAATGTTTATTTTCAACGCGTCACTACAAAAGCATCGTTACATACTTGACATTTTTTTCGCCTACTGATGTCGAATTTTGTGCACTTTAACAGAGTACTTTTAGTTATCACGGTACTGCAACTTTAAAAAAAAACCCGTGAAATCACCGCCCTTTGCCCCTATGTGCGTTGGTTCAAAAGCAATTTAAGAAAGCATTAATGCTCAGTTAGCCGGGAGTAACAGTAACGTTGCAAATCAGCTGATTCATTTTGTTGTATGCAAAGCAATTAGAACGATTACAGTTAGCAGTAAGAAGTTACATCTCAATCTGTAAGAAATAGGTAGATTGGTCTTACTTTTTTACGGTAAGGTTATTGTTACTGATACTCCCGGCTAACTGAGCCTTTATATTTACGAAGCTTTTTCTTATATGTATTGTAGAACACTCAGGTCTCGTTTTATGCGGATTCAAATTTATGCGGTTTTTAAATTTACGATTTTTTTTTAATTTAAACAGATTTTGAAATCTTAGATGTTTTTGAAGCTTTTTTGCCGTTTTTAAATTAAACCAACTTTGCAGCACTGATATAATCGTTTCAGTTTGTTTTATTTTGAGTTTTTCTATGCATAGCCGATACATATGTATGAGTGTATTCAAACTTATGAAGAGCACATAATACAAGTTTTACAATATAATAAGTACGCCGAAGGCTAAATTCGGTAAAAAAAATAAAATCAAAAAATTAGGTCGGAGTTAGAAAAATTTCAATTTAAACTCGTTCTTTCCTGCTTTTACGGTACAACATTGCAATAACCACATTTACGAGTGTAAAGAAATTTGCATAACTTTTAAACTTATTGAGGTCCCATAATAAAACTTTTACAATATAATAAGGACACTATAGGCTAATTTAGGTTAAAAAATAAAAACAAAATTAGGACTAAGTTAGAAAAATTTTGATTTAAATTGGTAATTTCCGGGTTTTTAAATGAAAAAAAAATGTTTTTCAAATTAATTTTTTTGTTATTTAAAGATCAATCGATTTTCTTAACTTAAATTTTTTTTGTTTGATTAGTTTTATGTTCAAAAAAACCATTTAAAAAATTTTTTTTTTGAAAACAGCAACACTTTACCACCCCGTAAACTCGACAAATAAACATCATAGAAAAAAATTATTTCGCACACATACATAGTTATAATGGGTGATTCAAGTAGAGATACTTTTTTCAATAGCCTTTTTTTGACAGATCACGTGTGGGTCGTGTCATGCTGTCATTTAATTTTTTTTAGTATTGTTTGGCATTTACAAATCGTTCAACTTTATTACGAAAATTCACGTTCTGTGAGGAATGTGTTTCGTGCACTTCGCTCAACTTATGGTCAACATAATCGGCCTACTGTGCGTACTATTCGCAATACCATCACCCATTTTGAGACCCAGCATTCATTATTGGATAATATTCGACCGAATAGACCACGTCCAGCACGCTTTGAAGAAAATATAGCGGCCATAGCTGAGAGTGTACACGAAGACCGTAGAGAATCGATTCGGCGCCGTTCGTAGCAGTGGCGACCGTTATCGTGCCATGCTAACCGACTATTTGATGCCTTTTTTTTTTTGGTTTCAGCAAGACGGCGCCACTTCCCACACATCGCATTAATCAATGGATTAATTGAGAGAACACTTCGGTGAGCACATAATTTCACATTTTGGGCCGGTCGGTTAACCATCAACATCGTGTGATATCACCCCGTTAGACTTTTTCCTGTGGGGATAGTCTGAAGTGTATGCGGACAACCCCGCTTCTATGCAGACCTTGAAGGAAAACATCACGCGTGTCATTCGCCAGTTATCAGTCGAAATGCTCGAACGAGTCATCGAAAATTGGACTCGACGGATGGACCATCTGCGACGTAGCAACGGCCAACATTTGATAGACATAATCTTCAAAAAATAAATGCCAAAGAATGTTCTTTCAAATGGTAATAAACATTCCCCATTAAATTTAAATATTTTGTGTTTTTTTCTTTAAAAAAGTAGGGAACCTCGAAATGGATCACGCGTTATCTTATAAAACTATAGTTGTGCCAAATATAAAGGAATTCCAACAAAATGTTTTTATTACAAATAATGCCCAAATATATTTTTGTTGATTTTTTTATGCGATTTTGTTTTGATTTTTTAATTAAAATTTGAATTTATGCGGTTTTTCAGAATTTTTAACGAACTACATATTAGTTTTTACATGAAGCTAGAGTATCGTTTTTTTGCGAATTTCAATTAAGACGATTTTTTTTGGAACGCATCTATCGCATAAAACGAGACCTGAGTGTATACGTTTTTGGCAACCCTACGCTTTTATTTTGAAAATATAAAATTTTTTAATTTAACCTATGTATATTTTTGGATATTAAAAATTCCAAAAATTCCGGGATCCGCGAAATCGTAAGCATATGGTATTTACATATTTGAAAAATCCAATTACGGATATTTTTCTTTAACCAGGCCCGGTTGGCATCCCTATTGTGCACCCTTTATATTTAAATTTAATTAATTTATGAAATATGTATAGGTATACAATACAATATTAGCAATAATGTACTTTGGCATTTTTAGTTGTTGGTTCGAAAAATACGTCGACGTTTGGCATTAATATATCGAGCGTTGGGCGATGAGGATCAATACAATACCCACATACGCTTGGCCAACCAAACCGATTCGGCTCTAGGCTTAAATTGTGGCGCTTGTGGAGAGGTTTTTGGTTTGGAACCGGATTCTCTAGAAGCACTACCATGTGCCCATATTTTACATGCAAGGTAAAAAAGTCTTTATAAACACCCTTATAAATTTATTAACGAAGTATTTAATTTTTTAAGATGTGCTCAGGAATTGTTGCGCCGAAAAGATAAAGGGACACCAAGAGCATGTCCAGCATGTAATAAGGTTCTAAGTTCCCGCTTGCACTTGTGTAGCACCAATAATGATGGCAGTAATAATTCTAGTGCCACTCTCAACCCTAATAGTTTGGCTAGAGATGGTATACTTGAAACAATGGACAACCAGAACGATTTATTTACATTGCAGCGAATGAGTAATGCTAATCCATCCACTGGCCATGTAACTCTGATTAATAATCCTTCGGCAAGCATAGCAAAAACCTGCTATAACGATAGCTTAAATCTATATGGTGGCTTAAACCAGCAGCAACACAGCAATGCTGAGAGCACCTCTTTATTATTAGTAAATAATTCAAATTCTCCTAGACCTGTTTATCGCAGCAACTTGTCACTAGCGTCTTTAAGTTTGAGGGCTTCAAATCTAACAATTGATAGTGGTCGGAATGCAACATCGTCTGTTTAATAAGGCGTTTTTATTAAATATGTACATATATAAAATTGTTGTCTGGCTAACAGCCGAAAGATATAAACTAATTGTTCCAAAATAAGACAATTTAAAAAAGAAAGCCGCAGAACCACAGAACAGAGTATGTGCGACGGTAGAATTTGATTGAAATGGTAACACATAGAGTTTAATTTATTTACATCATCTTTGAAAGATTGTTGTTTGTATCTTAGTGTAAAACCTTAAAACATATTGTCACTTTTATTATTAAAATTTGTATAAACCTATTTAAAAGATCTTAATGATGTATAAAATGAAGTGGTCTGTTGCCAAAATGAGCCTTATGCTTTATTCGATAACAAATTGTGCTAAGATTTTACATCAAGATTTTATAAGCGTCTGCTTCTCATCTTGTCCATAACTATTTTTCACAACGCAGTGTTCTCATTTTGACAACACACTGTTGCTAATCTAAAAATACATTGTTACTTTTTTGACTATGTTCCATTGCCAATTTTAAAACAAACCAAGAACCAAAAAAAATTGCAACATATTTTTTCTTTTTTAAAACTGCGCAAGAATTTAACACTTTTTTCTTTCAAGCGGGGCACCTGTCGGGTTATCCAAACTCGGGTACGCTGAATCCAGTGGTGCTAACCTTTTTTTTTTTAGGTTAGCTCTTCTATAGATATACCTACCGATATTTCGAAAATATAAAAGGTTGCACAACATATATTCCCGTAACTCAAAAATGGTTTAGTTTATTGAAGTAGCTAAAAAAAATTCCGCATTAAAATAACCTTAAAGTTAACTTTAACTTTTTTCTAATGTAACGTTTGTTTTTTAAAACGTTATAAAAAATTGGAAAATGCAACTATGCTTCTAATTTATTTCTACACGTATAGAAAACAAAGTTCCAAACAAATCGGTCTACAACTTTTGATTTTATTCACAAAAGATGCAAAATGTTAATTAAATTTAAGAATTTTATAAAACGACATACTTGTTAAGGAGCCCCCGAAGGGGTGGAGATAAAGGGCAAGTAAGTATCGAAAAAGTGTTTAGGACGAAAAACTAACGGAGGTCGGTCATACATTTGTTCCCTCTAGCGGCGACTCCTAGGCAGTAATGTGACTTTTTCTTCAATATATTTCTATACGTATAGATCAAATTAGAAACATAGCGCTGCATTTTCCAATTTTGTTTCGAAATTTTTTTAATCAATTATTTTTTTTCCCCAAAAAAATAAAAAATATTTAATGTGCTGTTCTTACAACCCAAGTGACTGAACGTGTAGTAAAATTTATATGAAAAGCACTCAGTTTTTTGAGTATTTAGTCACGTTTAGTCACTTGTATTGTGAAAACAGCACATTAGTCTTATAAAGGTAATTTTATTGCGGAATTTCGGTGTTTTTAGTTTATTCAATAAACTAAACCATTTTTGAGTTACGCGAGTATATGTTGTGAATCCTCCTCCACTTTTGTAATAACGGTGTATCTCGAAAACAAGAGCTAACCTAAAAACCAAAAAAATGGTTAGCACCTCTGGAATCAGCGTACTCGAAATAGGTTAACACGCCGCACAGTGGGAAATTTTACGAGAAGGCGGTCAAAATTCCATAACTTTTGACTCGATCGGTATTTTTTTATGCGATTTTTTGTGCTTGATAGGTGCGATGTTAGGCTTTAATTTGCGCTATAAAACGTAAAATTCGACTGATAGGAGCAAAAGTTATAGGAAGTTCAAAATGCATTTTCATTTTTTTTGTTGAGTTTCGATGTAAAAGTTGAATATTTCAAATATGATTTTTTTATAATTTATTATTATTTCACTTGTATTTTACAACTGATACTTATTTTTTATTGTCGACCTTAGATCCTGTCAGAAAATGCCAATATTTGGCCCCCGTAAATTTTTTAGTCCCAATATTCAGTTGTTATAAGGACAAAACTGAAAAGGAATATTTTGAAAAATGCCCAAATAGCATTCTTGGCTATCGATAACATTTTAGGTAATTCAACTTTCTGTATACTGATTTTTTGTCAGTTTTAAATCCAAAAATAGTGCAAATGCTTCTTCTGGAGTAAATTTCATTTCTTCAGTTGGTGTAGGCATACTTTTCAAAATCCTCTTTGTGCGTTTGGGGCTCGCTTCCACTATTTTTTCAATTATTGCAATTTTCGTTTTCTTATTTTGCGTTGGTTGAATTTGATGCAGAAATGAATCCTTTATCATACTATGAGAAATTTCTTCATTGATATTTGCAAGCTTGCGTCTTCGTGATCTTTCACTGCAATTTTCAATTTGTTTTGCGGGCCGATCCACTTTTCCAGTTTCCTTAGCGGTTATTGACAGCTTCTTAAAAATCAGATCATTTGTTAGCCATTTTTCGTTGCGTAAGTAAAACGTTTTCTTGTTTCTAGAACATTTAAGGTACCGTTTTCTTAATGTAAATGAAAAATTTTTAATTTTTATCTTATGAATTTTGATTTCTTGTTCGTTGCATAATTTAAAGAATGGATTATTCATTATGTGTAACACGAAATCTTTTTCATCCTTCTGTTGAAAATATATATCTGCGAGAACTTTATAACTGAACTTAGCCATTGTTTAAACAATAATGAAGGTAAAATTATGAATACATGCATTTTTATACTCTTGGTAGAAGTTTTTTAATGATCTTTTGTTACCACTTCTTTGAAACATAAGACCCTTTTTAAAATACAAATTTAATCTTTTATTAGCATTTCTTTGAAACATACAAAACCCCTGTTTTCACACTTTTTAAAAGGATAACATACCGGCAAAAAAATCAACAGGTAGCATGTAGGTAATTTTCACGTAAAATATAACTGCGTGCTAGTTTTTTTACCATTTACCTGCTCTTCCATTTTTTTAAATTAAGTTGCAATTTTCAGGTAATTAAACTATGTAGTTTATGTTGCGGCTATTTACTAATGTTTAACCTTTTAACGTACTCAGAAATCTAACGTGTTAGTCTATTTATGTCGCCTTTTCGCTTTGCAGCATCCGTTCACCCACAATAAGTTCATAACAATGTCAATACCTTTACCTTCTCCAAATTAATTGATAACCTGACGTGCTTGATAATTTATGTGGCCTGAACTGCTTTATTTGTCGAAAATTCTTTAAGATTCACCTTCTTTAATTTCAGTAATGGTTTCTTGCAGGACTTATTTTTTGACCCGAATATCTTACCTTGGGTCACAGAAATTGCTGTAGTTCGCAAGAACGTATCCAGATGTGTGTACAATGGGGTATAGAAATGTAGGCTAGATTCTGGACTACAAGAGAGTATAGATTTTTATTGACGCGTATTGACGGGCAGGACTTATGCTCTATAAAGTAGGAAATTTCCGGGAAATTTTGAAATTAAAAAAAAAAATTAAATTGTTCTAGAGGTCACAGAGTTAAATGCTTTATATGCACGTATAGCTAATAAAATAAACTAATACACAAAACTTATTCCGTCAAAAAATCTTAAAAAACAAAAAAAGTTATGAGCATTTCAATTCAACTTCAAAAATTGACTCAGAAATTCAAAACTATAACCAAATATTGAGAAAGTCCATTTCGGACCACCCTGTTCTCAATGAAATAGTTGAAATAGGGTTGAAATTTTTCCCGAGGTTCACTAGTATTTACTTTCACATGAATAAAAAAAATTTTAAATCGGAGAACAGAAAAAAAATTTTTGGCTGCCTTCTCAAAATATGAACCAGTGTGCGCCGGGTGCCACCCTTGACAGTTTTTTCCACTAGCACAGTGTATCTTTTTTACTTAATTATTTATTTGACACCAGAAAGTAATCCCATTTCCGGAGTACTAAAATCAAAAAAAAAATCCTTTTTTAAGTTTAAGAAAACTTGTTTTGGCGTATACTATCTATTTAAATACATTATTTATGAAGGACTTCAAACACTGTAATATAATATAATTGTATACATAAATATATTGTACATATGTATATGTTAATTATTTATATTTAATTTATTTTCGAGCAAAAATTATGAAAAAAAAACATGCCCCGATCACAATAATAACATTGATTATTTATGTTTGATGTAATCGCTTTAGCAAACAATTAAACAATTTAAGACAATCGTACACAAAAAAAGGCACGGGGAGACGACAAAAGTTCTCAATCTACCTTGATTCTTCTTGATTTGATAACACGGCATTCATAATTTAATAACGTTTGCTAGTTTTTCTGTTTTGTTATTGTTTTTGCAACATTTTTGTTTATTTTTTTTGTGGTAAACTTGAGAACATGTGTTGTCGAAAAAAAACTTTTTTTTTCGATTTTCGGATGAACTTGATGAACTATTACATCCACTTTTCATGGTATTCCATACAGCACCATATTCGTACCTATATACATACTCCCAAACACCCCTTGGAGAAGGCTAAGAACAATAAAAAAATCCTGGATCATTATTATTTATACATAGATAGAACATGACTTTTAGAAACCTGAGAAATAAATGTTAAAGGCAAGAAAAGCTGTTGTTAAGAAGATAAAACGGGATAAAACTGCGTATTACAGTAACAAATTTAATTCAGCTACGGACAGTAAGAAAAAGTGGAAATGCATTAAGGAGATCGGAATTGGAAAAAGTCTCCGTAGACCGTTAGATGTTGATGTAATCTTATCAACGAAAATTTTGTTAATATACCACAACCTAAAGCCAATGCTGACTTTTATAATGAAAATTCCAATATTCCTGGCTCCCTCATGCAATTTGATTTCCAAACTGTTCATATTTTTGACGTTGTTGAAGCCTTTTATAAGATGAAATCCAACTCGATTGGTTTGGATGGCATAGATCCAAGATTTGTAAAGATTATCTTACCATGGATAATTCAATACATTACACATATTTTTAACTGTATTATTATGACTGGTATATTTCCAAAATTATGGAAGCATGCCAAAATTGTCCCTGTCCCAAAACCTGGAAATGAATATCGTCCAATTGCTATTTTACCCTACTTTTCTAAGGTTTTTGAACGTCTCCTGCATACTAATATTTACACCTATGTAAATGAAAATAATCTGTTGACCAGTCGCCAATCTGGTTTCAGACCCCGACATAGCTGTATAACAGCACTTTCAGATGTAGTTGAAGACATCAGAGAAAACTTGGATGAAGGTAAACTTTCGTTTTTGGTGCTACTGGACCATTCTAAGGCATTTGACACTGTTCACCACTCAATTCTTAGCATGAAATTATTTAAGCAATTCGGGTTTTCTGTACAAGCTACAGGACTAATTCAGTCCTATCTTGCAGACAGAACTCAATCTGTCGTTAATAACGATCAAATATCACGTTCTTTGCCTGTCACCAGAGGAGTACCTCAAGGCTCCATCCTTGGACCTTTATTGTACTCTCTTTACGCAAATGATCTCCCACAACAACTTAGCTTTTCAAACATACAAATGTATGCTGACGATATTCAATTATATCTCAGTAGTACCAAAGACTCAATTGTTTCTAAGGTAAACGAACTTAACTCTGATTTAGAAAAAATCTTTATCTGGGCTTCTGCTAATGGTTTAAAAATTAACCCAAATAAGTCAAATTTTCTTATCATTTGTAAAAATAGCATTAGACCGGAAGGTGAAATTGATATTTCTATTGGTGGCGCGAGAATCAAGCAGGTAAACACGGCAAGAAATTTAGGTGTGACGTTTAACTGGACCCTAACTTGGTCGGACCATATAAGTCAGGCCTGTGGTAGGGTATATAGTAAGCTTCGCAGTTTATGGGCCACTCAATATTTTACTCCCCTTAGTATAAGGACGCTGTTGGCTAAAACATATCTACTTCCCACATTGTCATATGGGTCCGAAATTTTTTCAGGCTGCTCTTCATGTGATATGCGTAAACTAAACACAACATACAATAATATCGTCCGCTATGTTTACGGTTTAAAAAAATTTGACAGGGTCACACCTTTTTCAAGACGTTTTATGCAATTGCCTTTTAATAAGTTTTTGAATATGAAATGCTTAATTTTCCTTCATAATATTATTGTAAAAAAAGAACCGGAATACTTATATGATCGCCTGAAATTTGCAAGATCCCAAAGAGGCCGATACATTATTCAATTACGACATCGAAATCATGCGTCAGAATGCCAATTCTTTATCATGAGTATACGTCTCTGGAATCAACTCCCTAATTATCTTCAAAGCACCGACAACGCAATAAAATTTAGGAAATTACTTAATGATTATTTAAATGACTAAAAAATTTTTTTATATGTATTATTATATTTTTTCGTTTATATTTTTATTTCTTTTTTTATATTTTTTATATTTTTATTTCTTTTTTTTATATTTTTCATTTATTTTTCTTTTACAACTCTGTTAATATTACAACTTCATTCACCTTGTGATTAGTTATGTCAATTTAATTTATATAATTTGTTAATTAATTTAATTTTGTTAATCAATATTGTCCACTATTGCATTTTTCATTTTAAATAATTTTGACTTTTCTGATTCTAATACTGTAATTAATAAGATATATGTCTTGTTGTATTAGAAAATCAATCATAATAAATAAATAAATAAATAAATAAAAAAAAAAATTCAGTACCTTAATTTAAAGCAAATGTTAAGTTTTCATACGTCATTGTAAGCAAAAATATTTGGATACAAAATCTACAAAATAATATTTATGTATTCATATTCATACATATACAACTACATATGTTAAGCAAACAAATATTAAATATATTTTTTAAAAAATTAAAAAAAAACCAACTATGAAATTGAAAAATTAATGTAATCAGCCAAAATTTTAAGAAATGAGAATTAAATCAAATTTATTAAAATTCACGTGTTAACAAAAAATAAAATAAATGAAAGAATTAAATAAAACATACATATTTCAATATTCTAAATGTAAAAAAAACTACAAAATAAAAAAATGAATAAACTAATAAAATTATAGGCATTTTAAAAACTATAATTGTAAATAAAAATCTGAATGAAATTAATTAATTAAATTCAATGCCAAACATCTACAGCTATAGATTGAAACGTTTGATGACAAATTAAGAAAAAAATAGTGCTTTATTCGGCTATGCCGAATCTTATATTCCCTTACATGGGGTCTTCACCTAAGTTAATATCTGATATCGTTGGCTTAATATGCCAACCTGCTTTGTGAGGACCAAAATTGGTGGCAATTTTGTCACACAAATAAGGCATTATTAGTATATATTTTACTGGGCAATGGATTTGCATCCATTAACTGGGGGGGGGGGGCTTACATCCGCCAGCTTTGTTTATTTATTTTTCGTTACAGATAATCTGGAGGTCGATGGGGTACAGGAGTTTGAACTAAGCCAGGGGAAGGTGGAGGGTCATACTGACTAGCAGGGTTAATTGAGTAGTGAACAGAGTGGCGTCAACAGAGGAGAAGTGGCAGAGAGGCGTTAGCAGAGTACTGTCAACAGAGAGGTATCAGCAGTGGAGAGAATTCAAAGAGCGAAGCAGATCGATGCAATACAGCAGGCAGTGTGATGAGAGTGTACAGCTAGCGGTTCAAACCAAACTAGAAATGTAGCGGCTTCAAAGCAACATTGGTGTAGTTATACGCCAGTACAAAAGGAGGTGTATTAGTTAACAAAGCTCCCTTGGATTTAGGACTGCAAAGTGAGACGTTGTAACAGAGCCTGTAAGCGTAAAAAAACTCAACAAAGTGAAAACAATACACAGTGCTATTAAGAAGTAGGGGATTGGTAACACCAATTCCAATAGTAGAGAATAGGCACTGGTTTTTACAACCAGCACAGTGAGGAGGATTTACATCCAACTTATCTTGTATGTAAGGAGTGTAGAGTACTGAGCAAGGGCCAAGCGGTTGGCATTTTCTGAGGTTACACCCAGAAATCAGAGGGTCTTAGTATAGCCTTGAATTTACATCCAAGGTGAACAAAGGGTATGAATAAGAGGGCAGGAGTGGTGGGCACTGGCTTTGGTTACAACTAGAGCTCCACGAGGCAGTAAACAACCTATAGGAAGTGTGTATAGTTAAGAGGAAAAAATAAAGGAAAGTAAAAAAAAATAAAAAAACCCCAAATTCAAACAAGTATTTTTTTCGTAAGTAAATTTATGTAACGGACCTTAGACGCGACTGAGTGTTACCCCAGCTGTAAACCCGGAGTAACCGGAGGTTCTTTACATTGGCGCCCGAGTAGGGACACGTATAAACAACATGAAACAAGTAAGATATAGTATCATGGTGCGTACGTCGTGGGTTTACACACTCCGAAAGGACGAACTTGTCCAATATTTAGAAGAGTTTGAGGTGGAGACAGGCGGCACTGTAGATGAGATGAGAAAACGGCTGGCAAAATAACACTCTTTCCAGATAAGAGGAGCTGGAGAACAAGCACGGACGTTGTCCTACACCGACCGGCCCAGGTATGTCCACACAACTGGAATTACCAACCCTATCGTATACGTCAAGGGCGGGACAACAGGCAGTCACAGACAGTCAGTTGGGCCCGACGCCACACAGTACCCCAATTTTGGAAACACCAACACATTTATCATACCCAGCTATGGTGGATATCGTAAGGAAGTGGTCGTTCCGCTATGAGGGTGGAAAAGACCCAATATCGTTTGTTGAGCGAGTGGAAGAGCTGGCAGATATCTATGGGCTAGACAGGAATATGTTGCCTTGTATAGCCAGAGGACGCGGCCCTTCTGTGGTTCCGAAATAAGTTTTCGGACGACTTTTTGCAATTCTTTCTCCCGCCCCGTTATTTCGAAAGTCTAGATGATGAGATACGCCAGAGACAACAGAAATCCCGGGAGGCTTTCAAAGATTTCGTAATTGTGCTGCAGAACATGATGTGACATGCAGGTTACACGCAGGAGCAGCAACTTGACAGGATTTTTAGAAATTGTCTGGTGGGCTATCAAGTGTACATCCGAAGAAAAGATTTCAGATCCCTGGCCGAGCTGATTCAAATGGCCGAAGACTTTGAGGTGATTCGAAGCAACCACCTAGAAGTAGGCTCCAACTATAAGGACAACCGTCAAAACCAGCGCCGAGATGAAAGAACGCGGCAGATAGTGCCCACGGAGGAAGCAGCCATTGACCCAATAACAGCTTGTCGAAGGTGCGTCCAAGAAGGGTATGGATATCGGTTTTGCCAGAGCGAAAGTATATGGTTTTCCTGGCAGTGTGGAAGAAGAGGAGTCAGAACCAGGGAGTGCTGTCGTAGAGCTGCGGGAAACGCCAATGGACCGCACCAACAGCAAGGGTTGGCAGCGGCCCTGACCAATCAAACCTTGCCCCAGTAAATGCCTTTAGGAAAACCGAAACGAGGCTATTAGCGGCAAAAAAAAATTGGTGACGAGCACGAGGAGGCTACTATCGATACTATCCAGGAGTGATGTGAGTGAGCGGGTGGCGGAGAAAATAAGAGAGTATGGTGAAGTGATACCCATAGATGGCCAAATCAGCCTGGCAAATGGGTCAACAGTGGAAGTGAGGGAGGTGATACGAGTGTGGGTGAGACTAGGCGGTAGAGGATGCTATCTGGAGGTTGGAGTGATGCCCCGTATGCTCGATGATGTGCTTCTGGGGTTATATTCTTTTAGAGCGGTGGGGTTTGACATGAAATGTGGTGACCAAAGAGTACAGTTTAAACCCATTTAAACCCGGCGCCACGGCCGTCAGGCCATATAAAACGAAGCGAGGAGGAAGTTATTAAGGCGTTTCTGCAAGAGGAGCTAAATAAGTTTAACGAGGTGATAGGTCCCACAACTCTAGCGGAACACAAAATAATACTGAAAGATGACAGACCGGTCCGGCAAAGGTATACGCAGCGAAATCCCGAGATGCAACGGAAAATAAATGCAGCAGTAGATGAAATGAAATGAAGCTACTCAGGAATGGGTGCAAAGAACCATCTAAGAGCCCTTCCAGTGCAACAATAGTCATGACCCCAAAGAAGAATGGCACCCTAAGGTTGTGCATAGACTACAGGCAACTCAATGCCAAATCTGTAGCCGATGTATATCCATTACAGCTGATAAACGCTATTATAGATCATATTCAGAACGCCAAGTACATAAGCAGTATAGACCTAAAGAACGGTTACTGGCAAATACCAATGGCAGAGGATAACAAAGAGTACACAGCGTTTACGGAAGCAGGAAAAGGGTTTTTTCAGTGGAAGGTTATGGTTTGACAGCAGCACCAGCAACTTTTCAGAGAACGCTAGACCGAGTAATTGGCGCTGAAATGGAGCCGCACGCATTTGCCTACCTGGATGACATAGTGGTGCTAGGAAGATCGCTAGAGGAGCACATGACGAATTTAAAAGAGGTGTTTAGAAGGCTACGGCAGGCCCGGCTGGTAATAAATAAAGATAAGTGCAAGTTTTTTCAAAAAGAGATAAAGTACTTAGGCCATGTGGTTAACGAAAGCGAAGATGTCTAGGTATAGCTTCGGGGTATAGCAAATTTGTGCCAGGGTTTGCACAGATTGTTCACCCGCTAACCGCCATGCTAAAGAAAGGAAAAACACTTTCGATGGAACCAAGAGCAGCATGCCGAGTTTGAACTTTTGAAGAAAAAATTAACGGAAGCCCCGGTACTGGCATACCCGGACTTTAAAAGGAAGTTTACCCTACAAACTGATGCATGTGATTATGGCTTAGGAGCTGTACTGACCCAGGAGGTCAAAGGGGAGGAAAAAGTTATTTTGATGTGCAGTATCGCAGAGGAAATTTGAACGTAGTAGCAGATGCATTATTCCGTGATCCAGTCAACGTGTGCCAAACAATAAAAGAGAACCCGATGGAGTTTAGATGGTGGCAAGCAAAGTGAGCTGATGCTCAAAGAGAACCAGAAAAATTTCCTGATTTTTCAATTATGAATGGGGGCTATATCGTCATCTCCCAACAACTGATCTTGCGAAGGAATGTGCTCCGTGGAAACAATGTGTGCCGGCATATTAGAGAAAGAGGGCGTTTGAAGAAAACCATGATTCACCAACCGTAGGCCACTTGGGAATCAGAAAACCCATATCCCGAATTACGAGCTGGTAGCGAGCTAGTCTATCAGCGCCGGGGTTACGGGTTCGATTCCCGCCTGAGACTCTGGTTTCTTTCCTGCAGACAAGCATAAAGCTTCGCGGGAAAAGCTTAGGAAATTATAAAAAAAAAACAAAAAAAAAAAAAAACTACTGGCCTGGAATGTTTCGAGATATCCGGAGCTATGTAAGAAGGTGCCAGATATGTCAACAACAATATGTCAGCAGGTTGCCGCAGGACAAATGTTGTCACGTAATTCGGAGGAGTCATGGTCTATTGTGTGCGACGATTTTGTCGGGCCCCTACCGAAGTCAAAGCATGGGAATTCGATGATGCTCGTGTTCACAGACAAATTTTCTAAATGGTCAGAATTTGTTCCATTACGCCGAGCGACGGGTGAGACTTTGAGGAGAGCTTTTCGGGAGAGAATGTTGGCTAATTTTGGTGTGCCAAAGATGTTTATCTCAGAAAATGGTTCGCAGTTTACCTGCAAGGCGTTTAGAAACTACGGCTGAGTTCCAAAACATCATAACACTTTGCTATTCATTTTATTAAGTCGTCAACGAGATTGCGACGAAAGCACATGTGTGGCGGGTGTTGTCATGTTTTTTTAAATGTCTTATGACAAATAAGACATTGCATGTCATCAAAAGCATTTTGTAACATAAAATACTTTTCGGCTGACATCAATAATATATCGCAATCATTTCAATTTATGTGTTCACTGACAGCAGTCTCGATGACGATTAAAATGTAAAATAAGACACAGAAGTTCTGCAAGTGTAGTTTGTCTCTCCCACTCAACATGCTGATTTCCTATTGGTTGATTGACGATCAAACAAAAGAGCGTAAGTATACGTGTGAGTTTAATTTGCTGATATCAGCGACTAGTGGGCATCTTTGGTGTAGTTATACGGGAGTATAAAAGGAGGTGTATTAGTTAACAAAGCTTTTTTTGGACTGCAAAGTGAGACGTTGTAACAGAGCCTGTAAGCGTTAAAAAGCACAACAAAGTGAAAACAATACACAGTGCTATTAACAAGTAGGGGAATGGTAACACCAATTCCAATAGTAGAGAATAGGCATTGGTTTTTATAACCAGTACAGTGAGGAGGATTTACATCCGACTAATCTTGACTGAGATTTACAACCAGTCTGGAAGGAGTGTAGAGCACTGAGTAAGGGCCAAGCGGTAGGCAGGGAGGCAGGGAGTGAACAAAGGGTAGGAGTAAGAGGGCAGGAGTGGTAGGGCACTGGCTAACAACCAGAGCTCCACGAGGCAGCAAACAACCTATAGGAAGTGCGTATAGTTAAGAGGAAAAATAAAGGAAAGCAAAAAATAATGAAATAAAAAAACCCCGAATTCAAACAAGTGTTTTTTTCGTAAATAAATTTATGTAACGGACCTTGGATGCGACTGAGTGTTACCCCAGCTTCAAACCCGGAGTAACCGGAGGTTCTTTACAGCCATTTCAACAAATTTTACAGCAGAGGCAAACAACTATACAGTTTTCCGAAAAACCAAAAATATAGTTGATTTTATACCAGAATTAAACATTTCATAGCACAATTGTGCTTAAGCAATCACACGTATACTCTTACGCAGTGTGACCATATTAGCTTTTTTCGAGCTAAATTTAGCTTTATTTTTTCATATTTAGCTTAAGATTTTTCATTTAGCTTTAAGATTTTTTTCGGCTTTTTTCAACAACGCATTTAGCTTTATCTAGTCTTTTTTTAATTTCAATTTCGTGTTTGTTTATATTTCAAAATAAATAAAACAGTTTATCAAAATAAACTTATGTGAGATTTTGCTGAAAAGTCTGGCAGCTCAGAAGAAATCGCTGTTGCAGAGTTGATTTACCCGGGGTCTCCACCTAACAAAAAATTTAACACTAACTGCAAAGTAGCATTTCATGTTAGGTGGAGACTGGTTGTTACATATATACATAACAGTGCTGCCAGGAGAAGAATAAAAACTTTACGCTATTTTTCAAAAGAATTAAGAATTTTTTCAAAAGTAAGTTTATGTGATTTATAAGACGAAATACATATCGTCAGCTCATTATTGGTCATGGTGAAATTACCATGATATGCGCCAAACCAATGATAAGCTGGCGATATTTCTATTCCATTTTTCAGGGATAATAGCAAGACTACAAATCATTTATTGAACAAACGCATAGCTTGGAGTATATTTCAAGCCTATGGCTATTGCATATGAATTAAAAAAAGTTTTAAGCATACAGTACTTTTCGTTTCTAGACACAACAGTTTATCTGGGTTTTCTGCAGTTATATGTAAATTTAAAATAAAGAATTAATGTATAGTCCGTTTAGTGATGTAAGCATATTTGCCATTTATTCTATCTATAAACGGCCAGCAAAGGCAAAAGTAAATCGAATTATGTGCGTTATAGTCACATTAGTAAAACGTTCTATGTTATTTTTAATTTTCGAAGTCTCAAGCAATCTAAAAAAACTAAGAATTAAATTGTTAAATTTTTGTCGTTAACACTTGAAAAAAAATTAGTTTTTGGTTTAGGTATCAGGGAAAAAATATCTTGTTTGGCGTTCCTATGTAGGAACATATGTGTTATGATTGACGTAAACGACATATGTATATACGACGAACTTTTTACTTATGTGTTTGCATTGTCGTTATCGTGATTTTGAAATCGACAAAAAGTTTCAAAAGACTACAACTTCGATCACGACAACGCCCCGTCAAATATTTTTTTGAGAATTGGTTAAAAATTCTCTGATAGTAAAGGCAAGAATTATATAACCTGTTTAATATTTTTATTTAAGAAAAAAAATTTTCAAAATTTATAGCTTAAGAACATATATATATAAGAACGGAAAATTGCTTAAATTAAATTAATTACGAAACAATCCCTTTTATTACATCTAAAAAGTGTCGATTTGGCTTACTTGCTAGTTTTTGCAGGTAAAGCATTCATTTACTTTTTTTATTTTTTTGAGTAAATGGGAGAAAAATTATGTTAATTTTAAATTTATTGTCCACTTGTACTAGTAAATAAACACACCTATTATATGCAGTGTGACCATATTAGCTTTTTTCGAGCTAAATTTAGCTTTATTTTTTCATGTTTAGCTTTACATATTTCATTTAGCTTTAAACTTTTTTTTCGGCTTTTTTCAACAATGCATTTAGCTTTTTTAACCTTTTTTTAATTTTAATTTCGTTTTATTTATATTTCAAAATAAATAAAACAGTTTATCCAAATAAACTTTTTTGTGATTTAGTTAAAAGAGTAATAGTGTGACAGTGCAGAAGTAATAGCTTTTGCAGATTTGAACTACATAAATACATAACAGTGCTGCAGGGCAAGAATAAAAAAGTTACGCTATTTTTCAAAAAAGTTAAAAATTTTTGTCAAAAGTTACAATTCAAAATATTTCTTGAATAAATAGTAAGTTTTTATGATTTGTAAAAACCAAATACATATTTGTATTCAATATGTCAGTGATAATAGCAAGACTATCAATTATGAATAGAACAAAAGCATAGCAAAGAGTTAGTTTCAAGCATATGCCCACTGCATGAGAATTAAAAAAAAAGTTTAAGCATACAGTACTTTTCGTTTCTAGTCCCAACTTTAGCGATTGAAATTTATCTGTTTTGCTGCCATTGTAAGTAAATTTAATATAAGATTTACATGATAGTCCATTAAGGGATGTAAGCATATTTGCCATTTATTCCATCTATAAGCGGCCAGCAAAGGCAAAAGTAAATCGAATTATGTTCATTATAGTCACATTAGCAAAACGTTCTACTATATAAAAGAACTAAATATCGTTTAATTTTTGTCATCACCCAACTTGTAAAATTAGTTTTTGGTTTAGGTATCAGGGTAAAAATATACTTATGTGTTTTACATTGTCGTTGTCGGGATTTTGAAATCGACAAAAATTTCAAACGACTACGACTTCGATCACGAAAACGACTCGTCTACTGTTTATTTTTAAAAATTTATTGAAAACATCTGATAGTTAAATTTTTACTAGCAAGAATTATTTAACCTGTTTCATACTTTTATTTAAAAATTATTTTCAAAATTTTTAAATTAAAAGCCTTCCATCACATAAAATATTTATTTTCCTAATATTTAATAATTACATATATTCTTCGGCAAATGGTTTAAAACAATTAAATTAATTACGATATAGTCTCTTTTATTACATCTGAATAGTGTCGATATGACCAACTTGCTAGTTTTTGGTGGTAAAGCGTTCATTTACTTTTTTATTTTTTTGAGTAAATGGGAGAACATTTTGTGAGTTCTGCTAGTAAATGAACACATCTATTTTATGTCTACGTTAAAGTTGATAAGTAAAGCTTGGAGTTATTCTTAGCTACATACATATAGTAATTAAAAAAATGTTTGTAAAAACTTTAACCACCGTTTTTATCCATTAGTTATCCATTAGTACAACTAAACATTTACCTGCAAGGTAGGAGAAACCTTCCATTAACTTATCGCTCACTTTAGGTTAAAGTTAAGTTGTGCCAATGGAGCACGTTTTATACGGCCGATAAATTCCTTCCTTTAGCTATCGGTAAGTTGTAAAAACGGGCCTAAATGATATTTTTAAATGTGACATTTAAGAACAAAGCCAAGGATATTATACATATATACTTACTTAAACACTATTTAATCTATGAAAAATATCAAAATATGTAAAAGTTACTACAAGAAGCTATAAAAAAAATTTAGCTTTATTTTTTGGCTTTAAATTTCCTTTTTTAGCTCTTTTTAGCTCTATTTTAAGCATGATCTAGCTTTATATTTTTTAAAAATCTGGTCACACTTACTATATGTCAAAGTTGATAAGTAAAGTTTGGAATTATTTTCAACTTCATATGTATGTATATGTAATAAAAAATTTTTTTTTATAAAAACTTCAAATGCAATTTTTTCAAATGTGAGCATTTTGACATTGGCCTCTAATAACAAAGCCAAGTAAATTATATATACTTAGACACCTTTCAGACTCGGCAAGTAAGTTGCGCAATATTAAAAATAATTAAAATTTAACTTTATTTTTTGGCTTTAAATTTTTTTCTTTAGCTCTTTTTAGCTCTATTTTAAGCATGATCTAGCTTTATATTTTTTAAAAATCTGGTCACACTGCTCTTACGCTCTTGTATTCAGTCGTCGTTTAGGTCACAGAATACTAACAGAACTGTAAAAAGTGACTTGTGAAAAGTGCCCAAATCAATTGCGAAGGCAGCTTTCGAAGAAAAAGACAGAAAGCTTTTTTTGGTAGTGAAGTGGCAATATGTTAAACAAATGCATTAGTTCAACAAACGTTTGTTTTGTGCAGAAACAATTTATTTAGTAATGTTGTATTGTTTTATAATGTTATTTACTTACTTAAATATTATTTACTCGTGTTGTGGTAAACTTAAAAGTTAATTTTTACAACAGTTTTGCAAATAAATCTCAACTTAATAGATTTGTATTCATTGTATTGCGCAGTGTGACCAGATTTTTTAAAAAATATAAAGCTAAATCATGTTTGAAAGGCTCCACGAAAAGCCCCCCAATGAAATAACATTCATTTAAAATAAAGAAATTTTAAAGCTTGTCCAAACGAAGTTTGAACACCAACAAATTATTTAAGCTAATTGTATGTTAATTTTAAAACGGAGAAACGCTTTAAAAATAAATAAATTTTTTCGTTATTTTAAACTTAAATGTAGTAACTACAAAAAATACATTCAAAGGTATTTTCAGTTAATTTTAACTCGATTTGAATTATGTACATACTAAGACAGACCTACCAAATTGGCGAAACATTTTTGTTGTTTTATTCACTATGTGCACATATATGTAGGTATGTAAAAAATAAAATAATTTAAAATAAAGGCAGAATTAGTCTTTACATTCTGTTTTTGTTCTGTTCCGTGCCGTTCTGTTTCGATATTGTAAAAGTTACTTTTTCTGTAGCAACTTATCAGCCATTTATGAGAAATTTATTAATTTTGCATTGTCCATTGTTTTATTTAAATAACATTAATGCACATAGATTTGAAAAAATTAAATTTTATGAATTCTTTTAATCAAAAAATAGTTTATTTTAATATAAATATGTATTTTTTGTTATTTATTTTGCTGTCACTTACAATCACTTAACTAGTTTTTGATTTTAGCAAACTAAACCGCAACAGAACAGAAATACTAATCAATTTCATAGGGTTTTTAATAACAACAAGTAAGAGTGCTATATTCGGCTGTGCCGAATCTTATATACCCTTCACCATTGTGCGAGCAGAATACATAGCAATTAGACAGAAACTAAATAAAACTGGTAAATATTTTTTTTTTAAATAAGAGACAACCGGTTTTGAACTTCGCTTTTCGTAAGGGCCCAGAATATATATACTTTATAGGGTGTAGGATCAATATTGTAGAAATTACAGTTATACATATATACCTTTTTTACCTTCGGTGAAGGGTATAAAAAGAGTAATTTTCGGGAAGTTAGGGGTCTAATCACCCCTGCATACGAAAGACACTGGCGTATCGAATGAAAACTCGATAAATGTAATGTCGAGTTACTCGATGTCGAATGGTATTATTTCAAATTCAATACATTTCATTCGATATCGAGTTTCAAGATACCAAAATAAATAATTTCGATGGATTTTGCTCGATATCGTATGCGGTGATTAGACCCCAGTATTTCGGTTATAACTCATACAAATTTCCGACATTTTGGTATATAAGTCATATACATAGGGCATATGGCAGCCCTAAAATTTAGGTTTTTATAAAAATGTTGATGTTTTTTAGCCCATTTTTGGAGTATTTTGCTCATAAATTACCCATTGTCTAACCGATTTGATATTTTTAAATAGGAAGAATTTTACCATTTACTTAAGTTATATTTATATATAAACATTTATATACACTTGTATACATATATTTTAACAAAGTTAATTATAAAAAGAGTAATTTTTGGGGATTCAGTATTTCGGTTGTAACTCAGCCATTTTATAACCGATTTGGCAGATTTATATACCGACGTGTTGAAGAAGAAATTTACCATTTACTTTAGTTATAAAACTTGGACTCGGGGAGATCTATGGTTCCCGAAAGGTCATAACTTTTTTGTATCTGAACCGATTTTCCCGAGTTTTTTTTAAAATATGTTCTACTTAAAATTTCCGATATTTTGATATATATAAGTCATACCCATAGGACATATGGCAGCCCTAAAATTTAGGTTTTTATACAATTTTTAATTTTTTTTGTACGGGAGGTACCACGCCCACTTCCCCAATCCCACCCACATTTTGTAGGATGGTGTGTATTAGCAACCTAAATGTGTGTACCTAATTTGGAAGCCTTGGCTTCTGCCGTTCTCAAGATATACAGAAATAAAAAAAATACAACAACAACAAGGGTTTTTTGGAAAAATTTAGAGGTAGTCGTGGTTTTTTGCTCATATCTCCGTCATTTTTGGACCGATCTGGCTGAATTTCAATAGCAAACTTGAACGGAGTATATGTGACATAAATATACATCAACCTAGTCCAGATAATTTCTGGGGTTTTCGGAAAACCCATTTCAACATACACACGGACAGACGGACAACGGGATTTGAACTTCGCTTTTCATAAGGACCCAAAATATATATACTTTATAGGGTGTAGGATCAAGATTGTGGAACATACAAACGGAATGACAAAGTTATATATACCCTCTTACCTTCGGTGAAGGGTATAAAAACAAATCAGCTGATTCGTAACAGAACAGAACGTAAAGACTAACTGAGATTTAACTTTGCAGTTAAGTACCCATTTTAGTTTTATTTTAAGCATAACAAATAACTGAACACATTTATTTTTGGAACAACATGTAAGTTTATGAATTAGTTTATGTGCTGTTTTCACAACACATGTGATTGAATGTGTAGTAAAATTTATATGAAAAGCACTAAGTTTTTTGAGAGTTTTTCATATAAATTACTCTACACGTTCAATCACTTGTGTTGTGAAAACAGCACATTAATTATAAAATAACAAAATTTTCACTAAGTTTTAATTTTACGGAAAATGATTTTAGTAAATTACGTTCAGTTACTGCAAACATTTTTGAGTGTACCCAAGAATGGATAACAAACGCAAATCAAATTCGCATTTGTTTTTTCGTTTACCAAACAACGGATGGAAAAGAAACAAACTATTATAGTGCTTATGTTATACCAGCATTGTTGCCAACTTTTTATGAAGACTTCCCGTCAAATCGCACTTCAAAAACCGCTAGAAGCCGCTAAATTTTTTATTTAGCTAAAAATGTTTTAAAATTCCCGCTAAAATCTAAATATTTTGTGAAATGTTTATACAAATCTAGATATAGGGTGCTTTTTTAAAGGTGTATGTCTTTCAATTAAAATTATATTGTAAGGTTTTTAATATCACTGACTCTTAATCCCGCGAACGTACAAATGTGGATATTCATATAAAATTCATGGATTTGTATTGCTTGAAATCTATCCAGACATTAGAGTTAAGTGCACTTAATCTAGTTTTGGTAATGATGCTAAAAATTTTAGGCCGTAGACCAAGATTTAAAAAAATCGTAAAAGAAAAGAAGGAAGAAATTGCAAGACAATCGATTTGATATTTTACACTATTTTACATTTGATATATACTTACATTTACTTTCTGAGGGACATTTATTCAAAAAGGTTGAATAAACATATGTATATATGGATAACAAGTCCACTACTGCTTTATAACGTTTATAATTTTTAAAAGTTTTTGCTGGCCATTATTTTAAACATTCATGCTTGAAAACTGTTTACAATCCTAACAAACGAATAGATAATTTTTGTTTCGCTGCGAAGAATTCGCTTAGATTAATACAAATTATTTGTCACTTCATTAGAAAAATTAGAAATAATGTTTGTATCCGTGAACTTAAATAAAAATATAGAAGAATTTTGGCATATCTAAAAAAAAAAGCTTGCTTATACTAAACAACATACTTATATAAACCCAGGCAAAGGCGTAAAATGGTGTTTTCTTGTCTTTTTTAAAGCATCACAAACAGTATTTCTCGAATTAGAGTACGTGGATTGGAATTAGGTTTGACAACCGTATGGAAGTTTTATCCGAGGGATAATAAAAAATACTTTTATTTTTTGGTTCCTTAAGTGCTTTAATATAAACATTGGTTTGCTGAAGACAACACCCTTTTTACTTTAGCTTTGACTATAGATTATATTTTGATCGATAAAAGTTGATAACACTGGTCTGCCGTAAAAATTGTTTTAAATAAATTCAATTCCGTTCTCAGTTTTATTCTATCACGTCTTTTTTTTTGGGCAGGACAAATATTTTGCTCGAAATAAGGCGGTTATGTTAATACATTTCAATTTAACTTCCTAATAAGGAAATTTATAAAATCTGCTTAAGACGTTGTAAAATTTTTTATTGCGGAAACAAATTAAATTTTCACAAAAAAACAATTTTTTCTTATCTCTTATTTTGAGATAAAAATTGTAATATTTTAATTCCTAGAACAAAAATTGTATTTTCTAATGATACTTAAAAACCGCTAGATATCCCGCTAACCGCCAAAACGGAAATTTTACCCCGGTGGACACGTGAAAACCGCTAGAATCGCGGTAAACCCGTCAAATTGGCAACAGTGTATACCAGTATACTATACTTGTTTCTTTTAACACATTGCCAGTGGCAATTTGCCACACTGCATAAAAAATTTAATAGTACAATCTGGGCTGCCATATGTACTGATTTCTCGCGAAACGTGGCGGTTTTAATACTTGTTTGGTGTTCTCATATTCTAAATGCTAATGTAACTTTATTTAAAGAGAAAGAATTACTTAAAAACTTTTACTGCCTGTTTTTAGAACTTATAATGTCATTAATCAATTTATATGATTTAAAAGCATGTTGCCTGTTAATACATAATTTTTTTATATATGAAAGCTTGTCGCGAGATTTAAGAACTTGTATTTACTTTGTTTGAGAAATTTAGTAGTTAAAATCAATCACATCAACGGTCAATTTCACCAAGTTCAGTTATAATAAACTATCACCTATAACTGTCAAAAAAATATTGTTAACTGGAAGTTAAAGTAAAAGTTAGTTATAACTGAACTTGGTGAAATTGGCTGCAAGTTATTTAAATCTCGCAACAAGCTTTAAATCATATAAATTGTGTAACAACGTTATAAGGTGATAGTAAAAGTTTTGAAGTAAAATTTTCTTTTTAGAGCATTTTAATAAAAGTTTTTTTTTATATACATATTATTTAACTTTTAATTTAATTTGGTACCCATATTGAAGGAGAGCATAAAAACTTAGTCCGTCATATTTGATTTAGAGATTTAGGCACTTAATTTTTTGACTTATTCTCAGCAAGTCCTCCCATTTGATACCTACTCATATTGTAGGAATGCATTAAAAATAATAAGTCTGCCATCTTGGGTGTTTTACCAGGTTGGATTTAGTTTTTAAAATTCATAAGTAGTTTCTTAAAAACTATTTTTTTTATTTTAATAGTCTTAAGTGACCCATACACTTGCAATATTATTGTTTAAGATATTCGCCATATTATTTCCATTTTGTCCTATTTTATGCAATAAGTTGCACAATGGTTTCATTCATTTAATACAAAGTTAACATAACCTATAGGAATAACATAAGCAGCATTATACAATGTTGCCAACACACTTCACTATCTTTACGTTGTGCAATAAAAATCATGTCTTTTGATTGTTGCAAATATTGTGCATCTTCGAATATTACATACACATTGGCAATATAATTGTACAGCACGTAAAATTTAACAATTTTATTGCAAGTGTATGAGTCGCTTTATTCAAAAACGAATGCTTAAGTAATGTATACATTAAAAGTGGGTTTTCCATACTAATTTCGTGCTCTAAAACTTGACTTAGCTTTAATAAATAAAGCTGTCGAATATTGAAGTTGGTTATTTATTTAAAAATCTTATTTTAAAACTAAATGGAATATATATGTATAAAATTTTCTGCTCAAATAAAAAAATTTGCATTTGGCGGGTTTTATATAAAGAACAACTGGCAACGCTCATAAACATTGTAGAATAATTGTCAATAGCAGCCAGGGTTGTCGGATTTATTTGGATCTTTCTTCCCAAATTGATTGTTCAAGATCGCCAAAGCCATTTTTTGCGTTTTTAACAATATAAAATATGTATTTCAAACATTCATAAAAATTTCTATTGAGATTCCATAAAAATATTTTGTATAAATCCTAAAAAATAAATGTCTTCCTAATTGCTAAAATTTGCTAAAAATGGGAAAAAGTCGCCATGATATATATTTTGTTTAATTAAAATAATATGATTGGTTAACACAAAAAAGGTACAATAGTTTACAATAGTCTAATTAAAGCAGCAAAACATTTTTTATGAAAGTGTTAAAGAATTATTGGATATATATCTAAAAAGATATACACGTCACCGACAAGGTAATTCTTACTGTTTGTTTTTTGGAAAATAATGTATACGATTCAGTTTATTCAACATATCGACCTCTTTGCGCGAAATTATCGTATATGCCAATTTTTTTGAAATTTAGATTTTGATGCAATCTTGTTCTACATTCAAAGAGACGTCACCTGGCAAAATATTGTAGGCGAATTCCACTTCGTCTTATTTTATCATATCTTATCTAAGCACATGTATATATTCATTTTGATATTACAAGTGAAAGCAGAGAAAAGTAGAAAAATGGCTGTCCTGTAAAATTTGGTATTTGTAACATACGATAATTTCGCGCAAAGGGGTCGATATCGTGTGAAGCTACAAAAGTGCTATTTACATTTATATAAGTTATAACTCGTATGAACGTGTCAAGAAGTTTATATTGCTCTCTATTTTGAAGGCGAGTTTTATTGGAGTTCATTTTTAAAAAGAACTCTGTCAATAAAGAGTTACATAAAAAGTTATTTAAAATGTTACGTACCGGAAGTATCCTTATAGCTATGTATATGCTTTTTTCAAAAATTGGATGGAATACCATCATTGAAATAGCCTTTCCAAATAACAAATGGTAAATTTGTCTACGAGTCTCAAAACATATTCATGGCTTATACTATGTTCACACTTGGGTTCTTAAGCTCGTTTAAGCAACATATAGAATTCTCTGAACATGAACGTGTACAACCGGCCACGATTTCTGCTTAACAAATGAAAATTTTTTATTTTTAATTCATAAAAAATCCAAAACGGTAAAAAAAAGTGTCAAGTCCTATTACTTTCACGTAAAGTCGCATAACCTATGAACAAAATGAGACATAAATCACGTAAATCGATAAACGCGTTTCGCTTTTATTCACAGTTAAGTAAAGGTATGAATTTCAAAAATTTGCTCGAGATATCCACAAAATTCTTTGGAAAAAACATTAATGACTTTTTTTATGATTCTCAGAATTAAAAAAAAAAAATAAAAAACAAAAGGTTATTTGATTTTTATGATTGCGGTAGCAAAGTTATAAATGTGAGTGGACAATTAAAAGGAAAGTGCCCTTTTTAATTATTTGGGGGTTTCCGTTAGTTACCTGCATTAAAATATATATTGCCAGTAAAATATTGAAATATTTGTAGTATTTATAGGTGCTCTTTGATCGATTTTTGCCATTTAACAAGAGTTGACGAACGCGTGAAGTACAAGTGAATTTTTCTCCGGGTTTTAAAAGTAAATAACAACAAAACATAATATATAAATGTTATGATTCCCAAGCCAGGAAAAGATGCTAGCCAGGTTGCGTCGTACAGACCGATAAGCTTATTATCAATCCTATCGAAGCTTTTCGAAAAAATATTCATTTTAAGTATAACTCCTCATCTAAATGAACACGACATCATCCCGGATCACCAGTTCGGATTCAAAGCGAAACATGGTACAATAAAACAAGTGCATAGAATTGTCACCCTTATTCGATCGGCGTTTGAGAAAAAGCAATACTGCTCAGCCCTGTTTATAGACATCAGTGTGGCCATATCCAGAAATATTTTACAGCTAAAACGGCTTAAAAATAATGCTAAAAAATGCTAACAAAAATCCTAAACTGCCAAAAAGTAATGCTAAAGTTTAAATTGTTTTATTTTTTTGTTATTTTAGTTAAAATACCTATAATATAATCTCACATCGTATCAATAAATCAAACTGATTAAAGAATAACAATATAACATTTATGAAACATAAAAAGTCTTAAAACTATAAAAGAAATATATTTCAGTCTTTATAAACGTACAAAAGAAGTTTTTTAACATAAGGTACCATACCATAACAAAAAATCAAAGGAACTTGACCCATAAATGGGAATTATTTAGTATTTTAATAAAATTTATATAACATGTTTAATAAAATATTTCATTTTATAAATTAAATACGTCATCAAATGAATATTCTTCTTCAGCTTCTGAAGAATCGATTAAGATATCATTATAATATGTATATTAACGTCATTCTGTTTCGAATTTTCGTTTTTTAGATATTTATACCGCTAAAACCCAATTTTAACTTCCGCGGTGCTAACTGGCAAAACCAAGAACTGCATAGCAAAAGAACCTATTTCACTGAATTTGTATATCCATATACATTTATCCAGAAATCAACTGTCATATGAATTTGGTTTCAGCCACTGATGTTCCAAAGTTGTAATTTCTTCTACAGTGAAATCAATAATTTCTTCTATCGTTCGCTTAATTGCATTTATTAGTTTTTTAACGGTTTTCTAAGATGACATATAAATTGAGCTATAAAATCTCGGCAAGTAATTCATATTTGTTTTTTTCTATTTCAAAATGTATGTTATCTCCAAGTCGAATTTATTATGGGTGGTCTTAAAAGCCCTGATGTAAAAATTTTTTTTGATATGAAAGGTCCTTTAAAAGATTGTACAGTTTCTATAGCAAAAAGTAGGGGTTTGTATTTGCATTCAACAAAAGAGTGTGGTAGTTTTTCAAAAAAAGATTACTTTAATATTCTTAAATTAAATAATGCTTAAAAATGCTAAATATGTAGTTGAAAAATGCTTAACAAAATGCTAACTGCTAAATGAAAAATTTGCAGCTAAATCAGACAAAAAAATGCTAAATCTAGCTGCAAAAATGCCAAAATGGCCACGCTGATAGACATTTCCCAAGCATTTGACAAAGTTTGGCATGATGGGCTACTCATCAAAATAACACGAATGCTTCCTCACTCACAAGCTTCTGGAAAGCTATCTAACAGGCAGAACATTCATAGTAAGGTCGCAAGATAAATACTCCCCCCTCAAGAAAATTACTGCTGGTGTCCCCCAAGGAAGCATATTAGGACCGCTTCTATATATAATATACACAGCGGATATGCCAACAAACCTGAGCACGCATACCTCTACATTTGCAGACGACACAGCATTTATTAGTGTTAACCATGACCCAAAAGTCGCATCACAAAATCTGCAGTCCCACATCAATGAACTAGAGGCATGGCTAGAAAAATGGAGAATAAAGGTTAACCCGGCTAAATGTGCTCACTTAACTTTCACGCTCAGAAGACAAACGTGCCCAGCAGTAAAAATAAATAACATCACTGTTCCGGTAGAAAACCATGTTAAGTACTTGGGAATTCATATAGATAGACGCTTGACCTGGTCTCGTCATATTGAAGCGAAAATAACGGCTATGAAACTTAAAGCAGCTTAACTACATTGGCTTCTCGGTGGAAACTCAAACTTGTCTTTAGACAACAAAATTCTTTTTTACAAGTCCATCATAAAACCAATATGGACATATGGCATCCAATTATGGGGTACTGCATGCGCATCTAACATCCAAAAGCTTCAAAGAAGACAGTCTAGAATATTACGTCAAATTGTCTGCGCCCCATGGTAAAAACGTAATGATATTATCCACAGAGATCTCAACGTCCCCACTATCCAGGAGGAAATTAAAAAATATTCAATAAGCTACATCGATAAACTAATGGCCCACCCTAACTACCTCGCTCGGGGTCTGCTTCAGTTCGAAGGTCACCAGAGGCTTAAAAGAACCGATACTTTGAGCCTAACTAGAAGACAGTTTTAAAATTTGAATACAGCAGTTAGTGGTTACACTGGTAACAACTAATAAACAACAAGTAGAATTAAGATTTGAATACATATTGTAAATTTCGATAAGAAAGATTCAATAATATTATAAATTATTATTATTTAATTAAGCTTGAGGTCTCTTTTAAAAAAATATTATTAAATTTATTGAACCAATATAATAAGAAAGGGAAAAAGTTTATTAATTGATTGGTATCAAAAACCAACATCGTCTGGTAGAATAATTAATTATTTTTCAAATTATCCTAAAAGGATTATTATTAACACGGCTAGAAATTTTATAGATAGAGAATTGAAAATAAGTTATTCTTGCTTCCATAGGAATATTAAGGAGAACATTTCTAGAGCATTAAGAGAAAATAGTTTTCCGAAGGAAATTATATCTAATTTATTAATACAATATAATAACCATCACACAGAAAAAAATCAAGTTAAAAACGTCGAAAACAAGGTTGATTTAAAATTTGTCGGTGGTGATTTTGCTTCATACGTTTTTCATGTTAATTCAACCTGATTTTATAATTACTTGCGAACAACATTTTTTTCTTTTAAAATAACTTTAATTCATGTTAATTTAACATTGCAGTAAAGTTAGAGCAAAATGTCATTTATATTGAAATAACAATCCGAATCACGTTGAATTAAAGTTATTTCAAGTTGAAATAACGTGAATTTCATTGTTAATTTAACATTGCAGTAAAGTTAGAGCAAAATGTCATTTATATTGAAATAACAATCCGAATCACGTTGAATTAAAGTTATTTCAAGTTGAAATAACGTGAATTTCATTTAGAAACTAATTGGTTTGAGTGTGTTATAACAGTGTGAAGAACCTTCAGAGACAACATATGCATTTATTTAAGAATAATTCAAAACATTTACCCCTGTAACTAGGGTTTTTCCCGAGATTTCCCGTCCCGGGATCCCGGGAAATAAAAGTTCCTCATAGTGTCAGAAAAAAGCTATTTATACTTTGAAATTTAGTTGTATATTCTCTAAAAATTAGCATCTGTTGATGGGTTGTCGATTAGATCAATAACAAGAAGTGAGTACGTTCGTAAATCAATGTCTACTGACGCAATAAATCTACCAAACAGTTGATAATTAATAAATTTAGTTAAGTGAAGAGTTAATAAAGAACATAAATTCAAAATAAGATGCAGGCAGTAAATTTTAATTGTCCATGGACAAGTCTTAAAAATATGAGATATCCAAAAATATCGCTTCTTTATTGCAGCAAAGTCAAATCTACAAAAAAAATCGAGCTTGGCAAAATGCGTTTAAAGTTTTTAAAATGTACCGATTAAAAGATATATTTTGGTATACATTTGACTGATAGACCCGTTGTTTATAAAAAAGAAAAATTACTTCGGATTGTGAATAAGATACATATATGCAACAACTTTAAACTTTTGCCCTTTAAACTATTTGTCCAATCTCGGTAAAAAAGTGAACGAAATTTTTCGGAAACATGGTAATAAATAAATTAAATAAGAAATATACTCTTTGCCGACTTTCTAAACGCATTGAGTGTGTCTTAATGTTATTTCCTAAGCTGTTAAAAAATGTTAATATATTTATTTAAAATATATATACTTATAAAACATATTTATTTAAAATATTTTATCTATTTTATGAATTTACTTTTTGATCTCATAACTTGAGTACCATAAAATTTGTTTGTTTTTATTATTGTTTTATGAATTAAATTGTAATGTTTATGTCATCTTTTTATCTTGTATCTAGAGCATAATGATACGAAATTTACATATAAAAGCGTAAGGTAATAATAATTCAATTTAATTTATTTTATTTAATTTATTTTTGTAGTATTTAGGCATTTCTTTTACTTACTTTGTAAACAAGTTCCCTTACGCTTTTAAAAAAAAGTTTTTTCCATTAATTTAAAACAAATTTACTTTGTATTATTTATATGGAGCGGGATCCCGGGATCTCGGGAAATTTTTTTTTAATCGAAAAACTCGGGGGAAAAAACACTACCTGTAACACATGTTTAACTTATTTTGTAGTCTCCTTTGTTAACAGATCAATCAGCAGAACGGCCCGATATGGTTTTCGTCATCATTCTACTTTGAAAACTTGATGTACTATTTAACTAAATAATTTTAATTAAAAGAATACGGGAATTGTCGTCTTTTTATAACATATTTTAAGAATGAAAATAAAAAAATTAACATACATTACCTATAACCACCTATGTGCATGGGACGCATTGAAACAAGTCATCGAAGGCGTTTTAGGGAAGGTACTGTGTACAGCGAGATGACATACAGACACGAGTGGACAACTTGCTGTTTTATTTTGAAAAAAATCAATGCATCCATGACGTTAAAATTACATTTCTTGCATTTCCACCTTAAAACCTTTTTGGCACAATTAGCTTAGGAATCTGACGAACAAGGAGAGAGGTTCCACCAGGTGACCATGCCAATGGAAAAGCTATTCAAAGGCAAATAATTGGATGCATTGCATGCGGAGGTTTGTTGGTGGAGTTCTAAAATTATGTAGTTTGAAATTTGTGAACTTACTGAACAAAACATGCCCTTGAATATTACGTCTATCTCGGATGATGATGCAGACTCAGAACATGAATATGAACAACCTACGAAAAAAATAGGGTCATCAGAACCACAAGCGTCAACTTCAACGAGGATGGATAGTGACAATATTTAAAAATGTTCTAAATTTTGTTTCCATGAATGGATAACATATAAAAATTGCATATTTTCTGTGTAAGAATAGCTGTAATATGAATCGGAATGTTTATTTTCATGCAAAATAAAGAATCAATAAAAAAAGTAATCAATATTTTTTCCAAAGAATTTTGTGGATATCTCGAGCAAATTTTTGAAATTCATACCTTTAATTAATGTAATGGCGATTTCTTTTCTGAGAAATATGTTGCATAAATGTTACATGCTCTCTGAAGTCTGATTTTTGATTTTCGGTCTGGGGGCGGAGGGGCGTGGCAAAATCCATAACTTGAGAACGGCTTGACCAATTTGAACGATTTTTTCTTTAAAATGATCGCCATGGTGCAACTTAGGTTTTTACGGAAAGAAAATTTTGCCCCGCCCACTTTTTTCGATTTACCTAAAATCAAAAAACTGCTCCATCGATTTGACTAATTTTACTTTTAACTGTTCGTATTAATCCATTTTACGTTTTCATCGCATGAAAAAATGACCACGCCTACTTTTACGCCCACTTTTTCTATTAAGCGCATAATTTGAGAACGGCTTGACCGATTTTTTCTTTAAAATGATCGCCATGGTCCAACTTAGGTTTATACGGAAAGAAAATTTTGCCCCCCCCGCTTTTTTCGATTTAAAATGATAGAATTTAGACGATTTTTTCTTTAAAATGATCGCCATGGTCCAACTTAGGTTTTTACGGAAAGAAAATTTTGCCCGGCTCTTTACACCAAATAAAAAAAAAAACAAAAAACATTGTCTATGCGCTGGCCTTAAGATGAAGTACACAGAGAAAACAGATTCGTGATCACAACCGAATTTGGCGCCAATCGAATTTCGTCGGTTGCATGTACTATCACACAATTCGGTTACAATTACTGAAAATTTCGTTGCTTAGCATAATATTTTTGATAGCAACATTTGAATTGTAGTACACTATCAGTTATAACAACAGATATTGTTAGTTGTAAGTATGATTATTAGAAATCAAAAATATGCTTACACCCGAATATATGGTAGATGCAACTGAATAAACACATAATTGGTGTTCAAAACAAAAGATTTGATTGCCTTTATCAATATTTTTTTTTAACCGGTTACATAAACCATTTTCCCGATTTATCAGATAGGAAATCAAAATAATTCCAATAAACTCAATTTTTTGTTAGTATATTTATTTATTAATATTTTTATGTACAGTTTACAACTTATTTAATTTTATACAAACACATACATGCAGCTTTCCACATCATCATTTGGCTCCAATTCAATGCAATTTCTTTCATCAATGTCGTCTTGTTCTAGAGTCTGAAGTAAAACAGAATAATTAACATGTGGTTTTTACAATACGAACAGTGATTTAAATTAATATGAAAATCGCTCAGTATTTTGTATTTATAACATATTTGTTTGACCAATGTACACGCGGAGGAAAATATAAACAATGTGTACATGTATGTATATATATTGTACATATTAATGTATGTATGTCTGAGATATTGCCGAGATAGCATCGAATGTTTGTTAGACGATTGTCTAACTCCTCAAAGAATCTTCTGATGATTATCTGATGAGTAGCAATAATAAAAACATCTAATTTTTTTATTTATTAGTTTTTTATACATTTTCTTCTGTTAAAAGAGGAACTTGAATTGTTGTAACCTTACGCTTTTATATGTAAATTTCGTATCATTATGCTCTAGATACAAGAAAAAAAGATAACATAAACATTACAATTTAATTCATAAAACAATAATAAAAACAAACAAATTTTATGGTACTCAAGTTATGAGATCAAAAAGTAAATTCATAAAATAGATAAAATATTTTAAATAAATATGTTTTATAAGTATATATATTTTAAATAAATATATTAACATTTTTTAACAGCTAAGGAAATAACATTAAGACACACTCAATGCGTTTAGAAAGTCGGCAAAGAGTATATTTCTTATTTTATTTATTTACTAGCTTAACCCGGTGCGCTTCGCTACACTGCTTTAACCACTTTATCGGTTGAGAAATATTTAATATATGCATCCTATGGAAGGTAGTTCCCCCCTGCGCCTACCCGCTTTATTTTTATTTTTTTTTTATGTAAAATGGGATTTCAAGAAATTCAAAAATTTCAAGGCCAGGAATATCGAAAATCCGTTTTACATACAGTGCAACAATTTTTGGTAAAATTTGATGCAGAAAATATTCGTGGAACTTTTTAACCCTCTAAAGTGCCGTTTTAATATACTTTTGTTGGGAAGTTAAAAAAAAGGACAAAAATTACAGCTTAAAATTTGTGTTAGAGGGTTAGTATATCCTAAGAAAAGAATCGCCATACGATTTTACTGAAGACATCTGAAATTACTTTTAAGCTGAGAAATACATTTAGGCCCGTTTTCACAACTTGTCGATAGCTAAAAGTAGACTTTAACAGGCCTTTTAAAAAGTGTTCCATTATTAAAACTTTACTTTAACCTAAAGTGAACGATAAAGTAGATTAAGGTTCATCTTACCTGGTAGGTTAAGGTAAAGTTGTAATAATGGAACACTTTTTATGCGGCCGATAAAATCCTGCCTTTAGCTATCGGTAAGTTGTGTAAATGGGCCTTAGTCTATATTTTTTTGGCTTATACCAAACGCCTTTTCAAAAAATTCAAAAACTTTAGGGGCCAATATTTCGGGAACCCAAGCTAACTTTTCAAAACCCTTTGGCAGATTTGCTCTTCCAGTATTCTAGTTTCATTTCGCGTTGCAAGTGTTGAGGCTGGCGGCAATGACCCGAATTTTGCACTGTTATATAAGCGTCTTTCGCTATCAGCTTGTGTAACAGTTTCTCCCGTGCGAGGAATCTTTTACGATTAAAAATTGCGCTCGTCGACGATTAATGCTCTTCATGAGATTCCCAGTAGATTCTTTCGATTGAATGTATATATAAGAAATATAATACATACATACATATGTACGTGCATACCATAATTATAAAAATACGTAAATTACTTACCCGTATTAAATTAGTTATCATAACTAATAAAAGAATTGAAGGAATCATATTTCAGTTAAAATAACGTTTTAATAATCAAGAGAATTAAAAATCAGTTAGAACTATACATTTTTAATAGTTGGAATAATAAATTATATTTCTTGATCAATATTTTATTACTGCAACCGTTTTCCAACCAATTTGTTTTCTGTGTGTAATAAATAAATATAATTTCCAATTTGCCTTAAATACATGCGTTTCTTTTTTGATTGAGCCCATATTATTTTGTAAAAAAACTTTATGATAAGTATTCCATGGATTTTTATTTTAAAGGCCGTTAATTTCGTTAAATGCTCAATTTAAATCGTGTGGTAATACAACACTAATGTTTGCTTAGGGCCAGCAACGTGGACCGGGTCAGCTAGTTGTGAATAAAAGCCAAACGCGTTCATCGATTTTCATGATTTATGTGTCATTTTGTTCATAGGTTATGCGACTTTGCGTGAATGTAATAGGACTTGACACTCTTTTACCGTTTTAGATTTTTTATGAATTAAAAATAAAAAATTTAAATTTGTAGGACAAAAAATATATTTTTTTCTTCATACATTTATTTATAACTGTGAAACTGTTGCTTATGTAGCGAAACGATGTATGAACAGATTAAAGGTCTTGTAATTCTTAATTTTTTCCAGCTTATTCGGACTAGTGGTTATGACTCGAGTTATGACAAACAAAAGAGCCTAAGACGTGACAAATTCCCCTATACGATACTTACTAACTTCAAATTAATTTTTAAATTATTAATTGAGGTACCATGACCAAACTAATGATGCAGAAGTTCTTCCTTTTCTTTTTCTTACTTTCATAAGCAATTATCAGAATTGAGTCCCGAATCAATCACCTGAAAAATGTTGTACTGTGTTATACCATCATTTATGCAAATTTTTTTTTTAACAAAATTATAAATTTTTTAGGGTGGTGGTTCCACATTTTTGTTAAAATAAACCGATTTTGCTGGATTTCAATCCCAAACGGCTTAGGACAACTAGAAGCAAAATGGCACCAACATTGTTTTTTCTATCGAGTTTTTCGAAAGACAGGCCGACAGACAGAAGGACATGGCTTAATCGATTAAGAATTACTCAAGGAGCCAGAACATATGTTATTTATGGGGTCTGAGATAAATAATAAAAATGTTTCACACGGAGTGGCCAAATTTTAGAATTTCATTAAACCGCTATATTTGTATGGTTGAAATTCTATAATTTGGCCCCTGCAGCTGTTAGGACGCCCCTTGACGGGTTAAATGTATGACCAACCCCACTTTATTTTTCATCCCCATCATTTATTTCTAACATACCTACCCGCTATCGCCATTCCTTACGGGGGCTCCCATACAAAATGTCCAATACAGACTAGAACTATATTGAAGAAAAAGCCCACAACTGCCCAAGAGTCGCCCCTAGGAGGATATAATGTATGACCCACCTCAATTAATTTTTTGTCCTTCAGATTTTCTCGAAACATACTTGCCCTTTATCTCCACCCCTTCTGAGGGCTCCATTACTTATATTAAGTTTTATGAAATTCTAAAATTTAATCAAAATGTTTCGTCTTTTGTAAATAAAATCAAAAGTTTAACTTTACTTAAAGATAATTATTGCGGAAATTCGTTTTTAATAAAAAAAACCTTTTTCGAGTTACGCGAGCATTTGTTGTGCACGCTCATTTATTTATTGGTATTTTATTTACTTGCGTTGAAAAACTAGTTCTCGAGTTAAAGTAAGTATGTGGTGCCAGGTCCAAAATATTCTCTATAACTTGATAGCAAAAGCATTTAAAAATTTGAGCAAAAAAATACTTAATAATTGCTTTAAACATTTTATTTTTGATGCTTTAATGTGACTTATAGAACAGGTTTGTTTAAAATTTAAAGGTCCAATTAAAAAATTATATTTGGAAAAACATGGATCATTTGAAACTTTAAAATTGAAAAGTTTAAACTCTAAAAATTTGCCTTTGAAGTACTATGGTTAAAGGTTTATAAGATTTCTAGTACTCCTTCCTTTTGCATCTGCATAATAAATAAATTATAATAATTATAAAAATTGTGACTACCATTTTTAATTAGTACTAAGAGTTTTAAGTAATTCTCAAATTATAGAGTGCAAATAGGGCTCAATGAGTAATGCAGTGTGCTGTAAGTCTGCTGGCACCTGGGATTCGCTTGCACTTTCTTCGCCATCGAAGTTAAAATCTTCCAATTCCTTCGAGTTGTTCGTAAGCATAAGAGAAAAGTTCGAATGTCTCATTTTGTTGTGATTATCGTTGAAATCCAGTGAAGGAGAAACAGCACCATCCGGTTCAGCTCTACAAAATAAGTTATTATTAACATCCGATATTTGTGGATTTTTTGAATTCTGTCGATTTTTATTATTATATCTTTCATTTATGTTGAGAGGTAAGCTTCGGTATTCCTCGTTTTCTGCATTAGCATTCAAGTGTAGTCTTAGTTGATTCCTTAAGTTTGCCTTTTCCGGAGCTCTTTTTCTCTGAAAGTCCTCCTCAACGCTAAAAATATACGAATATGAAAATAGAATTTATTAGCCGGTGCTTTATTTCTAATACTCAAGTACCGTTTCATAGCTTCTAATTCATTGAGTCGTTGTGCTTCTTGTATTTCGGCATCTTTTGATAACTTTTCAGCTAATCGCCGCTTTTCCAAAACACGTACAGTACTTTGAAAGCTAAAGCGATGTGTGTTCTTGTCCGAAACGTTAACATTGCTCTGGAAGAAAAAATATCATTTAAAAATTAATTATGTTAGCCTTAAGTTGCCAAGCTTATGTAAACCTATGATTGCCATTCCGTTAGTAATATTGACAATATTGATGTAAAACCCCAATAAGGAAATATTTTCTGGATTTTTTTGAGTAGCGGAGTTAATTTTTAGATGCCCGTTGGTATATGTCTTGGTTGAAATTGGTTTATCAAAAACTCCAATTAGGAGTACTAAATATGGCTCAGAAGTTTCGTTAATATAAAAACTATTAAGTAAAATCATCCAAATCGATCCAGTATTTCACATGGCCCCCATACTCCTCCTGAATTAAGGGTTTTGGTCTATACAAAGCAAGCTACCTAAATAAAATTTAACTCCAAAATGTTATATACAGATACATACATACATATACATATTTTTAAAATTTCTTTGAATTTAAAAATCAGCTTAATCGGTTTCACCTAGCGCCCAAACAAATGTGCTCCTGGAATATGGGGTTTATACAGATAGCGACCACAAGGAAAGATGAGGTTTTTCAAATTTTAATTAAATATTTTCCATATACTTTAATACATACATAAGAGCTATTAGTTGAATACAGTAACGAGAGAAAAGCTACAATATTTAAATTCAGGTGATATATTTTTTGGACTTTAAAATGAGAATAAAAGGATTCATATACCGTGTAACCTAGAAAACATATCTTATTGGGTCGTACACCAATATTTGGCGCGCTACACAATTAATGTCAAAACCTCTCAAACAAGTACACCCAATCCTGCTTTTAAACGTTTTTTTACACACAAACAAAATTGTATAGTTAAGGAAATTCCTGTTTGTGCGTAAAAAAGTGCTGCCGCATGCTTAAAGGCTCAGTTAGCCGGGAGTACCAGAAACCTTACCGTAAAAAAGTAAGACCAGCCTATTTCTTACAGATTGAGACGTAACATCTTCCTGCTAACTATAATCGTTCTAATTGCTTTACATACAACAAAATGAATCAGCTGATTTGCAACGTTACTGCTAATCCCGGCTAGCTGAGCCTTAAGAGAAATTAAAAAAAAGGAAAGTAGACGTATGGTAGCTCTTTTGTATATTTATTGAGGATTCACAAATTACGAAGCCATGTACATACATACATACATATTTGTGTATGCACTTATTATTTTTTATTGGCACTTGAACATGATCGGCGCTTCTCAAATTCCACGTTCAATAACTCGTCAGCTCATTATCGGTTATCGGACCTATAGACGAATTTAAAAAAAAATTTAGATAGGTATGTGGTGTATATATTTTGAATATCCCCTTTCTGAATCAAAATCCGGTTTTACGAAATTTTTTATGGTTCTGAGATATTTTGCTCCATATAAACTAAATATTTTAAAATATATTAAGTATTTTTTTGCTCTACACGCCACTGTTTGGCGAATGCAGAAAATTCCTCATACAAATTCTTACAAAATAATTTTAATTCTTTTTCGATTCATTGCCGTTTACAAAACATAGTTAAAGCAAAAGCAAAATTAAATGTCAACAACTCAATACACAGCAGTAATTATACGCATGCTGCACAAAAAGTGTCTCTTTAAAAATTAATTTACAGAAGTGGCGTATGCGGCACAAAACAATAATTTTCAACTGCAATAAAATACTTTTAACTTTTTAGTTCGTTTACAAGACTTTACATTTATTCTAAAAAACATATGCTGGAAGCTTTGGTTGAAATTGCAAAAAAAATTCTATCGGGTATATTTTCAGAAACCTTCGTTTTTCTCCATTACGACTTTTTGGCAAATGCCCTAAACCAATAATGAGCTGACGAACTGTCAAGTCAATACTTGATTCAACGTTTAAGATATAGAAGTAGTTAGCATTTATTAATTATTTTATTTTTATTTTATATGCACACATACACGTATCTACCGTGTAAAACCAGGATTTGGTGTATTGCTAAAAACTAGGGATTGCAATCACTATTCCTTTTTTTAATAAAAGTCAGATGGTAATTTCAGAGTATTTAATGCATGCCTAAGTGTAGCACACTAGAAGACAATCTTGTATACAACTAACCTTAGCACCGTTGTATTTCTTACCTGATGTATATTATGTATTGGATTTAGATCCTGTAAGCTCTCCCGAACTATGGCCTGTCTCTGTCGTTGCCGTTTATAGCTGGATTTGGTTGTATTGCTTTTGTTTTGTTTGGGAATTCTGTGCTGTTCTTTAGCTGAGATATTAAACGCTTCCTGACCTGGCAAGTATACAATATGTTTACCCCCACATACGTTGGTTAGGGATTTTGGCTCTAAATTAACTATTGTCTGCGAATTATCGTCTATGGTTTTCGAGTTGTCAGCCAATACAAAAGACTCGTGGGAACTTGCTTTCGATTTGTGCAAAAGCCAGTTGTCATTATTATAACCAGTTGTTGTGGATCTAGTTCCGGGTGCTGAATTTTTTTTATTAACCTCACAATTTCGCTGATGATGTGCTGTTGTGTTTTTAGTATCAGCCAAAAATGATTCACCGAAAATACTCTGCAAGTGATAATCGTTACGCTTAATTGTGGCTTTTGGAGTACAGGTACAATTAGACTTAGTATAACCTAAGTGGGTTTTAAATTTTTGCAAACTGTTAAATCCAGGCACCAACCAACAGTTGGCAGCCTTTAAGCAATTTTCTTGTTCTGCTGAATAGTCCGTCGACGATTTCATTTGGCTTTGTAAGTGGACATCTCGAGGCAAAGATAAACTAAATATGTGCGGGGAAGAAATATTTTTAGACTTTTCGTGCTCCTGGTCAAGTTTTTCTGATAAGTTTGAGGTTTTGCTGCTTTTTTCTTGTACTTCGGTGTGGTTTTGTTCATCCTCGTCATCGTCTTCCAGATCCTGCTCGGGTGTCCAATTGGGTGCTGTTGCAATACAGGCATCTTTTGTATTTGAACTGAGACAGATTAGTGGCTCATTTATAAAACTGTTTGCTTTATAGTGCTTTGGCTTGGAGCGATCTTGCTGTAGACGTTGCTGCTCTTCCAATAAATTTCGCCAGGCTGCAGCTGGACTAAAACTAGGTGTTTCAGGTTGTCTTCTAGGCAATGTAGGTCTTACATGTACCAAAATTCCGTTATCGACAAGTTCTTCTTCTACGCCCTTTATGTTGGTACTTAATAACAGCATGTCTATTTCTTCTTCACTTTTCTCCTCTGCTTTGCATAACAGCTTTAAAGCTTGGGAGCAATCCAGCTCGGAGGGTTTGTTTGGATTTGATGCTTCCATGCCAAAATAAAATGTCCGTTTTAACTGGGGTATACGTGATTGCGGGTATTTTGACATTCTTTCAGTTTCATTTTTGGAAATCTTGGAAGTAGTTTTATTGTTTATATTGAGTTTGACTGTGGAAGGGAAATTATTTGAAACAGTATTCGAAGTTTTGTTTGATGTAATTTTTTTTTTAACGCCTCCCTCAATATATCCCTCCTCTCTTTGAACAGATGGTGAATGTGGAAATTCACTTTGCCTTTGTGTTGAAGTCGTTTTAGCATCGCAATAATGTTGCTCTCTTTGTCGAAGAAGAACTGCATCAAAACTTTTTTCTCTTCGATAGGGTAATTTGCTGGCATAATTACTATTTTGTTGGTTTTGCATCAATCTGGAAAAGTTTTCTGAATTGCGCATGTTACAGTCTCGTTGAAAGGGAGAAGCAGCCAATTGGGTTGCTACTGTATGTGTCTGTGAAAGTTGCTGTTGTGCTGCTACAATTTTATTGCTATTTGTTGTATAAATGCGTGGTTTAGCTGAGGAAAGTTTTTTTGATTCAATATTATTCTCTTTTTTAATAGGCGCTAATGGCGCCTTACGTTTCTTATTGTATTTGTTAACTTTCAAAGTAGATGCTATAGATGTATTAAAAGGTTGTTGTGCGTGAGTAGTTTGCTCCAAATTTGGTGAATTATTTTCCCGGCATTTTGAGCGACGGTAGCCAAAATGTAGCAATGTTTGTGAACGACAAAATTCTGCCCCTGGTAGAGCAGATTTACGCTGCGATGCGTTGAATTCATTTTGCCCATCAAGTATAAGAGTATGACTGCGTCTTATTGCTGGAGAGCCAATCGACTCATTATCGCGATTCAAAACTGTTTTCCTTGAAATATTAAAGCTATTTCGTTCTAAACTTAATTGGTCTTTGTTGGCGCGAAAACTAATTGTACCACCAGCTTGTAAAATAGCACCATTGGTTGTAGCTCTTAGTTTTAGATTTTCGGAAGGTTTGGGTAAAACTTTACACTCGGACGCAGTACGACCACTAGGCCAACCACCTAAAATAGCTTGATTATGATGTTTCTTTTTTGTTTCTCCAGTCGTACGTCTTAGATATTGTTGTGTGTAATAGGAATTTAATTCGCTATCGATGCAATCATTATGTAAATTATGTGCACTACCAGTATTTCCCATAATTTTAATTAACCCAAAATAGCTGTAATAACAATTTAAGAGGCAAATGCTTTAAAATCAAAACAAATTTTATATTATTATTAAATCTAAATCACTAAAACTAATGTTTGCGTGGAGCTAGACTTTATAATGGAATTTTATCATCCAAGCTATTAACAGTATCTTAACAATTACACACACACAAGAGCTTTTACGACGTTGTTTTTTCTTGATTCCCTTTTATTATTTTTTGTTTTAGCAGGGCCTTGATTAGCCGTAATTCGATGAACCAGCAGCATCAATTAACCGAAAAATAAAAACATTTTTTTTGCATTGATTTAAATTTTTTGCGCCGATTACACCTCTGTTAACCGAAATTATAAACAAATTATGCTTTAAAAATACATTTTAATATACGAAGAAAGAGAATTTCCCCACGTACTGGAAGCATGTTCTGCCAAAATTTCATTATTCCTAATATTTAAATATTTACATAATAAAACATACTTAATATATTTACAGGGGATGTAACGGACACCGATATATCGGCGATACTTCAGGTTTGCCGATATATCTGTATCGGCGATATTTTACTGTCGATACGCCGATACTTTTTAAGAGTTTTTTGTTTCAAAAACAATTTAATTTTCAATACAAAACAACTAAGAGAAATATCACATTTAATTATGTAGCTGAAGGACCAAACGTTTGATACTTTCTTGACCTTTTTGCAAGACGCATGCAAATGTGGAAAGTAATCCCTCTTAAAGCGTTGTATACGTATGTATATGCATTATACTCGCTGTGTAACTTGTCAATACAATTTTACACTGATTCTACTTTTTTGACATATGCTAAAACGCATCTTTATGCATAAACATTAAACTAAATTTCTTGATGTGGCTCCGGTTGATGAACATTTGACATTGAGAAGATCATCAAGGTAAATATTGAATATACATAGTATTGAGTTAAAAATCGAATATGTTTAATTTCGGTGCCATGTCATAACGTCCAGTGACACAGCGTAAATGGACACCTTTGCATTGAAATGCCTTATATGTATTACTTATAACCAGGGAAACCAGAAATATGCTCTAAAAACACGTTTTGCTCATATTTTGCAAACACATTTTAAGGGAAATGGAATTTGATTGTTCAAACCAAAAACAAAATAAATTTTTAAATGTGATTCAACATAAATTTTAAAGGCATCTTTAACATATTTTCATATAAAACATCAAAGTTAGCCGCACTACAGATTTGAAATTACCTTCCTGTTCAACGATTTCGAACGTCAACGTTCGCATAAAAAACTACATTTAAAACAAAAACAAATTTTCGAATATTGTTTTTGTTTAACATATAATTTTCTATGCGAACGTTAACGTTCGAAATCGATGAACAGGCTATACATTTGTCTATCTTAACCCTTGCGGTACGAGTGGTACACATAAGTACCACCAAAGCTTAAACATTCCTAAAAGTAGAAATTCTCACTTTCCTTGGTTCACAAATAAACCATTTCGTTTTATCAAAGGTTATCTTTGCTATAAAACTGTATTTTTTTAGATATCATTGCAAACACGTGCTCAGTTTATAGATTTTGTTGGCAGAGTCGGAGAGAAGATTTCACTTAGGAATATAGTTAACGAAAACGACACATTTGGTCTAAAAAAATTCGATTCACTTTTATTTTACAACAGGTATGGTACATACATATGTGTACCACCAGTGCTGATTAGTGGTACACATATGTACCATGGTACAACGGATAACCAGTCCCCTCGTGGCAACCTTGACACCTTTCTCTAACGGATGATCCATTTGAAACATAAATAACACAATAATTACAAAAACAATAACATATCATTGCAATTGGAGAGCCGTCCCGAAAGGGTTAAGACACCCGTACACGACATGTTTTTACATCAGACTTGCTAAATTTCCCACTGCAAAATACATACATGTCGCGGTCACCTTTATAACACTGCTACTGTAAATAAGAGCGTGTTATATTTTCTTTTGACAAACCATATGACATCAGCTTTTTATTATGAAGAAATATTTTGCCAGAAATCTATGCCGTGAGGAAACCGGCAGCGGCGGTCCAAAATTGACGGAATCATTAGCCTGCTGTTGTTAATATTTATCAAGACCTACATTCCTATGTATGCATATTAAGTTCACCATTTAATAGATATTATATGTATGTCCTTATATATAAAACGTTTCATTGTTGTATCCTTAAATCGAATTTAAAGGTATTTTAAATATATGATAACGAGATGGATAATAAATAAGATATATGTAGATAGGTTTGTATGTACGTTTATCTATTGTTTGTTCTTAATAGTGCCCATACACAACACCATCATGATTGTGGAATCAAGTGATTGTGCCAGCTGATTGGCCGTGTATGAGCTTGTGGTGTGATTGTACCAGCTGATGGTGCTTTATCAAAAATAGTTTGATATTTTTTTGATTGTACCAGCATGATTGTATCGTGTGCTGTAAAGTTAGCTCATAAATGTTAAATCGTCAAGGCATAAACATCAAAAAATACAAAATTTAAAACAAGAATGCCAAGAAAAAATATTTTGGGAGAATTTCTCGAACTTTATAAAACAATGCCTTGGGTGTGGAAAGTTAAAAGTACGGAATACTGTAATCGTGATTTAAAAAACCAATGCTACAATAAAATGGTAGACAAATTAAAAAAGATGGACCAAGAAGCAAGTAGAGACAAAGTGGTGAAAAAAAGTTTCAATAACAATAAAAGCTATATCCTCTGGCTTAAAACCTCAGAGTGACTGCCAACCGATCATATGGTGAAATTGGATCCCTCATCATTGTTTTTTGCTTAATTATTAAGGGCGTAACTTTGTTTAGTAGTTCATAAAATTGACATTTATTCATTCTTAAAAAATTATTTAAATCATCTTCTGCGCTGATTGTCAATTCTTTTAGAAGTTTAGTATGACCTAGTTCTCCTTTGTTTTTTAGCCATTTCTTCATCAAAACACGTTTTTTTACTCCTCATTCTTATTAGGATAATAGCAATAATAACAGCAGCACAAATTTGATCGTTATTCATTACAACCTTTTCCACACAATTTTTGGTAAAAAATGAATTTTGTACCAGCATGCTGGTGTGTTGTGTGCTTCAAGCTTAATTGCACAATCACTTGACTGTACAATCATGATGGTATTGTGTATGGGCCCTATAAAGCACGCAAAGAGCTTTCACTTTACCATCGAGCTCTCACATATTTTTTAACCGTTTTCTAAGCTCACAACTGGAAAGTTACATACATTTCAATATTAACTGTTAAAATCACAATATTTTTATAAACATTTTTCATGAAAAAATTACATAACTTATAAAGCCCTAATGTATTTATTATTATAAATAGATTTGGACTCAGGACACATCAGTTCACTCTTATCAACCTCAGAATATTTCATTAATCAAAACTCAATATAGCATTGGTACATCTTTCATATGAATTTAACATATGTATGTACCTATATTGACAGCTTTGGGCTTAATGTGCAATATGGCTATAACATTCCACAATGAATTTTTTTCTGCTACGGAGAGCAGTTCTGAGGGGGTTACGACCCAATCTTTTCAAAAAATAATTGGCCCATAGATATAAGGCGCCCCCTAATGTGCTTATGTATAACTAATTGTATTGTATTTGTATGTACATACATATGTATTTCAGTCAATATTTGCAACTTTCTTTTTTTTTATTTACCTCTTTCGTTTTGGTTTCCGTTTTTTGTTGTTATTATTTGTGTAACTTAAAAAACAATTTCACTTATTACGATTTTTTTAACAAAATAGTTCGACGATCTACACACATTTGTTTTATTTATTTAACAATTTTATTTTATAATTTATTTAATAAATCTACCTACATACAGTAAGTTATTCCACAAAAAAAAAAGAAAGAAATGCAGACAGTTCATTTAAGGAAAAATAAATAAACAAACAAGATCGTGTTCTGAATTTGTTTTTTTGTCTTTTCTTTTGTGTTATTTTCGTTGTATGTAGTTGTTTTTGTATTAATTCTAAGTCGCCTCAGAGCATTAGATCGTGCTTAAAAAAAGAAAAAAGAGGGTGATGGATACTGGTGTTATGACCGACCGCCGGCCTGACTGGTTTGATGTGTAAAATGATACTAATGTAGATGGTATCTTTTACAAACTATGCTTCTTGCATTAGTAAAACACACAAACACACATCCATACATAGTACATACATAAGTAAATCTTATAACAAAAACGTTAAAAACTTGAATTGTGTTTGCTGTTTTATGCATGATGAAATAAACAGGTGGCACTACTACGCCAGACGACGATTTTTTGCTCTTGCATTGCTTGTCCAATCTCATGTCATAGTTTTGTTTATGTTTACAAAAAATCCTTACCCCAGGTCTAAACTAACCCCGGGTCTCTACGTAGCAATATTTATTGCGGCAAACGTCAAATTTGATTGCTCCATAAAATTTGCGACGTATAGACCGCATATTGTCATAAGTGGCAATCCATTGCGCAATGATTGCTCTTCTTATTGTTTGAGCAATTATTGCTTAAGGGCAAATTAAACCACACAAATGGCTTGGCAAATATGTCAAAATTTTACGTTTGTACAAACATTTTGTGTTGTTAATTGGGGTGTTTGCTGTTTGTACAACCATTTGAAGCAATGTTTGTAGAAATATTAAAAATTTTTAATAATTGGCAGACATATTGGATATTTGTCAAACTTTTGGCAGTGTATAGTGTTAAATGTAAGTGAAGACGTATAAGAAGAAGCATTAAGAAATGGACGAGGAAAAATATTTTTAAATGAATTTATTGACCTCTATAAAAGTCTATGATTGTGTTGTTTGTTGGCAAACAGAAGCAAAAATAAAGCGCAAGTTTGCCAAGCCATTTGTGTGGTTTATAATGCCCTTTAGCAATCTGCTGTAAAATCAGCTGTTATTTATCTGACATTTAAGGCTCAGTTAGCCGGGAGTAACAGTAACCTTACCGTAAAAAAGTAAGACCAATCTATTTCTTACAGATTGAGACGTAACATCTTAATGCTAACTGTAATCGTTCTAATTGCTTTACATACAACAAAATGAATCAGCTGATTTGCAACGTAACTGTTACTCCCGGCTAACTGAGCCCTTAATTTCTTGGTACGTTTTTTTATGGCAAAGCAATTTCACGTTGCTGGAGAAATATAGTCAGCAATTATTGCGCCATGGTTCTGCCGACGTTATTGCTTGTGCTTAGCAAAAAATTGCTACGTGGAGACCTAGCGTAAAGATAAATCAGCCTTATTGTGGTTGTCGTTTTCGTAAACAAACGTGTCGTTTTTTGTAGTAGATTAAAGAACACATGTTGTGTATTACTTTAATCTATTACACAGTCGCATACGACAACGACAACCACAATAAGGCCGAATATCTCAGCAAGTTTGCAATAACGTCGGCAGAATAACAGAGCAATATTTCGTACTGCTCATCTTATGTTAAAGGCATGGGAAAACGTATTTATGTTAACTCATAATTTGAAAAAAATCAAGGTAGAAGGTACAGTGTAAAAACTAGCGGTATCTTGGAAAAATTATTTTTATTAATATAAATTCTTACTTATTCGACATTATTATTTAAATAAACATATATTAATTTGATTAAACTTGGTCTTTTTTTTTTATATAAAAATATTTATTTTTTTTTTTTTGTTCAAGTAAAATTATTATTTTTATATAAAAAGAGCTCAAAATCAAACAAATTAATATAAATTTGAATAATAAAGATCGAATAAGAAAACAATTATATTAATAAAAATAATTTTTGTAATTTTATTTAAGTTAATTAAATTCTTTTATTACAATTATAATTAGCTGCGATTTCAAAAATTTAATTTCTTTCTCACACAATTTGCTTCTATTTTTCCTGTTTTGCTTCTTTATGTTCATTTGACAAACAAATTTGAAGTTTTATGTAAGCAATAATTGTCAACGAAAATGCACTTACTGCCCGTCTATACCAGAGATAATTATTGCGACATATATTGCAGTAATTGTCAAAATTATGTTATCTTTAATGTAGACTGCAATTTTTTGTACATATTTATTGCCAGCAATTTATGTTGCAATAATTGTTAGTCCATTTTCGTTAACAATTATTGCTTACAAAAATCGTCAATTTGGTTGTCAGTTGAAAGAAAGTAGCAAAAAAGAAAAAAATAGAAGCAAATTGTGTGAGAAAGAAATTAAGTTTTTGAAATTGCAGCAAATTATAATTGTAGTAAAATAATTAAATTAAAAAATTATATAAACACTAAAATAAAATTGCAAAAATTATAATTTTTTCCTTATTCGATCTTTATTGTTAAAATTAATATTAATTTGTTTAAGTTCGAGTTCTTTTTTATAAAAAAATAATAATTTTACATTAACAAAAATAAAAAAATTAATAAAATTAATATTTTTGTATTAACAATGACCCCAAGCTTAAACAAAATAATATAAATTTATATAATAAAGTCGAATAAGAAAGAATTTATATTAATAATAATAATTCTTGTAAGATACCGCCATTTTTTACACTGCACCTTCTACCTTGATTTTTTCAAACTATGAGTTAACATAAATACGTTTTCCCATGCCTTTAACATAAGCTGAGCAAAAAGAAATATTGCTCTGTTATTCTGCCGACGTTATTGCCAACTTGCTGAGATAATTATCTTTAGTGTAGACCTAGGGTTACAATTATTGCAACATAAATTGCCGGCAATTAATATGTACAAAAAATTGCTGTCTACATTAAAGATAACATAATTTTGACATTTACTGCAATATTTTTTGTTATTTGTCGTTGTGATCACAAAATACTTACAGAACTGTAAAAAGTGACGTGTGAAAAGGGCCCAAATCAGTTGCGAAGGCAGCTTTCGAAGAAAGAGACAGAAAGCTTTTTTTTGGTAGTGAAGTGGCAATGTGTAAAAACAGGCCGCAACAATCAACACAAATGGCGTGATCAAAACAAAAATAACAAAACACAAACCACGTTAAACAAATGCATTAAGGTGCTATCAGACGGTATGTATTTTACATATGTACTGTCACTTTTCTTACCCATATGTAATTGCGTATGTATGTCAAAATTCCCATTTTACACACGATTCATAATTTTTGCTATCACACCTGCTTATGTTTTTCCGTATGACATAACCTATAAATGTAAACAAAAGCTGACTTTTTAAAGTGTATTAATTGTTTTAATTATAAAGCTGCTGAAATTATAAAGTTTTTAAAAGTAAAATGGATGTAATTACTGCTAATAAAATAATTGTAGCGTCCAGCATTATTGCAGTAATATCTGAAATAAAAATAAAAAAAAAGAAACAAAAACAAAAACCATCTGTTTTGTTTATGTTTGCCACAGGAAAATAGAGCGTGTTCTAATCGAAGAAATTACATATGTATTTCCACATGTATTTTACACATGCAAAGTTTCATATGTATCACACGATGTGTACAACTTTTACAGATGGAAAATTTGACAGTACATATGTAAAATACATACCGTCTGATAGCACCTTTAGTTCAACAAACGTTTGTTTTGTGCAGAAACAATTCATTTAAGGCTAGATTACACTATCTCACAAACCTTACGTATTCCATAATACTTTGTGAGATAGAAATCTAAAGAGTTTTGTTGCTACTGTCAAAAAATCTAATTTAACATGAAAGTTTGTCATCACACCATCACACAAAGTATAAACACTCACACATAAAATAAAATGCAACCCTGATCCAATGAAAAGTATTATTGTTTTGAAATTTTTCAAAAAACGATGAAGTCGTATGGGATGTCAAAATTGTTTCTTTAATACTTGTCATTTTCATCACACATGCATTCATACTATCAGACTTTTACATAATACTTGAGTTTTTGACATGTACATATTAATACAAAGTAAAATAGTGTAAACTAGCCGTTAAATATTATTTACTCGTGTTGTGTTAAACTTAAAAGTTAATTTTTACAACAGTTTTGCAAATAAATCTCAACTTATTAAATTTGTGTTCATTGTATTGCGGCATAAAAGATGATGCAAAGAGAAATGCAAAAGGGCAGCTTTCTTAGAAAGAGATGAAAAAAAAGCCAAATCTTCCGTATCGCGACAGTTCTGTTAGTATTCTGTGCTGTTTTTTTAGACATGTGCTGTAGACTCCTTTTTTCAAACTTATACAGAGAAAAGTCCAAGGCGGATTTATAATAAATCAAAATAAATTAGATTTAAGATCGAACAAATTTTGAAAACGAGCCTGTAATAAAAATATTCCTTTTTATTGAGTTGTTTCCTTATGTATTGCCTCTTTTTAATCCGTTAAATAAAAATCGTTATTGTATTTTTTTTAAGATGAACATACATACATATTTTGAACATACACTTGTAAAATATAATATTTTTTATAGGAAATTTCTTGATAGGTATCTACTATTTTAAAGGAATTTTCTTGAAATTTTCTATTTTTTATTGGAAATTACTTGAAATTTACTAATTCCTTGACAATTTCCTTTAATTTACTATATCCTAGGAAAAACGCATCAAAAGGCGAAAAAAGAATGAAATTATCAGTATTATGTTTTTGTTAGATTCGATAAAAACTTCGAGAATGCCTTCAAAATGTTGCACAGTGTTATTATAAAATATATGAAGGGTGGAAAGCTTTACAATTTGATGTCCATTATTAAACACTGTGAAAAAAGGAAAAGTGCTATTTTCGGCTGTGCCTTCACCATGGTGTAATAAGAACAAAAAATTATGTGAACACCATTCTTAAGATTTAAATAATTATATTTTGTGCCACGCCCACTTATACAAACCGTCCACATTATGTCGGATGTTGTACCGATGTTTTGAAATATAAGTCGTTTCCATAGGTCATATGACAGCCCTAAAATGTAGGATTGTATAAAAATGTTGATGTTTTTAGCCCATTTTTGGAGTATTTTGCTAATAAATTGCCCATTGTCTATCCGATTTGATTGTTTTATATACCGGCGTGTTACATACATATTTATATATTTATATACACTTGTATATATTTTAACAAACTTAATTATAACAAAGAGTAATTCTTGGGAATTCAGTATTTTGGTTATAACTCAGCCATTTTTTTAACCGATTTTAAAAATAAATTTACCATTAACTTGAGTTATAAAGCTTGGACTCCGGAAGATCTATAGTTCCCGAAAGTGGGTATTTAAAAAAAATTTAATTTTGGGCAAAACTTTTTTGTATCTGAACCGATTTTTCCGATTTTTTATAAAATATGTGCTACTAAAAATTTCCGATATTTTGGTATATAAGTCATATCCATAGGACATATGGCAGCCCTAAAATTTAGGTTTTTATACAATTTAAAATTTTTTTTTGGACGGGAGGTACCACGCCCACTTCTCCAATCCCGCCCACATTCTGTAGGATGGTGTGTATTGACAACCTAAATGTATGTACCCAATTCGGAAACTTTGGCTCTTGCCGTTCCCCAGATATACAGCAAAAAGTAATAAAAATACAACAACCACAAGGGATTTTTGGGGAAAATAAAAGGTAGTCGTGGTTTTTCGGTCATATCTCAGCCATTTGTGGACCGATCTTGCTGAATTTCAATAGCAAGCGATGGTAGACTATATGTGACATAAATGTAAAACAACCTAGCCGCTATCATGTCTGGATTCTCCGGAAAACACTTTTCAAGCGTATGACGGACATCGTTAAATCAACTTCTCCCCTCATAAGGACCCATAATATATATATGTACATTAACGTTTTTAGTACTTTTTTTTTTAATGTAGAAAAAAAAAGTTCTTTGAAACACCCAGTAAAAATATCTACAATGGCGATTGAGGGTACAAGTACATTGAAGGCTTTGGCTTTGAATTTAGATTGTTTCCTAACATTATTTAAGTAGAAAAGCAGAGCTACTGTTGGCGTTTTTGCTATACTTATTAAACGTTTGGTTACAAGCAAAATTCAAAGCCTTCGATATACTTCCACTCTTGTTTTTCTTTTTGCTCGTAGCAGATTTAATATTTAATCAATCTGAGCGTCATTAAGCTTTAATTAAGGGTTGATATATTATCTAAACAGCACTTTTTACAAAAGAACTTGTTTGATAGTAATTTGGTCTTTTATTGTTAGCTTTCTTGATAACGAATTACAACTTCAATGTAGTCGTATGTAGACATTTGTCGGCCACGGTATTAAAAAATTTTTAAATTAATTTTATTTAAAAAAAAAAAATTAGTTTGAAAAGACCTGACTAATTTTATGTTATTACTTATACTTATTTACGATCTCATTTTTATGTTCTTTATTGAATAAATTGTTATTTTATGTTATTTAATGAATTTATTAAACGTTTTTTAATAAAAAAATAAATGTACTTTTTTTCTTATATGTATTGCTTTTTTTTCATCAATGTACTTCTTTTGTCAGTTCCATATCTGGCTACCCTACCTTCACCATTGTGCGAGCACAATACAGAGCATGATACAAATACACAAGGTAGTTCCACTTCTCTCTCACAATAATTTTTTTGAAGTTTATCGGAATTATTTAAAGTTTGTTTTTTGTAAATATTAAAAAAATCGTTGCCACATATTAAAAAAGGCAACAAAATCCTTTTGGAAATTATAAGACAAAATGTGTAATTTGTATTAACAACTTTAATGTGAATTTTTAAGCATATTAATTTCCTTATGCTGATAATTAAGAACAATTTAATTCACTAATTATATATATACATGTTTTTTTGCGAAAATTAAAAAAACATTATTTGTATGGTCTTTCTTTATTAAAAAGAAATTCAAATTCATCAAACAAAATTTAAGCTACAATTATTTCATCTTTGAACATATGTATGTATATTTTTTATATTTTCATCTAATACTTAATTTTAACTACATATAATTTTTTTATAAAACTAGGCCCTGTATACAAATAATCACTCTGAATTTGGACAAATGTTGAATTAAATGTTGAATGTTCAAGTTTAGTCAAAAAATCGTTGTTTGGTTTGTTAAGCCCGCCTTCAGATAAAAAGTTTATAAATTCCATATCATTTAATAGCTTTATTTCTTCCCAGAGATTTTCAACTGCATGTTGTTCTGCGAGCTACAAAGAAATTAAAATTTCACCTTATCCTATCAAGAAAGTATAGCCGGTCAAGCCCACCACCACAATAAAAGAAAAATTTCTTGCAAGTGTAGCCTTTATGGGTCCCATGGGCAATCTTGGACCCGCCAGAACAAAATTCTGTAATTCAGTGCCGATTATTATTTAGATTTCTTTATCTGTATAGAATTGGTTTTCCTTTAAATAATTTTAGGAAGGGGGTTTATATGAGACCTATGGTTAATTTTTAACCCAACTGCACAACATTTTGAAAAAGTAGCTATTGTGAAAGTCATTATCGCCAATTTTAATGTAAATACTAACATTTAAAAGAAAGTAGTGGCATTAAAAACTATTTTCGGAGGTATTATTTGAATGGTATATGGACCGATTCAATGCAATTAGGTTAGATGATTTAAATTGCAATAAAATTTGTTTGAACCAAATTTAATCTTAATAGCAACATAATAAGATACTTTTTGGGCTCAAGGACCCTATTTCAGAAAGAAGCTTGTATGGTGATATATGAAATTATGTACCGATCAACAGGCTTAGTCCTTGAGCCAATAAGAACCTATGTGCCAAAATTCATAAAATTATCGCTAAAATTGGGACCTGTACTTTGCGCACAAGTTTTACATGGGCAGCCTGGAAGTCGGCCAGCCAGACATCGCTACATCGACTCAGAAAGTGATACGTAAAGGTGGGATCAATATTTTAAGGAGTTACAAATATGAGCACAAATGCATCAATATTGTGTTGTGAGTGTAAAAAGGTTCTTCCTTGTGACAATTCTTCATATAACTTCATATAACAAATTTCATTAAATTATCTTCAAAATTGCATTCCTTTTACGTTTCAATTTTGCGCACACAGTGCGAATGGCAAGCCAGCCGGTCGGACGGCCGTACATCGCTAGATCGATTCAGAAAGCGATTATGAGTTAATCGGTATACTCAAACTGGGTCTAGAACCAATATTTTTTATGTGTTGGAAACATCAGCACAAGCTCTTCGGCATAAAATCGGAAGTTACAAAACGTTTGAAAAATGTTTTTAACTTTTTTAAATTTTATATATGAAACTTTTTAATTTCAAAATTAACAAATATATAATAAATATAAATTAATATTTAATTTTTCCAAACTTCAAATAAAAAACAAAACAGAAACAGGAAAATGGGTTTATCTAAAACAAAAAATATGGTAGCACACATTTTTATAATTCCAATAAACGTCAGAACGTTAATATGGCGACAAAAAGAGAGAGTGGAACTACCTTCTGTATTTGTATCATGATACAGAGCAACTAGACAAAAACGAAATCATTTTACACATACATACAGGCATATGTATGTATGTATTTACAATACTAAAAACTTCAGTATAAATTATATTTAAAAAGTAAAAACTGGTAAATATTTTTTAAAAATCGTTTTTAGAACATAAAACAATCAAAAACAATTTTCTTTTTTAAAAACCAAGATTCGAACCAGGGAACTCACAGTTTCTTAACTTAACAAACTCCCTAGACAACTGAACCATGAAGGAACGTTGTTTGAATGTCATTAAAATGAAATATGGCCTGTGGTTGTGGTTAGTGTATTTTATAAAAAATTTTTTAATAGGTATTTTAATTAAAACTAAATAAGATAAGATACCTACATAATTATATACAAACTAGCTGACCCGGTCCGCGTTGCTGGCCCTAAGCCAGCAGACGATTTAAATTGATCTTTAAACGAAATTTACGGCCTTTAAATAAAAATCCATGAAATACCTATCATAAAGTTTTTTTACAGAATAACTTACATATGGTGTACATATGGGCTCAATCAAAAAAGAAATACATTTATTTAAGGCAAATTGGAAATTATATTTATTGATTACTTCATTTTAAGGCCAGCGCATAGACAATGTTTTTTTCTTTTATTTTATTTGGTGTAAAGAGCCGTTTTCTGATTTTAGGTAAATCGAAATAAGCGGGCGGGTCAAAATGTTCCTTCCGTAAAAACCTAAGTTTGACCACGGCGGTAATTTTAAAGAAAAAATCGTCCAAATCGGTCAAGCCGTTCTCAAATTATGCGCTTAATAGAAAAAGTGGGCGTAAAAGTATGAGTGGTAATTTTTTCTTTCGATGAAAACTTAAAGTTGATTAATACGAACATTTGAAAGAAAAATTAGTCAACTCGATCAAGCCGTTCTAAAGTTATGGATTTTGCCACGCCCCTCCGCCCCCAGACCGAATATCAAAAATCAGACTTCACAGTGTCACCCGCCTGAATATTCTTAAGATTCCCTGAAAATTTCATCAAAATCGGCCCAGCCGTTTTGGAGTCCATACGTTACATACACACATACCCACATGCACACATCCTATTTTATATATATAGAAGATAGATAGATTGGCTAAACATTTATTTATTTCATAACGTTCAGTGGCTTTGATTTTTGTTTAAAATAATGTTTGACGTAAGCTGAGACAAATTTCCATTTTTGATGTAAAGTTGTATTTTTGCCGTAGTGATGCCACCTGTATTCTTTCACCATGGTTTTATGCTGCAACAATATTTCATTCAAACATTTACATACGTACATATGTATTAATTTAATTTTTAAGGTATGTATTGAAAGATTTGAATCAAAATGTTTTTGTTTATAATAAATTAAAATAAAATAGTTAATTTAACGATGTCTATCTGTCCGATGTTTTGGGGACTTGGTAGTTACATATATATTTATGTCACATACATAATTGTTTGCTATTGAAATTCAGTCTGATGGCAAAATACCACGACTGATAAAACTATGGATGTAGCAATGATATGAAATGGATTCCGTGAATAGCCAGTTACTTTGACGGTGTTAGTTTTATAAACCATAGTTTTGTAACCTTATTCGAGCTTGCCGTTTCAATTGTTCTTTTTATAAAAAAAATTTCATAAACAAACAATATTCTTTTTTAAAATTTTATCGGATTGGCAACAAACAGTGCTAACGCCATGACTAGTAAATTTGGAAAGCTTAATCTTACTTAGCATTTTTTATGACGATATAATTATTTGTAAATATAACAAAAATTTGGTCGGTTCAAAGGATTTTGGTAGGTTTTTCACAGAATTTTGGTCGGATAATAATTTTTCAAACGGTAACCCTGCCATCAACCAATCTAACAAGCAGCGAAATCGTTGCTTCGAAACCCTGAAGCAACGTTTAACAGAGTTTCTAGTGCCTATCCAAGGCGAATTGAGTAGAAGATGAGGTCAACTCTACAACAACACTGCTTTTGTGGTCGGGTTGTCAAAAATATTGCTAGTAAAAAAATAGGTTTGTTTACATAAAAAACTATTTTGTATAAAAACTTTGACAAGTCGACCACAGAAAAAAAACACCATATGTTGACTTGACCCCACCTTCTAGTCAATTCGCCTTGTGCCTATCTGTGCAGCATTATATTTGTCCTCCTTTTCACTCTGTGGTTTGGATAGTGGGGTGAATAAATAAGTCTGCAGCTTATATCCTGAGTCTCACAACAATATACATTTGAACTCTCCGCTTTCAAGTTTGATAGTTGACTCATTTAAACTACGTCCGTCATGAGTGTTAAAGATACATACATTAATTATGTATTTCTAAAATATAATTTACCTGAACCCTTTCTGTTTATATAATATTGGACTAAATTCCCGTCGGCTTTTTGATACGTATGTGCGTACCAATAACGTCTGGGAAATTTTTAAATGTCTTGCATTCTCTCATCAGGATTGCTTCCTCTATATGAGATGAAGGCATTTCAATTTTTATATTGCCCCAGCGAGCTAGCGCACGAGCCACTCTGGCTGAAATTCTACACACTGTTGCTTGAGAGAACCCATGAAGATTGTTTTTTTTAACATCAATTTAATTTTTTATTAGCGCTTTTTTGGTAATTGCAAAAATTAGGTTTTTTAATATATAAAATTATAAATTTAATTTCCTCGGGTGGTTTTTCGTAGGCACGTTTTTAAAAAAATTTAGTTTTAAATCAATTCTATATGTGTATGTAATAATAATGGCGCTCTCTTTTTTAACATTTAATCCCTTCTTTGATATCTCGAATATATTAAGAGATATCGAGTTTTAGCATTGCCTGATATCCTTAATTTTACAGTTGTCTAAACATTGTTTTACTTCATTCGTCACTTTTTGTGCTATAAAGGAAATTTTAAATGCAAAATTTAACATCCATTCAAAGCATGTAGAACAAAACCGTGCGGCGAACCAGCAACCAACACACGATACACCAAGGTATATTTACACAAGGTAAACTCGTTGGCCCATATGTTTGTCAGCTGTTTACCTAAGTTGGAACCCAAACGTCAAATTTCGTTAATTTTTTTTTTTCATTATTTATTTATTGAATCTTCATATAGTAAATATGAACTCACAATAATTAATCAAATTTAAACCTTATACTTTTTTTTATGTCCTGCCAGTGCCAGACAAAAAATTTTTTCATCACGGGTTCTGTTCACTTATATAGGTGTTTGTCGCTCATCTAATTGGACAAGTGCTGCAGTGTCTCTTCTTCTTAAGTATTTTACTGCATATTTCGTAATCACAGTTTTAACTAATGGAACATTGAGATCCTTGTGAATATTTGAATTTTTAACATACCAAGGGGCAGCTGTGATTATTCGAAGAAGTTTATAGAAGCCAAGGCAGTGCCCCATAATTGAATACCGTAGCACCAGATAGGCTTTAAGATAGAGTTGTAAAGTAGGAGTTTGCAGTCGAGACTAAGGACAGAGTTTCTTCCAATAAGCCAATGAATTTGGATGGCTTTTAGTTTCATTTGAGTTAATTTTGCCTCTATATGGCATTTCCACGTCAATCGCCGATCCAGATGTATACCTTGATATTTTACATGCGAATGTTGAGGAATTATTTGATTATTGATTGTAATAGGGGAGCAAGATTCCCGGCGCAAGGTGAATGTTATATGTACGCATTTTTGCTCGTTTACCATTATCCTCCATTGTCTTAGCCATATTTCTAGTTGAAATATATGATCCTGTAAGTAACGAGATGCTTCATAACTGTTTTCGTGGACGCTTAGAAAAGCTGTATCGTCTGCAAATGTTGAAGTTTGTGTGTAGTTGCTCGTTGGCATGTCCGAAGTATAAATTAAGTATAATAGAGGCCCCAGAATGCTGCCCTGTGGGACTCCAGCGCCAATTGGCTGAGGTGAACTAAAGAAATTTCCTTCTTTTATAATAAATTGACGACCGACTAAGTAGCTTTCTAGCAGTTTGTGTGTGTTTGCTGGAAAATTTTGCTTCAATTTATGTAATAAGCCTTCATGCCAGACTTTATCAAAAGCTTGAGAAACATCGATGAAGAGAGCGGAGCAATATTTTCTTTCTTCAATGGTTTTTCTTATTGCGTTTACTATACGATGGGTTTGTTGAATTGTGCTGTGTTCTCTTCTAAAGCCTAATTGGTGGTTAGGGATACATCTATTTTCATTTAAAATTGGCGTTAATTTTGACGCTAACAGCTTCTCAAACAGCTTTGATATATTAGAAAGTAAGCTTATAGGCCTATATGACTCAACTTTTGTGTGATCCTTTCCTGGTTTAGGTATCATTTTGACTAAGGAAACCTTCCATTTTTAAGAATAGTATTCAAGGCGTAAAATTGCATTGAAAATTAAAAGAATAATTTTCTTTGCTGTGCTGGGAAACTCCAAAAGCATTTTGTTGCTGATCTTATCAAAACCGGCAGCCTTCTTGGGGTTTAAATCACAAATAGCCTTTTCGATTTCTCTTATCTCAAATCTTAGGGGAACAGCCGCTCTTGCAGGAACAGGTGATCGTGAGGTATATTTGGGGTAAATACGTTTTTTAAGTGATTAACAAACAGATTTCCCTTTTCGTTATCATTTCTTGCCCAACTTCCGTTCAAGTTTCTTAATGGTGGCTTAGAGGCGACTGGCCTTTTTAGATTTTTAGCTGCACGCCATAATGAGTAGTCTGATTGCGGAGTTGCATCAAGTTCCTTAAGATATTTTTGCAGAGAAGCCATTTTCTGAGTCTGCAATATCTTTCTTAGTCTTTTTGTACACTCTTTTAGTAAGTTCTTAAGTTGAGGGGATCTGTGCAATTGCCACTCTCTTCGAGAATGGAATGTAGAACAGCTAGTTTCAAAAAACTGTCAAAATTGTCAATAGAGCGATCTACATACTCCGGTGTACTGAGCGGAATATTTTCTGTGCAATGGGTACTGAGATATTTTTTATATTTTAACCAATTAATTTGCGTAGCTGTCGTCGCTAAGTAACCAGTCGGAGATACAATTCTATTGGGGTTCATTATAGTAACAATTGTAGGTTTGTGATCGAAAGAAAATTCTAAGGAAGCTTCAACATGAATCGTTTCTATGGGGATCTTTTTAACAACGCCAAAATCAATGACATCTGGAATTTTTTGATGATCAGTAGGCCAATATGTTGGTTGTCCGCTCGCTATCACATTCAAATCCATTTTAGAAATAGTATTAAATAGAACACGACCCTTTGATGTTATAAGTCGGGACCCCCAGAAGGTATGTTTAGCGTTATAATCGCCAGCGGCCAGGAAACAAGGTCCTAATGATTTAAAATAATTATAACATTGGCTTTCTGATATTGAATATTTAGGTGGGGAGTATAACGATGAGATTACTAACTTTCTATTTAATTCTTCAACGCAAATGTTTGTTGCTTGAAGATAATCTTCACGATGATCACCTATGAGGTAGTGTTTGACTCTGGTTTTTATTAAAATGGCAGAACCTCCACAAGCTCTATCTCGAGGGTCCTTGGTATCGTATAGTATATTACCATTAATTTTAAACGTATTTCTTGAGGTCAAATGTGTTTTAGAAACCATCATGACATCAATTTGTTTACTTTTAAGAAAATATTCTACATAATTCATTTTTATGTTGGCGGATGCCGTTTGCGTTCCAAAAACAAATTTTTAAACAGTTCATGGCTTGTTAAGAACAGCTTGCAATAACATTGATTGCATTCTTAGAATTTCCTGCATCATATTACCCATTGTGTTCGTAAAATTATTTGCTGTTTGCACTAATGTTTCCATGGTTTTTTCTAAACGACTTAAATTAGAAACTGGAGTTTCGTCATTACTTGGCGAGGCCCCTTGCATTGGCACATGGTTTGATTTTAGGACGTTAGTGTAAGAGGTTCTGTTATTACCAGGCTGGGGGGCTTGAATTGCATTTGTGTTTACTTGGTTTGCCACCTGCTTTTGAGGGGTATTTGTTTTCGGTCCAACCGTTTGCTTAACGATATTATATACAGGGCATCCTCTATAATTGGCAGTGTGATTGCCGCCACAGTTGCTACATTTTTTTACGTTGGGGTCGGTTTTAGACTTATCGCAAGAAACTGTACCGTGTAGTTCTCCACATACTACGCAAACAGGGGGTAAGTAGCAGTATGCCTTGGTATGGCCAAATTCTTGGCAGTTTCAGCACTGAACAGGTCCATTTTTTTTGTGCGGCTCCTCAATTGTGATTTTTCTGTATAGAATAAATTTTAAACTAAATGGGATGCGTTTCGTTTTTTTTTAACTTAATGTCGCCGGGCTCTAATTCTACACGAAAAAGTGGTTGAGGATTTGTTTCCCTATTTCTAATATTTACCACATGTTTTATCTTGAAACCTTTTTCTTCCAAGAATGTTTTAATTTCCTCTGGGTCTACGCACGATTCAATTCCCTTAATCACCACCTGCAGACCTTTACTGCTCTTGAGTTGGTATGTATAAAAACTTTTTTTAAGTGCCTCAAATTTGTTAACTATTTTGCGAAAATCATTTTCATGATTTACGTACTTGAATTTTCGTTTCATTAATACTACCTCGCTTTATTGCGGCTACATAAAAAAAAATTTTCACCAATCAACGAAATTAAACTCTTTATTAGATCATTTGAGTTATGCTCCCTAAGATATATCGGGGGAGGCTTGGACGAATTTATTACGTTTGGTGCTTCAGAGGATTCATCCTCCAGAATTGCAAAGCGATTTTGGGAATTTATTTTATCAAAAAATGGCACTTTTGAGGCCGAAGCAACAGCTGAAGATGTAGGGCTGCGACCCCGTTTAAGGACTGTTATATACTTGTCCATACCAACTTGGACTTGAGGCTTTTGACAACTTTTTACAGGGGGGTTTTCCATTGCATTTGTGTTTAAGTTCATGGTATCATATCCCACTAAATTTGTTTTTGACGTCGCGGCAATACTTTCTGGCCTGGCAACACTTGTCACCAGGTCTAGTTTCAGTTTTTTTAATGAGTGACTATCTACCGTTTGTGTAAATACCGAGCGTGAGAGGGAACGTGTACGAATAATTGGCTTAGCCGTTAGGTAGTTAATATTGTTTTGTTTTGTTTTATTTATTTCATTATTTTCATTTGCATGAACTGTTACATAGCAATTTCTCTCGTTAAGTTTTATTGTTGTCTCATTGTTTTTGTTGATACAAAATATTGTTTTTGTTTTTCACCGTAATTTTGTGCTTTTAATATTTTTGTTTCTTTTTTTTTTTTTTTTTGTTCTTTACAAAATTAAAATGTTTTTGCAAGATTATGTATACATACATACATACATAAGTATGTATATACATACATATATTCACTTATATTTTTTATTTATCTTTATTAATTTTTCGTTTTTAATAATTGATCACTTTTATGCTAAATAATTTATTAAAAAATCATTTATTATGCGTTCATTCGCGGAATGTTTATTTTAAATAAAAAAATCAAATTTAATTAATTCAAATAGTATGCGGGTTTAATAATACACGTCTGTATCACAACAAAGCACAAACTGTTGTCGTGTATATGAGCCAAAATTTGTACATGTGTGCGTTAAATTTATATGAACACAATTTTGACAACTCGCTTCCACTCGGTTATTTTTACAGACCAGCATGTCTACACTCCCAAATGAGTCTACCTTGTGTTAATGTACCTTGCGATACACTAAGTGGTTTCTACTTTGTTTTTGCTTTTACAAATACTTAACCTATTTGAAAGACATTATTTGAAATAAATCTTAATAGCTTTTTATGCAAAAAGTTATAACGACTTTAAGTTTCAACAGAAAACATATCTCGCGACCCACGTTATTTTTACAAAGAAATCTATCGTGCAGTTTATATTTAAAATTAATTCAAACATTAGTTATCGTTCTAGAAAAAAATGTTTATGCGTATTAAACTGATTCAAAAAAATAATTAGACAAAAATGTTTAATTTTTCGTGCAATAATTAAAATTTTATGTTAACAGACATTGAAAACTCACTTTATTAAACGCTTAAAGAAGGGTAAAGGCTACAATAAATAGTTATTTCAAATTTATGAAATGTTTATTAAACGTTTAATAGGCTATTAAGCATTTATAAATACTCTTTTTCGACTTTTGCTTATTAATGACTTATAAAGCTGCAATGATGCGTTTATGAATTAGATTGTATCATTCATTTATATAGGTATTAATAGGCAAGTGGATTTCTTTTGCTCCCTTTTACGACTACACTTTACATTGGATTTTAACAAATGATACATCTTTGGTAGAATGTGCCAAATTACATTTTATTAAAATCGGTTCAGTATTTTAGGAGTTATAGGCGTTAGAAAGTGTAACTAATTCATAGAAAATACTCACATACATACATATGTATGCACGTGTGAGCAACAAAAAATTTATACAAATAACAGAAACACAGTTATATGCTTCTTTTTTTGTGTTTATACGTAGTAAAAAGAACAACAACATAGGATTTTTCTCCTATGCCTTAAATTGGAGAACAGTAGAAAATAAGAAAAAAGAGACGGACAATTGTAAATGTTTTGTTTTCTTTTGGAAGAGTTGCCGTTGATTTTGGCATATGAATAATTTTAAATGTTACCGTTGATTTCTCGAACTTTGTGCATATGAATAATTTCAATGTTATATTATTAGTATGGTTACAATGTTAAGAATGGGTGTATTATATTTATTTTAAAACAATTCGGTGGCGCTTTACTATTTTTTTTAAAATTTTGTTTGGTGTTACTTTAAGTTAATTAGTGTTTGGTGTTAATTAGTTTAGACTTGATTTTAGTAACTAAATTTAGAATTGTATGAATACCTATTTACAAATATTCGGTTGTACTGATGTGTGTAATAAATAATACTATTGATCATGGGCAATCACGAATTTCTGCAATGAGGTTAAGATTCAAGTTAAAGTTATCTGTGCCGAATTTTGGCTAAATATCTTCATCTATATAAGATTGTTTTCGGCCCAAGTGATTTTAGGGAGGGGGTTTATATGGGACCAATGGTTAAAATGGACGTACCAATACAAAGTTCACATAGTAGCTGTTATAAATATTATCGATGCCAAATTTTTATTTATAACAATATTTCTAACGAAGTTATATCATTTGTGGTACTTGTATGGGAGCTATGGTCAAATATGGATCGGTTCCAATAACACTTGGTAAAATTTTTAAGGTTGCAATTAAATATTTGTGGGTCAAATTCGATTTAAATACCAATATAATTTGATGGTTAATGGGCACAAACTTATATTCCGGAAAGATGTTTGTATGAGGAATAATGTGTTATTTTGGACCAATTCTTACAATTTATAACATGCACCATTTTTGTTCAGCACAAACGCATAATATACTTTCTACCTTTGGTAGTGTGGGTAGAAAAGCCAAAGAAAATTAAAAATTATTACAATCTTTCTGTTTTAATACCCGCACTGCCATAGATAGAGAGGATATTATGCTATTGAACTTTAGTGTTCCAATAGATTCAGTCCGTTTGGCTGGCTGGCATACACTAAGCAAAGTCTTTATTTCTAGAAAGCAGTCGATTGTGTCGACTGCTGGCGCATACTTTTTTTTAATGCAAAAAAATTAAGAGAGTACACTCAATCCACACTCAATCCATCCGTTCTCAAATCAATCCGAAGCGGTATTAATAGTACGGTGAGTACGGATTTTCTTGAATCAAGTACAGAAAGATTGACTTAAGTACGGATTTTCAATCCCAGAATACTTAAATTATCCATATTAAATCCCGCTTTCGTACTTGAAATAATCCGAAAATGAGATTGATTTAAGTAAAACTAAGATTAAATCAATCTCAAAACGCGCTTGATTCAAGTATTATAATGTTGATGTTATCCCCAATTCGTGCTTGAAAAAAACCAAAAAATGAAATTAGAAAGAAAAAATTATTATGGTTGATTTACTTACCCGTTTTACACATTAAAGAATGATTTTTTTACTTTAAAAATCTTATGTTCATATTTAACTAAAAATATAAACTAAATGAGAAGCAAGATTTCAAATTTACTTTTTAACCCTTCATGGTACACATGGTGTATAGATAATCAAAACATGCGTAAGCCGGAGGGTTAAACATGAAAATAATACATACTACATATATATGTACCAGTGTTGCCGTTAGGATGCGAAAGATAAATATTTCGTATCTTTTGATGACTTCATGTACCATGTATAATCCTGACATTTTTCGTATCTTTTGAATCTGTACGTAAAATGTGCAGAAATAAAATATTAAATTTTAATTTGAAAAATGTTGTTAATGAACCGATGTTTAAAAATTTGAAAAAAGAAGTTGGTTAAACATTTGTATTTTGATTTTCCAATGCATGTGTGGAGAGAATTTTTAGCCAACTAAAACTTAATAGGACTGATCATCGTAACCGACTCAATACTAATACAATAGCAGCTTTAATTATGGTGAAAGAGAACATTAAAGATGTTTCAACATACGATCCACCTAAATCGATGATTACTAGTAGTGCGCAGCGATGCCAGAAGTGCAGATTTATCTGCATTTTGCAGATTTTACCCCCAAAATTATTAAAATGCAGATTTGAAGATTTTTGGTTGAAAATTGCAGATTTTTTAGCTCGTTAAACCCCTTCTTTGCATTGTGACTTTTGTTTGTACTATTTCCACTTTTTGCATTGATAAACGAAATATATCAACCATTGGTGGAAGAACCGTGGGGAAATACAAAGATTTATTAGAAGAAATTGTGTAAATATTTTTAATAGTTGCAGTATTTGATCTCTTGTAAATTTTCAATAATAGTTTAAATAACATGTCAAGCAATTAACTTTTTATTTGTTGTTTAAAATAAGATAGACGTGATAAATCTCAACTCAGCCTGAGTAATGAGTTTCGGATTGATATTTTTGATTTAAAAATATCTAAAAATTATTAGCCATGGTCTGAAAATCGCATTCGAGTTAAAATCGAACATATTTTTTAAACTTTTCTGTGTTAAGAGCTCAACAAAATATTTCCTTTTTAAAACTTACATATATTTCCAGGACCACCTACGGATATTTATGAGAACTATTTTTAAATTCCAGAACATTTTGAAATAAATTGTTATATCTTTTTCTTAATAAACTACATTAAAAATGTAATAAATGTGTTTTGAAGATTTATTAAAGATTTTTAAAATCTTGACGCAGATTTTTTGATGCAAAATAATGGGTTTTTGCTGATTTTACCTCTAAAAGTTCTGGCAACACTACTAGTGCGAAGTTGTTCTGAGGAAATATGAACATTGTTTTTATTTTCAGGAATTTATACATATGAATTTTTTGATATAATCGCCCTTGTATGTATAAACGCCTTAACTCGTATATTATATATGGGTGTTTCCAAAGTAACGGTCGTTACCGATTTTCGGAGGTTTTTTAAAAAAAATTCCAACCTACCCAAATATGCCACGAAAATTGCTCCATTTTGGACTTACGAAAGTTCAAGTAAAGGCAGCAACTGAAAGAATTCATAAAAAATGTAATTTCAATACTTTTTTTAACCATTAAAAAAGTAACGGTCGTTACTTTATAAATGTGCTGTTTTCAAATGTCGCAAACAAACATCATGTATTGTAAAATTTTGCGCAGGATATGTTAAGTAAAATATCTGATTAAATTCTTTGAAATGTTTTGTTTAAGGAAAAGATTTATTTTCAAACCAAAGAAATTAGTTACCCAAAAAAATGTTTGTTTTTAAAAGTAACGGTCGTTACATTTTAAAAAGTTAACAGTTTTTTTTGTGTTTGAATTCATTTATTATGGTTAACTCAAAGTAACATATTTGTGTTAGTATAAAGAAAATTAAAGTTAATCCTTCAGAAAATGACAGATACATTTATTTTGTACAATATCAGCGGGGAAAAAAAATTCAAAATAATAATTTCATTTTTGAGCTATAAGAGGTCATTTTCTGTAGAAACACTATAAATGAATTTATTTTGATAACATCAAAAGTTAGTCACATATAATCATTTTTGAAGTTTGCTTACTGTATTTTAAAAAATTAGATACCTAATATTTGTGACTATTTATTTAATTTATTGATAAAAATGAATTTATTTAATATATTTTTCTTTACAATATTCATTAAATATGATATCAAAATGTTATGTTAATAAATGTTAACGTTAAAAACGGATTTTTTCAAAATGTATCTTTTTGGGAAAAAATTTATCTTTTTGGAAACTAAAATGTATCTTTCTCAAAATTTCGCTGGCAACACTGATATGTACATATGTATATGCTTTTCTTCTTGTTCTGTTGTTTTTGTTGTTTCCACAAACAAACAGCAAATCGTTTTGTTCGAGCTTGTGTTGTGTTGTTGTAATTGTACAACAAATTTTAAAAAACACACACTTACGCACGCATAAAAGAATGCAATGCTGAGAGGTGAGACTAACCGCCTGTTTTTAGAAAACGTTAACAAGTGAGTGAGTGAGAAATTATATTGAAAACAAAAACAAATTTTCGTTTTTTATTGTTGTTTTCAATATAATTTCTCACTCACTCACTTGTTTACGTTTTCTAAAAACAGGCAGTAATAACCCAGTGGTAAAAAAGCCCATGACGTAATCGCTGATCTAAGCGATATTTAGTAGCCCTCAGTGATGACACCTTTGCTTATTACCTCCCTTGAATTTAGCATATACTTGTCATAGGCTGGTTAATTGTTGCGCACTCCCTTACAATAAAAGCGACAATGTAGCCTTTTAAGCGCGCTCTTGATTAAAAAGTAAGGGACGATGTGATCTATCAACAATGAACTCTCGCGCTCTTGCACTCTCTCTATCACCGATGCGCTTCCGCTTACAATGTAATTGAATGTGTAACATATCAGAGCACATTATGCATGAAAAATAAGTAACGAAGTCATTAAGCGCCATTACAACTGCATTCACATTAAAAGCGGAGTTTAAAAGAAACTAAATGATACACCGATTAACACCTGCAAATTAGAATGCAATGCATGTAAATTATAATAGTCCAAATTACTTTTGTAAGTTAAGGTTATGTTGTGGTACAGTATGCGAAATTTATTTAGCCGCATATTAGGAAGACATGAATTTTAGCAATCTCAAACAACTTAAATAAATGGAAAATAAAAACTTGTCTATATTTTTGTAAATGAATTTACACTATTAATAAATTATTAATATATTATTAATATAATATTAATTAATTAATATATTATTAATTAATAATTATATTATTTATTAATTAATATGTATATTTTTAATTAATTTTTAATTTTGAGAAGTAAATAAAAATTGTTTCATATCCGTAGGTATATTTACTAGATCTTTTTTAAAGTAGTTTAAATTCCTTACAATTGAAAATACAGACGTTTTTTTACTTTTCTTTTATTTAGCTCTTTTACCATTGATAAAATTCATGGCTTTCCATATCTGGATGAGTAAATTTCATTCACTGTACTACTGTTCCTAATGGTTTGTAATTTAAATAATAATGCATTCAATTAAGCCTTAAATTGGCGACATATTTTGATTTATTATCGAAATTCAATATTAAAAATAATTTAAAAAATATGACTCAAATAGTTCAAAGTAAATACATAAGTAGAAAATAAAAAATTTTATAGATAATTATTTATGCTTAAATCATTAAAATTATTTTAAAAAAAATTTAAAATGTGTAAGGAAATGTAAAATGGATATGTGAAAATTTTATTTTAAGTAGTTTTCTTTCTTATTTTCTCTGAATTTCTTAGCAAAATATCTATTTTTATAGATTTTGAAGCAGTGCTGCAAATCCTTTTTAAATTTATACAGAGTTAGTCCCTCTTCCCGAACAGCTTCTATAAAAAAGTCAATATAAATACATGTCGCTCACTTGCTACAATAGGGTCATAACATGGTAACAAAAATGTTCGAGTTATGACCCTATTGCAGCAAGTGAACGATGTAAATAAATTTATAAATAAACTTACCGAAAATTGTATCATGCAATGCTTTAAATTCCTTTAATCCATTTTTCCCATTCACCCCATCTAATTAAGGGTATATATAAACATTGCTGTCCAATACTCTATCAAAATTTTTTTCCAAACCTCCGGGTCTTAAAATTGTTTTTATTTTTGAAATCTAGAGGAAAAACTGATTTTACTTGGGTCACAGACGAACAATTTTTGCTTTAATTTCCATCAATTATAAATATAAGATACTAAAGGCTATTTTCATCAAGTTCGGTTAAAACTAACTTTCAATTAAAGTTCCGGTTACTAATATGTTTTGACAGCTATAACCGATAGTTAATTATAACCGAACTTGGTGAAATGCCCGTAACTTAAGTAAATTTAATGTTTTAATGAAATGTATGTTTTCTTGATCCCATTTTGTAAGGAAATTACGTTTAAATTGATTGCAGTATGTGTAAAAATCTTGAAAACAAAAGTTGATCGTGAAACTTTAGCTTCACTTAAAATATATTTTTCATTTTAAGTACTTACATAAAAATCTTGATCTTTTGAAATAAGATTGTTCAGCTCTTTCATTTTGTCAAAGCTTGAAATTGGAAAATCAGTATCACTACCTACCTACATGCACGTTTTTTTTACAAGCTGTTTGATTATTGCAGTGGCTTGATTTCATTTCATATAAAAAATCATGTAAATATTGGTCAACATTTCCTGGCTTTTTTTCTCCAAAATATGACCCTATTAAAAACACTTCAGACATATTTAAATTGTATATATGACCCATAATTGGCCACAAGCCTTTTTTAGAACTTTTAAATAGTGGCAAGCCATCAATGCCAATGTCTAAATATAGTACTTCGTATCCTATAATTTTAGTTTTATTTGTATCTAGATATTTCCTTACACCAAGATGAAAGTATTCACCAGGACTTACGCTTCGCAAGATGATGTTATTCTGCCTTTTAATCAATGTGATAGTTGAAGTAGGTACGTTAATATTTTCCAATTTTAAAATTTTTAGTAACTCGTCAAAACACTTTCTTCCTGGATTGAATTTATTATACCAAACAATTAATTTTTTCTTTATGGAATTTTCAGTTTCCTCATTATCAATTTTTTCACTTGTATTTTCATTACCACTCATATATTGAGCACTATCATCTATTTCATTTTTGTCATAATTTAAATTGGGGCTTCCTTTACCTTTTTTGTTTGCACTGTTCTTTTTTTCGACATTCGCCAATCGATTTAAATTTCTTGAAGAAAAGCCTTCCATATTTAATTTATTTAATAAATTATTTTATTATTATTTGTTTATTTAGTTATTTTTTTATTAAATTACAGTTTATTAAAACAAATAGTTCACTTTGTTCAAAAAATAATTATAAAACACAAACCACCTTATGACACGAAATTTAACCTTGAACTAAAACGTATTTTTTTACATTTTTTGTGTTGCTTTTCATTCACACAAAAGTAACGGTATTTTTCACTTTTAGACAGTGGCTGACTACCCGTTTACACCATAATCGAAATTGTGGATGTTGCGCATGATTATATAGATTATACGAAGCTAACAATGTAGGTACTAGAATTCTAGCTTAAAATGTCATGCAAATCGTCATGGGGTTTTATATGCGAACTTCGTTTGATTGTCGCTGGATGACTCTAAGCTGACATCGTAATCGTAGTTATGAAAGTTACGCCTGATTTTTTAGATTAGACATTATTTATAATCTAAGTACTGACATGGTCGTTTTAAACATCATGCTAATCTTCATTGGGGTTTGTTAATGAACTTCGTTTATTTACATCACGATGATTCCTCCACTAACATCGTAATCGGAGTAGTGGTAGTTGCGCATGATTATTAAGATTATAGATTCATTACTTAAATGCTCGCTTAAAATGTCGTACTAACCATCACTAGGTTATATTTTTGAACTTCGTTTCGTTTATCGATGGATAACTCCCCGCTTACATTGCAATTGTTGCGCATGACAACTTACTTTACACAAAACTTACATTCTAAGTTATTTAATGCTCCCATAAAATGTCACGTTAACGTCATTGGCTATTATCTAAGTACTTCGTTTCATTTACCACTGGGAAGTTTAATGAGATTAAAACCCTCATTTTGTAATTTTACTCTCAGATTGGCACTATTAACGAAAAGTTTAATCTTTTTTGTACTTGATTTAAGAATTTCGAAAAAAAGAAATTCCGGGATTGATTTTTGAAAGTAATCCCATTTAGGATTGTTTTGAGTACGTTTAAGTGTTATTCGTACTTGAAGTATAGAAGATGGCAGAAATAAAACGTTAAATACTCGAATTTTTTTTCAAAAGTAAAAATTTCCACTTCTTAACCCTGCACGGTTACTCTTCGTCAAGTCGACGAAGCTCATTTACATTTTATCATAAAACTTTTTATATGTATTCAAATTACGCTCTTTTTTTCAACAACGTTAGCTGATGCCGTAAGCTTGTAGTGAGTGGACGTACGCTGGAACCTCATTTTTTTAAGTTAAAACTCAGAGGTCTGTACTCGTTGCAACGACGAAGAGTAACCTTAGTGTAAGTTTTTGTCAGGGCTGTCAGATATGGCGATTTGATATGTGTTTGGCGGCGGGATTTTCCATTTGGCGGCTGGCGATTTTTGATATAACTGGCGATTTACGTGGCTATTTTATACCATTTATATTCACCCTTATTGTGTTTGGAGTATTTTAAATACGCCTACGACTGTTTGGTAAAAGATTAAAGAGAACGTGAACTTATTTCCTTCAATCTATTACCATTCGGCTTGTGCTTTGTTGTGATACAGACGCGTATTCTTAATCCCGCATACAATTGAATTATTAATTACATTTGATATTTTAATATAACAAATTAGCGAATGGACGCATTTTTTTTTAAATAAATCTTTAACATAAAAGTGAACAATTATCAAAAACGAAATATTTAATAAAAAAATATATGTATGTATAAATGTACATACATATGTATGTACACATATACATGTTTAAAATTCTTATTTTTGGTGTAATACAAATAATTATAAAATAAAAAAAAGCACAGCAAAACAGTGAAAAACAAAAACAACTTTTTGCATGAGCAGTCACAATGAAACAACAATAAAACTAGATGAAAGAAATGCATACGTAACAGTTAATGCTAAAGAGTGCAATACTGAAATAAATAAAACAAAACAAATCAATATTAACTACCTAACGGCTAAACCAATTGTTCGTACACGTTCCCTTTCGCCCTCTGTTTTTACAAAGACGGTTGATTCTGAGACATAAAAAAATATTAATCTCTCGCAAGGTATATTTACACAAGTGCCTGCAAGTGTTGCCGCTTCGGCAAACACAATTTTAGTAACAAATGTTACCATCAATTCAAACACAGACGCAATGGAAAAATCTCATGTAAAAAGTTGTCAAAAGCCTCAAGTACAAGTTGGTATGGACAGGTACATAACAGTGCTTAAACGTGGTCGCAGCCCTACCTCTGCAGCAGTTGCTTCGGCCTCAAAAGTACCATCTTTTGATAAAATAAATTCTCAAAATCGTTTTGCAATTCTGGAGGATGAATCCTCTGAAGCACCAAACGTTATAAAATAGTCCAAGCCTCCCCCGATATATCTTAGGGAGCAAAACTCAAATGAGCTTATAAAGAGTTTAATTTCGTTGATTGGAGAAAATTCGTTTTACGTAGCTGCTATCAAGCGTGGAAGTATAAACGAGACTAAAATACAAGTCAATCATGAGAATGATTTTCGCAAAATAATAACCAAATTTGAAGCACTTAAAAATAACTTTTATACATACCAACTGAAGAGCAGTAAAAGTCTTCAGGTAGTGATTAAGGGAATTGACTCATGTGTGGACCCTGAAGAGGTAAAAACATTCCTAGAAGAAAAAGGCTTCAAAATAAAACATGTAGTAAATATTAAAAATAGAGAAAAAAATCCCCAACCACTTTTTCGATTGGAGTTTGAACCCGGCGACGCAAAGCTTTAAAAAAACGAAACGCATCCTATTTACAATTTGAAATATATTCTCTATAGAAGAATAACTATAGAAGAGCCACACAAAAGAAATGGTCCCGTTCAATGTTTAAACTGTCAAGAATATGGTCATACTAAGGCATACTGCTATTTACCCCCTGTTTGCGTGGTATGTGGTGAATTACATGGTACAGTTCTCTGCAATAAGTCTAAAACCGACCCCAACGTAAAAAAATTTAGAAACTGTGGCGGTAATCACACTGCAAATTATAGAGGTTGCCCTGTATATAATATCGTCAAGCAGTCGTCTGGACCGAAAACAAATCCCGCTCAAACACAGGTAACAAATCGAGTAAACACTAACGACACTCAAGCTCCGCAGCCTAGTAGTAACAGAACCTCTAACGCTAACGTCCTTAAATCAAACCATGTTTCAATGCAAGGTGCTGCGCCAAGTAACGAAGAAACTCCTAATTTAAGTCGTCTAGAAAAAACCATGGAAACATTAGTGCAAACAGTAAATAATTTTACTAACACAATGGGTAATATGATGCAGGAAATTCTTAGAATGCAATCGATGTTATTGCAAGCTGTACTTAACAAGCCATGAACTGTTTAAAAATTTGTTTTTGGAACGCAAACGGCATCCGCCAACATAAAAATGAATTAGAATATTTTCTTAAAAGTAAACAAATTGATGTCATGATGGTTTCTGAAACTCATTTGACCTCAAGAAGTACGTTTAAAATCAATGGTAATATACTATACGATACCAAGGACCCTCGAGATAGAGCTTGTGGAGGTTCTGCCATTTTAATAAAAACCAGAGTCAAACACTACCTCATAGGTGATCATCGTGAAGATTATCTCCAAGCAACGAACATTTGCGTTGAGGAATTAAATAGAAACATAGTAATTTCATCGTTATACTCCCCGCCTAAATTTTCAATATCAGAAAGCCAATATTATAAATATTTTAATTCATTAGGACCCTGTTTCCTAGCCGCTGGCGACTATAACGCTAAACATACCTTCTGGGGGTCACGACTTATAACACCAAAAGGTCGCGTTTTATTTAACACAATTTTTAAAATGGATTTAAATGTGGTAGCGAGCGGTCAACCAACTTATTGGCCTACTGATCATCAAAAAATTCCAGATGTCATTGATTTGGGCGTTGTTAAAAACATCCCCATAGAAACGATTCATGTTGAAGCTTCCTTAGAATTATCTTCCGATCACAAACCTACAATTGTTACTATAATGAACCCCAATAGAACTGTATCTCCGACTGGTTACTTAGCGACGACAGCTACGCAAATTAATTGGTTAAAATATAAAAAATATCTCAGTACCCATTGCACAGAAAATATTCCGCTCAGTACACAGGAGTATGTAGATCGCTCTATTGACAATTTTGACAGTTTATTGAAACTAGCTGTTCTACATTCAAATATTGTCCCCAAAAAAATATATTCCACAGATGTCGAGCGTCTCTTGTCTGAAAAAAGGAGGGCTCGAAGAGAGTGGCAATTGCACAGATCCCCTCAACTTAAGAACTTACTAAAAGAGTGTACAAAAAGACTAAGAAAGTTATTGCAGACTCAGAAAACGGCTTCTCTGGAAAAATATCTTAAGGAACTTGATGCAACTCCACAATCAGACTACTCATTATGGCGTGCAGCTAGAAATCTCAAAAGGCCAGTTGTCTCTAAACCACCATTAAGAAACTTCAATGGAAGTTGGGCAAGAAATGATGTTGAAAAAGGAAATCTGTTTGTTAATCATTTAAAAAACGTATTTACCCCAAATATATCTCACGATATTGCGGTCGAATTACCACCTGTTGCTGCTAGAGCACCAGTTCCTCTAAGATTTGAGATAAGAGAAATCGAAAAGGCTATTTGTGATTTAAACCCCAAGAAGGTTCTCGGTTTTGATAAGATCAGCAACAAAATGCTTTTGGAGTTACCCAGCACAGCAAAGAAAATTATTCTTTTAATTTTCAATGCTATCTTAAGTCTTCAATACTATCCTCAAAAATGGAAGGTTTCCTTAGTCACCATGATACCTAAACCAGGAAAGGATCACACAAAAGTTGAGTCAATAGGCCTATAAGCTTACTTTCTAATATATCAAAGCTGTTTGAGAAGCTGTTAGCGTCAAAATTAACGCCAATTTTAAATGAAAATAGATGTATCCCTAACCACCAATTAGGCTTTAGAAGAGAACACAGCACAATTGAACAAACCCATCGTATAGTAAACGCAATAAGAAAAACCTTTGAAGAAAGAAAATATTGCTCCGCTCTCTTCATCGATGTTTCTCAAGCTTTTGATTAAGTCTGGCATGAAGGCTTGTTACATAAATTGAAGATAAACTTACCAGTAAACACACACAAGCTGTTAGAAAGCTACTTAGTTGGTCGAAAGTTTATTATTAAAGAATGTGATTATTTAAGCTCTCCTCAGCTAATTGGCGCTGGAGTCCCTCAGGGAAGCATCCTGGGTCCACTTTTACACTTAATATATACCTCGGATATGCCAACAAACAGCTACACCCAAACCTCAACATTTGCTGATGATACAGCTTTTCTTAGCGTCCACGAAAACAGTCAAGAAGCATCTCGATACCTACAGGATCATATATTTCAGCTCGAACTATGGTTAAAGCAATGGAGGATAAAGGTCAATGAGCAAAAATGCGTACATATAACATTCACCTTGCGTCGGGAATCTTGCCCCCCTATTAAAATCTATAACCAAATAATACCTCAAAATTCGCATGTAAAATACCTCGGTATTCATCTAGATCGCCGTTTAACGTGGAAAATCCATATAGAGGCAAAATTAACTCAAATGAAACTAAAAGCCATCCAAATTCATTGGCTTATTGGAAGAAACTCTGTCCTTAGTCTTGACTGCAAACTTCTACTTTACAACTCCATCTTAAAGCCAATCTGGAGCTATGGAATTCAGTTATGGGGCACTGCCTCCGCCTCTAACATCGAAAAAATTCAAAGGCGCCAAAATAAACTTCTTTGAATAATCACAGCTGCCCCTTGGTATGTTAAAAATTCAAATATTCACAAGGATCTCAACGTTCCATTAGTTAAAACTGTGATTACGAAATATGCAGTAAAATACTTAAAAAGGCTCGAATTGCATCCGAACCCACTAGCTCGAAATATTTTAAATGATTGCGGCCACACTCGCTTAAGAAGAAGAGACACTGCAGCACTTGTCCAATTAGATGAGCGATAAACACCTATATATGTGAACAGGACATAAATAAAGTATTAGAATAAGATTTGATTAATTATTGTTAGTTCATATTTAATATATGAAGATTCAATAAATAAATAATGAAAAAAAAAAAAAAAAATCTATTACCAAACAGTCGTAGGCTAGTTTAAATAAGCCAAACACAATAAGGGTGATTATTTCAGCAATTTTTTAACAGTTTGTCATTTTGTGTTATCATTAATAGGTATATAAAAAAACCTTGCACCTTTTTGTCACATGATTTTTGTTTTTAATTCTAATAGGTCAAAAATAGGTGAGGCTGAAGTGAACGATCTTATAGACTTGTGTTCTTTATTTTTGTTTTTTAACCGAATATATGATCTTCATTTTATGTTATTTAAAAAAAAAGAGAAACAAAACTAAATTTACTTTCGGCGACTTTTTTGTATTTTTTTTTTAGTTTTTGGCGATTTTTGGCTGCAAAATTATACTTGCTTTTTTTGTATGCAAAATTTAATAAAAAAAAAGAAAAATAAATTTGATAAAAAAAATTGTTACAAAAACTGAACAAAATTGAGGTTTGGCGATTTTTGGCGATTTCTGACATCAGCTTTGGCGATGGAGCTCAAAAAATCTGACAACCCTGGTTTTTGTGTCTGTTTTTGGAATTAAAATATTCCTTTGCCAACAGCTACGTCATATGAGGGGTATAGATGCAAAGACTGCAATGTCCACATTAATAGTTTTCGTAATAAATTGTAAAAACCTCTAGCTCAAAGTATATTCATATTTATGTACTGTATATCATGCTGTTCAGTAAATAAGAATATGATGAAGATATGACTCAAATTTCAACCAAATCGATGTAGCGGTTTGCTGGCAATTATAATAATAAAATTGGAGATTGCTGTGTTTGCTTTAATCAAATGGACATTGCTGCTTTTGAATGAATCGAATATGGATTTTGTATTGTTTGATTTGATCTTAGATAAATAATACAGTTTTGTTTTAAATTTAATATTTTTTTATTATAGCATGGGCAATGTACCTAAAAAAATCAAAGGTTATAAAATTCTTAAATAAAACTTAACAAAGGTTTAATTCAACCTCTTTAGACTTTTTAGCAAATAACTTAAATTATTAAAAAATCAAATTTTTATTTTCATTTCTTTAATTTTTGTTTTGCAAAAAAGATAGTGTTCATTTTCGCAAATAGTTGAGAGAAATGGAGCTTAACAAACTGTGATCATTGCAAAAACGGCAATGTCCATTGGAGATTGTCGTTTTTGCATCAATTCTTAATTTTTGAACTTACTTTTTTATGGGATAAAAGTGTTTCTGGTAATGTAATATTCACTAATTGGAAGCATTCATTAAATACAACTAAGAGGTGTTACTAGTTACGTTTGTGAAAAAAATTGGACATTGCAGTCTTTGCATCTATACCCCTCATATGACGTAGCTGTTGGCAAAGGAATATTTTAATTCCAAAAAACAGACACAAAAATATGTTCCATAAAGATCGAAACCACAAAAACCGACGACAGTATCTGAAAAATCTTCATTAATCTCTCGTGGCTCCCTATTTAAGAGGCAGATTCGACCACCTACCTTGCAGACCTTAGTTAAGGAAAAAATTCAAAATAAAATTCCTAATCGAAAAGAATCAGTCGAAAATGCTGCAAAAGGACCACAAGAGCGTAGAATTTGTCATCTCTGTCCCTATAGCAAACTCAAAATGACGAGAACATAAAATTGAACTTTGTGTCTCATGCGTAAAATAAGGCTGATAAAATAACTAAATATTTTTTTCTTTTGTATTATTTGACTGATTATTCTTAAAGGCTGAAAAAGAAAAGTTATTTTTTTTACCTTTTTAGTTTTTGTTGTTTTAAAAAGTTAATTAATTTGAAAAACAAAAAAAAGCGTTTAAATTCGTATCAAATTTTAGAGAGAAAAATTAATTTTTATTTTTTTTTTTAATAAAACACAACTAAAACTGATTTTGTTTAATTGTTCACTTTAAAAATCGTTCCGTTAGAATTTATTTTTTAAAAAGTTCGAAGTGTTACCTTAATGTACTGAAATGAAGAGTAAGTCACCTTTCAGGGTTAAAGAAAAATTGCAACCAGTAGCCAGTGAATCGGAACAGAAACAGTGCAAAATTAAACAAAAATGGTTTTTCTCACACAAGTGTTTCTGTATTTTTCCGTTGCGAGATTTATCTCTCATTTAAATAATTATCCAGCAATTATTGGAAGGATGTGAAAAAAGTGTTCCTGCAACAATATTTTGCGAAAAGTTTCTTACAAGAACTGTCAAAATAAGTCACATTTGAAATTGGTGCGAGAAAATCAAAATTTAAATATTTTAAATTTAAAATATGTTTATTAGACCGTCTCAGTTTTTATACTTTTTTCGAAATCAATTCATGAACATCGGTTTACTTAATCTGCTCTAAAAACCAAGAATTTTGGCATATAACACTTAAATATTTATGAACGGGAAATGGTCTCTCAAACCGTTTTTTCGTTTTTTTAGGCAAAATGACTTTTTTCAAAAAATTAAAAAATCTTGCTTTAGTAATTTGCCTCTAACTCAAGCAGTTCTTAACGGTTTCAACCTAATCACATGCGTAAGAAATCTTATTTATTTAATTTCCTAAATGTTTCTTAAAGCAACATCGCCATTTTGTTCGATGGTTTTTTATTCATAGCATTACAAATTCAGATTTTCCAATACGAACTTATATTTTTTTTTAATTTTCGCTTATCTTTTCTTATATGTATAAAAATTGAACGAGGCAAAAATTTTATTTTCTGTAAATACAGTATGGTAGGAAATATTAAAATAAAGATTTTGGTGTACATAACAGTAGCATTCTGTTAAGAAAAACTGCAGTTTTAGTTGAAATGATGAAAAGTAATTTTACAGCACCAATGCGGGACATCTGGACTAAAGACCTGCACAGATACATCTGTTTATATCTGTTTCTGTGTGTTTTCTAAAGTTGATGCGTATGGATGAGTGCTCTTGTGTTTCTGATATAAGTTGACATTGATATGATTTGTAAAAGAGGATGTAAGTTGATAACAAAGCTAAAGAGAGTATCATATCTGTTAATATCTGTTTCGCAAAAGCAGATACTAGTGGATACTGATGGAATACAATAAGTTACTTATTGTATGATGCCGTTATTTTCAATTATTTTTCAACGAAAAAGAGCGTGAATGTATTTCGAGCGAAAAAAAAGCCAAACAAAAAAATTTACATAAACAAAACACACTGGATGCTTGTTCTGCGGTCGTACAAATTGCCAAGAACCAACAACACTACTTGTTACTTATTATGGTGAAAGCCCCTAAGTTCGGCATGCACGAATAATCGGCATTTTTGAATTAAAACTTAAATAAATAAGAATTACAAAAATGTTATTAGGGGATATTTCGAATTCAGCTTTAATTTAAAATACACTCATTTCTCATTATGTTATATTTGCATTTTGCTAGAATGAGAACTTAAATATATGTATATTGGTCCTTATTTAGTGCCAAGCTTTATAAAAAAATGGATCTGTACCTGATATTAACTATCTTCCTATCAATACTTTTATGTGCTTTTTCCTCGAGGTTTTTTGGTAACTTTATTTTTTTTGGTAAAAAAGTAAAATAATCCAAGTGTCAAATATTTATGTATGTACATATACTTACATATGTATATACATACATATCTCTATCTATTTAAATGTAAAGTTTTTTTGTATCAAATCATAATATGAACTTTTTTTTGTTTTTGTAAGTATTGTTATTACACTATTTTAAGCTCGTTTTATTTACAAGTAATTAGTAACTGTTTTTGCATAAATAATTGAAATAAAAATTTTATGCAACAGTTCATTATCGTTTACTTGCAAACAAGACATGTATTTTCACGATAATTTTTTTTTAAATTCTCGAAAAACAAGGCTCCGTTTTGAACAGTGGGTTCGACTCGACAGAAGACATCTGGATGTATACCAGAGTTCGAAATATTCACTCACTATTCACTCATGGTCAGGAATAAAAAATTTTATACACTGTTGTGTGCTCTTTTATTCGTGTTTAAAAACAGAAAAAAACCTTTGGTATATTTGTTCTTGTATAAAAGTAGTTTCAGTGTTTATTGTTTTTACAAAACACATGAGATAATAAGAGAGATTTTTTTTCCTTATATTTGTACATGTGAGAATCGTGTTTTAAACTTCTTTTGTTTGTTTTGCATTAACACACATACTTCCAAATATTCACTTGGAATTTACATTATAATCTCTGTTGTGTTTTGCTTTATTCGCGTTGTTGTATTTGTATAGTTTTTTGTTTCTACAAAAAACATAAGATAATAAAAGAGATTATTTATCATGAATGTTTGAATTTTTCAATTCATACATACATAAATATTTATGAAAACTAAAAAAAAAACACATTTTTAGCAATTATTGTCGCGATTAGTGTTTTTTTTTATTTCTTTTTTTTTACTTTTTTAAATTAAAACTACTGCACGGAAACAAAAATAAATTATAATTTATTTTATATTATTTATTAAAACTTTAAAAAAACATAACACAACACTTTTAAAATAAAATAATTCATTAAAAAAAGTTTAAATTAAATATTGAAATTTGGACATACATACATACATACATATGTATGCATTAGGGTGGGTCACTGATGTATGAGAAAAAATAAAAGTTCTCGAATCATGTTCTAATAGCAATATTTTTTTGTATTACGTTAAAACAAATAAAAATTGCAAAAAAAAAGTTCAAAAAAGTGACATCTTGAGCCCGCGCAAGAGCTCCTAAGAATTAAGAATATTTGAAAAAAGTTAATTTTTTAAATTTTAATATTTTATTTACTATCACTTATTATTAATTAAAACTAAAAATATTTTGAAATAAACTTAAAAAAAATAAAAATTTGGTTCTTATACAACATAAAACAATAAAATCCTTTTTGGTCACAAAATCTTGTTTACTGTCAAATCAGGGCATCTCTCGTCTTGATTCAAGTTTCGTCTATATTAAACCATCGCTTGACTTTTTTAGCGCAAAGAGTCATGAATGCTTCTGACACTGTTTTCACGAACCTAAACGTCGTTAAAATACAGTAATATGCTTTTCTGCAATACAATGCTATTGTTGCTATATTCCAAATTTAACAAAATTGAAGGTCAATGCGCGGGCTCTTACACTAAAATTAAATTAATAATATTTTACAGGGATCTAATTCAGACAAAAATACAACATATTTACGCTATTAGAAGTCGATAAGAGAAAAAATATTTTTTTGACCCAGACTAATATGCATGTAGGTACATTTAGATAAAAAAAAATTTCAAAATAAAGTTGCAAGTGTTTTTATTTTCTTTATGTAGGTACCTACATATAAAAGCAACATGAATAAACGACGCTTAAAAAAAACAATTTTATCATGTACAAATCAAGGCTACAAATACTATTTAACTGTTAAATTTTAACAAGAACAAATGAAGCAAGAGATTTTTGTGTTTTTAAATGCGAATAAAGCAAAACACAACAGAGATAAAAAATTATGAGCGCAACGATTAGCCTCTCATATTTTAGTATTTGGAATTTTTTAATTCTCACTAACCACATACGCGCATATGTAGAAACTGGAAAATAAAAAACAACTGTATTCATGTGCTTAAAAATAAAAACAATTCTAAGCTAATCATTTTACAGTGCGAGAATAAAACAAAAAACTTTGCAAGCATTATTGATGTCAGTTTATCATGTATGTTGGATTTTAAGTATGCATACATGAATATTTTCGAACCCTGATGTATACTCTTTTTTTAAAGCATTAGGTAATGGTTAATTGCTTTGGTTTTTTTTATTTTTGTCAATGTTTGATTGTGTTTTAAATAGTAATTTTAATTTGCCGATTTTTTTAAATTTAATTTCTGATTTGTTTTTGAAAATATGCCGATTTCTTACCAAAACCATCTGGCACCCCTGGTTGGGATCGTATACAAGTTTTTATAAACTTTCTTATTTTCATCAACTCGCCAACAATATTTTAAAATACAACAGATAACCACAGATATTGTAGAAATACTTATGGTGACAACAGATATTTGTAAGCAAGAAAAAATGTTATGTCACACTCAATCCAACACCATTAGCAACTGTTTTTGTTTTTAAGATATGGTGAGTGGACAAAAGCAAAACCATACAATATCAGTTACACTCATTCTCTCATTTATATCAGTAGTAACAGATAAATATCTGGTGTATCTGTTTCAACAATACTTACTGATACACTCGTGCAGGTCTTTAATCTGGACTATGATGAATAAAAATTTAGAGAAATCATACAAGCCATTTAGATGTCGTACCAAGTTTAAACAATATATTCCCTCTAAACTGGCTAAGTATAGTATAGCAAGGCCACATTTAATCTGGAAAGTCAAAAGACTGTCCACGGCAAAAAAAATATTGGAGAAAGGACTGTACTTGACCTAGTTGAATTGTATATAGAATCTGGAAGAAACGTAGTGACAGATAATTTGTTTACGTCCTTAGAATTAGCTAAGAAATTAAATTCTTGATATATGACACAAGTACGTACAATAAGAAAAAATAAGAAGTTCCTGCCAAACAATAAGCAGGCTACAAACACCGGCCTATTTATTAAACCACCTGGAAGCTGGTTTCAAAGTACCAGACGCTGGCAGTTGTACTGTTTTCCAAAGTAAGAAACGTAAACAAAGTAAGACTATAAAGTAATATGTGATCTGCGTGAATCCTGTTTGCGATAAACACTCAATACAAAATGCATATCACGCACACAAATTCAATAAAAATATTTTTAGTTTCTTATGTTAATTCAAGAGTTCATGTATATTGAAGCGTTTTTATAAAATAAATATAATAAAATTAATTTTAATTCGCTTTCTTTCCCTATCTTCATATAAGATATATTTGGGTACAATTGTACCTTGTCAGCCTTTTAAGTGTGTGAAATCATCTTGGCCTTATAAAATAGGTAGACATTGACATAATTTCTTGAAATTAAACAAATATTAATCTTAATCAATGGTTTTAAGATGTCACAGAACTTCATATACATACATATATTGTAGAAAAAAAGTTATTGCAATTTAAAAACGGAAAAGATACAATTGTACCTGTTCCGTCCGACTAGGGTTAAGAAACATTTAGGAAATTAAATAAGCTTTCTAATGCATGTGATTAGGTTCAAAACCGTTAAGAACTGCTTGAGTTAGAGGCAAATTACTAAAGCAAGATTGTTTCATTTTTTGAAAAAAGTCATTTTGCCTAAAAAAACGAAAAAACGGTTTGAGAGACCACTTCCCGTTCATCAAAATTTAAGTGTTATACACCAAAATTCTTGGTTTTTAGAGTAGATTAAGAAAATCGATGTTCATGATAAAAACTGAGACGGTCTAATGTTTATATATGGGCATTTCCAGCGAAAAGTCTACTTTTTGTCACGTAACGCCAGAAGTATTTTAAATTGTTTCTCAAAAAATTTTATATGTATCGTTTACTTTTTTATATTTTGGTGTAAAGCTCAACAAGCTCTACATTAAGTAACAAAAGGGATAACGATTGAACAACATGGTCCGAAAATACAACCTTATTTGCAATCTGGCGTTACATTAAAAAAAGGAGACTTTTAGCTGAAAATTCCCATATTTACCTTAAAACGAGCAAAGATTTTTAAAATTTATAGCTTGAAAAATAAATCTATATAAGTTCTAAGTTTACTAAAAAAGGTTTTGTACAGAACTTCTTGCTCAATTCGCAGTATTTTTCAGTTTTGTAATGCAATCAAAACCCACTTCCGTTTTTTAAACGTCAAGCGAGGGCAGATTTTTGCTTATATCTGCAAATCCTTAGCGTCGATTACTGTAATTTTTTTTCTGAATGTAGAGCTAATTCATTACTTTGAATATATAAAAACCCTTTTTACAAATTTGACTTCGTCATTTAATTTTTTTCCATTTTGTGCTACAAATATCACGACACGTCAAAATGGAAATGCCCATATGTACATACATATGTATACAGAAACGAGCTACAGTTTTCAAAAATGCAAGTTGTTACTAGTTTTTAAAGCGTAATAATGCGTTATTCAAAAAATTAAGTACCTCAAACATCGAGGCTTACTGTAGATATGTACGGAAAGCATAAAGGTTTGTATATGTATATGTTTATGCCTTTTTTTAATTCTGATTAAATAAGAATGGGTTTGAAACTTGCACAGCTCTACGTGTATACATATACATACTTACATATCTTATTTTAAAATGTCTGAGAGAAATATGGAATACAAATTGTTTTTATCTAAATCATATAAATTTACTATTTTTTTAAGGAATATTTGAATATGTAAATTTTGGACAAAAAACGTTACAATTAATACAAATGGCGTGATCAAAACAAAAATAACCAAACACAAACCACGTGAAACAAATGCATTAGTTTAACGAAAGTTGTGTTTTGTGCAAAAAAAATATTTAGTAATAGCAAAGAATATAAATCATATGATTTATATTCTTTGGTAATAGGTATTGTGTTGTTGTCTGAATTTACACGTTTCATATTTTGATGCTAAACTTCGTTTTCAATTCCCTTTTAAAGATGTTTCAACTTTTTTCGTTTCAAAACAACAACAATTCTACTAACAGCGAATCAAAGAGAAAAAGAAAAGAAAAAATCTACATGCAGCCATCGTTGTGTACGGAATCGGTTTCACCGTTCAAAGTTTCAGTTATTAACTCTTATTGCTCCAAAATTCTCCAATAAAATAAAAAATATTTTGTTTTTGTTTTGTCTTACGTTTGAAGGACGGTATTTTTATTTAAAACTTTAATAATTAAATTAACAAATTATTGAATGGTGATAACATAACTATTTTATTTAAAACTACTAAAGAAATATTGATTTAGAGATGGACGGGCGGGCGAGTTTACTACAATTTTGACTCCAACGGCCAATGTGCGTTTAAGTATTTGAATATTTTCTTTAACATTATTTACTAATATTCATATTATTTCATAAAGAGATATGCTGTGTAAAAAAGGTCTTAAAAGTTAATATTTTTAAACATTTATAAAGACAATTCTGTGGTTTTTATTGGCAACCGCTTATGCTTAAAATCAAAATTTTCAGGAGAAACCATTCATGATCAAACTTTTGGCTGGGTATTTCACTTTTTAAACTTTGTTATTACATTAAACAATCGGAATTGGTACATCTTTTTTCAGACATTTTTTGGAACCATGTAAAGAGCATTTAAAACTAAGCAACATAGGATCAACATCTCAAAATCGATAAAATGGACATACGCAGTTGCCCATGAAAACCACAAAGTTATGGTTTTAATTTCTAAACGTGTTACTAGGTCTTTATTGAAAAAATACTTTTATATATTTAACCATTAAATTTCTTAAACGATATCGTACCATTCATATCAAATTAAATGAATTTCAAAATTTAGTATAAATAAAAATAAATAAATATTTCATAAATAGTTTTAAAGAAATTAATTTGGAGAAAAATAATTTGTTTTTGGTTGCATTGCAGCAGTTGCGAATGCAGTTCACCCTCCTTAAACACGACAGTCTACTAACGCGATTTCGATATAACACGGTACCAAACCTGCGCGCTAAATACTATTAAAAGTTAAAAGAAAAAAATTTAATAAAAATTTCCCCAAAGCGCTTTGGTGCTACTCTCTACCGCCATGCGAATACAATTTTGATACGAAAGCCATATGTGATAAGATACCAAGTTGGTACTCTCTATCGCTTTCGAAAATCCGTTTGCAAAATTTTTGAAAACGAAGAAACACTGCCAATAAAAACAAGTAGGAGTGCTATATTCGGCAATGCCGAATCTTAAATACCCGTCACCATGGTGCGATAAGAACATAAAATTATATAAATACCGTTCTTTAGATATTTTTTATTTATTTACTAAAGGCTCAGTTAGCCGGGAGTAACAGTAACGTTGCAAATCAGCTGATTTATTTTGTTGTGTGTAAAGCAATTAGAACGATTACAGTTTGCAGCAAGATGTTACGTCTCAATCTGTAAGAAATATATTGGTCTTACTTTTTTACGGTGAGGTTACTGTTACTGTTACTCCCGGCTAACTGAGCCTTAAGGGCTAAAAAATCAGAGCAAGTTAAAATCTCTTTTTTAATATGATTTATATTGATAGCAAAGTTGCTTGTAACTTATTTGGAAATTTGGGAAATTCCCCGTTATGTCTGGAGTCTTCACAAAACCCATTTCAACGTACACCCGGATAGACGTACACCTCGTTTAATCAACTTCGCTTAACATGTACGTATTTGTTATGTGTCAAAAAAGCAAGAAAGGTTCTTGCCATTAAAATAAAAAAAATCTTTTTACTTTCGGTGAAGGGTATAAAAATAACAGCAACATGGGATTTTATTACAAAAATGAGAGGCATTCGTGGGTTTTAGCTCATATCTCAGCCATTAATGGACTGATCTTGCTGTATTTCAGTAGCAAACAGTATACGTGGTACAGGCGCGGATCCAGCTTGAGTCTTGGGGGGGGGGAGAAATTTTTTTTGATACAAAAAAGTAAAAAAATTTGTTTTTAAAAGTGTATTAAAATTAATATGTGTATATTATATTAAAAAAACTCAACAATAAAGTTAAATGAAATACAAGATCAGTACAATAAAAAAAAAATTTATATGGGAAACACTCAAAAACCTGAGTGCTTTTCATATAAATTTCACATAACGTTCAGTCACTTGTGTTTTGAAAACAACACATAATTTTTTTAAATAAGCAATTTATGATTTCCTTGTGAGGCAAATTTAGATAGCACAGTCTTTCTTTTGCCATTGTTGATCTGAGCAATGTTTTTATTAGACGACTGGTATGAAATGACCTCTCTCTCGTAGCGTTACTGACGAGTAGGGCAAGTTTTTTATGGCATATGCCATTTTTGCCATTTCTTCAATTATTTTTTTAAAAAGCAATTTTTGGTCGAGCTTGCCAAAGAATACCATTTTGCAACATAGAAAAAAATGTTTAAATAAGCTTAGCGAATATGAGGCAGAATCTTTTCGAAATGCTAGCTGAATAATGCAAAAATCGAACGTAAAAAGTACTTTCAATGCATCTGCTCAAGCCTCTTGATATTACAAACGAAAGGGATTTCTATTAATGAAAGCTTTGGCTTAATTGACAGTGCTAAGGAAAATAATACAAGATATCAGTAAAAAAGATTTTGTTGAAAAGTTTAACAAACGTTTTAGATCGTAATACGTGTGGTAAATTATTCAATACTCCTGAAAAATCTATATGGCTTGGCATTTCAATTTTAAAAAAGTATTTTAATCGATTTTCTCACAATTTTGTTTTAATGAAAGTAAGACGGATGAATTTATTGACAACCTTTTTCCATCTGAACTTTTAGTGTTCAAATATGCTCCAGTTACATCTTGCGATGTTGAAAGAGTGTTTTTCATTTATAGAACTGTTTTATGTGGTAACAGGAGATTATCAGGGGTGTTCTAGAAATCGAAGACGCAAAACGCAAGAATTTTAAACGTAGTTTTTTAATAAGTTTTCCCTGATAATAAAATTTTATGACAAATATATTAAAAATATTTCTTTATTAAACAGAATTTTATAACAAAAATTAGATTAAAAGTGTATTAAAAACAACTTCCAAATTTTTGCGTTTTGCCCCCCAGTATTTTTTTTTTTTTTGACAATTTGAAGAAACATACTATTGTACTTACAATAAAAACTTAATAAAATAAATGTTTCTTAAATAACATGTTTATTTTTGCCATTTTTCGTGCCATTTTTTATACTTTTTCGTGCCATTTTGCCAGTCATTTTTAACCATTTTTCGTGCCATTTTAAACTTGCCCTTTTCTTAGATTTCGGTAGATATCTTCATCACAGTTTATTGAAACATCTACAACGTTATCTTAGAGATTTTCAGATATTTTCCATGTTTATTGCCAATGCAGCAGTTCAGACTCAAGTTTAGATGTTAGTAGGTGTTTAAATTTCTATTTTATCAAACATAATCAGCTCATCAGCTACTTGTGATTTTAAAAGTTTGTATCTGTATTTGACTTGATTACACTTTGAGGTAGAAGTTTAGGTATGTTCAATACATTTAGGATATCTATTGGGAAACGTGTTTTGAGATGTTCTAAAATAAATTCAATAAGAGAAATGCAACCTACAACTCGGTAGTAATCTTCAACATTTTGAATGTGATTGGAACCTCGATTTGAATGCAGATAACTTTTACATTTTCAAAAATCGCTTTAAATAGTTCTTCGGATTTATTGCTTTTCTCTTCAAAGCACATGATTTAAGTTTTGATAAGGCTTGATCCTTGATTTTGAAGATCAATATCGTGCTTTTGTAAAATGATACTAAGCGGCTGTGATACAATAAGTATCACATTTAATATGTTTATTCCGTTAATGAATTCAAAATTACTAAGCGAGTTCCTTAATAAAAGGCTTTTGATGAAGTATCTCTACCTTTCCACTCAGATATTTTTTCCAAAGATTCTACTTTATGATGTACACTTGTTGCAAAGTGTAAAATTGAGTCGTGACGGTCCAACCATCTTGTCTCGCATAATGTAGAGTTTGACTCCCAAATACTTTGCAAAAACTGCGTTTCGCTTGGGATGGTTATATTTAAAAAAATTTGTCGTTTCTTTAACAAATGATACAACTTATTGCATTAATGGCACTTTGTTGCTTTTTGAAATTGAGTTGTTTGATTTATGGGAATAGCAAGGCGTTTGTTTTGCATTTTATAACAGCTCCATTTTCTTCTGACATCAGAGGACACCCATCTGTTCCATTTCCTACACAATTTTTTATGTCAAGACTAAACTTTGTCAAAGCTTTTAGAACTATTGATGATAGTGCCTTCGCATCAATTGACACTTCAAAGGATATTTATAATGACGCTTACAACAAAGCCAATAAATGCTTTCCTAACAACTTTTTGTTGTATGTTGAAATATCTTTAAGATAAGGAAATTTCGGATTTCCCCGACAAATCTGTGTTTTCGTCAAAAATTATCGAATAGAATTTTGATTCATATAACACATATATACATAAATATTGCATATACATACTAAGGCTTATTAATAATTCGACCGCACGCATTTTCAAGTCAAACGTTTATTCTTTGGATATAAATAGATGTCACCTGCTGGGATTGAATGTAGAACAATAAGTATTTAAATACAGTAAACTAGATGTTTCATTGGAAATATCTAATAAATAACTATTAGAATTAAGTTTTGGATACTTATTGAAAATTTCGTTAGATTCAATAAAAAAACAAAAAAAAACTTTGCTGGGATTTATTAAAATTTTGTGCATATAAAAAAATATTATTATTGGGAATTCTTGTATTATCGAGAGAAACCAAACATATTTTTAGAATTTAGGGGGGGAAATTTCCTTATTTCCCCCCCCCCCCCTTAGTCCGCGCCTGACGTGGTATAAATGTTTAACAACTTAGTCACGATCGTTTCTGGGGTCTTCGGAAAACCAATTTAATTCACATCCGGCTTCCTGTTTTTTAACATGGACGAGGACAGGTCTATATTATTAAATATTCGCTGCAGAAATTTTCTTTTGAAACTGCATTCGGGTCCATACAATGAAGCTTTTGATTTGCAGCATAATATGTATTTTTAATAAGGGTATTCACGTCACAAGTTGCACCCTTGCAAACAAATCTAAAGGGCAAACACATAACAACAACCACAAAGTAAATTATTAACGCACAACTAATTGTCTGTTTGGTTGTTGTTATATTTTTGCAATTTTGCTTTTTCGCAAGAGTGCAACTTGTGACGTGAATACCCTTAAAGCCTTTCCTCTTTCTTTTTTGATTCTTCCTCTCAATAACAAACTTACAAAAACTGATGGTACACAAAACAAAGAACTCTTTTGCCATTCGTCTTTCCCCTTTTTGAAAATGTTTCGCAATATAAACGAAATCTTTCATGTTTAAAAGAGAATTCTAAATCGCCCCTCCGGCTACATTTGTATTATATTTATGACTTAAGTTAAAGGCAGTAATAACAACTTTTTGAGAGCAAAAAGCACTTTAAAATTTAAAATAAGCACTATTTCGAGCAAAAAAAACGTAAAAAAGCACTAAGCCATTTTTAAAAATTTAATTAAACACAAAACAAGTTGCATATGACCATTTTATTAAGATTAAATAATAAATATATTTACATTTGTATAAAAACATTTTTAATTGTATGATTATTATCTTCAATAAAAATAATATCACCCAAATCATGATGATTCATCAGCTATGTTTGAATTGGCCATAATACCGTTTTAAAGTAATACAGTGCGAGCTCGATTTTTGTAACTCGAAAAATCTTGCCTGTTGCAATTACCGAAAATTTGCAATGACTGACCATTGTTTATAAAACTTAATGACAGCCTATATTTTAATAAAAAAACTTTATATTTTGTCGTTTAATTAAATCTAAATTACAATCGTGCAAAAAACAATTGGCGTATGATATTATCCAATTATTTTAACCCATGTACGCTTCTGAATGAAAATAAGGTGTAAAATAGAAAAAAACATGTATGTTTGCATTCTGATACTTAGTCAAACCTTTTTGCAATAGCACTAGAGGTAGAAGTTCACAACACGCGGTTATTTGGAGACAAGTGTTGTACGTTTGAAAACTAAAGCGCATGAAAAATGGCAGGTTACACAACGCTCGTTAGAAAAGCATTTTCTGTCAGCTGTTTTTAATTTATTTAACACTTTGCTTATTATAAGTTAGGACTTTTTTTTTTGTTTTTGTTTTTAAAGTCTGCGTTTTTTGTACGGTTTCCTATTGCATTTTTTTTTTACTTTTCTAAATGACTCAAAATCGTTGTTTATTTTTCCAATTACAATTCCTAATATTTTCCAAGCCATTTTAAAAAAATTTTTATCGCAAACAAATACATCGTTTTTATTACGATTACTAAATACACATGTTGTCATCGCTAAAAAGTGAAACGTTTTGTAAAATTTCCAAATTGCTAGGAAGCCTAGATCTAACCTCGTAAATAAAGTTTTTGGCAAAACGAATGCAACTTTCTTTTATCACTTCTTTATCATTTGAAATCTTAAAATCTTTACAGGCTTTCTCAAAATTGTAATCCAAATAGCAAAGCTCATCTAAGTCATCCTCTATACCTATAATCGTAGTTTTAAAAAATGGTAGAAAAAAAATTAAAATTGTAAAAAGAACTAAATGCACTAACGAAAAATTGAAAAAGCACAAAGTTAGTGCTTTTTCTAGGTTTGGCGCAAAGCATAAAATTTTGGCGTTTTGAGACATCAAAAAGCACAATAAATAGTGCCAAAAGCACTAAGTTGGCATCGCTGCCAAAAATATATGAAGATTACTTAAAAGGCACTTTAAAGCACTGTGAGAAATTGTAAAAAGCACTATAAATACCCGCTTTTCAAAAACGGTTGCTTAACAAAATTTCGGGTATTGCACAAGCAAAAAAGCACCAAAAAATACCCGAAAGGCACCAAAATGGCAACGCTGGTTAAAGGTGCTTGCTTCAAAACTCTTCCTAAATTCCAAAAATTTTGCATTAATTACAAATTTACCTAACAGCCGTACCTAACTAAGAGCGAAAGGCTTAACGCTTTCTTCCGTTTAGTTTTTACGCAGATATGTCATACCTAAACAAGAGCGTCAACGTTGTGTCACGAACAGCAGTGTTAACTCTCTTGTTTAATAAAACCCAAATAATAAAAATAAAAAATATATGTAGATAAAACCGCTAGATTGACAAAAAAAATAGCTGAATTGCCATTATTTTTTAACAATTTATTCTCCAATTGAAAAGCGTTAACGCCGCGCTATTAAGAAACTTCATACATATGTACATATGTATGTATGTTAGCTTAATATACATATTGTTACCGCCACTACCAAAAACCCTAAGTTCAGATGATCCGTCTGGTAGCACTTAATTTTAAACATAAAAATTTTCATATCTTTCTGATTGTGAATATTTATTTTTTAACGAAACTGAAATGGTAGTACTAAAAAATCCATATTTGGAAGCCAAATTGATCTGCCATTTTATTCATTAGTAAGTTCCAGAACATACATAAAGTTTGCAGTGGCCAGAACATATATTGAATTTAAAAATTTGTTACATTTTCTTATGGTGTTTTCTTTTCTACAAAAAAAAATACCACATTTTAAAAGGTGCATGTATAAAATGTCTTGCCGAACATGTAATACTGCAATTTTTTATTTGATGAGAACAAAACACAAAATTGGAACGCCCTGTTTTTAAAAGCTGACAAAAAGTTTGTTCTTCAATAGCTGCGTTCGAGAACACAAAAGTTTTTACTATTTTTTACTGAACTTTACTGCATTTTACGAAATTGCGTTCGAGTACACAAAATACAGTAAATGAGAACACAAATTGAGAGCGTAAATTGAAAGTTCTTGTCTGAGTATTTACAAATTTTTCTGCAGAAATTTTTGCAGTAAAATTTAGTAAATCAAAAAAACATATGTTCCAAAAGGTAAACAAACAAAAGTAACAAATAAATTGTGAACAAATTGTTAAATAAAAGAAAAGTTGAAATAAGAATTAAACCAAAACAAAAAGTGAATTGTTATTAATTAATTAATCTTGTTTGTGAAGCATTTATTTGGCTAAATACAAGCTTTTGAAATTTTTTTTGTTAAGTTAATTTTTTAGAGTTGTAAAAGTTTGAAGTACTTGGGGACTTAAGCAATCAATAGCAAAAAAATTATTGATGTTCTTTTAAATAATTTAACCCGCTACATATTAGTAAAATCAAATAAAATTAAAAACTAACAAATATGAAAGATTAAATAAAATAGTTTGTTTGTATTTTCCAAAAAATTTCGTGTTATAAAAAGTTTTTAATCGAGTACCGATAAGATAACGAGTTAAGTAGTCAAAAGTGTAAACATTTTTCAACACTTCAATTATTTGCCATCAGCTGTTGCCTTTATTTTACGAATTTTTACAAATTTTGCGTTCGAGTACTTTTTCGCACAACAGCTTTTTGTGAGAGCAAATTTTTCAGTTTACTCATTTACTGCATTTTACTGCAAAAGTACTCAAACGCACCTAATATATATAAAAAAATATGTACATACATAAATCAAAAAGTGTGTTCGTCATAATATAAAAAAAATATACATTAACATTAGTTTGTTAATAGAATGATGTTAAATAAATAAATAAATGAATGACGAAATTCCAATTTCTTTTGTTTGTTTCTCATAAAATATGTAAACAAGAAAATACCTTTGCCAGATTGCCAATTGATTAGCACCAAGTTTTTACGATTTCTTGAGTTGACGTTCTTTTTTTTCAAAAATAATTTTTTAACACCGAATTCATTTAAATTTTATACCACTGACAACCTACCATTAACAATGTAATGCTTTCTTTTGTTTTTACTATAAAATAATAGAAAAAATAACTATTAAAACTTGAAATTTTTTCTGTCCTGATAAGAGGCGATTTTTTCCCAACTTCGTCTGGTAGCCCCATATATAAACAGAAGCCATCTCTTTACAGGGCATTATCAACACTGTCTTTTTATACGGGGCGTAAAGTGCAATGCCTTATGACATTTAAGGATGATTTTTTTTATAGAATAAAACACGCTGCCCTTTAAGAGAGCAAATCATTTTTAAGAAACGAACACCAAATTGCATTTTTTTAAATAAAATGTGACATTTTTTGTAGAAAATAAAACACCATTAGTGGTTTTCAAACCAAAAAGTATGTATAAACATTCATATATTTTGTAATTATACATGAATAAATTAAGTTTTTACGAAACTCATGTGTTCTATTCAAAATCCCCTTGGAAGACCCTAAAAGTTACCCTAGGCCGGCGTGCCTCCAACACATACATATGTTTATGGAATTTAACTTATACACAAGGCGAATTCAACCACAGGTGGTGTCGGAACTACAACAATCCAACAGCAACAGAAACAACATAGTGTTTTTTGCATTGCATTGTTAGTGTTTACCCCTCGAAATGTCAACCATTCTTAGCAAAACACAAACAAATCAAAACAAATAAGCTCAAACCGTCAAAATCAGATGCCGTTTCGACACCACCTGCAGTTAATTCTCCTTGCTTATACATACATATATCGCACCCTAAATACTAAAGGGTCACAACTCAAAATTCTTAAATTTTCAGTAGAGACAAAAAACGGGTTTCTTTTTATATGTACTCCAATACTACAAAGAAGGATTAAATTGTATTTTCTTCGCAAAATACTAGAGAAATTGATCTAAGATTTCTACAGTGCGTAGATATGACCACTGTGCATCGATTTCTTACAAAAAGTGAAAATTGAAAAATTTCGAGTTGTGACCCTTTAGTATTTAGGGTGCGGTATGTATGTATAAACGATTACGATTAAGGCGAATTCATTTTTTTCTTACTTAAAGAGAGAAATCTCAAAAGTTGTTTTACATTTCGCAAAAATGTCTGGAAACGCTCACACAAATTTGTATGAAACTTTTGACCAGGGACGGATAACGGTTTTTCGGATGTTGTAGTAACAAAATGTAATTTTTAGACTACGACAGTAGCATTTGTAACATCCTTTAAAGCATAAACTCGTTTTTTAGTCCTAATATACTGTAGGTTAAAAAAAGGTTTAGTCTACACATTGGCTATACAAAGATCTGGAAACAAAATTCTTTATTCTGCAGAAAATCTTTTAGCCTCTAAGTGTTTTTAAATTCCATCAGATCGGCTAATTCTATATTAAGTAAGATCTTATGGCCTCAAAAATTTATTGTAGTTCGTAACTTTTGGTGATTGCGAAAAGAACATAAGCGACATCGTTTTAATTTTTAGTTTTTTTGAATAAATAACTATGTTGGCAACACTTGCATCATCTCCTAAAATGGCATGGTCACAAAGGTTACCATTACGATTTTATAGCAAGAACAATTTTATCGTAAGCGACAAATTTTATACAAAATTTATATAAAACTAGCTGACCCGGTCCGCGTTGCTGGCCCTTAGCAAACATTAGTGTTGTATTACCAGACGATTAATATTGAGCCCTAATAGCAAAAATGATGTAACCAACAAAAACTTAGTCAAATCGATAGAGCCGTTTTCTGATTTTAAGTAAATCGAAAAAAGCGGGCGGGGCAAAATTTTCTTTCCGTTAAAACCTAAGTTGGACCATGGCGATCATTTTAAAGAAAAAATTGTTCAAATCGGTCAAGCCGTTCTCAAGTTATGGATTTTACCACGCCCCTCCGCCCTCCGCCCTCAGACCGAAAATCAAAAATCAGACTTCACAGTGTCACCCGCCTGAATATTCTGAAGATTCCCTCAAATTTCATCAAAATCGGCCCAGAGGTTTTGGAGTCCATACGTTACATACACACACACATCCTATTTTATATATGTATATAGAAGATAAAATTAAAAATACTTTCTCCTGTAAAATTTGATTTTTGGCGCTTACGTTATTTTCGCGGTTAGGGCTCGATGTACAGGTATTTATATAGCAATATGTAAATACAATAATTTACAAACTATGTACATATGTACCTCCGAAAACATTTTGTACATTTTGTGTAAGAAAATACAGCATTGCCGTGTTCAAAAAATTTTTTATAAAAAATGTTGTTAATGTTGATTCAACCCAATTATTAATAAAATTCCCCGGAAGTTTTGATTTATGATTGGGTTGAATATGTATTTTTATTATTGGCAAATGGAAATTTATTTTTTGTTTAAACATTTTTTTTAATGAAATTTGTATATCCGTTATCTACTGTAAAGTGAACATTGATAAAAGACCACTGTATACATATTCCTCATTTCGTGGTTGACTGGCTTCTTTTCTTATCAGTTTTAATATTTCGGGTTATGGGCTCGAGAGTCTGAATGGATTTGTAATGGGCATGACCTGGCTGTATAACAGACAGCTGAGGACTGGGCGAATGTAGTACTATTTTGTTTAGTAGTCCTGTTTTTTTTCTCCTGCGATATTCAATTGATGATAACTAGTCGGTAAAACGGAAAGTCAGTGGTATTAAATTGTCATCATTAAATTTTAAAGCATACATTTAAAACCGCTTTAATATAAACAGTTTACTGGAACTTCGAACATACTTTGAATTCTGCTTATAATAATGTATTCCTTATTAATATACATAACCCTACGTTTTCACATGCAAGTAATTACTTGCAAGTAGTGTATACGTCCGCATTATCAACGAAAAATCGAGGAAACAGCCGATTGGCTTAAAGTACAAAAATTGTGTGAATGTTAGTGAAAAAGTGTGAGTGTATTAAGTTTTTTGAACTTGTACTTGCATGTGGAAACGGGGGGTAAAGTAGGTTTAAAAAAAGTGTTGTATAGTAATTCAATACGTATCAATTCGATTAAACACAATTTATTGCAGAAGCTTTAAAATTCAAAACTAAAATTTAGAATACAAACATTTTAAAGTTAAAATTTTTGTTTAATTAACTTATTAATTTAAGTATTATCTTACTTAAGAATGGCATCGATATGTGAGAAATAAAACGGTTTATAATAAATCACTTAATAAACTTAATTACTGACAAATGCACAATATGTAAATGTAAAAAACAAAAAATTAATACAAAATTATTGAGAATTAAAAAAAAACAAGGTCTAGTTTTTTAATTTTCGTTTAATTTAGCTAAATCAAAATCATGCAAATTAAACAATTTAAATTTCATAGTTGTCATATTTGGGAATGTGCTGCACACAGAGGTGCTTAAAATCTGTAAAAATTTACAGTTTCTAGACAATATGCACTAGGTGTCGCTTAAAAGTCGAGTTTTAGATTTGAAAACGCCAAACAGGCGCTCTCTCTGACTAACGAAAATGATAGAAATTTTTCGTGTTTAAACCGCCCGTGTATAATGAAGCGATCAGAAAATCGTGTGGTTTTCCGAACATTCAAAAAAGGGTTTTTTAAACCGTAAGCGATTTAAGAACGCTGCGATTCGCAGAACATGGTCGATAGCGTTTAGGTGAAAATTGTGAATATTCCGCGAAGCCGCTAAGTAGAGTACATTTAGCCGCAACAAATTCGTTTATACCAAAATATTCCGATCCTAAGGCGACCAAAATTTTAAATACAAATAATTTAATTTTGTTTTTCAATGTAAATAGTCGTTTTACGTAACAGATATTCTTAGTTTGGGTTTATGTAAACTGCTCTGTTCGCACATTGTATGTTCATTAGACCGACTCAAAAGAAAAGTTGTTATTGAACCCCCCTTAAAACTAACTTTGACATGTTTTATGAATATGAAGATCCCCAAAATATTTCGGCGCTAGCGATTATCTCCCGTTAGCTAACCTCTAAAAAAAGTTGGTCATGAATGGGTTAATTTTAAAGTAGCTAAATATAATAATAAAACGTGTTTCCTGCACAAAGATATGCTTTTTGTGGTTATCAAATGGGGTTATATTGATTTCCAAGTGAATGTTTTAAAAAAGTAAGAAAGGCAGTAAAGGGTTAATTTTTAAATTAAATCTCAATCGGTGGTCAACGCCTTTCTCACGACGTATTGGAAATGAAAATCGGACAAAAGATAGTTAAGTTATTTAAATTTTCATTACAATCGAATTGAAACTCATCAAAAAACTGACATAAATAAACATCACGCTATCTCGAGTCTGTGGTGAGATTGTTAAAATGTTGTAATGCAGAATCGAAGAATTCCCAAATATCAACTATATTTGGCCATTCATTGGAGAAAAAAATTTACCGAACTTTTTATTCATGAAAAATACCATTTTTAGCTCACGGCAGATAATCGCTAGAGCCCAAGTATTTTGGGAGTCATCATAAAAAATTTATTTTCAGGGGGGTACAACTTTATCTTTTTTTTTTTTTTTTGCCCATTTAAGGTGAGTCGGTCCGGTCCGTCCAATGTACATCATTCTTGTTTCAGGAAACGAAGTCGAACAAGCTTTTCAGCATAGTTTTTTCGATATAAAAGTCGTTATTGTTTCTTTTAGAGTAGTTCAGGTAGAGATAAGAAGTACTGAAAGTATGAATTATAAAAAAAAATTAATGTTTTTACATATGAACTATTGAAACAGAAAATTTTTAAAAATTTGTTCGATTTCAATTTTACTCGAATTTAATTTCCTGAATATGGCAATAATATACTCGTTTTGACCTTTTTATTATTAAGATCTGACACACTGTAAGAAAATTAAGTTTTTTTGTTTGGAAAATCCACAGCTTTGACTTCTTAATTTAAATATGTTTAAACTAAAATCTAGACCTTAAAGAAAGATTTTTTGTTAAATTATATATTTACAAAAATAATATAACTTGTTAAGTATAAAAAAAATATGGGTTTTATTGTTCGCCAATTATTGCAGTTATAGCTACAACAAACAGGTGTTGAAAATGATAAGGAATTATAACAAAACAAATAAATATAAATTAATTAAAGTATGTATGTATGTATATAGTGAAATCCACCAATAGTAAACAAAGAAAACAGACAGACATTAATGTTTCAAACCGTTTTCATGTCTGATTTACCCTACACCAAGCGATTATATGACCTTGAGTTGGCTTAATATATATTATGTATATGGTATACGTACATATTTACGAATTTATACATGCAGTAAAATATTCAATAAGTAAGATGAGAATCGACTTCTTTCATCTTTGTGAAATGAAAGTAGACTCTTTCGTAAGTGGATCTTCCAAAGAACTTGGAAAAGTTCGAATGATTCAACTTGTTAGGGCCTTCTGAAATCTAATTAAATTTTAGAAAAATGTTTGTGTGTGTGTGTGTTTTTTAAGCCAACGATCTACTTTCATTTTATGCTTCAAAGTTTTGAAATTGCACGTATTGTACGTTTATGATTTTTTCTGTTTGGAAAGTTTATTTACCCAATAATCTCCTTTATTAAATTCATTTAAACAATGCATACTGTTCCCACTGAAACGGACTTTGAATTAGGAGAAAAAAACTAATATTCAGCCTAGAATAAGACACATACATACATATCTGTGATATTTTAACATAACATCCAAGTTGAGATAAGATAGCAGAAAAAAGTTTAAAAAAAACTCGGTGAAAGAATAATTTTTTTTCGTTTATAATACAAAATTTTAAAAACGTAAACAAAAGTGTTTTTTGAATGAAAATTCGTATGATTAACAAAATTTGTTAAACTTTTTAAATCTGACTTAAGATGTTATGAAAAAAACGAGACATGAACGACATATTAAGCAATTTTTATTATATGAGTAGTTTATAGGAGTTTGTGAAGAAGTGACAAACAGTCTGGCAAGTAAAGTAGTACGATGGTGTAGAGTATTCAGCCGGTAAGACCGACCGTTATAGATCAACTTATTTACGTTTTATATTTATATATAATTTTTTTCTTAAAAATAAAGTTTTCTGTATTAAGTTGTTGTTTTTTATAGCTCTACTCTTTATTTTAAGCTGGTTGTGTATATGAGTGTATGTATATATATTTAATTTACGGCCGTGGTAAACATGTTGGAATTATCCCATTCTAGTTGGCTGACATTGGCAAAACGGCCTTTTGTTACTACAGAGAAAGAACAAAAATATATTATTTTTATAAAATCAGAATATGATTTCTTAAAAATGAAATTATACATGACATATTATTTATTATAAAAAGTTTTTGGATTTGGAAATAAGAGCGGCAAGCAAGAAAATGCAGTAAAATGACGATTGACGATTTTTTTACTAAAAGTAGTAGTGTTATGACGATTTTCTGGCATCAATAAAACACTTACAAGAAATAGGTATTTACAATTATATTGGGAACAATTCAAAACGTTAAAATCAATTTTTCGAATTACAAAAATTATTGGAAATTAAAGAAAATTAATTCTTCCCCCATCACAAACCAGGTGGTTGGCTCTAAAAACATTAGTAATTCGGATTCTACAATTATATCTGTGGCATTTTTACAAAACATCCTAAGTCGAGATAAGATAGCAATAAAGTTTTTAAAAGAAAACTGGGGGATAAAATCATTTTTATTAAATAATAAAATAAACCAAAACTAAGCAAACATTTCGTTTATAATACTTAATTTTAAAAACGTAAACAAAAAGGTTTTTTGAATGAAAATTCGTATGATTAACAACATTTTTTTCAGTTTTTAAAAGTTGACTTAAGATGTTTTGTTAAAATGCCACAGATATGAATGCCATCGATACTGTTAACAAATATGCACTAGAGACCCGATTTGCGTCGGTCCGCTTTTTAAAAATTGGTTAAATCCGCTGTGCGTTTTTATGATATCGATTTGCGTCGCTACAAACGATTGCATTTTTTCGCTAAAGTCATAATCACATGTGAAGAATTTTTCTATTTGCGTTTAAAAAGACGAATTCTCATTTTATTCCTTTAAGGTATTCTAAGTACATATAGTTGTTTGTTAGGAAGCAAGAAGTAAGTTCTTAATAACAAGTTGTGTAGAAAAATTAATGCATAGAGAGGAAAATGCATTAGTTTGGAACTAAAATTGGATGTAATAAAACGCTTCAAGTCGGGTAAAAAGACTGTTGATTTAGACAGAACCCTTGGTTTAGCACCTTCAACTGTAAAAACAATTTGCAATAGGCACAGCGCTAAAAATTAATCATTTGAAGATAGCTCCAGTTAATAGCAAATGCGATTTTATTTTTTATTTAATGTTTTTGTGAATATGGAAAAATTAAATAAATAAATTGTCGTTATATTTTTATGAAAATACATTTTTTCTTATGTATTGCTTTTCAAATGATAAATATATTTCAGCCCACTTGCTGAAATAAATAGAATATACCAACCAAATCACTTTCATTATCATAAAAAGAATTTCTTGCTAAAAATTTATATTTTTGAGCCACTTAATGCAAGAAATTGTCTCTAATTTGTAAAATTTAAATAATTAACGATTTGTTGACGATTTTGTTAAATGTTCGTGACGATTTTGTTGAATGTTCGTGACGATTTTGACGAATTTTGTTAGAACTTTTGACGATTTTTGAAGAAAAAAGCCTAACAACCCTCTGTCATGCTGAAGCACGGTTGATAAGGTTGGTACAATTCAAAACTTAAAATTTTATAGGATTCTTAATATATATATTTCAATGTAAACTAAGTCACAACTGTTGTTGTTGTCTCCTTTGCATGGTATTTCATACACTACATTATTTTGTTGTAGTTTGTTTATTGGAGTTTTTGTATTTGTAAATATTGCACTTAATGTTTTGTTTGGTTTGTAAGCAAAGCTCATGTCATTTTTATCTATTGCACTTCTTATGTTTTTATTGTCCGTGAGGCCCGGTATGTATTTTACACTGTAAAAATATTTTTCCTTCTTATCAGTGTTACCATTTGTGTTTGTTATTGTAAACCTACAATAAACAAACTACAACAAAATAATGTAGTGTATGAAATACCATGCAAAGGAGACAACAACAACAGTTGTGACTTAGTTTACATTGGTACGACCAAAAGAAATTTGGAGACAAGAATGGGAGAACACAATTCAGACATAAACAAAAATAAAGAAAGCACCGCATTATCACAACATATATTACAAACAAAACACAAACATGATTTTGACAACATAAGAATACTAGACAAAGTAAATAACGCGAGGAAAAGATATACAACAGAAAGCTTAAGAATTCAACAGAAAATAAACAAAACAATGAATAAAAAAGAAGATACTGACAATTTAAGCGCCTGTTATAGAGTTGTTTTAAAAAACAGTAGATTACGCCGCTATCGTTGATTTTTATATTTTTTAAAAATTTATCAATGTAATTTAAATTAATTATTTTCACTGTAAGTTCGTTACATTAATAGCTATTGTATTATTAAATGTTGATGTTTTTTATTTAATATTAATAGACGAATCCCCTGAAGAAGTGAACATAAAATTCACGAAGCGTCGGGAAAAATGAAATAAAAAATTTTGCATTTTTATTTTCAAAAATGGAGTTAGGCCTCACCAGCTAAATATATATAAACATATATATTAAAATAAACAAATGAAAGTGGCCAAAAAAAAAAAAAAAAAAAAAAAAAAAATTATTAACTTTTTATTATTAATTCTTTTGTTTTATTTTATTTTTATTAATATTATTAATCGCACAAATTTTTTTTATTTTCTTATTTTTATTGTTTGTTGTGACTTTTGTTTATTAAAATAGAAACAAACTTGCTAATTTCTTTGTTTCTATTCCACATTCCATAGTAAACAAATTGGTTTTGTAAACATTGTTGTCTTCTTCTTCTTGTTGTTCTTTCGATTCAGATTTAGTTTGAAATACCAATTTTCGATCGTAGCGTAACTGAATGCGGAAACGTAATCGAAAGTCAGAATAGGGTTGATTATTTTACTCTGAATGATTTTTAAGGAGATTTTGCAAGCGCTAAATTTATCTTTGTTATATCCGGACTTTTTTGTCCAGCTGCAGTACATATTACATACATACGGTACATATTACCTCTTATTTTTGTTGTATTAAATTTTTGTTTATAAAATTAAAATAAGAAATAAATAAAATAATGAAAAGTATAGTGGCAACACTGAAATGAATACATAAAAAAATAGCGTAATCGTAAAGCAAAATCAAAATTAAATTGAAATTATTTGCAAAAAATAGTAGAAAATTATAATTAACTAACAAAAAAGTGCGTTTGGTATCCATACGAAAAAAATAAATTAATAAATTGTTTTCATAAATAAATATTAGCAACGTTAAATATGCCGCAAAAAAGCACGTTGCAGTGTCCAACATGTAAATTTAATGTGACAAAAACTCAACTGAGTGTTGGGTGTGGAAAATGTGGTATTTACTTCCTCAAGTTGTGCTGGTGTTTCTGATAAATCCTTGTCCTCCATTAACAAAAATCTTTCGAAGTTCACTTGTGAGAATTGTATAAATTTAATAATGGTGATATTATCAAACGAATTGATTAAATACAGAAATCCATTGAAAGTAAGATGGATGAAACAAGATCGGATATTGAAAGAGGTATGGTCACTGGATTTCATAATCTCGAAACAAAATTGTTAAATATTGTAGACAATTTTCGAAGTGAAATCAGTAAAGAAATTTCAAATGTTAAATCTGATGTGTCACGCTGCTGCACTGTTGTTCAAGAGGCAGATAAGGCTAATGAGGCCAAATTTAACATTCTTCGTGATAAATATAATATGTTGGTGAGAAGATTAAATAGATCTAATATAGTGGTCAGTGGTTAAAGTGGCCCTATGAATGACTTAAGAGACAATATGATACAAATTTTGAAGCTGGTGGGTGTTGCTGCTATATAAAACAACATAACCGTTTTATTATCAAATTTAACTCGGTTCAATTACGGGATGCCATAATGAAAAACTATTTTAAAGCTCAGCTTTTGTTGTTAAATAAAATAATTGGTGGAATTCAATAGTGTAGAGTATATTTGAACGATAACTTATCTCCTGCATCCAACAAATTACAGTATCTCTGTCGAAAGTTGTTGCTTGCTAGGAGAATAAAAAAGTTTTATATACTTAACATGGATAAACCAATGGCTAAGATCACAAAACTTGATGTGCGAATTTTCTTGATGGTCGTCTAGGTGATATGGAAACCAACTCCACATAAAATTTAAAATAAATCGTAATATGTGTTCTTATGAGATATATTTATACGCATACATTTACCATACGTCCAGAAATGCAATTTGTTTTTTGTTAACATTATGTAATAACGACGGAAGAATGACGTCAAAATATTGTTCTGTGTTTGATAAATTTGTCAGAGTGGAGCAAACGTATGTACATACGTATTGTTGTCTAAGCTTGTATTAAGAGGTAATTGTCACAATTGTATTGTAACATCTGTTGATTAACATGTATTCTAATGCATATTTATGCAGTCAGGCGCGGATCCAGCTTAAGTCTTAGGGGGGGAAATTTTTTTTGATACAAGAAAGTAAAAAATTTGTTTTTAAAAGTTTATTAAAATTAATATGTGTACAATTTATTAAAAAAACTAAATAATAAGGTTAAATGAAATGTAAGATCAGTACCTATGTTCTGTAACTTTAGTGAGAACTTCTCGCATCGAAAAGATGTGAAACAAAATATTCCATCGTTTCTCCAAAAGTGAGAAAAAACTGTGTATGTAACTCATGTCGAAAACTATCAAAAGAGATTACGTCGTTACGTTATACATGTCATAACATTGCACCCGAAGCCGCTGTGACATTGCAGACGTTGAGCACGTCAGTAACATATATCGTTGACGGCGACAAAAATTTACTCAAATTGAAAATTTTTCAACGACGGCGGCGAAAATACAACCGTCGTCTATACCAAATTATGTTAAGCGCGACTTTAATGTTTGTTATTTGCAAACGAGCTTTGAAAAAATTCGTATATTTTGTCAAAATGTTAAAAGCAAAATAATTTAAAAATGGAAAAATGTGCCAAGAACAAAATGTTATTATTATTGTTCTTTGCATTTTAATTTTTAATTGTTTTTTAGTGGTAACATTTTTTCTCGCCCCATTTTTATTCGTGAGTCTTTTGACAGTTCAAAGCGAGAACTTTTCTCACAAAAATGTTACAGACACACTTTTTCTGTAAATTGGCGAGTAATTTCCTTACGTGACAGCTAGTACTCGCCAAAAAAGTTACAGACACAGTTTAGTAAGAAAAACAGCTGTTTGTTTCAATTTATGGCATTTATGTTTCGTTTCACACATTTAAATCGAAAAGTTTCTCGACGCGAGAGTTACAGAACATGGGCACAGTTCAATATAAATTAATTTTTTAAAAAAAGCATTTTATGATTTCCTTGAGTGGCAAATTTAGATAGTACAGTCTTTCTTCTGTCATTGTTGATCTGAGCCATGTTTTCATTAGACGACGGGTAGGAAATGACCCCTCTCTCGTAGCATTACTAACTTTTATGGCATATGCCATTTCTTTAATTATTTTTTTAAAATGCAATTTTTGGTCCAGCTTGCAAAGAATACCTTTTTGCAAACCTAGAAAAACATTTTTTAAATAAGCTTAGCGAATATGAGGCAGAATCTATTCGAAATGCTAGCTGAATAATGCAAAAATCGAACGTAAAAAGTACTTTCAATGCATCTGCTCAAGCCTCTTGATATTACAAACGAAAGGGATTTCTATTTATGAAAGCTTTGGCTTAATTGACAGTGCTAAGGAAAATAATAAAAGATGTCAGTAAAAAAGATTTTGTTGAAAAGTTTAACAAACGTTTTAGATCGTAATACGTGTGGTAAATTATTCAATACTCCTGAAAAATCTATATGGCTTGGCATTTCAATTTTAAAAAAGTATTTTAATCGATTTTCTCACAATTTTGTTTTAATGAAAGTGAGACGGATGCATTTATTGACAACCTTTCTCCATCTGAACTTTTAGTGTTCAAATATGCTCCAGTTACATCTTGCGATATTAAAAGAGTGTTTTTCATTTACAGAACTGTTTTATGTGGTAACAGGAGATTATCAGGAGTGTTCTAGAAATCGAAGACGCAAAACGCAAGAATTTTAAACGTAGTTTTTTAATAAGTTTTCCCTGATAAAAAAATTTCATGACAAATATTATAAAAATATTTCTTTATTTAACCGAATTTTATAACAAAAATTAGATTAAAAGTGTATTAAAAACAACTTCCAAATTTTTGCGTTTTGCCCCCCAGTATTTTTTTTTTTTTTGACAATTTGAAGAAACATACTATTGTACTTACAATAAAAACTTAATAAAATAAATGTTTCTTAAATAACATGTTTATTTTTGCCATTTTTCGTGCCATTTTTTATACTTTTTCGTGCCATTTTGCCAGTCATTTTTAACCATTTTTCGTGCCATTTTAAACTTGCCCTTTTCTTAGATTTCGGTAGATATCTTCATCACAGTTTATTGAAACATCTACAACGTTATCTTAGAGATTTTCAGATATTTTCCATGTTTATTGCCAATGCAGCAGTTCAGACTCAAGTTTAGATGTTAGTAGGTGTTTAAATTTCTATTTTATCAAACATAATCAGCTCATCAGCTACTTGTGATTTTAAAAGTTTGTATCTGTATTTGACTTGATTACACTTTGAGGTAGAAGTTTAGGTATGTTCAATACATTTAGGATATCTATTGGGAAACGTGTTTTGAGATGTTCTAAAATAAATTCAATAAGAGAAATGCAACCTACAACTCGGTAGTAATCTTCAACATTTTGAATGTGATTGGAACCTCGATTTGAATGCAGATAACTTTTACATTTTCAAAAATCGCTTTAAATAGTTCTTCGGATTTATTGCTTTTCTCTTCAAAGCACATGATTTAAGTTTTGATAAGGCTTGATCCTTGATTTTGAAGATCAATATCGTGCTTTTGTAAAATGATACTAAGCGGCTGTGATACAATAAGTATCACATTTAATATGTTTATTCCGTTAATGAATTCAAAATTACTAAGCGAGTTCCTTAATAAAAGGCTTTTGATGAAGTATCTCTACCTTTCCACTCAGATATTTTTTCCAAAGATTCTACTTTATGATGTACACTTGTTGCAAAGTGTAAAATTGAGTCGTGACGGTCCAACCATCTTGTCTCGCATAATGTAGAGTTTGACTCCCAAATACTTTGCTAAAACTGCGTTTCGCTTGGGATGGTTATATTTAAAAAAATTTGTCGTTTCTTTAACAAATGATACAACTTATTGCATTAATGGCACTTTGTTGCTTTTTGAAATTGAGTTGTTTGATTTATGGGAATAGCAAGGCGTTTGTTTTGCATTTTATAACAGCTCCATTTTCTTCTGACATCAGAGGACACCCATCTGTTCCATTTCCTACACAATTTTTTATGTCAAGACTAAACTTTGTCAAAGCTTTTAGAACTATTGATGATAGTGCCTTCGCATCAATTGACACTTCAAAGGATATTTATAATGACGCTTACAACAAAGCCAATAAATGCTTTCCTAACAACTTTTTGTTGTATGTTGAAATATCTTTAAGATAAGGAAATTTCGGATTTCCCCGACAAATCTGTGTTTTCGTCAAAAATTATCGAATAGAATTTTGATTCATATAACACATATATACATAAATATTGCATATACATACTAAGGCTTATTAATAATTCGACCGCACGCATTTTCAAGTCAAACGTTTATTCTTTGGATATAAATAGATGTCACCTGCTGGGATTGAATGTAGAACAATAAGTATTTAAATACAGTAAACTAGATGTTTCATTGGAAATATCTAATAAATAACTATTAGAATTAAGTTTTGGATACTTATTGAAAATTTCGTTAGATTCAATAAAAAAACAAAAAAAAACTTTGCTGGGATTTATTAAAATTTTGTGCATATAAAAAAATATTATTATTGGGAATTCTTGTATTATCGAGAGAAACCAAACATATTTTTAGAATTTAGGGTGGGGAAATTTCCTTATTTACCCCCCACCCCCCCCTGAATCCGCGCCTGTAAGCAGTTCACGCGTTAATATATAGTGTGGGCAATATAAATTGAAAACTGCCTAGGCAACAATTGTCTAACGAAATTCTCGTCTGGACTTATAATTAATGTTAATGTAATTGACACATACATACATATTTCATTTGATTTTTGTTTGGTATATTCAATTTTTTATTGTATATTATTATTATAATTATTTTTTTGATCTTTTGCTTTATGGACTACATATAAAATGTCTGTACGAACTTATCTCTTTTTTCTTTACCATTGAATGAAATTACATTTTTGTTTGTTTTTTAAATAATAATGTTAAAAGTATTTCTATATTTTATCTGTTTTACTTTAATTTGGCTCCCCCGCAAATCTGAAAATTGGTTTATGTTTGATGATCCATGATGAAAATCTTGGAACAGTGGCTGGAGATAGCTTCATTTTAAATTCATCTATTCCTTTGTCGTCTGATAGTTTGATTATTGGACATATAAATGCCCAAAGTTTATGTCCTTCGAATTCAAATGTCAAACTCGAAGAGTTTAAAAACACATTCAGTAAGTCCGGCCTTGACATAATTGGGATATGGGCATTTCCAGCGAAAAGTCTACTTTTTGTAACGTAACGCCAGAAGTATTTTGAATTGTTTCTCAAAAAATTTTATATGTATAGTTTACTTTTTTATATTTTGGTGTAAAGCGCAATTAGCTCTACATTTAGTAACAAAAGGGATAACGATTGAACAACATGGTCCTAAAATACAGCCTTATTTGCAATCTGGCGTTACATTAAAAAAATTAGACTTTTCGCTGAAAATGCCCATATTTACCTTAAAACGAGCAAAGATTTTTAAATTTTATAGCTTGAAAAGTCCAAAGTTTACTAAAAAATGTTTTATACAAATCATCTGGCTCAATTCGCAGTCTTATTAAGTTTTGTAATGTAAGTTAAAATCCACTTCCGTTTTTTTAACGTGACACCAGCGCAGAATTTTGCTTATATCAGGAAATCCTTATCGTCGATTACTGTAATTTTTTTTCTGAATATAGTGCTACTTCATTACTTTGTATATATAAAAACCCTTTTTACAAATTTGACTTCTTCATTTATTTTTTTTACATTCTGTGGTACAAATATCACGACACGTCAAAATGGAAATGCCCAATCTGAAAATTGGTATAAACCGGATATGCTTTCGCCATCGCTAAGTCTATCTGGATATAAAATTGTCAGGAATGATCGCCCTAGATCGAGAGGTGGAAGGAATAATGGACATCCTACAAGGGGTGGGGGTGTCTGTCTGTACATATCTGACAAATTACGTTACAAAACAATTTTTTTTCCGTGATAGTTGGTGTGGTATATTTGCCAAATGGTGATGTAGGGGCGTTTGAAAACCTTCATAGTGATTTGTTTGACCGATATTCTAATATAGTTATCATGGGCGATTTTAATTACAATCTATTTGATGTGTCAAAATCGAACAATCTCCGTTCTGTGATTTCAAGATGTGGTCTAACCTGTGTGCACAACTGTTTGCCCACGCATCTTCATTTGCCTACTAATACTACCTCATTAATAGACTACTTCCTCCTGAGTCAATCTTCTACTGTTTTTTTCATCATACCACAGTAGCTCGTTTCTGTATTTCTCGCATCGTAAAATTTTCAACATGAAGTGTGAAACAAAAAATTCCATCGTTTCTCGATTTCCGAGAAAAAAGTGTTTGTGTATTTAAATGCGAAAACAGACAAAACAGATTCAGTTTTAACTGGAATATTTCCAGAATTAAATGTCAAATGAAAGCGAAACGTCAAGAAAAGAAATAAATATAATAAAAACAGGGCTGCCAGATTTGACGATTTATTTTCATTTCAACGATTTTTACTCCGAAAACGTGCCGATTTGCTGATTTTTTCTAAAAAGTGACGAAAGCAAAAACAAAATCAACAATATTTTATAACTTTATTGTAGCTTTCTATAAAAATTCATATCGAATTTTAAAATTTCAAACACTTCATATTTTGTGGCATTGAAAATTTAAAAAGACAATATAAATTTCTGTAGAAAGCAACAACAAATTTATATACATATTTGATATTCTTAGCTTATATGGACACTTTTATGCCATTTTCGATTTCAACTAACAGGTATTCTACTACGTATATTTCAGGTGAAAAAGAAAAAGTAAAGTTAATAGTTATAAGAATAGGTAAATTATAGATTTATGGGTAAAAATTGGAGGCGTGTTTTTCACTCATATCTCAGCCATTTGTGAACCGAAATTTTTAAATTTCAATTATATCCTATTTGGACACATACGATACAAATTTAAAACAACGTCGTCACTATGAATCCTTGGTTTTTCGCAAAAATAAAAACCCTAAATATTTATTTTACTGTTATCTAAGCGGAATTAATTTAAAAATTTTTAATTTATTGGTATTTGTATATATCTATTTTAAAAAAGTTTGTATGTTTATTTTATTAAGCTTGACTTCATTTTGTTTTTATAAAAATATTTATTTTAAATTTCAAAAGATTTTGTTATTCGTGCTAAATTCCCAGTTTTTATTATTGATAAAAACACTTGAAATTTATTGTTGATGGGATAAGCTATTCCTATGCGCATTTCACTGGTTGCTTAGGCCAGATCATCAGGAAACTTCATCCATAAAGATTTTAGAAAAACTGAAGATATTAAACCAAATAAAAATGTTAAACGTATAAGACTTATAGCAACAGTTCTACTTGTAATAATATCAAAGTTTAAACAAAACAACATCAACAATAAACATTGCGTTCATCTCGTCTTACATTCCCCGCTACAATTAGTTGAAATTCTCTCAACATTAATTGTACTTGTAAGTAGGTTAAGAAAAACAAAATAAAAACAACAACAACTTACAAAAAGATGTAGTGGGGAATGTAAGACGAGATGAACGCACTGTTTATTGTTGATGTTGTTTTGTTTAAACTTTGATATTATTACAAGTAGAACTGTTGCTATAAGTCTTATACGTTTAACATTTTTAGCACGAATAACAAAATCTTTTGAAATTTAAATTTTGTATTCCCAAAAATTGATATTACTTTTTGATAATATTTATTTTATTTTTTGTTAAAATTTATTTTTAATGTGATATTTTGTCACGCATTTGTGAGACTTCTTCAGGGAAAAAAACAATTTTAAATTGTTATCGGATCAAAGAAAATAAATAATTTTATAAAAAAATAGACCTCAAGCTTAATAAAATATATATACATTAAAAAAAAATTAAGTTCGAACAAAAGACAATTTATATGTACATATGTATGTATAAAATACCCATGAACGTTGACTACGTCTTTGTTGTAATAAAAAATCGAACAAAATTTGTTTATAATTAATTTTAAATTGTCCGATTTTTTAAAACAAAAAGGCGATCTTTTTATTTTTCTCAAAAAATTGACGATTTTCACGCAAATTTATCTGACAGCCCTGAATAAAACCAAAACAGCGAAAGGCTTAAAAAAATTTAATTAACAAAATATAACAATGGTGTTTTATTTATTTTTATCATTTAAATTACGCATTCATAATTAAAATGTTTTTTATTTATATTACAAAAATAGTATATAAACATATTTTAAATTTAAAATATCTATATTTTGTTTTTCTCGCACCAATTTCAAATGCGACTTATTTTGACAGTTCTTGTAAGAAACTTTTCGCAAAATATTGTTACAGAAACACTTTTTCTCACATCCTTCCAATAATTGCTGGAAAATTATTAAAATGACAGATAATTCTCGCAACGGAAAGACACAGAAACACTTGTGCGAGAAAACCCATTTTTTGTTTCATTTTGCACTGTTTCTGTCCTGATTCACTGGTTTCATGCGGAAAATTTTACGATGCGAAAAATACAGAAACGGGCTACAGCTTTATAATCGTTTCAGTTAAATTCTCATCTCAGAAACGTAGTAATTGTTTTGATATTAAGGATTATAATCGTGTAAATTATGAGGATTTTTATCGGTATCTTGAATTTTTTGATAAATCCCCTATTTTTGCTACGAACGATGTGGACTTGCAACTTTCTACAATTAATGACTTAGTAAATGGTCTCCATGACAGTGTACCCACAACTAGGGTAAGATTAAAGAATGATGATTCAAATTGGATGTGTTCCAGACGTATTGTTGAAGTGAGATCTTTAAGAGATCGGGCTTACGATGCCTACCGTAGGGATCGGTCTGAGACTAATTGGAGAGTTTATTGTAGACTAAGGAATAAAACGAAATCTATTATTAGAAAATCTCGAAAGGAGTATGGTAAGAATCTTTTTTCTGGTGTTGATAATACTTAAATATGGAATAAGATTCGCCAACTAGGTTGTGTTGGTCGTGAATACACTGAGCTTGATCCGTCAAACGTGGAATCCATAGCTTCAAGTTTTTTGAATAATCAAAATCCAAATTGTTTAGGTGATTTTAATTTTGATAATTTTACTGAGAACTTTAATGGTTTTTCTTTTATTCCTATAACCGAATATGATCTGATACTTGCTATAGGCTCCATAAACTCTAATGCAACAGGTTATGATAAAATTCCCATTAAGTTCTTAAAATTGATATTTCCACTTATAAATAGACCTCAAAATTTCCCAATGCGTGGAAATTAGGTCGAATTGTACCTATTTTGAAAAATGGCAATGTTGAAAATTTAAGACCGATATCAATCTTACCTGCGATGTCAAAAATAGTTGAGACTATAATGAAAACACAGATTTTGACCCACTGTGGTTCAATGATTAGACCTAATCAGTTTGCTTTAAGACAAAATCACAATACGACATCATTACTACTTACTTTAACTGATAATATAAGAGAGCAACTTGATAATCATCAGCACTGTATATTAGTCTCTCTAGATTTAACGAAAGCGTTTGATGGAATCAACCACAATGTTCTTGCAAGGAAACTTCAGGAAAACTTTAATTTTTCGAAATCGGCATGCAGATTGATTTATAATTATTTATTGGAACGATCACAGTTTGTTTCAATAAATGGGGTAAATTCTTCTATAACTGCAGTAACTTCTGGAGTACCTCAGGGATCTATACTGGGTCCTATTTTATTTATTACTTACCTGAATGATTGTATTCCCTTTATAGACAACGGTTTTTGTCAGTCATTTATATTTGCGGATGATATTTTACTCTTATATACATCTGATTCTCATCAAACTGACCTTTTTGAGATCTGTTTAAACAACCACCTGGGCTCAATATCTAACTGGATGACTTTTCATTTGCAGGGCCGAAATTAGTTTGGTCCTCGGATTTATGTAAATGGACAAATAGTTGACTATGTTGACGTTCTTAGATGTCTCGGTGTTATTTTGATAGTCATATTAATTCGCTGCCTAATAGGGTTTGTCCCACTTTGAGAAAGTTATACTCCCTAAAACCATATACACCTAGACATGTAAGATACCGATTAGCTCATTCCCTAATTATGTCTCAGTTTAATTATGGCCTTGAAGTTTTTTCAGGTTCTTGGTTATACAATATGGATATACTTAGTGGAATTATAAGAAAGGTTGTTCGTTTTGTTTTTGGTGTAAAAGTTAATGAGCATGAACGTACTAGGGAACTTGTTCCATAATTTTTAAAATGTAGTTTTAATTAAGATCTGAAATTACGTATTTTACTTCATTTTTATAAAATTATGAAAACTCAACAACCGGAAATTTTAGTGAAAAAATTTTCTTTTATCAACTCCACACGTTGTATTCATATTGATGTGCCGTTTAGACATCTTTCGATATCTGACCGCTCTTTCGTAGTGCGTGTCTATCGAGTTTGGAATGTTCTACCTAATAGTCTTAAACTTTTTTCCTATTCATTTTTAACATATAATCGTAGAATTATTTAGTACTTTAATGGAATGGAATTATAGCCTAATATATTGGTACTTAACGGGTTTCTTCTGTCTCTTGCCAATGTCTAAATTTTTAGTTTTATTTTTTTTTTTAATTTGATTGAATTTTAATATTCTAATATTCATATGGCTGGGGGCCACTTATATATAACAGCTTACTTCCTATATTATCTTAAGTTCTTAGTTCTAAGTGGTATACTAGTGAACTTTGTTATTTATCAACAATACATACATAATTGGCCCTGGAGGCTTTCTTTGTATTGATATTAATTAATAAATAAATAAAATATAAAAAAATGATTAAGTACTATTGAGATCGAAAAAGTACGACTTAAACAGTTCGTTGGTACGATATTGGTTTTCTCATTTATCATCCCTGTGCTGAAGTCACATATTAGTTGCGTTCGTTTACCCCAAAATTTGTACAATTTTGTACAAATTTGTACTGGATTTTACTGAAATGCGTTCGCGTACACAAATTTTCATATTACTCACCTACTGGATTTTACTGGAAAAGTAAACGAACGCACATATTGACAACACGAATATTCATGTACAAACAGTTTTATGCATTTGAACTTGTATGTGAAGTAGCCGAAATTGTTTTGTGTAAAAGCATTTCGCTTCTAAGCATATTCCGCATTAATGCACCAAAAAAATATGTAATACAATTTTAATAAATTGCTATCAAAAAACATCCATTTAATCCATTTATAATAAATAATATATCATGTGTCAAGTTTTTCTAATTTTTGATTTTTTTAGGTACTTACAATCTTCATCATCGGAATCAGAGTTCTCAGAGTCGGAACTGCCTTCTGAAACAGCATCACTTTGCATGGGATTAATGGTAATAGTTAGTGCAGAGTCGTCCCACACTAAAGCCTCGTCAGCAATCTAAAAAAATTGTCGGAGAGCATAGATATATAAATTAAAATATAAACATGTGGATTGCTATTTTCGGCTGTGCCGAATCTTTGATACCCTCCACCGACAGTTGGAATATTTCAGGCGTGGACCCTATGGGATCTAAAAGTTATTAATTAATTTTTATAAAAGCGGACGTCAGTATGTATTAAAATTGTTGCAGTTTAGGTCTAAATGATTTTATTTCTGGTCATATTAAACTTAATTTGAATAAATTTGAGTGACAGCTTTATAGACTTTTTACACTGATCAACATCTAACATCCACCATCAATTTTCCACAATTTGCGAAGATGTTATCATCTTTCCCCGGTAGCGAGCTAGTCTATCAGCGCCGGGGTTGCGGGTTCAATTCCCGCCAGAGACTCTGGTTTCTTTCCTGCAGACAAGCATAAAGCTTCGCGGGATTAGCTTAGGAAAATTAAAAAAAATTTAATTAATTTTATTCCACTATACATCTTTCGATTATTTAAGTGTCATCACTAAAAAAGTGGCAATAAGTTCTATTATTATTGTGGCATCACTGACAAAAAAAAATTAGTTTGAAAGCAGCGTTACCATTTGTCAAGTTTTCTCTTTTATTGCAATGTTTTTTGTTAGGTATTTTTTTTTTATTTTTATACAAACTGAACTTCAAATACATTTTTGTGTTTTCTTATTAAATTTTGGCACTTTCGAGCAAAAACCATTTCTTTGGCCCCTATTACGCTTTACAACTCAACTCAGTTGAGTTGTTATTAAGACAACTGGTTGTGATCAGTTGTAATTTTTGCTATGTTTTTGTACGCTGAAATATAGCAAAGTTGTAAACCATAATACAAAAATTAAGATATTACAACTTATAATAGGGGCCTTTATTTTAAAAACATTTTTATTAAAAAATGGTGACATTTTTGTTTGATGGTAGAAGTTAGATGTAACCAATGTAAACGGTGTTTCACATTTTCTACATCTTTGATGGTAGATGTAAGATGTTGATCAGTGTAAAAAGGCTATTAGCCGAACTAAAATTTTTCATAATGCAATATGAACCCATTTTTCTAATGAAAAATTGCCCAAAAAAAAAAAAGCCCTAAAATTACCCCAAAATTTGGGGTAATTCTACATTATGAAATATCACCTAAAAATTTTTTTTTGAATTTTAACCCAAAAAAAACAGAAAGAAAGAAAGTTATATTAAGTGCCCCGGTAGGGAGCTAGTCTATTGCGGGAACGATTCCCGCCAGAGACCGGTCTCCTGCAGACAAGCGTAGAGATTCGCGGGATTAGCTTAAGGAAAAAATATTAAAAATTTTGGGTTCATATGCCCGAGACTTAAAATCCCAATTTTAAAATTCCTATTTCAAAACCCGAATATTTATACAGTTTTGGTTTTAAAAATCGCACGATTGGGCCTTCGGCTGTGCGCAAGAATTTTTCTCTCTATGGTATATCGAACAGTGGCTTCGTAAACTAAAGCTTCTCTATCTAGTCGGCCTTCGGCCGGGTGCAAGGATTTTATCCTCTATGGTCTATGGGGAAATTTTTAATTTCTTAATATTTGCATTTTAAATTAGTTATTGAAAAATAGCCCCAAAGTAAAAATTTTGATTTTATTTAGGGCAATTTTTCATTCCTTGATATTGGGATAATTTTTTACTCCACTTAAAATGCAAAAAAACCCCAACGAAAAAATGAAAAATAACCCCAAAATTGCGTGTTGTTGTGTCTCATGTAAAACTTTGGGGCGCCATTCTTCACTTTCCTTTTACACATTTCGAACTACGATTCATATTTTTTATAAATATTTTATTTTGTTTTATTTGTCCTGCGAAACTTTCAAAAGTCCTGCGTTTTTCAATGTTTTTGATTTTTGCCCAGCTTTCCTTAAAAATTTAAAAATTGTTCCATTATTACAACTTTACTTTAACCTACCTGGTAGGACGAACCTTAATGTACTTTATCGCTCACTTTAGGTTTAAGTAAAGTTTTAATAATGGAACACTTTTTATATGGCGGTTTAAAGTCTACTTTTAGCTATCGGTAAGTTGTGAAAACGGGCCTTAAAGGTTTATGATAAAGGGAATATAGCAAAACGCTTAATATAAAGTAAAAATTAAAAATATATTTGTATATCTAACCTTTGGGCATGGCTGATGCCGATCTGTGAATTTTTGATTGCTATTATTTTTTAGACGTGCAATAGAAACTCCACCTAATAATATGACTAAAAACACGCAAATCAGAATTATCAGCATTGTGGGGTGAGCACTTTCAGCTGTTAGATAAGATAGTAATAGAAAAAGCGTTAGATAAACGATTTTTTTTTAATTATTTAATACATATTTAATATATAATTATTTTAAATTGATTAAGCTTGAGGTCTTCTTTTATAAAAAATATTATATTTATTTTAATTTGAAAAAATTTGTTAATTTTCCTGACGATGCTAACCAAAGATTAGCGAAATATTAAAAAAAATAATAAATATAATATTTTTTATAAAAGAAGACGTCAAGCTTAATCAATTAAACATACAGGGGTGTGCTGGAAATCGCAAACGCAAAACGCAAGAATTTGGAAGTTGTTTTTAATAAACTTTAAACCTAATTCTTATAATTTTTGGTTTAAAATCCTGTTTAATAGGGAAATATTTGTTAAATATTTGTCATAAAATTCTTTTATTACAAAAATCTTATTTTAAACCGACTTTTAAAATTCTTGCGTTTTATGTTTGCGATTTCCAGCACACCCCTGATAATTTTAAAAAGAAAGGTGAAGTAATGCTAAACAATATTTAATATACATATATTTACCTTTATGGGCTATGGAATGTATGCGAGATTTAGGCTCTTGCGCATCATGCTGATGATTCATTGCATGAGAATAGACTTTATTTTCTAGAAAGAAAATAAATTTAAATTTGCTTTCAAACAATAACATACTAACAAATTATTTTAACAAATTTTTAATGAACATTAATAAATTTAGAATGTGGGAATTATTTCTTTATTTCATAAATTGTTTTAATTGTTTAATTCATCATTTTTTTTTTTTTTTTTTGAATGTGCTTCTTTCTATGAGAAATTGCTGGGAATAACTATAACTTCAACGTTAACCAAGAGCAAAAAGTATGTGAAATATTGAGGGAATAAGACTATTTAACTCATAGAAACACATTTAAGTTTATATATGGTTCCTTACCCGTGTACTGTATGCCATCTGCGGCATTGGTTTGCAATACACCACCATTTACTGCAAGGGTACTTGGAGCTGTCGTTGTTTTTAGACCATTATTCACGGGAACTTGTTTGGGATGCAATACTGTCAATGTCAAAGTAAATTCGGCACTTTTGAACTGAGAATTTATTTGAGAACAGGTTACTTTGAAAACACGATTCAGATAATAAGCAGGCTTTTTGTTGCTATACACCAGAGCATTTAAAACGTCTAAATAGTTGCCGATGCTGTCAGGTCCAATCATTTCGACACCGTCTTTATTGATATTAGTTTTAATGTCTAATGTTGTGGAGAGATTTTCGTCACCATCCACCTGGATTTCTTCGTGATCAGGATTTAATGAAGGAAAGACAATAACGCTACAGGTATCTAAGATTTGAAGTTGGGCTGAGACAGGTTCGTCTGATGCGGTAACAATGGTTATATTTATATTGCCAAGTATATGGACACCACTTTTGATTTCTGGATATGACACCAAATTATTGGAATTACCTAAAATTGTGAATCGAGAATAAACATATAATTCAGCTAGATAAAGTTAACGTCTCAATTCAACTAAACCGGTAAGTAAGATAAAAATAATAAAATAAGGATAGGTATTCTCCCTTAACGGACACCTTCTGCATGGATTCATTTTAATTGACTGTACAACAAAGGTACCATGAAATAACTTCCACATGAAAAAATCCCTTTTGCAAACATCTCAATAAATACGATAAATTTTATTTCGCAAAGACTCTTTTCCTCATACCCAAGAACCAAAACCTTTCATTTGGTAGTTATTTCACTGTACCTACAGAATATAGCATCTTAATGAAGTTGCGCAAAAAAAATACAAATAGACGTGCCCCTTTTTATCATAATTTGGACAGACAAATATGAGCTCGGATATACTTCAGGTTTCTAGTCAAGGTAAAATTTAAACTTATAGTTACCGGTTATCAAGATTTTGGAATTTTCTCCCTTATTAAATCTAGCAACACTCGACTCAGAGTGGACTTTATATCTTAAAGATTCCTGCGTTTTCTGATTGCTGCTTCCTTGAGTCATGAAAGTTGTGGTAGGTGTTACTGTCGTAATGCGGCGCGATGTGGGCATATTTTGCATGCCAACTGGACTGTTGGAAGAGTCCAATCTTTGAGTGTGTACAGCATATGATGCTGTTGCAGTAGAATTTGCTGCTAGCACCATAGGACTAGTAGGTTCATTGACCATTATGTAGGTCTCAACCGTTGGCAAACGTATGGCACTTTGATTAATGCACATCATTGTACTGCGCACCTCAATATTACGTCGTCCAATCGTTGGGTTTTCCTTGGTGTTTATATACTGGATTTTTTGCAACAATAATTCAACATTGCTTTTGCTTTGGCCCTCTATGTAAATTTCATTAAGCTGAGAATTCGTTTGCACCTGGGACTCTGGTTCCAACAGACTTTCCGCGGGTGGTAATAAATGTTCTGCGCAATTCGTGCCACATTTGACATCGTCATTTGTTAAAACAGCATTTAATGAAATCTTAATTTCCGATATATCTCCATTAAAGCCATGTTTTAGGCGATTTTCGCTACTCTGGTAACAGGCCCCTACAGCTAAAGTTGTATTTACACCATGGGCGGCATGCAAAGGCCAATCATCTATTACTTCGGGGTTATTATGACGATCTTCCAAAGAATTCTCAAAGAGTACACCATCTACGTACAACTCAACCTTGGAATTTTGATCGACGTTCAAAACATAATGATGCCACTCGTTGTCGCAAACTTGCGGTATTTTCCAGCGCCATTCGGCTGGACTGAATATATTTAAATCTCCTTCGTTAAAATTTTTACGCAGCAGCAATATTAGGCGACAATTTCTAACAAATAAGGCCATATGATGACGATTCATTTTGTGGTCATCGGCACTGCAGACAATATGCTCCTTAACATGTTTGTTATCACCTGAGGAGCCGCTAAAGTGCCTAAAAATGGTGATAATACTAAAAGGACGTTGCGAAAAGTCATGACGTGCAATACTTCTATCTGGTATTATAACACCCGACGAACCATCGAAATGAAATATTGGCTCTGAACCTTCGTCATATGACAAATCTCGTGTCCATTCGGCATTTCGTGGCAACAAGTCTACCAAAGTTAAATGTTGGGAGCAATTAGTTATATCACGATCGCAGCCGAATGAAATATGTTTTGTCTACAAAAAAAAAATACTTAAATAAATTTTTACATTTTTATTAATATTTTTTAATTTTTTACATTTACATTTAAATAAAAATCAAAACCACATTTAGAACAAAAAATTAATCATGCATACAGTTTTAACGGTTAAAATAACTAAATAGTTTCTAATGGGGAACATAAAGTACTGGAAGGAATCTTCGACCTTTTTTTCAATTATTTTCCTTACCAGAGTCACTAAATTAACTCCCCAGTCACAGTATTGTCTTTCTAAAACTGTAAATTTCCGATAAATCTAACAAGGCCAAGTTAAACCCCTTTCTAAATTGTCCGCTCCTAAGTCGTCACTTGGTTCAACCTCATATTGACTGTATTTACTTTGCCCTGATTCAAATCGTTCTCGTCTGTGCTTTATGTTCATAAAAGAGAAAGTATCCAAAGTATTTCATTGAAACTGTAAATTAAATACAAGATATGTATGTTCTTTTATATGACTAGCAGAAACTTGTAACTCTCAAATTGATGTAACTTTTCTTCGTAAATACTCAACAGGAAAAGAATATCTTACATTAAAAAAAACACTTGACGCTTAGCTATATTTAGGGTAAATAATATCCCTCAAATGGACTTAAAAAAATCAACAGCATTCATTACTTTTGGACTTACTTTTAGAGAAATTGATGTATGTATATTTAGATTTTGACTGTCACAGTACATGTCACACAATTCCAAACGTGCATTTGGAAACAGTGATAAACTTTCTGATGATGATGTCTAAAAAGATTATTTTATTTTAACAATAAATTTTAAATGCTAATCTGTTTTTTTACCGTGTAATCGATTCTCGCTGGTATTCCTAGAAATTTAGCTTCGCATACACGTCGCACTTTTATGCTCACCATAATAGGTGATGATTGTTTCATGGCACAATCGTATGCGACCACCGAAAGTATATAGTTGTGGGAGACTTTGTGCGACAAAGGTTCCGTATTCTTGATAGAACCCTCATTGTCTATAGTAAATGGTTGATCTTTGTTTAGTATTTCATATTTGCATATATCGCCATACAATGGTGTACAATCTTTGTCGATGGCCTCAACCCGTATAATTTCCTTGTAAAGGCGTCCTTCATCAGCTTCGCAAACATACGATGGCTGCAAAAATGTGGGGGCATATTCATTGACATCGATTACTGCGATGTGGACATTAGCGGAAGCTGAGTGAGTGCCGTCGCAAAATACCGCGACAATTTCAAAGTGATAGCTTTTTCGCTTTTCGCAATTTAAAGTACGGCGTGCCTTTAAAATGCCCAAATTATTTATCAATTCAATTTGAAATGGTATTTCATGATATGGTTTCTTAATAATATGGAAGTTACATATTTTCTCCTCATCCACCTTAATCAGTGGTGTTATTTCCACTGAGGTCTCGTTTTCGCGTATTAGACCATGATACGATTTTTCCAAAACGTTTTCTTTTAGGTGAAAAAAATAAAATAAAATAAAATATACAAAAAGTTAGTTTAACAATAAAAGAATACACATACATAATTCAATAATACAAAAATTCAGTTTTGGTATAAACAAGTGTGAAAGCTCTATTTAGCTTGAAATATTGAAAAACAAAAATTTAATTATTGAAAATTTAAAATGTTTGTTAACAAAAGCTTATTTGATATTTTTTTATGCTTTACCTTTTTGTGAAAGATAATCATCATCGTTCTCACTAGACACTGAGTTGGTTTGATATTTGTACGAAGACGATGATGAAGATGATAGTGATGATGAGGAGACGGAATATGAAGCATTTGTTTTCTGTATTGTATTTAAGTCAAATAGAAAACATATCGCCAGCAGTAGCAAAATTCGACTCATTTTAGTTGATGATATGGGTTTATCTGTATGATGTGTTGGATTTGCTTTTTCTTTTGAGTTTTAAGGACGTTTTACTTTGTTTTTTTAATTGGAGTCTCTTTTAGGGGAAGTTACTTTTGTTTCCACACTTTTCCCCTGGAACAAGCCATTCATGCGCTTATTATGAGAATGCCTTTTCGCGTACAAAATTAATTTTCTAAAAAGATTAAGAAAAAATGTTTAAAATAATTACTTGTATGTTTTATATTTTTATTAAAACGAAAATAGTCAATTCAGGAGAGTAACAGAAACTTCATTAAATTTTTTTTAAATATTGTTTTCTTAAATTTACATCGAAACGTTCAAAACTTAACTGTAATTTGGTTAATCTAGAAGAAAATGTTGTCAAACCAAGAACAATGCCTTTTGATATTGAGAACATTTGTTTTCTCCGTTGCTAAATTGTTTACCTCAGCTCTTAAATAATAACTAAATGAAAACTTAACAAAGTATAAAAAATGATTCGCGTAAAACTTAAGTGTATTAAAGCGAGAAGACGCTTAGGCAATTTTTTATTTAAGAAGAAGCAAGAGTTTATTGTTAATAAATAAATTTAAATAATTGTATTTTTTTCTATTCCATCTATTTAAAATCATTAAAGGATTTCGTAATTAACTTTGTTTTTTTATATTATGTTAGCAAAAATCAGAAAATTGTATGTCTATAAACGTTGTTCACCCTTCACCACAGGTAATTATTTTATTATTTTGTATAGAAACAGCTGTGAATAAAACAAGCCACGGCTACCTCATAATGAGTCCTATAAGATAGAGGCTCTTTGTTATACCCTTCATTCTTTCCGGTGCGGTGACTCGACCGTAGTAAATAGAGAAGCCAAAGGTAAGCGCACTTACACTGGCTTCGATGTATATGCCGTACGAGGCGATAGATCCACCTGGCCCGGAGGTCCGGGAAGGGCGCGATCCTTGTATTGGGCTGCGATGCTAATGCTCATCATAGACAATGTGGGAGCGCGGATATAAACAAAAGAGGTGAGTTAATTTTTGATTTTATAACTACTAACAATCTTATTATCTGTAATATGGGTAACACGCCGACGTTCGGAAATAAGGATAGGCAGGCAGTGATAGATCTGACATAAGTGAACCGTGACGAGCAACTTGTTGTGGATTGGAGGGTGGCAACGGACTGTACTTTTTCAGACCATAGTCGTATTACCTTCACATTGAATTTTGACCTACCTAGGGTTGCTCCGTTTAGGAACCCGAGGGGGACAAAATGGGACTCTTTAAGGGAAAGAGTCCGAATTGGGCTGGCGCAAAGGGCCTTGGGCTACTTGCTGCCGACTGATCTGAAGGGTGTTGTGAACAAGTTCACTCATCTGTTAAGGGAAAGCTATGAGCAGTCCTTCCCGGTAACATTTCCGGGCAGGCGTAAACAGCCTAAATGGTGGACCAGGGAACTTCACGTTCAAAGGTCTACGGTTAGGAAACTGTTTAATAGGGCCAAGCTTACGAGAGCACCGGAGGATTGGAACAATCACAGGGTGCAGTGCACCAGGTATAAGGCGGATCTGAAAAGGGCAAAGCGACTATCATGGAGACAATTTTGTGTATCCACCGATAATGTTACCGAGTTGTCAAGATTCCGGAGGATTTGATCCAAGGACCCTAAGGCCCTGGGATACATCCAAAGGAATGACTGCTCATGGACTGAGTCAAGCTCTGAGATCCTGACCTAACTCATGGAGACGCACTTTCCCGGGTGCATGGAAACCAGAGGTATGGAAGATGGTCAGTGGGACGTGATGTCCATGACATCGGATCATGCCTCCGCTTGCGTCGAGGAAATGGTCACAAGGGAGAAGCTGGCGAGGGCGGTGAATACTTTCGACCCATTTAAATCACCGAGTTCGGATGGCATTTTTCCGGCCATTCTTTGCAACATCCCAGATGATGCATCATTTCTGCTGGTGAATATATTCATTAAGTGCCTCAGTAGGAGGTATCTGCCTAGGGGGTTGAGAGAGGTTACGGTGATTTTTATACCCAAGGCTGGTAAAGCGGGCCAATCAAACCGGGGGATGTTAGACCTATTAGTCTCTCTTCATTCTTGTTGAAGACCCTTGAGAGACTAATAGATTTCAATCTTAGGGGTAATATAGACCCGCCTTATTAGCAACCCTCGGCATGCCTACCTGAAGGGTAAATCTGTTAAGAGTGCGTTACATGAAGTGGGTTGAATTGAGCCCGGTCTAAGGCATAGGGAATACACTGTCGCCGCGTTTCTGGATATAGAAGGAGCCTTTAATAACATTAGGATTGAGGCGATTAGGGATTCGTTGATGGAGTTGGGAGTCGAGGACTTTCTGGTAGGGTGGATAGTCCGTATGCTTAGCAGTAGGATTATAAACTGGAGGCTGGGGGATCATGTGATAAGGAGGAGGGTTACCAGGGGGACACCACAAGGGAGGGGGGGGTTTTGTCGCCTCTACTTTGGATGCTTGCGGTCAACGGGATTCTCAGATCATTTGATTTCATGGGTAGGAAAGTTGTTGCCTATGCGGACGACATAGTTCTGCTGGTCAGGGGAAAATGTCTGTGCATGATCGGGGAAATTATGCAGGTGATGCTGGGGTATCTCTCGGCATGGGCAAAGGATAGGGGGCTGTGTGTTAACCCTGTGAAGACTGTGCTGGTGCTATTTACTAGAAGGTACAGGGTAGAGGCATTTAGGGGCCAGTGATAGATGGCGTCGAGCTACCTCTATCGGCCGGTGCAAGGCGCAAGGAGAAGCACTCCACAGGCAGCGCTGGACATCCTACTATATCTGTCCCAAATTGAACATTATGTAAGGAGTGTGGCTGCTAGGAACTTAATTAGACTTTACGAGTCTTCCTTTGTTAAACCTAGGCGGGATGATCACACGAGAATTTTGTACGAGGTGGGTCTGCTTGGTCCGGGTATTATTCTCGAGGGAATTTCGGATCATAGGACTATGACCCTGGACTTCGGTGTAACACCACCAGTGGAGTTCCCTGATAGGTAAATTTGGAGTGGATCCAATAGACTGTTTGAGGGGTGGGCAGTATTTACGGATGGATCCAAGATGGAAACTGGCGCCGGTGTATATCGCGGACACCGAAGTGAAAATGTCTTTCAGACTCCCTGATGAGTGCAGTGTCTTCCAGGATCACATCGTGGGTGGATCTGTGGTGAAATCTGGCATCACCGTCATGCAGGAATAATATAAAAATTTGCTATTAAAAGAAAATTTTTGAAGAATAAATGAAATTAAAAGAAATAGTGGTTTTTAATTAGTAAAAATTATAAAAAGTATTTTTTATTGGAATTATATGTTATATATGAAATTCTGGCTGGTTTTGCAACAAAAAAATGGCGCCAGAAAATGAAGTTCATAAATGTCCAACTTGTAAAAAAAATTTAACAAAGACGCAAAAATCTGTAGGATGTTCTTGTTGCGGTTTGTATTTTCATTTAACCTGTGGCAAAGTAACTTCAGATGAATTTAATTTCATGGCTAAGCACAAAGTGGTAAAGTTTGTTGGCAGTAACTGTCCAAATTTGTTGCAACCTTCTGATATCCAGGAAGAGTTGAGAAAAGGATTTTCTGCACTAACAACGTCATTGGAAAAAGAATTTGAATTAAAGTTGCAGGAAAGCAAACGCGAACTTCAAGATAAATTAGATGCGGCCGTAAATGCTATTAAGCTGCAGATTGATGATCTGGCTAAAAATTTTTTTGATAATAAGTCTCAAATTAAAGACATTAATAGCCTGTTCAACGATTTCGAACGTTAACGTTCGCATAGAAAATAACATTTAAAACAAAAACAAATTTTAGAATTTTGTTATTGTTTTAAATGTAATTTTCTATGCGAACGTTAACGTTCGAAATCGTTGAACAGGCTGTTAATCTGAAATAGATAATTGCTGCAATGTGGTGAAACATATTGATGTTGTGACTGGCGGCAAAATAAATAGCTTGGAAATACAGTCCAACATAGACCAAAGGCGTTTAAACAGGTCTAATATTATTATAAGAGGGTAACCTAAATCAAAAGCGAATTTGCGAGAACCTATCATTAAAATTGGAAATAAGTGCAATGTTGATATATCCAATGCAGACATTCATCACTGCACATATTTTAGGGGTGATAAAGCTGTTTTGGTAAAATTTAACTCTGTCCAAGTTCGAGATTAAATTATGATTAATTATCATAAAAACATTGCCATTGCACTTCAGGATATAATTGGAGGCAACATCGAATCGAGGATATATCTAAATGGCCATATAACTCCGGCGGCAAAGAAACTTTTTGATGTCTGTAAACAACTTAAACTTAACCAGAACATCAAAAAGTATACGCATTTGAACTATGATATCCCTAAAGCTAGGATTGAAATGGTTGATGGTAACGTAAGTGTTTTTAACTACGATCAGTGCCTAAATATGATTAATGAATCCAGTGATAAAGATGGCTCTTCAAATCAACTGGCTGTCAGCTAATGTTGTGTTTTCCAGTGTTAAAAACTATTTTATATTTTTTTTTGTTGTTTTGATTGTTTGTTGAATTCTTTCTATTTTACAGCAATTGGAAATTTATGTTTACTTTGTTTTAAAAAAAAGTTCCAGTTGTTGTAAAAATGGAGATGAAAACGAACATTATAATTTTTTATTTATCTATTGTTTATTATAAATACTTGAAGTTGCCAGGTTGAGATTATTGGTTTATTTGCAGAGAACAGTGTTATGAAAATGTTAGTGTTGCTTTTTTTTTTTTTTTTTTTTTTTTTTTTTTTTCCTCTTATTTATGTATTTATTTCATTGATTTTCTAATACAACAAGACAAAACATATCTTATAATTTACAGTATTAGAATTAGACAAGTTACATATACAACAGATAACAATGTGACAAATTCTTTATAGATATAAATATAAAAAGAGAAGAAAAAAAAATAAAAAAGAAGATATTAATACTTTTAAAGAAAAAATAACATAGATAATACAAAATTAAATATAAAAATATGTGTACATTAAGTTAAAGGTTCTATTTAAGGTACTCAATAAGTAATCTCCTAAATTTCATTGCGTTGTCGGTGCACTGCAAATAATAAGGGAGTTGATTCCAGAGACGTATGCTCGAAATAAAGAATTGACATTCTGAAAAATGAGTGCGGTATCGCAATTGTATGATATGTCTCCCCCTTCTCGATCTTGCAAATCTTAAACGCTCATATAGATACACTGGTTCTTTTGTTACAATTATTTTGTGAAGAAAAATTAAACTTCTCAACTTTAAAATGTTGATAAAAGAAATGCTAGTTAACCGGCGAGAATATGATGATATTCTATCAAACCTTCTTAGGCTATAAGTATAACGGACAATGTTATTGTAAGTTGTTGTAAGTTTCCTAACATCGAGGGAATTACAGGCACCAAAAACTTCCGATGCATATAATAGTGTTGGTAGAAGATATGCCTTAGCCAGACGAACTCTTATATTAAGTGGTGTTAAGTGCCGTGTTGGCCATAAAGCGCGCAGCATACCATATATTCTACCACAAGCCTGATTTATATGATCGGTCCAAGTTAAGGTGCTATTAAACGTCACTCCGAGATTTCTAGCTGTATTTACAATCTCAATTCTTGAGCCACCAATAACAACATTCACATCTGTCTCAACTCTTGCACTTTTCCTGGATATAATTAAACATTTTGATTTACTCGGGTTGATTCTCAAACCGTTAGCAGATGCCCAGCAAAATATTTGATTCAAGTCAAAATTTACGTGATCTAACCTTGATAGTAATACGTCCCTTGTGCAACTAAGGTAGGTATAACTGGACATCATCAGCATACATTTGAACACAAGAATATCGCAGTTGCTGCGGAAGATCATTAGCATACATTGAGTATAACAAGGGCCCAAGAATTGATCCCTGTGGAACCCCTCTATTAACTGATAACGGACGAGAAGTTAATTCATTATTCACCACAGATTGACTTCTATCAGATAAATAGGACTGAATCAAACTAGCTGCAAGTGCCGAAAACCCAAAAAATTTCCTTAGTTTCATGCAAAGAATGGAATGATGAACGCTGTCGAATGCCTTAGAATGATCCAATAGAACCAATATAGAAATTCTGCTGTTATCCAAATTGCCCCTAATTTCTTCTACAACATCAGTGAGTGCGGTAATGCAACCACGCTTTGGTCTGAAACCAGATTGGCGATCTGTAAATAGTATGTTTTCATTCACATGTTTATATAATTGTTTATGTAATAAACGTTCAAAAACTTTACTAAAATATGCTATAATAGCTATTGGACGATATTCGTTATTGGTTTTCGGTATTGGAACAATTTTTGCATACTTCCAAATTGTTGGAAATATATTGGTCATTATAATGTTATTAAAAATATGTGTTACGAAACGAACTATCCAAGGTAGAATAAGTTTTACAAACCTGGGGTCAATTTCATCTAAACCGATAGAATTCGATTTCACAGAATAAAACGCCTCAACTACTTCTAGTACATCAACACACTGAAAATTAAATTCAACCACAGAATCACCAAGAGGTAAGAGATTATCATAAAAATTCATCTGAATAGTGGGATGTTGATTCTTGACAAAATTCTCATTTAACGAATTAACGTCGACATCAAATGACGGAATCGTCGATTTTCCAATACCAATTTCTCTTATATGCTTCCATGTTTTCTTGCTGTCTGTTGCAGCGTTAAATTTGTCGAAGTAATATGAAGACTTGTTACCTTTTATTTTAGAAACAACCAATTTTCTAGTCAATCTAAATTCACGTAAACATTCAGGTGTCCTGTATCGTTTCCACATTTTATAACAATTGTCACGTCGCTGTATAAGCAATTTAACCTCGTTCGTAAACCATGGCTTTGCATCCTTTCTGATTTTTTTTTTTTTTCTAATTGGAACACTTTTGTTATACATGTAAATAATAGCGTTTTTAGCATGTTCTTTTGCTTAAATTTTATAGAAGGATTTGGGAATTCAAATGTGTAAACTTTGTTTTCCCGTTTTTTATAATTCCTTAAGTAGAATTGTTGCATTTTGTCATTCTTTAAGATATTTAAGTTGAAAACTGTGTATGAACATGTTTATAATTTAATAATGCTTTTCTTTTTGCTGAGATTCAATAATTTTTGTTAAGCAGGCCGTTAACATGTTTTGTCTGCGATTTTAGTAATAAAATTAAATTCTAAATTTTCTTTCTATTGAAGCTTTGGTTTTTGCAGACTTTAACAGGTTAGCTTTCTGTTTGGCAGTTGTGTGTTTTTGGATTTTTAGTTGCATATTCTCAGTTTGTATAATCAAATTTTATATTTTCGCAAGACTGAAATTGTTTTAAGGGTATTTATTTATTTATTATTATTAAGTAGTGTTTTTAACGTGCATTTGATTGATAGGAGGATACTTAATTGGTGTGAATCACAGAGCCTATAACTTAATCTTTTTAATTGTAGTTTTTTTATATCTTCAAAATTGAAGCTCTGCTATATGATATTACAAAATTCCAATGAGCGTTGTTTTTTGTGTGGTGCTGTGAACTTTTCACATTTACTATTTTTATGTCTCTACATTGTAGAATTAACAAATCTTTTTTTGGTTTAACTAATTGTAGAAGTATCATCTTGATTGTATGTTGGAGATAATTTGATCGGTTAAAATATTCAGTTAAGGCCACTAATGTATTGATTGATTAATGCATTTTCTTCATAAATGTGTTTTATATTACACTTTGTTTAGGTGAATTAGTGATTTCAGTTTGGCAACTCTCTGCTTTAATTTATAAGTATTCTGTTTTTTATCGTTTGTACTTCTTTTATTTCTCTTAATAGCTACCATGAGACTGATTTTCTTTTTTTTCCTTTATTGTTCTCAAATTAAAACTTGATTTGCTTATTGTATTTAATATAAATTATTGTATTATCGGTATTTAAATTGATATATTTTTTTGTCATAATGAATGCAAGTAATTTAGGTCCTATACGCAGTGATAATTCTGTCATTAGCAGTTCTTTAAATACTTTTCAAAACTCTCTGAAAATCGGACATTGGAATATAACCAGTTTTTGTGCATCATCTAGTAATGGTAAGTTTGAGGAAGTTAGACATATTCTGGAAGGTAATCATTTGGATATTGTAGGGTTTAGTAAGACTTGGCAAAAGCCTTACAGCCGTATTCATAAAAATTTATTAATGGTTAATTAACCATATATAAGGCAAAATTGCTAAAGCTGTATTCATAAACGAAAAATAGTCTATTAAACCTTTAATAAATCATTCATAAAGCAAGAAAATTTATTGCTCGATTTGCCCTTCTTTAAACCTAAAATAAAATGACATTTTGATAAGTGTCTGCATTTTATGATATTATTTTTGTGAAATATGTTGAAAAATAATGAAACGAATGTTTTATTTATTAATATGGCCATGTTAAATAAATTTAACTAATTTTTTTTATTTTAGACAACCAATTTAAAGTTATATGGTTCATTATTTAAAACAACACATTATATGATTTAATAGAATATGTTCAGGGGCAAATCCAGATATTATCTTTAATAACTTATTAAATTGCTGAAACTAGTTTTTTTTTGTTTAAACTAACAAATTATTGTTCAAAAATATAAAAAAATAGAATAAACAAATCATAATAATAGTGATGTTAATAAAAAGTAAACAAACTTTTTATTCGATTACTTTCTTATCGTATATTTAAAAAAGGTTCAAACAAAAGTGTTTATGATACATTTCGGCAAGATTTTGTTCAGAAACTAAAATAAAATGTAGAACTATTTGATAAGAATAATTTTTAAGTTCTACAATTAAAAAAAAACTATAAAAAAATTAAATATAGAATATCATGCGAACCGAATAGAAGTTTCATGCATGACTAGCAATAAAATGGCAGCAAAATATAAAGAAAGCTGCCATACTTAAACACAAAATCGCCACAAACAGTTAATAGTAATAAAACTGTTAATGTACGTTTATGAATACAAATTTTTATAGGAGGCTTATTAGACAAAAAGCGTTTGATAGTTATTACATGTTATAAGCTTAAAATAAGAACTTTTTCTGAATATGGCTGTTACATTTTATCTCAGGCAATTAATGTGCCTTGTTATAGTTTATGTCGGAATGATAGGCTAGGTAGGAGAGGTGGTGGTTTAGCGATGCTTTTATCACACAATGTAAAATATAGACCAATTTTCATGTCTGAGGGTAGTGATACTTATGAAGCCTTGTTCGTGGAGATTATTCTTCATAATGTTAAACTTTTAGTTGGTGTATGTTATCTGCCTGATGGTAACTTGGGTGATTTTGAGGACTCTGTAGGCGATTTATTGGCAAGATATTCTAATGTTATAGTTATGGGCGATTTTAATACGAATATATTTTGCCCAGTTGATTCTATGCCGCTACGTTCTATGTGTCAGTGATTGGACTTAAATTACCGCCATAATTCTATTCCGACGCATAACCATGTCGGTTGTAATACAACATCACTAATTGATTATTTTCTGTTGAGTAAATCAATTCTCGTGGGTACATCTGGTCAAATGCAATGTCCTGGTGTGTCTCGACATTCCTTAATTTTTATAGCTGTTGACATTCCAATTTCATCTTCGAAACGTTTTGTTTCGTATCCGGATTATAAAGCTTTGAGAACTGAGAAATTGGAAGCGGCAATTCTTGATTGTGACTTCGGTGTCATGTACTTGACTGAGGATGTAAATTTGCAGCTTGAGAATTTCATGTAAATTCTCTGCACTCTTTGGTCCCAATAGTTCGTCGTAAGGTGGGTGTATATGCAGTTAACTGGTTTATTGACAGGAAAATTTCTTTTCAGATCTCATTGAGAGATTTGGCGTACAGGCATTACCTCGAAGTTAGAACGCCACAAAATTGAATGTGTTGATATTGATACGTTACTTATGGCACTTTTTAGAATCAAGTCTAATGCTGTTGGACATGACTCCTTACCTTTAAAATTTTTGAAAATTATTTTCCCATTTGTGTCCTCGCATTTACTTCATCTAGTTAATACTATTATTAACACTTCGTGCTTCCCTTGGAAGTGGAAGATAGCTAGAGTAGTTCCTATAAGGAAGGAGGGTCAGTCAGTTGACTTTGACAATTTACGTCCTATTTCGATACTTCCCGTTCTTTCTAAAGTGGTAGAACATATTTTGAAAGATCAAATGATTGAGCACCTTGATCGTAAGGCACTGGTACATCCGTCACAATCAGGGTTTCGACGGGGGTACAGCACAACCTCTCTACTACTTGGTTTGACTGACTCTATTAGACAGTTCTTAGATAGTCGTAAGAATGTTGTTTTAATTTCGGTAGATTTATCGAAAGCTTTTGACAGAGTAATATATTCCAGGTTAAGCTGCGTTCACAATCAGAGCAACAATTTCATATTTTAATCTATCTCTTTCTGGGTTAAGCTTTTCCATATATTTGCCTTTCATTTTTATATAAAAATGTAACTTTACTTTTGTTCAAAAGTTGAATAAATTTTTACTGCAACTACATTTTACTTCGAATGTGATATAAATTTGAAAACCAGGTGGCGTTTTTTTCGAATTTATTTGATAACAATTTTGACATTTGTTTTGATTGTTTTAAAATACAAAAAATAATTAATATTATAAAATAATTAAATATTAAAAAAATGGACGAGACAAAGACTTTTAAGTTTAGTGAAGTCGTTCAAGGTTACGAGGAAGTTTGGAACATTTGTTCCAATACATACAAAAACACTAAACAAAGAGATTTACTGTAGAATAAAATCGGGAAACAATTTTGTACAACCGGTAAGAAAGGAAGAAAATCATAATTCTAAGAAGGAAACATACATACTACATATGTACATATATCTATACATTAGGGTGGCCGTTATTATTTTTTTTGTATTTTCACTTGGCAAACCCCTTAGATTGGTTCCAAATTAGAAAAAAATAATATATAAAAAATTTTAGATCGTTTGCATAGTTATTGGGCGTGCCTTGAGCCCACAAAGTTTGCTAAAAATGCTATTTTTCTCACTATGCTTCGCTAAAATTGTTGATAACTTCAGTAATATTTATTTTAGAGAAAAACCTTATTCACAAAAAATCAAGGGCTATATCTTATGAACAATGTTGCTCTGTATTAGTTTTCTTTAACATTAATATTTAATCCCGAAAAAGCCAAATTATTTGAAAGTTGTAGGGATTTTTGTAGAGAAAAATAGGGGTTTTTTTGGGACTGCGTAAGAACTTTCAAAAAAAGTGTAGAACATCACTGCTCTTCACTAGCAATCCATTGTTATTTTAGTAATTTTATTACCTCTCAATAAAAAGAAAGAAATACATAGTCCGTTTAAAATGTTTAAAGATATTTGCATTTCAGTCACATTATCTTTTTTAAAAACCGAATAACGGTTATTTTGGAATATCTCAAAAACGGTTCTACTTTTGACAATTCTGACTTCATATTCGGATTCAGGGGAATATTGTACATAAAGATTTGCTGTTAGAATTATTTGGTCACGACTTTGTTGAAAATTTGTCACGTAGTGTAATCACCAGGCAAAGAATGCGTAGATATGTGAAAATTTCTGTGTTATTTTTTAATTTGGCTTTTTCGGGATTAAATATTAATGTTAAAGAATACTAATACAGAGCAACATTGTTCATAAGATATAGCCCTAGAATATTTGTGAAGAAGGTTTTTCTCTAAAATAAATATTACTGAAGTAATCAACCATTAAATCGACACATAGTGAGAAAAATAGCATTTTTAGCAAACTTTGTGGGCTCAAGGCACGCCCAATAACTATGCAAACGATCTAAAATTTTTTATATATTATTTTTTTCTAATTTGGAACCAATCTAAGGGGTTTGCCAAGTGAAAATACGAAAAAAAAATTCTCCACATAACTTGCGGCCACACTACTATACATACACCCATATGAATTTAAAATCTTTAAATTTAGGTGAAAACGCTAAAAGTTTTTTTAAAACATTGCGAGACAAATACAGAAGACAAAAAGAGCGAGAAAACGCTTAAAATAAGAGGGGAGCGGGATCGTACCGAAAAGAAAAATGGGTATTTTTTAATCATTTAAAGTTTTTAGATGCAGCGTCTAGGAAAAGAAGGTATGTAAATACGGGGTTTTTTTATTAAAATGCAAAAAAGTAAGGAAATTATTTTGCAAGGGTCACCAGCTCTGTTCTGTGGGAAGCGGAAAGTAATTTTAAAGAAAATGATGGAATTATAATAAGATTTAACTTTGTCATCACCGGATACTTCATCTGTTTCGTTATTAAAGTCACCTGATTTTCAACCATCCAAAAATTATACATCTTCGCCAGTACTAATAACACCGGTACCGCCGTTACAAACAACATCCTCAAATGCATCAAGAGGAAAAAAAATCTAGAACAGTTGAAGAAATTTTTGAAAATCCAAGCAATAAGTTATTGTCTTGTCTTCAGCCAACACAGCCTGGTGGCTCTACGGTGGAAAAATATCATTCGGCTGTAGTTGAATTTATCGTTGAGACCCTTGGAAAGCTAAGTAAAGAAGACGCCAATTCATTTGAAAACTAACTTATGAAAGTAGCTACAAGATTTCGATACGATTATTAAATAATTAAAAATTTTAATAAAAAACAATTACTTCTGCAATAAATACATATTATATATTTGAACCTTTTATGTGTTTATTGGATATTAGCAACAAACCGTGAGATAAGCCGAATCTAATTATTATAAATAAACCATCTTAAACACAAATTCAAAATAGAATAAATCAATTAAATGATAGGGTTCTTAAGCAAATTCTTACAATTTTAATACACGTAAATTGTAAAAATTTATCGAAAACCCGTTATTTTCTACACATTTTTTTAAAATTTGAATCGTTTTTTGAATGAACAGTTAACATAAAATAAAAAATAACATATGTGTGTATATATGTACATGGTTTAAAAGGCTAAATGGTAAACATATTTTTGCAAAGTTTTGTAAGTTTAAATATTTCGGTAATATAAATAATCTTTTAAGAAATCTCTTAAGTTTTGGGCTTCATGCCCTGAATTATTAGAACCCTGTCTTTGTGTCAAATTTTGCCAATTACCAACTTCTATATTATCAGTACTAATAAGTTCACTTGGTACTGCAGTCGTTGCTTTTGTTTTTAATATAAAGTTATGAAGAACAACAGTACTACGGACAATTGAGGACGCTAGTTCAGGACTAGCGTTTATAACGGTGTGGAATATTCGAAATTTACTGGCCAAAACTCCAAAACTGTTTTCAATCATTCTCCTAGCAGAAGATAGTCGATTGTTGAATTGACATTTATCTGCTGAAAGTTCTCTACCACCATACGGGCGCATTAAATGACGTTTTAAAGGAAAAGCTTCATCTCCAACAAAATAAAATGGAAATTTGGTTATACTATTAGGGAGTTCCTCATCAGTGGGTAGTGTTAAGCGGTTATTTAACAAATCTTGGCCAAAAGTACATCGTTTTAGTATTCCCCCTATTGGAAGTAGCAATAAAATTATACTTTTTTTATTACTATTTTAAAGTACCATCAGATTCAGAGCCATGTGCACCAACACTAACATATGTAAAATTGTATTCTGCATCACAAACAGCTAGAAGAACTATAGAAAAAGTCTTTTTATAATTGTAGTATAATGTTCCACTATGGCGCCTACACAATTTGGCATACCACTTTTTGCAAAAAATTTTTCTGCTATACGTTTTAAGCTTTCCACGCTAGGCTTTGGAATGATATCAGTGTTCAGAGTAGTACATATTATTTCTGTAGTTTCTTTTATAATGTTGTGAACAGTCGATTTTCCAATCCGGAAAGAATATGCCAGAGAGGCGAAGTTCATGCCAGTAGCTAAATATCTAACAAAAAATAGTTATATTTAGTTATCATATGTATTCTTATTTATATTACTCTTCATCGCACTTGTTATTTTTTGTTTGCTTATGATCACACTATAATGAAGGGTATATAAGATTCGGAAAAGCCGAATAAAGCACTCTTACTGGCTTTTATTACCTCAATGTAACCAAAAGCCTGTCACGTTCGCTTATAGGTACACGAAAAAAATATTTCTTTAAGATTGGACCAACCTTATGCAGGAGCATATCAAATTGTTCGTCAGACATTCTAACAAAGTTATAAAAACTTTCGTTATCTTTTAAGCGCATAGATTTGTTCCATCTCCAAAACGATCTCTTTTCTGAAATATATCGCGTACCCACCAACGCCTCTTGTACTTCTTCTTCCTCAACAGCATTGCAGATATTCCCAAAAAGTGAGATACAACAATATAACGACAATTATGTTCTGAAGGCGATTCTTGTATTCTCTTGCAAATATTTTCAACTACCTAAAGTTAAATAATGTTAAGGTTAGGACATAAGCAAATTTTTTAAAATTACCTCCTCAATTTTATTTACATTGTTTTGCATTTTTTTTAATATTTGTATTTACTTTTTCAATACATATGTCAATGTTTTTATATTTTCGAACAAAATTGTTTCTTGTATTATGAACACCAAATGCAAATGTTTTTGTGATTGTGAGCGAAGCTTTATTGTCTAAATTATGTGATAATTTTGATTTTTCTCATCAGGCTTGTAGGCTTATCAGGTCTTATCTGTATGGTAGACTTCAATATGTATCTTTTGGTTCGTCTCTCTCCCAATCTCGTCGGATAACAAGTGGTGTTCCTCAGGGATCTGTAATTGGCCCACTTTTATTTATGTTGTATTTGGATGACCTGCTGCAGTTTTCTAATGGTGTTTCCTGTTTGCCATTTGTATTCAGATACTGCATTTTTGGATGTGTTGGAGGTAGGAGTCAACTATGTAATTCGGGAAGTAATGTCATGGGCGGCAATTAATGGGTGCTGTGTTAACCCAGTGAAAACAAAGTAAATGGGGTTTGGATTCAATACGGAGGATGTGAATATTGCAATTAATGGTTTTCCTATAGAATTTGTTAACAAAATGAAATGTTTAGGCCTTGTCTTGGACAACTTACTGAATTTTTCCCCACACGTTGATAACCTATCTTCTCGGGTATCATTTCTTTTAAAAAGGTTGTACTCATTAAATATATATTTGCCTCTTTCAATGAAAACACGGGTAGCCAGGGCTATCTTAATGCCGCATATATTGTACTGTACCGAAATCTTTACTGGGGCTGGGAGTCATGTCCGGGGAAAATATAAACTAATCTTTAACAGGATTATCCGATATGTTTTTAATTTGAAAAGAAGGGATCATGTTTCCCGATACGCTTTAAGTTTTATTTGATCTTCTTTTGAAAATTTTGTCAGCATTAGGCTGCTATTATTTTTATATAAATCCCTTGTCAATGGTTATCCTGTTTATGTTGTTAATAAATTTAATATTTTACATTCATTAAGAAATCCGCAAATAATTTATCCTGTCAGGCATTTGGATGTTTATAAAAGGTCATTACAAATTCGAGTATCGAGAATATGGAATGCATTGCCGAGGGAATTGAGGGAGTTTACGTATTCATATTCTGTTTTCAAATCTAAATTGCTAGAATATTCACAATTCCATGTATTGAATGTTCCGTAATATGTTCGATTTTATTTTAGTTTCTTTTTTTATTCTTCTCAGATTATTTTTGTTTGTTCAAATAATTTTGCTTAACCTATATTAAATAAATATTATTCATATGTATTGTTATATATTTCTTAGCATTTTTTGTACATTGCATATTGTTATTTTTATTTGCATAATTTTATATAGAAGTTTGCTATTTAGTAAGTAGCTTTAATTAACTGCATAAGGCCCTATAACCCTTTAACCGGCGATTTCAACGCACAGGTGGGCTCGGTAAACACAAATATGGAGTCAGTAATGGGTACTCATGGACTGGGGCAAATGAACGAGAACGGCGAATTACTTACGGGAATATGTGCAAGTAATGGTCTTAATATCGGTGGCACTATCTTTTCTCACAGGGACGTGCATAAGGTAACCTGGGTTTCCCCTGACCACAGAACGGAAAACCAAATTGACCACATTGCGATCAGCAAAAAGTGGCGTCGCTCTTTACTGGATGTGCGTAATAGGCGTGGTGCAGACGGAGCCTCAGACCACCATCTACTTGTAGGAGAGATACGACTGAGGATATCCGCGATCCGACGGGAAACAACACAATCTTTATCAAGACGTTACGACGTATTGAAGTTAGAGTCCCCAAATGCCCTCGCAAGTTACGTTGAATCCTTAATGACTCGCTATGAAGCTGTCCAAGACAGAAACAGAGGGCAATGGAATGCAATAAAACCCATTTTCACAGACAGTGCTAAGCAACATCTTGGGCATCCTAAACCTAAGCGTAGAGCGTGGATCTCAGACAGAACCTGGCAACTTATTGAGGATAGAAAACAACTTCAACGAACAAGAGCCTCTAAAACTACTCTACAAGCCCAGTATTCCAATTTAGACCGGTTGGTGAAGCGAAGTGCGCGGCGAGACAAGCGAGCTTGGATAGAAGACATGACCACAAAGGCCCAGGCAGCCGCCGATACACATCGAAGTAGGGATCTGTACAAAATTGCAAAGCAGATATCGGGGAACGCCCGTTCAACCATATATCCCCTTAAAGATCCAATGGGCGGCACCGCTTCGTCCGTAGAGCGGCAACTGGCAATATGGTCCGACTATTATGCCGGCATACTGTCAATTCCGTAACCGACAACTGTGTGGCAATGTCACTGTATCTCACATGAGGTCAGATCTGACATAAGTACAACCTGTCCAGACGAAGTCGAGATCGCTAATGCTATACGTGCATTGAAGAATGGCAAGGCACCAGGCGTGGACAACATCATCCTGAACTGCTTAAGGCTGATCCGGTTCTAAGTGCTGCAATAATCGGACCTATTATCAGGGACTTTTGGACATCCCACTGTCTTGTGCTGAACTGAGTGAGGGGGTGATAATGAAACTACCCAAGAAAGGTGACCTAACAGAATGCAAAAACTGGAGGGGTATTACTCTTCTGACTATGATTAATAAGGTGTTAGCTAATATAATCCATGATAGATTGTCATCATCAATTGCAACAGATCTTCGAAAGGAACAAGCCGGTTTCAGATCACATCGATCTTGCATTGATCACATAAATACCCTACGGATCATAGTGGAGCAATCAGTGGAATGGCGTTCTCCTCTATATTTGATATTTATCGACTTTGCCAGGGCCCTCGATACAATCCACCATCAGGCAATTTGGCATGCACTTCGATGCAAGGGAGTTCCACCCGAGCTTATCGACATTATTAAAGTTTTGTATAGCAACTCAACAAGCCGGGTACTGCATGAACGCGTGTTAGTCAACCCGATTGGTGTAAGTACTGGTGTACGACAGGGATGTATCCTTTCCCCGTTGTTATTCAATGCTGATGATATCTGCTTACTCGCGCATAACTTTACCGACATATCAGCCAAATTGGAACAGATACACCAGCTAGCATCGAATGTTGGTCTTCACATCAACATCGACAAAACAAAGGTTATACGCATAAACACAACTAATCTCTCTAAGCTCAGGGTCAACTACATAGAGCTCGAGGATGTGCAATCGTTTTGCTACTTAGGAAGCATAATTTCCTCCACGGGCGGCTCCCGTGAAGATATTGCATAAAAAAGGCAAAGCAGTCATTCGGAGCACTACAAAGAATATGGAAATCACCACAAATACATACAGGTACTAAGCTGCGTCTTTTCTCCTCAAATGTTCGCTCTACCTTGCTGTATGGATGTGAATCCTGGAACTCTACGGCAAACGACATACAACATCTACAGGTATTCATTAACCGTTGCTTGCGGAAAATATTGGGAATTTTTGGGCCGAACGTAGTTTCCAATAGCGACCTGTGGCAAAGAACAGGCGAAACACCAATCCGTTTAGAAATTGCAAAAAGGAGATGGAGCTGGATTGACCATATCCTAAGAAGACCTCATGATGATATATCCAAGATGGCAATTGACTGGAATCCTCAAGGCAGCAGGAGAAGAGGTAGACCCGCTAACACCTGGAGAAGGCTACTAGAATCCGAAATTAGCAAAACAGGAAAAACCTGGTCTGAAATAAGACTAATGGCACAGGATAGATCCGGATGGAAGGATTTCGTAACGGCCCTTTGTTCCAACTTGGAACCATAGGAATCAATATATATATATAAGGCCCTATAGGCTCGGTTATGTAAATGAAGAATTAATAAAAAAAAAAATTTACGTCGAGTCAAGCGGCGCTTAGGGCATTGACAAATTATACGGTGCGATCGTGCCTGTGGTGCGATTCTTTTAACGATCCGACAATCGTTATATTTTTCGACATAAATATTCGCTTGCAGTAACGATAGTGTGATTCAGTAACTTATTTTTAACTATTGTTAACAGCTGTTTTTTGTAACATCTCTGTCTACAAAATGTTAAAAAAAACGAAAAGCACAAAAGAGAATAAAATAAAAACAAATGAAATTGTTCTTAACACCCGTGTTACACATGTTTTTTAATTCAAAATACATTGAAAAAGGTCTGGCCAGATTCATGAGTAAGACGAAGGGTTAATTTGTGGTTTTATATTTTTTTTTTGTGAATTTTACATTTAGAATTTGGTTTTTGTTCCTAATTTGCTTATTTTGTAAATTTTAAATTTAGGATTTTGTTTTTGTTCATACATATACATATAAATATATCTGTGTATGTACGTAAGTAATTTTAAAGATAAAATACATTTTATCGATTAAATAAACACAACCTAAATTATTGTCGCTAAAATATCGACAAAAAATTGCTTAAAGTAACAGCTGACTTTTAACGACAGCGAAGATCGTTAAAAATTTTACTGAATAGCATATTCGATAAATTTTCGTTATATTTATTTTAACGATTCGATTATCGTTATAAAAGTTAGTGAATCGCACTACTGGTCGCTCGGTGTAGGAATGCTCTTAGGGAACTCATGGAGTCATTCAATGTAAGGCTGTGTTGGGTACCTGGACACTGCATGGTTGATGGAAATGAACTGGCGGACGAGCTTGCGAGAGTGGGCTCGAATCTGGACCTAGTGGTAAGGGACAGGGGGTAAAGCCCCCCTATGTTACTACTATGGGGTGATACGGGAGAAATCCCGTGAGGACGTTAACTAATCCTGGGGGAACAGAACAGATTGCAGGGTGTCTAGGGCACTATGGCCCAGATTAGACGCGGGGCAACCAGGGTTCTACTAGGAATGGAGAGGGGTGGTCTTAGAACGCTTATAGGGTTCTTGACGGGTCATTGTCCTGTTAGGGCTTTTACGGGCAAATGGGACAACACCATACCGGACTTCTGCAGGTTGTGCGATGATTCTGAAGAGCTGGAGACAATCAAGCATGTATTGTGCCATTGTCCTAGGATGCAGGGTCTCAGACAGAAGTGGCTAGGAGATAGATTTCACTACGAACTGGGGTGCATCGTTGGATGTAGTCCGGCTGATCTACTGGAGTTTGTCAGGAAAATATTGCGGTAGTTCTACGTGGTACCTACTAACTTTCTTAATTCTATCCACCTCATACTTCTTTTCTTAACTTTTCTCTTGCTATCATTGAAGGGATTCACAATGGACCGCATTGGTCTCCGAGTGGAAATGTGCCATATACCATATAACCCTTCTTAACCTAACCTAAAAGTTGAATTGAGCTGCCACGTCCTACAGTGTTTTTGAATTTATATTACAACAATTGTTTTTTTGCTGAATAATTAAATACATATACATATACATATAAATATATCTGTGTATGTACGTAAGTAATTTTAAAGATAAAATACATTTTATCGATTAAATAAACACAACCTAAATTATTGTCGCTAAAATATCGACAAAAAATTGCTTAAAGTAACAGCTGACTTTTAACGACAGCGAAGATCGTTAAAAATTTTACTGAATAGCATATTCGATAAATTTTCGTTATATTTATTTTAACGATTCGATTATCGTTATAAAAGTTAGTGAATCGCACTACTGGTCGCTCGGTGTAGGAATGCTCTTAGGGAACTCATGGAGTCATTCAATGTAAGGCTGTGTTGGGTACCTGGACACTGCATGGTTGATGGAAATGAAGTGGCGGACGAGCTTGCGAGAGTGGGCTCGAATCTGGACCTAGTGGTAAGGGACAGGGGGTAAAGCCCCCCTATGTTACTACTATGGGGTGATACGGGAGAAATCCCGTGAGGACGTTAACTAATCCTGGGGGAACAGAACAGATTGCAGGGTGTCTAGGGCACTATGGCCCAGATTAGACGCGGGGCAACCAGGGTTCTACTAGGAATGGAGAGGGGTGGTCTTAGAACGCTTATAGGGTTCTTGACGGGTCATTGTCCTGTTAGGGCTTTTACGGGCAAATGGGACAACACCATACCGGACTTCTGCAGGTTGTGCGATGATTCTGAAGAGCTGGAGACAATCAAGCATGTATTGTGCCATTGTCCTAGGATGCAGGGTCTCAGACAGAAGTGGCTAGGAGATAGATTTCACTACGAACTGGGGTGCATCGTTGGATGTAGTCCGGCTGATCTACTGGAGTTTGTCAGGAAAATATTGCGGTAGTTCTACGTGGTACCTACTAACTTTCTTAATTCTATCCACCTCATACTTCTTTTCTTAACTTTTCTCTTGCTATCATTGAAGGGATTCACAATGGACCGCATTGGTCTCCGAGTGGAAATGTGCCATATACCATATAACCCTTCTTAACCTAACCTAAAAGTTGAATTGAGCTGCCACGTCCTACAGTGTTTTTGAATTTATATTACAACAATTGTTTTTTTGCTGAATAATTAAATATAAAAAAAAAATAAATTTAATTAAAAATTATAAAATTACATTACTTTTTTAAACCATTTTCTTTAAAACACTTTTAGAAAGCAAGCAAATCTCTGATCATCGAAACACTATTGCCAATATTAAGTAAATTACTCCGTTGCGGACACGTTAACGTTGCTGTCGACATCAAAGGTTCACTATCCTATACAATCGTACGATTCATTTACACGAAAATCGGACACAATTCTCTCCGGCACAAAAAAATGTCTGCAAAATATGTTGTCAATGCCAAACTATCAGACAAAATAATGCAAAATGCAAGTCACATCGCAAAAAATCTATCATTTTATAAAAATGTTCATACGCATTTGCAAGACGGACACAAGTCACACTATCTTACTTTATTAGCACGTACGATTTTTTTTTTTTGATAAATCGTATGACTCGATGTGTGTAATTTAATTTAGTTGTAAATAAGGACATATCCATATATATATACGACTTAATAGGATAGTAAAGCAATGTTCACATTATGTGTATTTGTCATGTGGACTATCACTTTTTCACATGTTAAATTTGTACATATCGTCTGAACCCCTTCGAACAATATCATGTGTTATTTCTCTGTGTACAGTACACATTACATTTTTGATTTAGGGTGTGTGTGAAACGGTAGAAAAGTACTCAGGGAAGTAAATTTTTGACACTGTTGAGGTGAATAAAATTTCACTAGCCCTGGGGGCTAGTATAAATTTTGACATTAGCGTAGAATTTTTTGACAATTTTAATTCACCATAGAACTTTGCTACCGTTTCACACACACCCTTAGAACGTGGTCTATTTTCCAGTGACAAAGCATCTGACATCAGCTTTTTTTTATTAACAAAATTGTTTGTGACGGCAAAAATAATTGAAATTTGAATACATATATGTATATTATAATAGTAAATAAATAATAAAACAGATAAAATATACACAAATTAATTATTAAAAATGTTTTTTATATTTTTGATAGGTTATGTCAAATGAACGTTACATACCAACATGTGAACATGTAAATTACAAACCTTATGTAAAACTTAAATTTTGACAAACACATGAAATCACATGTGGATAGAAAAGTGACATACCACATGACAAATGCACATAATAGGTGTGATTCCGTACTCAACGTTGGGAGCCCGCGGGATCCCAATCTTACCAAAAACTGTTCCCGTACTCAAAGTTTGCTAAAGTGAGAAAGCTTTTAAGAGAAAAATATTCTTCTTCTCGCACGAAGTAGCCCGTACTTTTTCTTTGGGCTGATTGGGAAAATTGTTAAACAATCAGCTGTGACAAAAAATAAATAATAAAAAACTACAAACAAGAATTACCAAAAGAATTAAAATAAAAAATATTAATAAAATAAACAAAAGAAAATGTTAAAAAATTTAGGTACATGCTTAAATTTTACTTTTGTACATGCTAATGTGTCGTTTATTTATTTATTTGAACGTTTACTATGTAACGTTTGCTTTTGGGGTAGAAATTTGGTTTTTATTGTTCCCGTACTTTTGTACATTTTTGTCTATTAAAGCCGTTTTACACTATCCCATAAAGTCTTTAGTAATTTACGAAAATGAAACCCGGTCATGATAAGTTGTTATTGTTTTTTGAAAATTTTAAAAGAATAATTAGATCAGCGAAACATTTTTGAAAAATACGTAAGACTTTGTGGGATAGTGTGTAACAGCCTTTAGGGAGAGAAATTTTTGTTTACTCTCATTTTACCGAACTTTACCCAAAAAGTGCGATCCCGTGACCATAGCTTAAGTTCTTGACTTAAAAATACATAAACGTGTCAAAATGCGTAAAAGAGAAAATTTGACAAAATTTATATATGTAATTAACAAATTTTTGCTTTTGTTATTTGATCTTTTTGTATAAAAATTTAAAAATTGAACGTAATGTACTGTACGTCTATGAAATGTTCAAATTATCGATAAACATAAGCTCTGTTTCTTTACTCTACTTTGGAATCCCTCGGGATCCCAATTTGCACGAAAAGCGTTCCCGTACTATTAATTTGTGTAAATGAGAGCGGATTTGAGAGAATCTTCTTCTTGCACGAAACAGCCCAGACTTTTTCTTCGTGCAAGTTGTGTAAATTGTGAAACAGCTGTAAAACATAAACAAAACAAAAAAGGAAAAGGAAAAAAGTTCATGACCCAAATTCTGAAAAAAGTGTTGTTGAATAAAACAATGTACTTAAATAAAAAGTTTTGTACTGAAATATAAGGGAAACATAATGTTAGTTATTGTAAAAGTGTTTGTTTTGTTTTATTTTTAGTAAAAGTAGTTTAATTCTAGAGCCAATATAAAATTTTTCAAAAGTGCCGCAAATTTTTTTGGTGTTGTAAAGACTGTCAAAACACTGAATTTTTATTTTGTGCCTAAAATTTGGTTTTTTCTGTTCCCGTACTTTTGTGTAATGTTATCTTTTTATGAGAGAAATTTATGCTTACTCTCATTTACACGAACTTTACCCAAAAAGTAAAGAAACAGAGCTATAAACAAACATAAAATTCTTTAACAGCTGTTATGCAAAAACAAAGAAAAATTGATTTTTATTAATTACGATTCACATCATAGGTATTACATACTTATGTGTACGAAATTTTAAACGTCTTCTATCAATAGACGGGTTATCATATTTTAAGCTTACACATACATACATACATATATAAAAAATTGCTTCTGCATCTCAAATATATTTTATTCTACAACGTTTTTTGCTTCTCCTGTAAACTTATGAAAATTTAAGTTGTTATTTTGCATTTTAGTTAACGATATGCTTGCCAAGGAAAAGGGAACAGGTGATCTGCAACGTATACGTAAGAGTAACGAGGCCTTAAGTTTATTAACGTATGATAAATTTAATTTAAAAACTTACAGCCTGTTCATCGATTTCGAACGTTAACGTTCGCATAGAAAATGGTATGTAAAACAGAAACAATATTCGAAAATTTGTTTTTGTTTTAAATGTAGTTTTCTATGCGAACGTTGACGTTCGAAAACGTTGAACAGGCAGTTAAAAAATATCATTTCATAATCATACATATTCACAGTCAATTAAAAATACTTTCTTTATTTAAATGTTTTGCGTGCATATTTGAATGGGTTTTCACATTTTTCTTTCATCTCTTTTGGTTGCATATTTCAAAAAGTTTTCGTACATATAAAAACCTGACCTGCTGATTTTGGTTTAAGTTTGCGTACCTACTTATTTTTGTTAAAACAATAAAATTACAACGACAAGAGAAAACGAAGCATTAAAGTAATGAGAAAAGCGCGTAACCACCTTTGTGAACGGGAACCGTGATAACGACAAATTTTGTCCGGCATTGGCAGGACGTAAACTTGAGAATTATTAAATTTTTTTACTTTATGAATGGTTTATTAAAGGTTTAATAGACTATTTTTCGTTTATGAATATGACTTTAGCAATTTTGCCTTATATATGGTTAATTAACCATTAATAAATTTTTATGAATACGGCTGTTAGTATTTGATAATTTATTGTTATAAAAACTGGTGCTTATAATTCTTATTCGCTTAATAGTTTTATTTGTATGAAATCATTAGTTTTTCTAAAATCTTTAGATGAAGTTTCCTGATGATCTGGCCTAAGCAACCAATGAAATGCGCATAGGAATAGCTTATACCATCAACAATAAATTTCAGTGTTTTTATCAAGAATAAAAATTGGGAATTAAGCACGACAAAAAAATTTTGTTAATTAAAAATTTTGTATTCCCAAAAATTACTTTGATAATTTATTGTTAGTTCATACTTAAATATTTAATACCTATAAATTATGAAAAATAAAATAGTTCTGAATTTTCAAGCTATTATAATATATATATATTTTTTAATATCTGTTTAATTGAAATATCAAAAATGATAAATTTGCTAATATTTTTATAAAAACCGGTTTATTAAAGACATGAAATCTTTAGGCTTTCGCTAAGGATACTAATTAACATAGATGGGCAAAAACCATTAAAAAAGTACTGCATTACTATTTCCATTACCAATAAACTTTTACTGGTACTGCAATTTTTCATTTAATTACCAGTAAATTTTTACTGGTAATGAAGATTAAATTCCAGTACCAGTAAATATTTATTTCTAATTAAACAAAAATTACATTACCAGTAATCATTTACTGGTAATTAAATGAAAAATTGCAGTACCAGTAAAAGTTTATTGGTAATGGAAATAGTAATGCAGTATATTTTGTAATGTTAAAAAAAATTAATTTTTAGAAAAAAATAAAAGTAATTTTGTCGTGTAAAAAAATGCATAATCGAACTAAAAGTGATCGATGACTCGTATTCATATAACCTAAAGAAGGGCATCATATGGTCGGACTTATCCAATAATGACACGTGCCTACCGTGTTTTTCTGATGTTTTAATAAATGCAACCACTTTTGCCAGATTGGAAGATAAAAAAAATCATCAAAATTAAGATAATTCGTCAAATCTGGCATCAGTGAATGCAACAAGTAATTAAACGAGTACGCGAGAGAGTTTAAATCAGACGACAATGTTAATCGATGTGGTACAAAATTTTCAAATACAAAACTGTCATTCTTAGATTTCGGTAAAGAGTCTGAAGGTAATGTCCTTTTATTATTTTCTTTTCAATTAAATGGATTAATCTTTTCCCTAACACTTTGATACTGCCTTCTAGAAAATGACACAGAAAACATTTCAAATGGAGCAGGAATGATGTTGCCAGAAATAGCAGCTTACCTTACCGATGAAGATCAAAACATTGAATCCCTTCACAATCACCCAATTGTAAAAAAGCTTTTTATGAAGTACAACACGGCTCTTCCCTCATCTGCTCCAGTGGAGCGCCTTTTCTCGTTTGCAGGAATCGTCAATCGTTCACGAAGACAAAAGCTAAGTGATACGAATTTTGAAATTTTAGTTCTAAGGAAAGCAAATAGCACATAGTGGCGCATTTAACGTGTACTCAAAACTTATATTTCTGTGTGAGATTAAATTTGAAGTAATTTTGTTTCTTTTTCTGTTTTTTTTTTAATTTTGATTGAATTGTCTCAATATAATTTACATTAATATAAACTTCTAAAAAAATATATTTTTTTTTGAATATGCATAAATTTTTTTTTAATTTTATTAAATTTTTACTGGTACTGCTATTTTTTTAATTACCAGTTAATATTTACTGGTAATGCATATTTTTTTTTAATTACCAGTAAATTTTTACTGGTAGAGCAATTTTCATTTAATTATCAGTAAAAATTTACTGGTACTGGAATTTTCATTTAATTACCAGTAAAAATTTACTGGTAATGGAATTTCATTTTCATTACCATTAAAAATTTACTGGTACTTGAAGTTTATTTCAATTACCAGTAAAACAATTTACTGGTAATTGAAAATTTACTGGTACTGGAATGTGCCCAACTATGCTAATTAATGTCTTCAAAAAATTTTTCTTTTCAGACACTTTCGATAACAGAAAAAGAATAAAATAAAACTAAAATCGAAGACTTCATTAAAGCAAATTCTTAAGATTATCACAAAAAATCAGTTAATGATAAGGCACCTAAAATTCTCTATTTACAAAAAAAAAAAAAAAAAATAGATGCAAGAAAAATTTTTATTTTATCTTCATACCTATTTATTATATCTATAAAAAATAAGTTTGTAAAGCATTTACTTATATGTACCTACATACAGCTACTCTCACTATAAATGTGATACCCCATAAAACACTTAATTTTCATATTTATTTCAATTATTTTGAGTAGGTGTGAGTAATATAAGGATAATTTATTGCATATACATAGTTTATACAAAATGAAAATTCTAAAATTTAACTAAAGCGTTTTTGTTGTTCCAAACATATCGACATAAGACTTTTTCTATGTGTCCCACTTGATGTGTGAGTAGCCGTATCTATATGTATAAGATACATATAAACATCGTTAAATGTCATTGTTATGAAAATTTACAATCCCTTCAATAAATACTGAACAAAATATCTATTTACTTGTTTCTAAAATGATAAATAACTTAAACAACCCTATAAAAAATTCCAGAAATTTTACATCATAGAGACACTATTTTTGTGATATACTGTATATAAATTTTATTACCTCGCAAAAGATTATAAATAAAATGAAAATAATCAATAACCAACCGGCAGGGAAAAAGTAAATAATAAAATATCCATAAGTTTGATGTAATTAAATATATACAGATACAGATTTTGAAGAAGTATAAAGAGTTAAACATTTAAATTATGTCTAAATTTTTTAATATTTATACTCACAACAGTTTATCCTCTTTGTGTCGTCGTCCCGTAATAGAAGCAAAAACTTGATGTAGGATTAACGTAAAATCTGTATTCCAAAATGTTAAAGAGAATTTTTATGAGGACAATAATTTAGGTGGTAATTATAGCAAATAGAGAAAAAGTTGGCATTTACAGAAGTATCAGGATAAATATGTACATATTTAGGACCGAGGCTTATATATACTTATAAATGTATATACATACATATATATGTATGTATGTATACATATATTAAATATATTCTTAACCACATATTATATCTGTACACAATAAATACATATTTATGCACTACTTTTATCTATTTTTTTTCACTAATTAAAAATGTAAATATTGTTGATTTATTCGCATCTTCATAGATTAAATTTTTTCTTAGCAACTGTATTTTTTTTATTCTTTTAAAGATATTGAATTTCTTCCGTACCGTTTTTAAATCTAAAAACGTAATATTCTAATATTTTCGATATTTTTCTTTTTTTTTATTCAACATAAATGAACGAAATTCAATAACATCCAGATACACACGCTACTGACTGGATTTCTTAAGAAAAAAATTGTACATGTGTAAAATGACAACAAACGAATGACTAAAAAGTAGATAAATTGATGGTTAGATAGAGAGATAAGTAGATAGACTACAATGTGAATTTTTTATGCCTGCCAAATTTGTAATGGAGCAAAGAGTACGACACTACTGCAAGTGTTTTATTTGGAAGTCCCATCCTCTCATTCAGCATCAATTGTAATGCAGGTATGTACATACATAAAAAGGTAATTTGAAAGCAGGGTTGGCTTAGCGCTATTTGTATGTATCTAGATACATGCATACATACATTTATAAAAAGTTTAGTCATAAATGGAGCTGTACGCGTGAGTGTTTAATAACTCACACGCAGGCACGCGAGAAAGAAGTGCTGAAAATAATTTGTAAGCAGAGCTGCCGTGTTTGGTTATTTCTAACCAAAATTAGTAATATTCCAATGCGCATTTCACTGGTTGCTTAGGCCAGATCGTCAAATTGTTTATTTTATTATGTCGCAAAACATAAACAAATGTATTTTTGACGTTTGTTAATTATATTTTGAATTCGCCGTGGAGACGGCTGACGAGTTGCACTTACCTTTTTAAATTCGCCTTGGGCAAGACAGTAAGGAAATCAGGGCTGCCAGATGTGACGATTTATCGTCATTTTGACGATTTTTTGTTCCGGAATTAGCAAAGTGTCGATTTGTTGATTTTGTTCTTAAAAGTGACGATTTGTTCAGTCTCTAAATTCTGTATAAAACACACTACACGTAAGTTTTTTAATCTTGGAACGTTTTCTTTCGCTTAGCTCTTACGCTGATATGCCATACCAAAGCAAGGATGTCAACGTTGTCGATGACGACAACGACAAGGCTGAATCTACATGAGCCTCATACGATTCTAGACTCGTTAGATAATCTTAACCCACATCTTAAAATATTGAAGAAGCGCCTTTCGCTGTGCTGTAGAAGAATCTCAGTCGTGTTATAGTTTTTCCCGTGTAAGAAATCTTATCGACGATCAAACACGCTCTTGATGAGGCTCCCTCCTAGCTGTTTAAATGTTTATTTTTTTTTACGATCAGCGTTCTCAAAAATTGTTTAAAAAAAACTAAATACTAAGTTGTCCGATTTTTTTTTGACGATTTTTCGAAACGTAAAAGACGATTTTTTTATTATTTCTCAGGAAATTGACGATTTCTTCACAAATTTATCTGGCAGCCCTGAAGGAAATGCATATTAAGGCCCCAATACACTGATCAAAGTACTCATCAAGCATTGTGGTAGTATTAGTGAAAATGTGTTTGTATATGTGACACCGACAACGCTTGATGAAAAATCAAAAAATGTTGATATGACGGCGAATATTACGTCCAGCACACGTTGAATTCGCCGGCTGGACAAGCATTTGACATGTGTCTTGGCCCTTTAGTTGCCGCAAATACTACTAACTGTCTTCCTGACTTTTAAAAATATGTTAAACGTGGATGTTGCAGTGCAATTCCAGCTAAACTTCTTTTATATGAAATTAAAAAATAGCATACAACAACTTTATTGTTTAAACATAGATAACACCTAACTAAAACATAAAAATTCAAACAGAATATATTTATTTTTTGATTTTTTTTCTGCGAAATTTGCAAGACATTTGAAAAAGTGTGCATGTGTTAGTGAAAATATTTGCAGGTGTTGCTACTGTTTTGTCAGTTATGTCAAATGTAAACGCCGTGTTAAGCTAGCCATTTCAGCGTTAAAAAGCAACATCACAACCAGTGCGACCAGATCTAAAAAAATGTATAGCTTAACCTGCAGCCACACGTTAAAGTTTTTCTTGATAGTCTGTTAAATATACTATTTGTCAAAAAATGCTGAAAATTATTTTAAAAAATTCTAAAAATAATGTTTTATCAGTATGAAATTTATATCGAGACTACATAGATTATAGTGACTTATTTCTTAAACAAAATTGAAATAACAACACGAAGATTTAGAAACGAATAGGTAGATTTTGGTTAAACATTAAATATGTACAAATAAATTTGAAGCACAGGTAGTTGAAATTAGATTTAGGGTGCACGCAAATCTCTGATACATGCAAAACGATTTTATTGCTATGTGTTATTTCTTTTAGTTTCAGAAAAGTTGAAGTTTCAAAATTATTATTTTTCAAACATTTACACAATAGCATTTTTTCTAAATATAGAGTGAAATTTCTTTGTACTTTTATATCGCAATAACAAATGGCAAATAATTTTTACAATCAACATGATGAGGGTATTTCTAATATTCCTTGATTATTCTATTGTTTTTTAAAGAGAGGTAAGATGTTTCTTAAGATAAGTATTATCTATTATCATACGAAATATCATTTTGAGAACATATATTTTAAGTCAAAATTTATTATAATTTATAAAAAGAATTCAAGTTAACCTACTAACCCAACTTTTTTAAATAAAGATAAAAAAAAATTTGAAAACCTTTTTTAAAAATGATAAATAAAATGCCAAGCTCTAAATGAAAATTTTGCAGCTAAATAAAAAAATATTAAACATACATATGTTATTATACATGGCTGAGCATACATATATCTTTTAACACATGCTATCAAAATCAGTTGCTATTTCCTTCAGAGATGTTTTTCAATGGAACAAAAAATATAAAAAATTAGGCAAAAACTTAATTATGTCTTTTTAAAACACTACAAATAAGTAAAAAAGAATTATTGCAGTTATTTCCGCTTAATTGAGCTTCTAAAAATGCACGAGTTTTGACGCAATTAATCAGGAACTCAATTAAGCAGTACTCGGTTAATTGAATCACTGACTCAATTAAAACGAAAATCGATTAATTAAGCAAGATGTGCAATAATTTCTTTATTTATTTTACATAACATTTTTTATATAACAGAAACATGAAACATGACTTTCTTGTCGCAAAATAAGTCTGGGATCACACTATGAAAGTTTTCTTTCAGAAAGTCTGAGTTTATTGGTGAGAGGGGAAGAGAAAATGCTTTTCTTTTCTCCTCTCTCACCCATAAACTCAGACTTTCTGAAAGAAAACTTTCATAGTGTGAACCCAGACTAATTTGTTTACATTTGTGGAGCAAAAACACATTAGATAGACGGAAACAATTAACCGAAACATTTGCTCTTGTTTTTCGCAATGAGGTCTTATTTTGCGAAATAATTAAGCGGGCGACGCAATTAACCGGAACTTAACTAAACGGGTATTTTTACATAGACAATTATGCTGAATGATTTCGTTCCATGATTTTAAGTGCAATAGAACGGGAATTTCAACTAAGCGGGGCTCAATTAACCGAAAACAACTGACTTGCTAAATGTGTAACATTCTGATTTTTTCGATACCACTTGCAGTTAATTCGCCTTGGTGCGGAACGAGTTCAATCGTCTCCGTACCAACCCCTTTTTTCTTTCTTCTCTCCCCTAAAAACAAATTAAGCATTAAAAGATGCAACGTGTAAACCTAGGCTTTCTAAAACCTTTTTAATTAAGATCTTAGAAGATGCCAATCATTTTAGAAAAAAGGAAAACTATTCTGATTTTACGATTCTGATTTTACTAATGTATTTATTTATTTGTATTATAAGAGAATAATTAAAAATTACAAACTAATGTATTGTTTGGCCATGGCTTCTGGGCCTAAGGTACAGTTTTTACTAAACTGGTTTTATTTTTAATATACTCGCAAAAAATGTCCTGAGAACAGGCGGCAAAGTAATGGAAAAACTCCGCGAAGTGGAAGTCTTCACTGTACGGAGATGGATAAAATTATTTGTTTTTATATATTCTTAAAATGCGTTTGCGGTTTTTCCTAATTTTTATCCAATTTAGCAACACTGATTTAAAGGCCGTGATTACATCAAAATTCTTGTATACGTAAAACTACAAACATTTATGTTTTTGCCCATGTTTGAGTGAGTGTATGTGTGTGTGTTTATAGATTGGCTTAAAGTGTGTGTGCGTGAGTGTTTTTGAAAGTAAGTGAACGAGTGTGGATTTCTATCTATCTATGTATCTACGAGTATATTAGATACATTTCAAACTGCGGAAACGCCTGGGAAATGAAAAATGTCAAGAGAAATAAAAAAAGGCAAAGCATGAGTAACAATAACACTGTAACATTTAGTTTCTGTTTCTACAACACGCGAATTGCAGCTCGATCGACAAAAAAAAAATATATATGTATAAAAAAAAAATAATAATAATAATAAAAACAAATTAGATACAAGAAAAAAAATCCGAAAGTGTTTAAGGATTAGAAACGCAGATACTTCATTAAAAATTTATTTATCTAAATGTCTGTTTGAAGATTTAGTAAAATCAAATTTATTTTAAATCTGTAAATAAAATAAATAGTAAAGAAAAAGTGATAAAAATTATATCTCTTTAATATATTACACAAAAGTGACAATATTAACGTTTTTCTTTTCTAAGAATTACAATTTAAAGGAAAAATACATACAATAACAATTACAGCTGCTAGTGACTATTCCATGTACCTACCTTTATTAATTTTAATTGTTGCAAAATTTAAAAACAAAATTGTTTTAGACAGCCGCATCGCATCATTCACAGAAAAATTCAAACATAAAAATTTCAATCTATACCTACATACATACATGATGTAGGTATCTAGATATGTACATATGTATGTATGGATGTATGTATATACTGTGAACGAAAAATATACAAATATATTTGCAAAATATTCTATTGACAACTTACAGAGTAAACTATTGCAGCCGTAGATAGGCACTGTGGGGAATTTTTGGATTTTTTTTTTAATTTTTCGAATCTTTAGCCGGATTCTAATAAAAAAAATCAAAATTTGGCTCAGGAACAAAAATACCTTGTTATTACAAGAACTTGTAAACAAAATTTTGATATATTTAACGTGGTTGTTCCCTTTTTGACGTCAAACACTCTTTATGTATTTGACGTCAGCCATTTAATTAACTTCCCTCGTATGGTTTTACTTGTGTTACCAAACAATTTCCTATAATTTCACAGGAATTTTTAATGAAAAAATATGTTTAATTTAGACTGAAATATATGTTCAATACCATAGAAATTTGTGTAATAAAGTCATTGCCAGGGCAAGTTTTAATGTATATGGACAAAATGTTAAAATAAACAGGCTTTTATGAACCATTTAAGGCGGGGGTGCACTTTCCTACACAATCGTTCAATTCATTCCCACGAAAATATGACTGGATTATATTCGAATTAAAAAAAATGTCTGCAAAATCTGATGTCAATGTCACATTATCACGCAAAAAAGATGCAAGATCATATGACTCAGCTACTACACAAGAAAATGCAGCTCGGATAGCATAGAATCTATGTATGAGTTTATGAAAATTTTCATAAACATTTTCCAGTCGCATAGTCGTTAAAAAAAATCTGTTACTCAATTTTATTTTAAGGTCACACTTTCATACTTTATGAGTACACATTATTTGTTTGACAAATCGTTCGACTGAATAGGATAGTGAATTACAATGAATTAATGTTGTTTGTGGTTATAATGCCACTTTATTGCTTATGTGTGCAAATGTTTACTGGGTAAATAATTGACATATCATATTAAACGGGCTAACTTTGAAGATATTGTTAAGTATGTATGAGTCAACAAACTGATTTACAAACATTTATGCCTTATGCTCTAACAGACCCGACCCAGTTTCCTTATAAGTAAAGAGATACGAAAGCAGTGATTTTGGCATAAATTTTTCTAACAAAAAAGGCAGTATTATATTTATAATTGAATTTAAAATATACCTATTTGAATTTAATTACTAAACGTAAATACATGTATGTAATTTGAAAAGCATACATACACACATACTTGCATACATATGTTAATATTTACATAAAAGTTTACTACAATTGAACATTTCAATGAGTACCGGACCAATCACAAGAAAATTAAATTGTACTTAAACGTTAAATCATAAATCGATTACTTACAAAAAGGTTTATCACCAGTCTAATATTACGAGTACTTTGGTACAATAACGTTATTTTAATGCTTTTCATATAACAAAAGCAGTGTTCGAAAATAAACACTAAATATTGCTCCTTAGTGTTCGGTTTGGTGGACTTTGTGGAAAACACAAACGCTAATAGTGTTTTTGTAGAAAATCATTAAAAAAAATAACGTTTCCCTGCTAGTGATCTTTCGAACACAAAAATAAAACTGTTTTTATCAAAATCAACAAAAGTTGAGAGCATTTAATTCCGTTCGGTTTTTTTTAAATCCACAAACTTCATTGTGTTCGGTTTGGCTCATTAATGTTCGTCCCTTTTGGCCTTTTTACAAAAACAAAATACACGTACGAAAAAAAAACAAAAAGCCAGCATATTAATTTCACACAAACAAAACATATACACAATGCACACACATGTTCGGCTCTTTCTTGAAAATAGTTACGAACGGTATTAAGGATTGTGTTCATCTACAGAATCACTAAACAAATTTTTCCTTCTTGGGTGTGTGAGCCGAACGCTAAACAATGTACAGTTTAGTGTCGAACACTGAACAAAAGGTTGTTGTGTTGTGGTTTGTTTTTTTTTATTTTAATTTTTACATTTGGGTCAAGTTGCAAATTACGACCAAATTCTAAGATCTTCATATGCATTATTTATATTGTTAGGAATTTATTAAAGTTGAACATTTAAAATTTTTTTTTTTTTAATATACAAACAGTCCGATTTTATATAAAGAAGTAAAAACACTTTTTCGAGAAAATTTGAAAAGTTGTTAAGGAAATACGAAATTTATATTCAATTTCATAGTTATCGTCCAGACTTGCAATGAAGTTATGAAGTTAGAATGTTATGAAGTTCTAGTTTTGCAATTTTTGTATTTTTATGCCGCACTTCTTCCACTTCTTTTAATATATTTTATATATTCATAAGTACACCCTGGCAACCCTAGTTGTAGATGTATTTGCATTTATTAATATATTAAGTACGGCCTTGATTGTCAAGTTTTTTTGGTTCCTGTCTAGCTAAAATGTAATTTGTACAGTTAAAAAGAGGAATTCTTTAATTTTAAAAATTTGTGTTTTTTATTAATAATCTATATTTTTGTTTATACAAAATTAATTTTTCACAGATGTCTTTCCAAATAAGAGGGTTTGGTACGCACGGACACACGGATACAAACAAAGTTAGTTTGATAAAATTGTGCTAAAATATTTTCAATATGTTAGATTTATCTGGTTGAAAAAGTTGCCTAAAAAGCCATGGTCAAGGGTATAGAGAATTCGGCACAGTCGAAAAAAATGAAATAAAATTTAATACCTACATAGGTGCATTTTTAACCTGTCCAGTTATTTTTTAAAAATCCTGGTGAATTTTTTCCATTGTCCAGATATTTAACTCTTGGAATCTGGCAACCCCTTCCTACTAAAACTTTGATTTGAAAAGTGAGAATTAAAAAAACAAAACAGAATTGCAGAGTAAGTACATGAAACTGTATACCCCTCCCCAATCTTTTCACCCCCTCACACATAAACTAAAGAATTGCTGCAACAAGAAATTCCAAGTCTGTGCCGGGGCATAGCTACCTACTTTATTTGAAAACTGATTTTGTTAAAAACAAATTTTATTTGTCGATTATGCAGAAACGATAAACAAATCCAATATTGATTCTTGACTACAATTTCATTTTTTTATTATTCATTAAGGCATACTTTTTTTATTTAACGGAAACTACCATTTACAGTTGTTGATAGAAACTGCAAAATAACATGCAAACGCTCTTAACACAAATATTTTTGGATATGCATATTTTAACGATATGCAGACACACAGACTGGCATACTTTGATTCGTACCTCATTCTGGACACATGCTATTGATAACTATTATTGAGGTATACAATTGTTATTTTTTTTTTTTTTTTTGTTAGTTTAAGACGAGGTGCGGTATCCAGCGTTAAATGACTTGAATCATGTAAAAACATAAAATTTAATCTTAAAAGTCTCCTTGGTAAGTAAGCACAAGTTTTTCTAGCGCTACTTTTTTGATATAATACAATTAAATAAACAAATAAATAAAAAAAAAAAAATATGTGTAGGGTGTAAAATCATTTATGTGGGTCTGTAGATCAATAGAGGACAATTATTGCTTATCGGGGGTGTTCTGGAAATCGAAAACGCAAAACGCAAGAATTTAAAACATCGTTTTTAATAAGATTTTTGTAATAAAATAATTTTATGATTATATTTTCAAATATTTCTCTATTTAACAGAATTTTAAAACAGAAATTATAAAAATTAGATTAAATTACATATGTATGTATATGTATGTATGTATGTATATAAATATGTACATACATATAAATAAATTGTGTGTTGGACGAAAAGTAACGCTCTTCATTTACGTACTCATATATGGGCATTTCCATTTTGACGTGTCGTCATATTTGTACCACAAAATGTAAAAAAATTAAACAAAGAAGTTAAAATTTGTATAAAGGATTTTTATATATACAAATAATGAAGTAGCTATATACATATTCAGAAAAAAAATTACAGCAATCGGCGCTAAGGGTTTGCAGATACAGGCAAAAATATGCGCAGGCGTGACGTTAAAAAACGGAAGTGGATTTTGACTTGCATTACAAAACCGACTAAGACTGCGAATTGAGCAAGACGTTTTGTATAAAACCTTATTTTAGTAAGTTTTGGACGTACATAAATACATATATTTATTTTTCGAGCTATCAAATTTAAAAATCTTTTCTCGTTTAAAGGTACATATGGGCAGTCTACTTTTTTTAATGTCAGCGAAAAGTCTACTTCTTTTAATGTAACACGCAAATAAGGTTGCATTTTAGGACCATGTTGTTTAACCGTTATCATTTTTGTTACTTAATGTAGAGCTAGTTGCACTTTACCCCAAAATATAAAAAAGTTAACTATACAAATAGCATTTTTTGAGAAACAATTTAAATGACTTCTGGCGTTACGTTACAAAAAGTAGACTTTTCGCTGGAACTGCCCATATATTTAAAACAACTTCCAAATTCTTGCGTTTTGCTTTTTCCACACAACACCCTCGTATGTTTAATTACACTAGAATTTGACACTTTTTTGGGACAAGCCGGGACCCTGGGACCATTTTTTAAGGTTAGCTCTTGTTTTTGAGATAAACTGTTAATTCGAAAATGGAGGAGTTTGTGCATCATATGTCCGCGTCACTCAATAAAAGTTTAGTGTTTTATTGAAATTACTAAAAAAAACGAAATTCCGCAATAAAAACTCCTTGAGAAAAGGTAAACTTTATTTAATATGCGCGCAGTCGTTTTGAAACATAATTATTTTTTTTTTTTGGCAAAAAAAAATAGTTTTTTTTAGCAACATTTAGAAATTCTTAAATTTGGCCCTTGCAGCGCCAAATATGCCACTAGATGATTCAAATGTATGCACAGAAAAAAATAATATAATAATAATATAATAAATATGAAAAATCGCACATTTGATAAAAAAAAAATTTTTAATTTTCTGCGATAATGATTTTTGCGGCATTTATAAAAAAGTTTGTGGTATGGTTATTAAATTTATGATTTTATTCTTTGATAAATACACTAACATTTATTGTGGGTTGACAAGCTAGTTCCTATGCACATTTCGGAAACCCCTTTCCTAAGACTTGGGAAAAACTAAAGTTATTATACAAATACAACTGTAAAGCGAATGAGAATTACAAACACTCAAGTATTATTTGCAACGAAATCAAAGCGTTTAAAAAAAATTGACAAGAGCTGTAAAAATACTGCCTTTTCTTTGATTCAAATATTTTTTTATTGAATATGAAGAAATAACTGTGTTTTATTGAGTGCTATTTCGCAAAATGTAATATTGATAAATTTATTCATTAAATAAAATAAATATTTAGTTTGTTGACCTAAAATTGTGTGTTTAGCAAACTGTGTTGTTAGTAATTTTAATTTGTTATCGTCATTATTAATTTCTAACATACCTACCCGCTATCTTCATTCGTTATGCAGGCTCTCATACAAAATGTTCAATATAGCCTAGAAATGTGTGCCCCGGTAGGCTAGCTAGTAGTGAGCTAGTCTATCAACCCCGGGGTCGCGGGTTCGATTCCCGCCAGAGACTCTGGTTTCTTTCCTGCAGACAAGCGTAAAGCTTCGCGGGGATTAGCGTAGGGAATTAAAAAAAAAAATTAAAAAAAAATAAAAAAAAAAAAATAAAAAATATATTGAAGAAGCAGCCCGATAACTGCCAAGGAGTCGCCTCTACGGGATCAAAATGTATGACGGACCTCCAATAGTTTTTCGTTCTTAACATTTTTGCAATACATCTCCACAGAGACAAAAAATTTGATAACAATTTCTGCAAGTAACATTTTTAATTGTACCACGAATATTCAAACAGCCGTTTCAAGTTTTTGTTGCTTAAAAACAAACAAATGAAAATAGTTTTCATAATTTTTAAGAAATTATTAGAAGAAAAAGAATAAATAGAAGAACATTAGCCGCGTGCAAATAGTTCAAAACAATTGAATTAAGAAAGGCGGAATTTCGTATCTTTTTTTTAGTGATTGGGGGAAAACGTTTGTTTATTTAATATTAACACTCTCGTTGCAAGATTCTACCAGTATAGTAAATAAAGAATTTTTAAAATATTGAATGTTCACTAAAAAATTCGTCGTGTAGGGCGAAATTCGTCGTTCGTCCCAGTGGTGTTCCTAGCATAAGCTATGTTCAAATTTTGCGTGTGCGAACTATTTCTCTCCATTTGGGGACAGCATTTATTTTCGATTTCTAATATCCAATCGAATTCGAAGATAAGAAAAGATCGAACGTTTAATATATTTTGAATACGTTTTCATATATTATTCAGATAAATAGATGTTTTAGAGTAGATTAAAAAATTTTGAAAAATAACACTTGAATGATTGTTTGGTCTTGTGTTCGTTTGTAACGTTTTTGCGTTTTAATCAGCAAACTTTTAAGGGCAGTTTTGTATCATTTTTAAAGACGCTATTAACTTAAATAATGACGCAATTTTTTTTAGCCACACATAAATACTCTTGTGTGTATTCTATAGATACAATTTCGTTTGTTGCCTAGTTTTTGTATGATCTCACACATTTTACACGGTGTAATCAATGAATGAGTGTGTGTCTGTCTGTCTGTCTAGATATTTGGCCGTCAGTTAGTAATTGGTGAATAGAAAATTCACATGTTGTGCATTAGTTTATGTATGTCTAGATTTTTATTTAAAAGTTGTAGATATGTTCGCAGTTTTATATTTTGTTGTTACATATTGTTTCGGCTGAAGCGAATTATGCAATTGAGTATATTTAATAATACAAATTAAAATAAAACAATTATAATTGTTGGCTTTTAAAAGTTGAGATATTTTTATGGAATACACTGTAAAGAACAAAAATAGGCAAAAGTGCAGTTTACGAAAGTGGTCGGGGTAGTTTTTTGGGTCCAGAGGGTCCCACGGGCCCCAGCCCCCTTAAATTTTAATTATTTGTTTTTTCTTTTTTTATTCTGAATCGGGTGGCATATTTTTTTTATTTTTTTTCGTACGCCCCATATAGGGTAGCCAGATTTTAAATTCGGAAAAACAGTACATTGAACACAAAAAAACAGTACAATCAAGAAAAAACCAGTTCATTTTTTTTTGGCGAAAACACAACTATTTATTTAAATTATTATAGGTATGAATATTTAAAACTTTTGATTGAATATGCAATAATTATATAACGAAAAACACTTTAAATGTGTAACGTCAAAGGAATGATTTCCTTTTTATGGCATTTTAAACGTATACGAAATTACACCATTTGCGTTAAAAAAAACACTAAAACGAAGCATTTGGCCTAAATGTTTTTTTTTTTTAATTTGAAGACAGGAAAACCATAACACTCCTGTAAGCAGGGCTGGGCAGTATTTGAAATACGTATATAAAATACAAATACGTATTTTGTATTTGTATTTTAAATACATGACGTGCAAGTATTTTGTATTTTGTATTTTAAATACATACAATAAATAGATGTAGTTTGTATTTTGTATTTTAAATACATAGTTTACAAAATATATTTTTCAGTTTATTGAAGATTGTTTGCATTATGATCTACCAAAAACTAGAATCGCTAAAGAACGTATCAGAAGTAGAAGCACCAGTAAAGAAGACGATGATTTTGTTGTTTTCGTAGATAGGGATAATGGTGAATCTAGGACAGCAAATTTGGAGTTGGAATTTGTCAGTTTCCTCAGTGACAAGAGCAAAGACATTACTACTCTTGACAGCTATCCAAATATAAAAAGAGTATAATAGAATTTAATAAAGTTTGTGCTCATCAGGAACTGTAGAAAGATTTTTTTCTTCAGCAGGTTTTTTTTCTTCAACAAGAAACTGTTTTATGCTACATTCAAAAATCTGATATTTATGAAAGGAAACAATTGTTTTGTTTATTAGTTTTATCTAATTTATTTTTTGGTTTGAATAAAAATAGTTTATTTCGTATTTTAAATGCATACAGGTACATGACGTGAAAGTATTTTGTATTTTGTATTTGAAATACGTACAATAAATGGAAGTATTTTGTATTTTAAATACATACAGATGTGTCAATATTTTGTATATTGTATTTTAAATACATAACCTGAAAGTATTTTGTATTTTAAATACATGACCAGCAAGTATTTTGTATTTTAAATACCGCAAACCATGTATTTTGCCCAACACTGCCTGTAAGCCATATAAGAAAGGATAAAGGCCTAACTTAGCTTAAAACAATTAACTTGTTGATTGTGTAAGTAGCACTTTCTTTAAGCATATTGGTATTTAAAGCAATTTTCACCACACACATATAGAATTTGCGAAAATGTATGTGTCCTAAGTTAATTTTCTAATTTCAAGCAATTGATAAATTATTTACGGCCAATTTTACCAAGTTCAGCTATAATCTTTAAAATCCAAAAACATAGGTTGGTGTATTTTTATTTAACAAAATATTAAAATAGTAAAAAACAAGTTTCAATAAAATTTATACGCTGAAGATTTTCAAAAAAATTTTTGCAAAAATTAACGTAGCTTTTCCTTATTTCAAAAGTAGTTTAGGTAGAGAAAAGTGGTCCTGACAGGAATTAGGTATTTCTTTTCCCCTCTCTCCTAAAAACTCAAGACTTGACGAGACAAACTTGACGTGTGTGAACCGGCACTTAGTAAAAAAGTGAGAGTGTATTGCAAATTGAAAGGAATTGAAAGGCAAAACTTGATCGTGTGGCCACCAAGTTATGAAAATTTTCATAAACATTTGCAAGTCGGACGGACTTGTCAAAAAAAATCTGTCACTCAATTCATGTTTAAGCCACACTATCCTACTTTATGAGCACACACGATTTTTTTTGACAAATCGTACGACTAAATAGGATACTGTATCGCCGGCTTTAGTATGCAAATTATTTAAAATATAGACTGAAAATTACCGAAGAGTTTTTTCTTAACGAAATTCATAATTTACATAATTCTAATTTTTTAAAAGACCATGAAAAAATTTCGAAAATACTTTTTGGGGCTTCCACTTTTTAGATTTGCATTTCATCGAAACAGATATTTTCTGTTGTACAGTGTAACGAATGATAATTGACGGAATTTTCGAAAAAAGTAAAATAATTTTGAACTTTTAAAACGGATATAGTGATTTCAATATATGAATAGCTTGAAAAATCTGCATCCACTTGTTGATGTTTAATGCCACATTGTCGGCTGGTAGATCTCATGGCACATTTTTACAAAAAACTATTTATTAATCAATTCTGTATAATAAATGTGCCCTTTATTCAAAGACTGTCGATCAAAACTTTTTTTTCTGTGCGGCAAACCAGTAACAAATACTTTGACCTACTTGAAAGACAGTCAAAAATTATAGTGAAATAAATAGGATATGGGGCACAAAACTGGCTTGTATTATTTTAGATAAATCTAAATAACTTTAATTTTGTGCAAATAGTAATAACGGCTTTAATTTTCAACAGAAAACATGTTATTTTTAACAAAAAATCTAGCGTGCGTGCAGCTTATATTTAGAACTAATCCAAACATTCTTTACCAAAAACAATTTTTGTTCCTTGCGGCAAACCAGTAACCATCCGACGATCTCATTGGTTTTTTTAGGGTTGCCAGCACTTTACTGTAAAAAAAAGCGGCAAATTCAAATTGTTGTGATATTTGGAAGCCCCATATTGAATTCGTATACAGTAGAATCCCGATAATTCGTAATTGCAAGGGACCAGCCATTTCTTACGAATTATAGGGGTTTTCGATTAAGCGGGGTTTCGATTTAACGGGGTTAAAATAAAGTAAATACGAATTGAAGGGGTTTTTCAATTTATTTACTAAAACGATAAAAAAAAACATTAAAACAAGTGTTAAAAGGAAAAATTATTCATGTAAATAACTGATCTTAAGAAAATAATAAAAAACCCAAGCAAAAAAAAATAGCGTTAAACAAAAAATCATTATTTCCATGTTTCTGTTGTTTTATTAGGAATTATAAGTGGTATTTAAGGCTAGTTTACACGGTAATACATTGTATTACGACATTATGTAGAATGAGAAAAATCATACCATGTAAAAGCAAAATGTGTTGAGTAAGAGAGAATACGAACACAAAATCTGACAAGCGGTCGGTAAATGATTTTTTTCTAAACCATTTTAGAAACTTATGTATGTTCATCACACCAAAGGTGTATTTTAACAGAGTACATTGAAGGTGGTAGCATTTTTATACAATTACAAAAACAACTAAATTCAACTCAGGAAATTTTTATGTTGTTTTTGTAAAAATTGTAAAACTGTAACCATCTGATTTTTTGTTATTATTTTTGGTTTTACTTGCACCATCCGTGTAAACATGAAAAATACATGCAACAGATTTTTATTTTTTTCTTTTAAACACGGAGAGAATAATAATATTTTGATTCTACAAAGTCGTAATACATTGTATTACCGTGTAAACTGACCTTTAGCAAACAATTACGATTTATAAGAGGTAAAGAAGATTTTATTTGAAAAAAATATAGGAATTAGCGAGGGGACCAAAACGTATGGAAATTTTACGAATTAACGAGATTTTTTCAAGGGGCCGACAGTTTATTACGAATTATCGGGATTTGACTGTAGTACAAATTTGAAATGTTGAACATGTATTTAAATTAAAAATTTTTTTCTCACTTTTTCTTAACTAATAAAAAATTTTTTTACAAATAATTGCCGGTTTCCGGTAATCCTAATTTAAAATTTAGATTTTATAGAAAATGTTTTTATTTATTTAAACGTCTAAATGAATTTCTTAAGGTGTTATTTGTTAAAATTTAAACTAAAAAAAAAAATAATATACTAAGCAAACAATTCAATTGAAATATTTAGTGAATTAATTGCAAAGAAGACAATGACTTTAGATGAAATGCAAAATGGTAACGTTGTGACTTCACTGAAGACAAATTCTCAAAATCACAATTTACAAATGGATAAAACAAATTTGACAAACGAACGAAATTTCCATCAAAGTAACAAGAACAACATTAACAACAATGTAAATAATGCAAATTCTCAACAACAACACCAACAGCAACATTCAAAACAGGTAAGTTTTTTTTATTTTCCATATTTTATTTGTTTGTTTACATAAAAAAACGAATTGTTTTAGACTAAAACACACAGAAAGCGAACCAACCTCCCCAAAAACTAAACAAAAAAAAAATTCAAAGTCTTTTTGCAAATTACAATTTTAGATGACGCCATTCTTGACATTAAATTTTTTTTTATTTCATATGAAATCACAAATAAAACTAAAAAGGAATTATAATAGAAGATGCCTATGTTTTTGGTGAGCCAAAAAAAATAAAGTGATGAACGAAATACTTTTACCTGGTAATTCAAGTAAAACTCGATTTGCTTTTAGTACTTTATTGCATCATCACACATACATATGTATGTACCTATGATAATAGAATAAATATATTATCCCACCAAACAATTTTCGGAGCGCTCCTAAATATGACTCTTAAAAGATACCTTTTCTTGAGGGTTTTATGATTAGCCTCCTAATTTATGAGCAATTCTGATTGATTTCGGAGCCTGTAGAATTCAGGACTCCTAAAAGACTCATTTTTATGAGCAATTTAGGAGCACATTCCTAGAAAACTCTTATTTATAAGGTTTTCTGAGGGGCAACGGTAGTTTGTTTTCTTATTCTTAATAATTTCAATATTTTTCGTTTGTCTGTCATTATTGTGATCATTTTGCGCTGTTCGGTTGTGATTTTGATTAAATCTTTGAGAAATTTTTTTTGATTCTCCTTTAAAATCACGTCTTGTTGGCATAACAACCTCCGATATTTTGTCACTTAGATTGAGCTCAGTAATTCACTAATGTTTTTTTGTGTACTTTATGTGTAAATAGCTGACTGAACATTGTCCTTGTAAATCTTTTCATTAGACAAAACCATCCATTTGAAGCCTTTGTTCGTTGAAATTGGTTTAAAATGATTATTATTTCCATGCACAAAACATACATATATTAATAAAACTTTTCCCTTAAAAGCTAACAAGCATAAATTTACAAATAAAATGAATACCCTAATTTTAAGAAAAAGAAACACTCCTATATCACTCTTTTTTGGCTCCGAAATCCCTCTTTTATGACTCTTTTAAGAGGTTTTTATGATTGATTTGTGAGCAAAAAGGCTCACAATTTTCCATACAATTCGTTAAATTTAGGAGTCCTTAAACGCTCATATTCAGTGCAAAATTTTTTGACGGTTTCATAGGAAAACACGCTCATATCTGAGGGTTTTTAGGAGCTTTTTTTCTGAGCGTTTTGCTCATAAATAGGAGTCCTAAAAGACTCTTTTAGGACTCATATTGTTTGCTGGGATAGTATTAATTAAAATTTTTCTATATGTATTTTGTATAAATAAGTATAACAGGCAATTCACATGGAGGCTTTTACGACATCGCTTTGTCGACGTCTCTTTTGGTTTGATGGCGAGCGGCGTAGAGAAGAAAGAGGGGTAAACAAAACGACTAGCTTTGTGTTTTCATGCTATTTTTTTATATTCGTCTTTTAACTTTTTTTTTTAAGTTTTGTTCATTTGGTTGAAAATACATTGAGTCCTCGATTATAAATAACATTCGGGACCGACAGCATTCTTGATTATCAATTTTTTTTTTGTGTGTTATATATATTATATAAATATTATCACTCAATTCACATGAGCGCCTTAGCGACGTCGTTTTATCTTTATTCCCTTTTAAAGCAACTTCCAAAATCTCTTTGCGTTCATACGATGATTTTTGGTTGCATGTCTTTTTTTTATTTACAGTATGGCCTTGATTATCCGTCATTCGATTAACCGGCAGCATCAATTAACTGGACAATAATTTTTTTTTGCATTGATTTAAATCACCTCTGTTATCCGAAATTATACAAAAATTATTTTTATACCCTTCACCACAATTAGTTGTGAAGAGATGCACAAACTTGGTGCCAAATTGCTTATAGTTATCCTAAGCAGTTTGAGATTGAAATTCAGCAAAATCGGTGCAGTAGGACCAGAGCTATTAATCAAAATGTGGAACCACCACCTAAAAAAATGATAATTTTGTTACAAAAAATAACATAAATGGTGGAACAAGGCACGGAATGAGATAAGATTTTGCAAAAATTTGTTTTATTCGACTGGAAATCACGCTGTGAAATTTCGTGATGATCGGTCCATAATTTACCTTAGGCCCCATATAAACCCTACTACCGGAAAACAGTTTAGTACGCCTAAAACCGTAAAAAACAATGCTATCATAACAAAATTTGAATTGAAACTGTAACTCAAGCTAGTTTAAATTGCTAAATAATTTAATATATTTCTAAACCTCAACCAACCAATTTTAATGCTGATGTCTGTTTTTATAAAGATAAATTAATAATTAATAAACATCATATAGATATCCCTCCTGAAATATTCGAACAGTCGGTTAAGGGTATTATAGCACTCTTACTTGTTTTTGTTTACTTTTGAACAATCAAAACAGATTTAAATAAACGAAGAAAGAGAATTTCCCAACGTACTGGAAGCATATTCTGCCAATTACTTTTTTCCCCATGTTTGCATACTTAATTTTTTTTTTTTTTAATTCCGAGTACCTCCGGGTTGAGCCCAAACTTTTATTACATTACCCATTTATCACTATTTTTGTTCCTGTTTATATTTAAATAACAACAAAATCTAACTTTATGTTCCCAAATGAATTTCTTCGATACCTATAATTATAACCTTTCCAACGAGCCGCAATAGTCTGCTGATAAACTACGGATTATCTTGCCCGGAATACCCTAAAACCAAAGTCCAAAAAAATAGGTGAATTTCAAAAATTTTTTTTATTGGTGATAGCTTACTAATGAAGCCTTTTTGTGGGCTTATCCTCTTCGTCGTATGTCAATGCCCGATTGAAATCTGTAATTAGTTTTTAGTAATTGCTCTTTCTGCCGGGTCATTAACAACGGTTAAGTGTTGCCATATTCGTTTTGCGGGATCAGGGATCTCGCGGAAAATCCATTTCGTTGATGATCGAATGTTAGCAAGCATGGATAAATGCTAAAGACGTTAAAGACGAAATGGAAGATTTCGTCTTTAACCGAACATTGTTTCAAACAATGCGAAAGGAATATCGGCGCAGACAAGCGAAACAGATCATAGATGAATTCAAGGAACATATTTAATAATTAAATATAAATAAATATCTTGAAGGTTATTAACATAATATTAAATTTCAACATAGATTCCTGAAATATTTGTCTTGCTCTGGGACGGTAAAATGCTTCCAGATATGAAAGGCAAGGACAAAGTTGATCGATTGGCTCTCGTTATAACCGCAGAGAACGAAGAAAAACTCCTTGGCATTGCACAACTTGAAGAATCTTATGGTGAAAATATTGCTGAAGGCATTGAAAAATTCCTACGCAAATGGAAGATTGATAATTTAGTGCAAATTGTGGCTTTTGACACAACATCTACAAACACTGGTATTGAAAAAGGATCAGCATATTTGCTTAAAAGTAAATTGGGTCGCGATTTACTTTTTCTACCGTGTCGCCATCATATCAGCGAATTGCTTATTAAAGCTGTGTTTGAGTTAAATTTCGGAAAAACATCAGCACCAGAAGTCACTCTCTTTAATCGTTTTTCAAAAGACTGGAAAAATATGAATATCAATACTTTCAAGAGTGGAGTATTAGATGAAGCAGTGCAAAAAAACTTAACAGCACCCGAAATAGAGGCGTTGAAATCTCATTATATGCGAGCCGATTATAAGGAGTTGTTGCAAATTTCGTTAATTTTTCTTGGTAAGGAAGTATCAAATTTTACGCAGTTGCGTTTGCCTGGCGCAACAATTCATGCAAGGTTTATGTCCAAAGCTATAGCTGCTATAAGATTTTTTTGCTTCGCGAACAATTCAAGATGACATCCTCCGAACTGAAAGGCATTCGAAACATTTGCATTTTCTTGACGCGAATGTATGTTTCGTATTGGTTCGGATGTGTAAACGCGGTATCTGCACCGCGTCAAGATTTACAATTCATTAACGACGGTATTTCATATTTCGATCTAAATGTTTCAAATGCCTTATTGTCAAAAATCAAAAACCATTTATGGTATTTATCCGAAGAGGCGGTGGCTCTTGGATTTTTCGATGAAATTATATCTATTGAAGTGAAGCGGAAAATGGTTGAAGCTCTTGGCAATCATGATGACGAAAATGACAAAGTTATTCCAAAAAGATTAAACTTAACGCTGGAACAAGTGAAATCGTTTGCAAAAAAAAGGATTTAAGTTTTTCGTTACTCCTCGCACCAAGCGTTTTTTCCATCGTTTAGAAATCGATGTGACATTTTTTGAATTGGATCCAACAATTTGGAAGGACCAAGAAGAATACTGCACCGCAAAACGAATATGCCAACACTTAACCGATGTAAATGACCCGGCAGAAAGACGACGAAGAGGATAAGCAGTATTTGCTTCAAGTTGTGGAGCACAACAGAAAAAACTTTTCATACCACAAACAATTTTCATAAGTATAATATTATCATTGTACATATCTGAAACAGGGATGGACAATTTTGATTTTAAAAGAGAAAAAAAATCTTTAATTTTTGCATTTTAAGTTTCTTTAGTCTGCTTTCACACGTTTCATCTTTTGATGCTCAACTCTTATGTTTTTAGGTGAGAGAAGAAAGAAGAAAGGGGGTTAGTACGGAGATGCCTGTACTCGGTCAGTACGCTTTGTTTTTATTCGTTGGTATATGTGCAACGATGGCTGCATGTAATTTTTTTTCTTTTCTTTTTCTCTTTGATTCGCTATTAATAAAATTGTTTTTGTTTTGTACCGAAAAAAGATGAAACTGATTGCTGCGTGTGAATATATTGGCATCTTTAAAAGGGAATTAAAAAGAAGTTGAGCATCAAAAGATGAAACGTGTAAATTCAGACTTAATCAATTTTTAAAAGATCCTCAAAAATACTTTATCTAAGACATCTATCTTAAGCAGTGGGAATGCCACTGAAAATAATCTAATTATGGCTTCCAACTATGTTTCCGAAGAGTACATTACAGAAACATTACAAAATATGTAGATTAATTCCATCTGAGGCATTTCTGTCTGTTTCTTGATAGAAATGGTTTTATTCAAAATTAACAAGGAATTCCTATATTTTATCATCTTTAAAGACGAGCTATTATAAAGTTTATAAATCATAATGGCTTTACCCTAGAAAACTGTCGCTTTGAAACAGTATTTACTCGGATTATAAAAATAATGTACCTCATTTGAATATAATTGTAAATGTTGTTAAGACAGCTTTATTTCTCAGATTAGTGACTACAGCCTGTTGCAATATCTTTTTTGATATTCATATCGAGTCCTATCCGCGAAAATAACGTAAGCGACATCATTTTCAATTTTAGTTTTTTTGAATAAATAAAGGCAGGGCTGGTACTTTTTTTCGATCTCCCCAAATTTAAAAATAAATTTCCCCAAATATCCCCCGATAAAAGAAAGAATCCCCAAAAAAAGCCCCTGAAAAAAAACATAATTTGAACGGATAATTTAAATATTTGTTTGAGTTTTAATTGTACCATGTTCTACAAGAGATTATTTTTATCGAAAGGGAATATGTACATACAGTAGACTCGCGATAACAAAAACACCGGCTAGCATGAACATAATTTTTTTTACACTGACTACTCTGTAGCGTGAACACAGTAAGAAAGCCCTATAACGTGAACAAATGTAAAATTCATGGAACATAGAAAAAGTTGTTTTCTTTTAAACATTTTTATGCAATCACTACTTTTTTAAAAACTGGGAATCCTCGTAAATGATTGCTTATGAATATATTCTGGCATTTTGTGTAACGCGAGCTGTTGATTTGCTTATTTTGCTTTTAGTTTAATATAAAGTGTGTCGTGAAAAATGTCGCAAAAACTACCAAATTTTTTAACTTTAAAGGAAAAAGTGGATGTAATAGAAAAAATAAAAAGAGGTCTCCGAGAAAAGGCGGTGTTCAGCTTTTTGCAAAAAAAAGAAAATCCAAAAAAAGATAACCCATTTTTTAAAATAATTGTAATGTAAATTGTGTTTCTTAACAAAGCAAATACGAATATGAATTGATGAATATGAATTAATAAAAAAAATATATGAATTTGAGTTAAATATATGTCTATTTTATTTTTAAGATGTAAAAAATTACACCTTCGTAAACATGAACAACTTCGCAAACGTGAACACGCTTAGGTTTTAATAGTTCACGTTACCGCGAGTCTACTGTAGTTGTTTTTAAATATATATACATAATTATATATACAGTCGAACTTTCCTATAATGAATTTGCATATGGGACCTCAAAATCACTTAATTTTTAAGAAAGTTTATTATACAAAATTAATTTTACTTCCACTTTTATTAAAAACTAATGAGGCTGTTCTAGTTTGGATTACATTCCCACGTGCAGCAGTTATCCATTTGGGAATTGATTTATTTGTTTCTCTACAAATACAGGTTTGAAGGTTCTTGCGTTTAGTGCTTTATTGGTTGCATTCAACATTTTATGAATTAAGGTTGCTATAGAGTTCACTTTAATTTTTTTGAACACCTCTTATACACATGAAGTTGTCTAGGAAAATGCAAATTTTGGCATTTTTGTACATAATCGAATTATTGACAGATTAACTTCAAACTTACCAGATATTTTTTTGTAATAAAAACGAAACTTTTTTTGCCCTGTGCTCATTGATATCAACTGATGGTGCAAAAATAGCCACTTTAATGTGTATGTGACACATTCTATGTGTGCATTAAACTTAGTTGTCTTTTATAGAAAAATTAAGCTCATATTTTTATTTCCCCAACAAATCCTAAGTTTTTTTTTAATATCCCCAATGCAAACCGCAAATAAAATTTTCTGTCCCTTTTAGCAACCAGAAACCCCCTAATTTGGGATCAAAACCCCTAATGGTGTATGTAGACGACATGTTTTTTACATCTGACTTGTCAACTTTTCAAGTCACATGTAATTGTGCATCTCTGTCAAAATTGCTGTTTTACATAAGGTTTATAATATTCGGTCACAAACGTACATGTAATTTCCTTCTGACATTGTCTATGTTTTTTCGCATAGTTATTGCAGAAACCAAAGAAGTTCTAGGTTTCAAAATAGCGTGCGGCCGCCATACAAATTTTTGTTTACGCCGAAAAAGAGTACAGCCATCTAAACATTTTTTTCTTTAAATTGGAAGATACCAATTTAGGATATTATAATGAAACGTTTTTTCTTAATATACGTATGTACATAATTTCTATTCAATGGTGAAATTATCATACATGTATCGGTATTGTAAAATATTAACTTCAGCCGGCTAATAATTCCGTCAATAGTGGGTGCCGCAGCCGGTTTCTTCCCGGCATAGATTTCTGATGTCAGATGGTTTGTCAGAAGAAAATAGAGCACGCTCTAATTGAAATATTGTTAGATGACTTTGCGTCTGACTGTTACAGAAGCAAAGTTAAAAAGGTAACACACGACATGTATGTATTTTGCAATGGGAAATTTGACATGTCAGACTACAAATACATGTCGTGTACGGTCGCCTTAAACTGGCAGCCCTGACAAAGGGCACCGTTACGATTTTTTAACAAAACAATTTTATCGTAAGCGCCAAATTTCATACAAAATTTTTATGAAATAAAATAAAAAATACACTCTCCTGTAAAATTTGATTTTTGGCGCTTACGTTATTTTCGCGGTTAGGGCTCGATATAATAAACCAAGTTTTCGTAGGTCGCAACATTAGAAGTTTTTTAATTAATGCCCCTATTGCGGTTCTCCACTCAATTCAGTTTGGTCGTGTGAGAGTCAACCCAACTTAAGGCCCAACCAGATCATGCATGTATTAGCTTAAACAATTGTCAAAAACTAACGAAAAGTCTGTCAAATGCATAAGCAAATAAAAAAAGACTTTTAGGTGGCCATAATGTACTTAATATCTATTTAACCATTGTTGCATATTTGTGCAATATTTTGTTTTTTTGCGAGCACTTCAAACTAAAATGTACCAAAAAGTCCAACCGTGTATTTGTTTATTTTATGCTATTTAATTTGTAAAGAATTTAAAAATAGATAATTTGTGAGTGTCTTAAAAAAAATGGAAAATAAATTAAAATATGTTAATTCGTCTTATTTGTCCATTTTAATTTATTTTATTTTTTATTGTTATACATACACAGCTGTTTTCGTACGGAATGTGCGTTCAGTTTGGCACTTTGCTTAAGCAAATGACATTTGACGAAACTTGACGAAAAGCATCATTAAGTACATTGTAGCTTGCCATATATGTTTTATATGTATTCGCACAGCTACTTAAGTTGACTTAAGCGATCTCATTCATGTTCTGGTTGGGCCTTTATGCACATCAAAACTCATTTTTAGTATTGTGATACTCAACTGTTTTAAGTTGAGTTTGCTATAAAGTTGCCAACTTAAAATATCGATTTGCCAACTTTAAATATAACGTTTGACAAGTGAAAATTTTATAAAATTAAATAATTTTTTAAACTAAAAGTATTTTTAATTCTTGTGTTGAATAAAAAGTATTTATAATGGATATTAGTGTCGATTTATTTTATGATGATGGAAATGAAAACTCTTGTACAGATGTGCTACGTATAAGAAGAAGAATTCGTGATGATTCCAACCCTCTTGAACTACCTAGTGCCAAGTAAGAACTTTTTTTCCTAAGCTTATCCCGCGAAGCTTAATGCTTGTCTGCAGGAAAGAAACCAGAGTCTCAGGCGGGAATCGAACCCGCAACCCCGGCGATGATAGACTAGCTCGCTACCAGCTAGTCTACCGGGGCACTCTTCTTATAAGTAACGTTACTAAATAATAATTTTAAATTTGTAGATTTATAAGTTATTTCCGACTAAACAAGGAAGCGTTTTGTTATTTGCTGGACGAAATTAAAGATCATTTAAAAATACCAGTTCGCGTGGTGGCGATTCCTCCTATATTAAAGTTATGCGCTGCTCTTAGATTTTTCGCTGACGGAAGCTACCAAAAATGCTGTGGAAATGATTTTAATATAGGAGTAGCTCAATCTACAATGTCTCTAATTTTAAATGAAGTTGGTACCAGTATTAGAAATAATATTATGCAGTCTTTTTAAACGTTATAAAATTTTTATTTATTTTGAAACAATTTGTTAATTCAGTCTTTTAAAAAGTTCAAATAAAATAATATCACTTTATGTAAATATCCTATACATATACTTAATAACTTTCAATTCTTTAATTCATAAAAAAAATAATACCACTTGTGATTTTCCAATATACATCGAGCAATTTCTGGGTTCCTCTCCATAAGGTGGACAAGCCGCTCAAATTGAGCTTTTGTTGTTATTTTCAAACTAATAAAAAGGTTTAAAAATAGCGAAAAAGTTGTTACAAAAATTTATACTTACGATCTCTCCATTTTAGTTTTTATTTTCACCGCTTTAAAAAAAAATCAACTTTAACTGCCAAAAACACAACTACTTTTTAGCAGTTGTCTGTATTTAACATTTTTGTCGACCAAACTTTTACAAAGTTAAAAACGGCAATACCACGAAAAAATAGATACACAACTGCCTGTTGAGTTGAGAATGGCAATGTGAATTTACCAAAGACAACCAAACTGTTAAAAAAAGTGGAGAACCGCAATAGGGGTTAAACATTATTTTTGAGATTTGCTCGATGTCTTCAATAATAACTGGCATTATCTAATATTTTATTTTATACCCTTCACCGAAGGTAAAGAAGAGTATATTTAACTTTGTCATTTCCTTTCAAATCCGGTTCACTGTCTGCCCGTTTGAATATTGAAATGGGGTTTCGGAAGACCCCAGAAAAGATAACAACCTGTTATATATTTATGTCACAACCGGAGTAGGTTGCTATTGAAATTCAAATGACGGAGATATGAGCAAAAACCTTGCTGTTGCTGTTTTTTTCATTTGTTTTTTCTGCATATCTTGAGGACGGCAACAGCCAAAGCTACCAAATATGGTACAAGCATCTTAGTTATCAATATACAATTCAAAAAGGACGGGATTGGAAAAGTTAGCGTGGCACTTCCCATACAAAGACATTAAAAATTTCTGTGTATCTGGAATACGAAAAGAGCTAAAGTTTCCAAATAAGGTGCAAACATTTCTTTTATCAATGCACAGCTTTCAACAAAATTTGGAAGGTATTCGAGAGGTGCGTGTGGCACAAAATGGTTTTTTTTTATATCTATCTCAAGAAGAGTAAGAAAATTTTTAACAAATTTGTAAAACATATCTGGGTTATTAATACACAGCTTTTGTAAAAATATGAGCGCGATGGGAGAAGTGGGCGTTCCAACTCCCGTACGAAAAAAATAACACATTAATATATATATATATAGAATTAGGTAGGAGCATCTAAGAAATGAATGCGCAATATCCGACAAAATGTGGGCGCGATCGTACGAGCACTTCTCATACGAAGGCATTTTAGAATTTAGAATATCTTGAGATCGGCAAGAGCCAAAGTTTTCAAATAAGATACAAATATCTTGGTTATCAATACACAATATCCAACAAAATGTGGGTAGAGATGAAGTGTGGGCATGGCACAAAACAGATTTATTTATATCTAAAGAACAGAGTAAGAGAAAATATATCCAAATTCTTAACACGTATGTTATCAATAAACAACTTATCTAAAATAATGGGCGGGATTGGAGAAGTGGGTACCTCTGGTACAAAGACGTTATAGATATCTGTTTATCTAAAGAATGGAAAGAGCTTGGGTATCAATACCAACATGTGAATAAAAGTGGGCGGGGTTGGTGAAGTGTACGACTTTTAAATCAGTAAAAAAAATGCAAGTTGTGACTCTTGAAATTACTAATAGGCATTTAACAGATATATCGTTATCAGTTATAAGCCACTTAGAAAAACCGCAATATGTTCTGTGCATTAAATATGCAGAAAAAATTAAAAATATGCTGTAAAAATGTTAAAAAAAATATGACCTAAAACAAATATAGCTTAACAAAATGTTCAAACAATTTAATAATAAACCAATAAAAGGCCAAGCCCGACAGAGGAACATCACATCGTTAAATCAACTTTTGTCAGAAAAATTACAACATTGTAAGATCTGACCACCGTCTGTACGAAGCTTGACAAATTTTTTTCACATGATTTTTTTTTTTATCATTTTAAGTGAATTTCATACTCAGTCAGTTTTGTATTCTAATAATATGTGTGCAGGTCATAACACTAGTAATGAAATCGATGAGACTTAAGTGTACGATCTTATAGACTTGCGTACTTAATTTTAGCTTTTCTTTTAACTAAATATGTATATGATCTCCATTTTATGTTATTAAAAAAAAAAAACAGAAACTAAACAAAATTTACTTTTTACTAGCTTTTTTTGTATGCAAAATTTAATTAAAACAAAAATGTTACGAACACTGGACAAAATTGACGTTTGGCGTTGTTTGGCGATTTCTGACATCCAGTTCACCGATGGAGCTCAAAAAAATCTGACAGCCCTGGTGGTGAAGGGTATAATTAACTTAAACCCTATCCAAAACTCAACATTTATTTTTGTTTGGCAAAGCCAAATATAGAATGTCCACAAATTAAACTCCTCGGTATCCACTACTAAAAACTTTTCTAATTACCGGAAATGTTATGTTAATCAATAGTAAAAATTAAAAAAAAATGCTTTTTTATTGTTGGATTGATGTTTAAATTAAAAGTTTTAATTAAGTTGTTTTAATTTATAACAAATTAATTCTATTGCTCATAAGCGTTTCCTTCTTTTATATGATAAACTGTTTAAAATTAATTCTTTTTTTTTTAGAATGATGTCACAATATCGTTTTTAAGAGCTGCCCGCAGCGGAGAACTAAGTAAAGTGGTGGAGTTTTTGGAAAGTGGCCAAATAACAGATATTAACACTTGCAATGCTGTAAGTAAAAATATTGAGAATAATTATTTATAATAATTGTCTTTATATTAGCTTAACACAATGCGCTTCGCTGCTGTCATTTAAGTAAAATAAGTACTTTTTTTTTAATAAATACGGATCTCATGCATTGTTCACAAAGCTATTTGCATCCAGATTGAAAAGTTTTAGTCTGACAATTCTCCAGTTATACAGAAATCTATATTGCCTTTCCATTGAAGGTGTCCCGGCTACATTATAACCAAGCTGTGTAAGCCAAATTTGTAACCTGCAACTGTTGTCGTTCCCTAGATATACATTAGTATATAAATCAAATTTGTGCTACGCCCACTACGGCAATTTCTTATCTAACCGTGTACCAGTATTGCCACTTTGTGGGTAATTACCCGAATTTGGTATAGTTCTTACTGTCGTGGGTAATTTCTCTTAGGCAGATTCGGTAGCAAAACTTCTCTGCATAGCTGGCCCCCGGCCGAGCGCATATTTTCTTTTCTTTGAAATAACAAACAACAGCTTTTCCTCTTTGGTATAACACACAGCGGCTGCGCTCACTAAAGCTACTTGCAAAGACAAACTTCGAGGTCGGTGTTCGTTTTACCAAAGAGGAGAAAATCCTTGCGCTTTACCGAAGGCAATAAGAAGAAACTTGTGCGCTATAAGTTGCTTACTCCTTGGGAGTGAAGCACCTACATTATATGTTGAACCGTCTCGATTTAAGGTGGTACCCTGCATACGCCAACGAATCCGCCACGCAGTTCCCCTGTATGTCCCCGTGTCCGTGGACCCAATTAAGGGTGACCAGTGAATGTCTCGCTATCTCCTCCAGAGACATTCGGCATTCTCGAACAATACTCGATGTGATTAAGACATTCTCCAGGGATCTTATGGCCGCCTTGCTATCGGTAATAATGTGAATATCCCTTCCAGATATTTCACCGTACCGGATGTGTCTCGCGGCCTGGATGACCCTTCACCGAGCCGGCTGACGCTGAATAATAGATAAAATATCAGTGCTGATTCTCGCATCCACTTTGCACACTCAAACTTGTTTCTCGTATGAACAAGTTCTCGCAATAAAGGTCATGCCAGATAAAACTTCATCGCTTTGCGTGACGTTTCTGACTTTGATAGAGAAGCGTAACGCAAAAGGTGTGTGTCACAATAAACACTTTGACAGCACACACAAATTGCTTGTTAAAAATAAATAAATAAGAAAAATTATACTAGCAGACTGTCAAAGCGTGCAAAAAGATGAGAGTTGCCTAACTTTCCACTTTGCTCTGCGTTAAAAGTACTTTATGTGGCATGTTTCGTATAAGTGTGAATATTTCATCTTGGACGTCAAAGCGAATCTCTAACGCAAGCGTCAGTCGGCTCGGCTCGGAAACAAGCAGCCACTCTGTTCGCATACTTTTTTATTGTTAATTTTTTTTAATTTGTATTTTTAATAATATTCAGTTAAAATTTTACAAATTCTAAAGTAAAAAGTAACTTTATTTACTAAAACACTAACCATTTTCTAACAATATGGCTACCCCGTACTGATTTGTTCGTCGTTCGCCGGCGTAAGATTTAGAATTAAATCAATTTACAGTTTGCAACGTCCGGCGAATTTCATTTTCATATACACAAATATTTTTTATTTTTGGCGACGAATATTCGCGACCAAAAATTCGTCGTTCGTCCCAGTTGTGTTCCTAGCATCAAATTGACATGATGACAACTAAATCACATAGAATCCACTGAACATACCTCAAACTGAGTATAATGTAGAATCGTCAACATGATCGTGTACAACCAGCCACGATTTCTGCTTAATGTTTTAATTTTTTCCTTCATAAATAATTCAAAAATTTTCAAAATTTCATCATTAAAATGATTAAAATAATCTTCTGATAACTTTATAAAAGCATTTTTGATACTTAAATAAATATAAATTTGTTTGTTGGGTTTTTTTTTTCTTAACCATCTGCCATTTGAATCATCTCAAAAGTAATGTGAACCGCTTTGATTATCTTAATCAACATTTTGCTTAAACGCGTTTAAACACAAATGTGAACATAGCATAAGACTGAATTTTAACTGGGTGATTCATAACAAATCAAAAGTAATAATGGAAGTAAGCCAATTTAAACAAGTAAAATTATTTGGAGGCAAAATTTTTAAAACCAGTACATTTGCGTACTGATTTGGGTTTTATGCATAAACCAGTTCATTGAATAAAAACCAGTACGTGTACTGGTAAAATCAGTACGAATCGCAACCCTAGTTTAATTACACATTCGTATAACCAGTATACATTCCTCGGGTTAATTCTCCAGTTTAGGCCAATGGTCCTTTTGCATCAATATAATGCAGTTGCCGCCTTATTAGTCCTCGAAATGGTGTTCATCCTCCAGTTCAGTTTGCTGTACAATATGAGCCCGAGATACTTGGCGCTGTCCGACAGGTCCAGTGAGACCCCCTTTATCCTCGGGGTATCAAATTTGGGAATTTTGTATCTCCTTGTGAAAAGTACCATTCTGTTTTGGCAGGATTTACATCCAGTCCACAACCTGGCACCATTTTGTAAGGACGTCCAATGCGGACTCCATTAGTTCAGACAATAGTCTGGGATCTTTATCCATTGCCACAACCGCAACGTCATCCAAATATGCAACCGTTCTGCAGCACGTCCTTTCCATGGCCCTGAGTAGAGTATTTATATTCAGATTCCAAAGTAAAGGTGCCAGTACACCACCTTGCGGGGTGCCCCTAGTCGCAACCTTGGAAATGTTCAAGGCGCCAAAAATGGATTCGATACGCCTGAAGTGCAGGATACAGCTGACAAATTTAATGATCGCTGGGTGGATTTCTAACTATCTCATAGCGTTAATAACCGATTCAGGTCTAACGCTGTTGAAAGCGCCCTCAATATCCAGGAATGCAACTAAAGCAAATTCCTTGTAGTGCAAGGATCTTTCTATGTGGCCCACCAATGAGTGAAGCGCAGTTACAGTGGACCTTCCCTTCGTGTAGGCGTGCTGATCCAGTGACAAGGAATTGTGTCGAAACGATGATCTGATATGAATATCCAGTGTTTTCAGTAGAAAGGAGGATAGACTAATTGGTCTAAAGTCTTTAGCCATAGTGTGAGATGTCTTCCCGCTCTTGGGGATGAAGACGATCTTATATGTTGTCCAAGTTGATGGGACATGTAAGAATTATTAAAAAAAAAATTGAAAAATACACTTTTCATTATTTTTCGTGACTTTTTCACCATTTTTGGATTTAATATCCATTTTATCTGAGAGTAATTTCCTTTTCGATGGATGGACTGGTAATGGGAGTTATTGAATTTTAAAAAAATTTTTTTTTCTAAAAATTTCTATTGCTAGGGCAGGCGCCTGTCACAAAAAGTAATTTTTTTAAAGTCGGTGTTTTAGGGAGAACTATTGTAAAATATGGAGTTTTGGGTACATTTTATTTAACCCTATTTAGGCTACATAATTTTAAAGACTTTTATACTTTAAATATCATTAGGGTATGGATTATAAAAAAATCAGCTGTAAAGCACCTAATCAATTTGGTCATATTTGGTATGTAAGAATAGTATGTCATCATAAGTAATAGCAATTCTGACATACTCAGAACACATTTAATTTGAACTTTTGCAGGAAATGGCAACGTTGTCTTGGTTAGAGCGCGCATTTTTAAAAGGTTTTATTGAGGAATATGAAACTCTGACAGAATTATCGAATATAAAAAGTGATATATACCAAAATAGACATTTAAAGCAAAATGGTTATAAAAAACTTTAAGAAAAATTTAAAACAATTGAGCAGGAAGCAACAATTGAAGTAGAAAACGAAAAAATAAAAACATCCCCGTCCTATTTCCCTGACAAACCCCAGCAAATCAACTGGATTACATCCAGCGATACTCCCCAGTACGTCGCGAAAACTATCTCCTAGCGACGTGTGGCCTGAGGTCCTCCTAGGACAGTGGCACAGTACATGCTCAATTGAATCAGAAGGCCGGTATGGTATTTTCCTATTTACTCGTAAAAGAACAACAAGAACAATAACCCGTGCAGAACCCTGTTAGTGTCCTGAGACCACTCCTATTCAAGCCTAATAGGACCTTGGTTGTAATTGCATCCAATGCGGGACAAAATGCCCTAGACACAATGCATTGCCGAATCTATTCCGGGTCACCTAATAGTAGTGACATAAAGAGGGTTTTATTCCATCGTCGCTTACCTCTAAGCTCAGTTTCGAAGCCTGTCTCATGAGTTCGACCGCCGCTTCGTTGCCATCCACCTTGCCCCTTGAGCTCCCTTAAGGTCTAACAACGGAATACCCCTAAAGTTAGGTGTTGAACGTTGCTAATCAGGTCAGTATTGATATTACTCCTAGGAAAGAGATCTTTCAGTCTCTCAAGTGTCTTCAACAGAAATGAAGATAGATTAATAGGTCGGAAATCCCACCAGCCTTGGGTATAAAAATTACCCTCACCTCCCTCAGCCCCTCACAGAAAGATTCAATCATCTACACGGAGCGAAAAAAGACGTTAAAACTTGTCAACCAATGGTAATAAATTGATAACAAAGTGTTTCCAATATTTTGACAACATTTGTTGTCAAATTTTCAACAAAATGTTGTAAAATTTTGCCGAAAGATAAAAACGTCAAATATGTATCGCACTGTCATTATTAAATAGCGTATATAAAAAAAATTTTTTAAGTGAAATAGAATGAGTGAGACATAAAATTATAAAACTAAAAAGTGAAAAATTAAAAAAAAAAAAAATTATAAACAGTGACGAAAGCATTATGTTGCTTGGATATGAAGGAGATTTTCTTCTTGAAAAAATATTAATAATGTACAAACAATCAACTGCAAAAGATTTATGATGATGAAGAGGCCAAACAATTGAAATAATTTATATTAAATTAAATCTACAATTTAACAATGAAGTTCTTGTATTTGTAAAATTTTTATTGCACATTTTATTAAAATTAAACAGGTGAATTCGTTTAAATTTTATTTTAAATTAATTTATTAATGGCGTTCAGAATGGGATATTTATTACTATACTCAGAACAATGGGCACGTTCATAAGACGTAGCTGTTGAGATCAACTGCTAGAAAACTGTTGACAACTGTTGAGCCGAACACTTTCGTCTTAGAAACGACATTATATGTATAATAAAAAATTAACAGCTGATAAATATAAACAATTGAAAAAAAAATTAAAGTGATAATAAAATGTATTAGTTTAGCTAAAAAGTATGGATAATACAGAATTTATATCTGAGTTTCAGCTGTTGAGGTTGAGCACAACATGTTGACTTTAGGTAGCTAAACAATTTTATGATGGATTAAATGGCTTCAAATACCCAACTGTTGTGTTGAGCGAAAGTGCTCAACTATGCGTTTCTAAGACAAACACTAAACGGTTACACAACTGTTACGTCTTATGAACGTGCCCAATGTGTTATCGAAATGGCAACCCCGAATGTGGTCAATATACCAACGGTGTGTTGTCAAAAATGAAAACAGCAAGTTGTCAGAATGACACCATAATGGTGACAAAATATTAACATTTTGTTGACAGAATGAGACCAAAAGGTGACAAAATCACAACGAGGTGGTTAAAAAATATTGACACCATCTGTTATCAAATGGAACACAAACGTAGTTGGCTCACTTTTGACAACGAATGGTGTTAACATTGGTATTTTTATACCGGATTTTTCCATCTGTGTAGGAAAATTGCAAAGCATGGCCGCAAAAACACCGTCCAAACCCGGTAATTTATATGTGTCGAAGGTATTGACCGCCCAACCTAGTTTCTCCCTTGTGACTATTTCCTTAACGCTGGCGCACGTATGACTTGATGCCAGACACCCCATTCCATTGATCATCGGCCATACTTCCGGTTTCCGTACACCCGGTAAAAGTTCGCCTCCAAAAATAAGGTTAGGGTCTCAGAACTAGACTCAGTCCGTGAGCTGTCATTCCTAGAGCCCTAGGATCCTTGTTATATTGACAACAAATTGTTTTTATTTTAAAATCGACATGTTTATTTGATTTTACTTAATCACCGTTGTTTTGATTACCAGAACGTTGTGTCATTTAAAAAAAAATATATATTAATAAATAACCGTTTGCACACAAACAACTGCGATACACCGTCAGCTCATTATGCCAACCAGTCGTAGTGGAGAAAAACGACAGTAAAAGTTTACATGAAGTTTTCTGAAAATAAACCTGATAGATTTTTTTGTATTTTCACCAATGCTTCTGGCAAATGCTTTGAAGTGAAATGTTAATTTTCGTGAACGTTTAAGAATGAACTAAGAAGTTAATAGTATTTTATTGAGAGTGAAAATTATTGTTTTGTGGCGCATATCTTACTTTTCTAAACTAATTTTAAAAAAGTAGATTTTTGTGCTGCATACGTACTTATATGTATTTACTGCTGTGTATTGAGTGGTTTGCATTTTATTTTGCTTTTGCTTTTACGGCAATGAAGCGAAGCAAGAGTTAAATTAATTTTGTACGTTTTTGTATGAGAAATATGCAACATTCGCCCAACAGTAGCGTGTAGAGCAAAACAATACTTAAAAAACTTTAAGATAGTCGATATGGATCAAATGATTAATATTTCTGAACCCATAAAAAACTTCCTTACTCAATTTTGTAACGTTGACGACGTCACAAAACACACAATGGCCATTGTGGCTTTGTAATGACATCAAAATTACTCCAGTAGAAAGCAAAAACAAAGTAATAAATATGTTGTAATTGTGTTGTTGATTCCTATACAAATTCACATTGCCTTTTAAAATTTCAAACGGCTCATTACTTGTGGCGTTGAACATTTTAAAACGGTACATGAATTTCTGTAGAATGCAACAACAAAATTACAAATGGCCTGTTCATGAAGCTTAAGTTCCACGTAAAACAAAAACAATATTTTATATGTACCTACTTTGTTTTTGTTTTAAATGTAAGTAAAGCGAACGAAGTTTTCGTTCGGAAATAGATAAACAGGCAGCAAAACAATTTTATTTTTAAATTTTTCAAAAACTATAAGAAAGAAATTCTCAAATTATTGCATTTATTATTTTTTTTAGAATGGCTTAAACGCCTTGCATTTGGCAGCTAAAGATGGTTACATCGATATTGTAGCAGAGTTATTAAGACGCAGCATACGGGTCGACAATGCAACAAAAAAAGGCAACACGGCCTTACATATAGCTTCATTGGCAGGTCAAAAGGAAGTTATAAAATTGTTAATACAGTACAATGCAAATGTGAATATACAATCATTAAATGGTTTTACCCCACTTTATATGGCAGCTCAAGAAAATCATGATGCATGCGTGAGATTTTTGCTGTCCAAGGGAGCGAATCCTTCCTTAGCAACCGAAGTATGTATGAAAATTATATTTGTGTATGCATATTTGTGATAAATTTTTGTGTTCTTTAGGATGGGTTTACCCCTTTGGCTGTGGCCATGCAACAAGGCCATGATAAGGTTGTTGCGGTTTTGCTAGAAAGTGATGTACGTGGGAAGGTCCGCTTACCTGCCTTACATATAGCGGCAAAGAAAAATGATGTAACTGCAGCAAATATGTTAATTCAGCACGAATCAAATCCCGACATTGTATCCAAGTCGGGCTTTACTCCCCTGCATATTGCAGCGCATTACGGCAATGTCGATGTTGCCAAATTGTTGATTGAAAGGGGAGCCGATGTTAATTTTACGGCTAAACATAACATCACGCCGCTACATGTAGCCTGTAAATGGGGCAAGACAAATATAATGAAACTTTTATTGGAGGAAAATGCCCGTATTGATGCTACTACCCGTGATGGCCTTACTCCTTTACATTGTGCTGCTCGCTCGGGTCACGTAGAAGTTATTGAAATTTTACTGGACCATCAGGCACCGATATTGTCGAAAACGAAAAATGGCTTGGCTGCTCTGCATATGGCCGCCCAAGGTGAACATGATCATGCGGCACGTATACTGCTAGAACACAATGCCCCGGTTGATGAGGTGACTGTGGACTACCTCACCGCCTTGCATGTGGCTGCACACTGTGGCCATGTACGCGTGGCTAAATTGCTGTTGGATTCTAAGGCTGATCCAAATGCGCGTGCCCTTAATGGTTTCACCCCCCTTCATATTGCCTGCAAAAAAAATCGCATAAAGATTGTCGAACTTCTGTTGAAACATGGTGGCAACATAAGTGCCACCACTGAGTCGGGACTAACGCCTCTACATGTGGCTAGTTTCATGGGTTGCATGAACATTGTCATTTATCTGTTGCAACACGATGCCAATCCTGATGCACCCACAGTAAGAGGCGAGACACCTCTTCATTTAGCCGCTCGTGCCAATCAAACCGACATCATTCGTATTTTGCTGCGCAATGGAGGACAAGTGGACGTACGTGCCCGCGAGGGACAAACGCCTTTGCATGTTGCCTCCCGCCTCGGCAATATAGACATCATTATGTTAATGTTGCAGCATGGTGCCGATGTAGATGCAACCACTAAAGATCATTATACTCCTCTGCATATAGCAGCCAAAGAGGGCCAGGAAGAGGTGGCTCAAATTTTAATCGAAAATAATGCCAAATTGGGCACAGTAACAAAAAAGGGTTTCTCCCCTCTTCATTTAGCTGCCAAGTACGGTAAAGAGAAGGTAGTAGCCTTACTGCTACAAAAAAGTGTAAATGTAAATTGCCAGGGACGTAACGATGTAACACCTCTACATGTGGCAGCTCATTACGATCATCCTCGTGTAGTGCAACTTCTCCTGGAAAATGGTGCCTCTCCCACATTGAGTGCTCGCAATGGACATAGTCCCCTACATATCGCCGCTAAGAAAAATCAAATGGACATTGCTCAAGCTCTGTTGCAACATGGTGCCGATGTCAATTTGTGCAGCAAATCTGGCTTTTCGTCCCTTCATTTAGCTGCACAAGAGGGTCATGTTGAAATGGTGCAATTGCTATTAGAACATGGTATAAATGCCAATGTTGCTGCTAAGAATGGTTTAACTCCTCTACATCTAGCAGCCCAAGAAGACAAAACAGAAGTGGCGCGCTTACTATTGCAACACAATGCCAACATATCGGAACGTACAAAAACTGGTTATTCACCTTTACACTTTGCCGCCCATTACGGCCAAATTAATATGGTAAAATTTTTGCTGGAAAATGATGCCAATATCGAAATGTCTACCAACGTGGGCTACACGCCTCTGCATCAAGCAGCACAACAAGGACACACAATGATCATTAATTTGCTTTTGAGGCACAAGGCAAATCCCAATGCTGTTACAAACGTAAGTAGATATTTGGGATATTTTATTTCTTTAATTAAATGTTTTTAGAAGATAAAATTCTACATCTTGGCATCTTCTAAAAAACTATTTAATTTTTTTTTTATATAATTTTCCTAAGAAGCAAGAACAATCCACCGCAATTATCCTGTGTGTATCATATCGGAAAACTACTGAACAAATTAAAAAATTAAAGCAAACATTACACTCAGTCTTTATTGACTTCGAAAATGCATACATATGTACGTTTTAACGTTTAATCCGGAAAGTCCTTTAATAAACCAGTACCCGATAAAATAGTCAATGTATTAAAAAAGCAGAGTACACCTTTTAGTGTATAATTCTTCAAATTGGTACATTCCTGAAAAAAAAGATATTGCCGGTAATCGGCAGGGATGTATCCTTTTCCTTTCTTATATTTTTGATGTTGATGGAGGAGTAACTTCACTCGATGTGTCGCCCAACAGGGTTGGCTGCCAATGGGTTTTTAAGGGGTATTTGGTTTAAAAATCCCAAGTGGGGTTTTTTATATTCATTTTAACAAAGATGGTATAATTTTTACGTTATATTTCCAGAAAAATAAAGGAAAATGATAACAGATTTTTAACTTTGAAATTGGCCATTTCCAAACCAATTTCAGGTTCTTAAAAAAACAAATTTCCCTTTTTTCAAATCAAATTCGACATTTTATAAATTAAAATCAGGCAGGGTAATTCATTACTGAAGTAAAAAAATCGTAAAAGTTTGCTGGTAATTTTTTTTTTATTTGTTTGACCTTTAATATTTTTCACCTTTTTGTTCTTCCTTAAATAAATATTTAGAGCATTAAGGGTATTCATTTCAAATTTGTTTTGGTTGGAAAAATGGAATAAAAGAAAAATTACACTCTTATTGACGTGAACGGGGGGTTTTTTTTTTTGGAAAAGTACAAACTGTCAAAAAACAAGTTAGAGTGGTATATTCGGCTATGCCGAATCTTATATACCCTTCACCATGGTGAGATAGGAACAAAAAGTTATATAAATAATGTTCTTAATGCCTAAAGGCATTGCAATAAGAGATAAAAATAGAAACACGCTCCATTTCTAAAACAAAATCCAATAACAACAATTACGAAAGCAATGCCTACCCTACAAATAATATTGGACCACCTGACCCATTTTGATAAAATGGACTACTCCATGGACTAGTCCGATGTAATGCAAGCATGGACCATGTCATTGTTAAAACGTGTTTGTAGTGAGACGACATGTCTTCGTTTTTTAACGACATGTTTTCGTTTTTAAACGAAGTTAAAACTAACCCTCTTGTGTATACAATGGAGTAGTTTTAAAACTACTCCGTTGTAGTCCAAAGATGGGTTATATGGTCCTGCCCTAGGACATCGTAATGTTAAATAGACCATGTTTTTTCCATACGTTTGGGTTACTTTTGGACTAGTCCTAGTCCCTTGTGGACTACTCTTTACACGCGTGTTTGGACTGGTCCTATTATTTGCAGGGTACATACATAACAGAGATCAGCAATGAATCGTCTTTTCGCTACTCATACTGACTCATGCAATTGTAAGTATAAGTGCGTAGAAATCATTTAAACCAGGGATGTCAGCGCCTTGCACAATTGTGCAAATTAATTCACATGTACGCTTACGCTCTTTTATTTTGCGAGCGTAAAATATAATTGTTTACTGAGAAACACTCTCATTCAGCGGGAAATATCGCAAATATTGCAAGGCCTGTTTTGAGGCCTCTAAATATATTTATGTATATAAATAAATATACAATAACTGTATGTAGGTACATCTTTTTTTTGTTTTATTATCTTTTTTATTTTATTTATTATCTATGTTTTTGTTTTATTTCTGTTTTTGACATTGTACAATGATTTTAAAACAGGGATTTCCATTTCTTTGCACAATTGTGCAATTGTGGTTATTTTTTAAGATAAAATTTTAAAATTTTATAAAAATATATATGTAAAGTGAATCCTAATCAACAAAAATTTCAAATTTTCAAAATAATTGTTTTGCATTTAAGCTAACGATATGTGTTTTGTTCGTGAAACAAATTCGTTGATGCTTGTAACAGGGTCCCTTTTTCTTTCGTTAAAAAGACGTACCTAAATGCATAAATTATTAAGAAAAGAGAAAGCCACAAGAATTTGTTGGTATTTTGTGATTGTAAAAATATTTTTGTTTCTGTACCAATCGCGTCGGTGGGTTTTTTTTTTTGAAAACTCTTTTCTTAAGTAGGTAAAAATATTTAAAAAACAAGTTAAAAAATCTTGTTTTGCTACAATTTATGTGTAAACCTATACACATAAAAGCAAATGTGACAGCAGGTAAAATTTTTGGGTAAGAAGATGTGTTTTATTGATGTATTAATGAAACTTTATTGTTTCGCACTATTTTTATTGCTTACTTTTTTATGCTACAATTATATGACCGAGTCTAAAGAGTAAACCTTACTACTTTATGGTATTTATTTAACGTAACTTTGACCTGTTATAATGACTTTATACATTTTTGCAGGCAAACTCAGGTGCGCATTTGGTATTTTGTAAAAAGTTATGATATACCATTAGCTAGAATTAAAATGTATGCACAGATGTTTTAAGTATGAGTAACCCAACACCGTGAATACCCTTTCTATTTTACTTACCACTATGAATACCCTAATTTTTTACTAAAATAACTTTTTCACGTTATAATTCTCATGTAATTCATTTTATTTTTGAATAAATAGACCAGGGAAATCCATTTCTATGTACAATTGTGTATACCTGTAAACTTCAAATTAGAATTTCATTCAATAGTCTTGTAGACAGCGATAACGGACGTGCAAGCGGATGAGTTTATTAAAAAAAAAGATAAATGATGCAATATAAAAAATATTTTATGATAAAAAATGCATTTAATTATTTTCAATGTCTCTTATGTTTTAAAACATTTGAACTTAAGAGATTGTATACTTTGAAAAGGCATTATAAAGTAAAAGAAAGGGAAAACCAATATAAGATTAAAAAAAAGGTTTATTTGGATAGCTTGAATAGTTGGGTATCACAAGAAGAAGAGCATGAAGATAGGATAGAAGAGTTAAAAATAGAAATATCAAATTTACTAACTTTGGAAATAGTAAAACAGGGAAGACCATTTTCCGATGGGGCATTTATAAAAAAGCTTTTCAATGCAGTTTTGGAAAAACTGAAAATCGATTGCAGCGTAATAAAAACGCTTCCCATGAGCCGAAATAGTGTATTCAAGCGCACATCAATTTTAGCTGCACATATACAATCTGTGATTAGGGAAAAGTTAAAAAATTGTGAATATTTTTCTTTTTGCCTCGACGAAAGCACCGACATTAATGATCTTTGCTAATTGGTCATTTGTGTTCGATGCATAGATAGTGAGTACATTGTTTTTGAAACTATGTACTCACTTAAAACGTTTTACGGTAATGTAACAGGTAAGGCATTAAACGACGTAGTCTTTGAAAACCTGATATCTGTTACACAAGCTTCAAAATTAGCAGGAGTTTGCACGGATGGTGCAAACGTTATGGCCGGGAAGTATGAAGGTTTCGTAGGACAGCTAAAGCAAAATGGAATTGATGTACATGCTTTCCATTGCATAATTCATCAGTCCATGCTTGCCTCAAAATTTATAAGTGATCATGCCGCTATTAAGACTGCAGAGCGGATAATCAATAGAATACGGGGGGGTCATCATTCATTAACGCACAGAAAATTTGTAAGTTTTCTTAAAAACGTAAACGCCAATCACCACGACTTAAAAATGTTTACGGAAGTTCGTTGGCTTAGTCGGGGTGATTGTCTAAACAGGTTATTCGATCTTAGAAAAGAGGTGTTGCGTTTTTGGGAAACTGAAAATTTAGACGAATGTGAATTAATACAGTTGAATGATTATGAGTTCATTTTAGACCTTGCGTTTCTGGCGGATACAAGCAGTATTTTAAATGAGCTAAATTTGGAACTACAAGGAAAGGGAAACAATTTAAGTGACATATATACGATTGTTTTTAATTTTAAAACCAAATTATTTTTATTAACAAATGAAATAAATAATGAAGATTTTTCCAACTTTCCTAAAACTTTGCTTATTTATGACAAGGAGAAATATTTGAAAAAATCTGAGTATTTGGCAATTTTTGAAAACCTTTTTTACATTTTTCAAGATCGTTTTCAAGATTTTGAGGATATAAAACCACTACTTAACATATTCCAAAATCCCTTTAAGTGCGACATTGCGAGTTATGAATTGAAATGTTCCCATAAGAAATACATAGGGCTAAAAATCTAAATTTTTCAACATCTTTACAGAATGTTACTATCTCATTTTGTTCCCTTTTACATTTTTCGATTTTTTTAGTGTCATCACTAGAAAAATGGCAATAAATTCTGTTATTATTGTGGCATCACTGACAAAATGGAAGTTGTTTTGAAAGCAGCGTTACCATTTCTCAAGTTTTTTCCATTTTTGCAAGCCTTATTTTGCTTAGTTTTGCTAAAATTATTAAACAAAATGGATTATGGTGTTATCTTTTAAAATGTAGAAAAAAAGGATTTAAAAAAAAAATAAAAGTTTTTTTTCAGAAATGGTGACATTTTTTATTGATAGTAGATGTTAGATGTTTCAAGTGTGAACGCGTATTTCACATTTTCAACATATTCCATGCATTCTTCCGAAATGTATGCAAGTGTACAAAGGGTATAAACTGTAATTGCCAAATCGTCAATTTGCTTTTTGGGGACAAATCTGGCAGCCTCGCAATTCGCTTCGTCTATACAGTGTATATGTATATGTGTATAAAATACCCCTGCAAATAATCCCTGCAGATACCGAGACTAGTCCATACATGCATGTAAAGAGTAGTCCATAAAGGAGCAGGAGTACTCCAAAAATACTCCAAATGTATGGTTAAAAGGTGGTCTATTTAACATTACGATGTCCTAGGAGTGCACCATGTAACCCAGTTTTGCATCAACGGAGTAGTCTTAAAACTACTCCATTTTCATACATACTCTAGTGGACTAGTTTTGAAACTACTCCATGGTATACTCCAGTGGATTAGTTTTAACTTCGTTTAAAAACGAAAACATGTCGTTAAAAAACGAAGTCATGTCGTCTCACTACAAACGCTTTTTAACATGGTCCATGCTTGCATAACATTGGACCAGTCCAGGGAGTAGTCCATTTCATCAAATTGGATCACGTAGTCCAAAAATATCTGCAGGGATAGGACCAGTCCAAACACGCGTGTAAAGAGTAGTCCACAAGGGACTAGGACTAGTCCAAAAGTAACCCAAACGTATGGAAAAAACATGGTCTATTTAACATTACGATGTCCTAGGGCAGGACCATATAACCCATCTTTTGACTACAACGGAGTAGTTTTAAAACTACTCCATTGTATACACAAGAGGTTAGTTTTAACTTCGTTTAAAAACGAAAACATGTCGTTAAAAAACGAAGACATGTCGTCTCACTAAAAACTACTCCGTTCTAGTCCAAAGATGGGTTATATGGTCCTGTCCTAGGACATCGTAATGTTAAATAGACCATGTTTTTTCCATACGTTTGTGTGAATACTGTGGTGAATGGTTGAATTAAAAACAAGTAAGAGTGCTATATTCGGCTGTGCCGAATCTTATATACCCTTCACCATTGTGCGAGCAGAATACAGAGCCACTAGACAAAAACTAAATAATTTTACATATACATATGTACATATGTATTTACAATACTTAAAACTTCATTAAAAATTTAATTTAAAAAGCTAAAACTGGTAAATACCATTTTTAAATCGATTTTAGTACATACAAATTTAAAAAAAAACTATTTTGAAAAACCAAGGTTCGAACCAAGGACTCACAGTCTCTAACCTTAACAAACCCCCTAGACAACTTAACCATGCAGGAACGTTATTTCAAGTATCATTAAAATTAAATATGGCCCGTTTAAAGATTCACAACTCAACTCAATTGAGTTGAAATTATGTTTGTTGTTTTTGTTCACCGCATTAAAGCAGAGTTTTAAACCATAATACAAAAATTACAAATCAACTTATTTGAGGTGTGAACCGTAATAGAGGCCTATATTCACCAAAATGGTTTGTACTATGTATGTGTGTTTGTTTGTTTGTTTGTTTTCTTTAAGTATAGGCAGTGTTGCCATACCGTAGATTTATCTTTTTTAAGTAGCAAATAGAATCAAAAATTCCCAGTTTCAATTTGTTGAAATTATTTCGTTAAATAGATTCAATTAACGAAGAGTGATCACGAAAATCATATTGGGCATTATGCTAGTATATGTAAACAATAGCAAAGGGGTGGGGGGGAGAGACATCACATCGTTAAATCAACTTCTCTCGTCAGAAGGACCCAGAATATATACACTTTATAGGGTCTTAGATCAATATTGTGGAAATTACAAACGGAATGACAACCTTATTCCACCTGTGGTGAAGGGTATAAAAAGAGTAATTTTGGGATTTCAGTATTTTGATTGTTACTCAGCCATTTTTAACCGATTTGACAGATTTATATACCGACGTGTTTAAGAAGAAATTTACGATTTATTTGGGTTTTAAAACTTGGACTCGGAAAGATCTATGGTTCCCGAAAATTGGTATTTAAAAAAAAAATTTTGGCCATAACTTTTTCGTATCTGAACAAATTTTTCCGAAATTTTCAGAAAATATTTTCTACTAAAGATTTCCGATCTTTTGATAAATAAGGCGCAACCATGGGTCATATAACAGTCCATAAATTCAGGGTTTTATACAATTTTTGATATTTTTTGTACGGGAGGTACCACGCCCACTTCTCCAATCCCGCCCACATTTTAGGGGATGCTGTGTATTGATAACGTAAATATGTGTACCTAATTTGGAAACTTTGGCTCTTGCCGTTCTCCAGATATAGAGAAAAAAGTAATAAGAATACAACAAGGGGTTTTTGGAAAAAATTAGAGGTAGTCGTGGTTTTTTGCTCATATCTCAGCAATTTTTGGATCTGGCTGAATTTCAATAGCAAGCAATGGTAGACTATATGTGACATTAATGTAAAAAAACCTAGCTGCTATCATGTCTGGAGTCTCCGGAAAACACATTTCAAGCGTAAGACGGACAGACGGACATCGTTAAATCAACTTCTCTCGTCAGAAGGACCCAGAATATATATACTTTATAGGGTCTAAGAGCAAATTCCACCTTGGTGTAGGGTATAAAAAGCTAAAAAATGTAAGGCCTCGAACTTGAAACCTAACGAGTCTTAGACTGGAAGTTATACAACTCGGCTACGAACACTTTTACTGAGGGAGGGTTAAATTAAAATATATTGAGTCCACGAGTTTGTTTCTTTATTTGAGCGGTATATCATGTACATACGTAAATGTTTATGGGTTTGTATAAATGTTTGTTTAAAATAAAACAACAGCAAAACAAGTAAGAGTGCTATATTCGGCTGTGCCGAATCTTATATACCCTTCACCATGGTGCAATAAGAACAAAAAATTATGTGAACACCATTCTAAAGATATAAATTATTATATTTTGTGACACGCCCACTTATCCAAACCGTCCACATTATGTCGGATGTTGTGTTTTAATAACCAATTTTTTTGGAAAATATGTTCTACTAAGAATTGCCGTTGTTTTGATATATAAGTCGTTTCCATAGGTCATATGACAGCCCTAAAATTTAGGTTTTTAGACAATTTTTATTTTTTTGTACGGGAGGTACCACGCCCACTTCTCCAATCCTGCACACATTTTGTAGGATGGTGTGTATTGACAACCTAAATGTATGTACCCAATTCGGAAACTTTGGCTCTTGCCGTTCCCCATATATACAGCAAAAAGTAATAAAAATACAACAAGGGGTTTTTGGAAAAAATTAGAGGTAGTCGTGGTTTTTTGCTCATATCTCAGCCATTTGTGGACTGATCTTGCTGAATTTTAATAGCAAGCGATGGTAGACTATATGTGACATAAATGTAAAATAACCTAGCCGCTATCATGTCTGGGGGTTATTATGTAATTCGATTCGAATCGAAAAATTTACGAATTCGTAAAAATTGTATTATGTAGTACGAGTTTCGTAAATTTATTTCCGAACGTTCGTAAATTTTGGGATTTTTTCTACCCCCTTTCGAAAAACAAAAAATCCCTTTCGAAAATGCAACTATGTAGTACGAAAGCAAAAGTGTTAGTAACGTACGTATTTCTTTCGAATGCCATTTTGTTTGCGGAAATTCATGTACATATAATTTTATACACAAAAGTTAAATAAAAACTTTTAAAATGTAAGTATATGTATGTATATGAATTTTATATTTGAATAATAAAAAAAATTTGCTTTAATTGCTTAAAGGGAATCGTCTAAAAAAGGTGTAGGTATATAGATTGAGACATTCCCAATAAACGGTCTTGGCCAATCTGATGTTAATAACCACCTTGCGCAAGAAATTTCAAGGTGGCTGCCAACTTTAAAATAGGAGGGACGGCAGTTGATCTCTGTGGTGCTTTTAAATCATTGCTGATGGAGTTCAGAACGTACATAAATGCGTTTTTACTAAGCCGTAAATTTTTCACGAACCTGAAAGTAATTTTTCTTTGTTCAATAAAATCTTTTTACGCGCTTTTCGTATTTGCTTTAATTAAATTACTTACGAATTTTCATTGAGATGCATAATATTCGATGTATCTCTTATACACTTCCTTTGGACTCTTTCTTGAACAACATCTTCTTCATCACTTTCCCACAACAAAACACAATCCATTTTTAAGTTTTAATTAAAATATATTTTTTGTTTCGTGGATATTTTGAAAATTTTTGTAACCAATTTGACATTTAGAAAAAACTATGCAAAATGCTGCCAAGTTTTTACGTATTAAAACTTGGCATCATTTCGTTTTTCCCTTCAACTTTCATATACAACTGTGCAGACGTTTCGAAAGTACTATGTAATAAGAATTTCTTTTCGATACGGAAATTTCTTTCGAAAGTATTTTCGTTTCGAATCGAATTACATAATAACACCCCTGGAGTCTCTGGAAACACATTTCAAAGGTAAGACGGTCATCGTTAAATTAACTTCTCTCCTCATTAGGACCCAGAATATATACTTACATATATGTACATTATAAGGGCTTTAAGCCCTTATGACACTACATTTTTAATGCATTGTTCAAGTTTTGGTGAACAGTGCAAATATAAAGTAATAGAAAAATTTACCAAGTGCGATGGGTTCAGCTGTATTAAGATAAATGGCAAACTTTCAAAAATTTTACTAAAGTTATCGATAAAAAATGAAGTTACGTCAAAAAAAATGTAAAATTGTTCAAATTAAAATTGACATTTCAAGCTTGAAATATTAAAAGTGTTGCTGCATCAGCGGTTTATGGGCAAATTAAGCGATTAACCGCTATTTGTTTTTAGGTTTCTCATAAACAAAAAGTTGGCAACATTTAATAGAAATAACAGAACAGGGATGGCTAAGTTGTATCAATTGTACTTTTTTGTTGATACTTTTTAAACTGAGATTTATAATACCTTTTTGTGGTGTTTTTAAGAACATAAATAAAATTTATTTCAACTAAAAAAATCTTTTAGTACAATTAGGGTAAAAAAGTACAATTTTTAAAGGTTGTTGGTACAATTTTAAAAATTCTCAGCGCCATCCCTGAAACAAAACCATAACAAGAGAAAAAAAACCAAAAAACTTTGTTTACATGTTTTATAGTTTGCTCTTTCTAGCATTTACTGTTTCTTTCTATCAATTAATGAATAAAAAATGTAGTGTCATAAGGGCTTAACGGACATTGATAATATTTACGAAAATAATCGTATGTAAAGATACATTTTCATGAAAACAATACAATATTACCTTTGAAATATTAATATTATATTGCGGAAATTTTTCTTCATTCTTTTAATTTCTTTTTTTTTAAATGCTTTTTTAATAACTTTTTTTATTGAACTCATGCTTAATATGTATTTTTTCTTTTTGAAAGTTAAATGAGAAAGAAGTTATGTTTGAAATGTTGTAACTATAAAAAATGTAAAATATGTATACAGGTATCCCTCCTACAACACTGTAGATAGGTTCCTAGAAAACGCCGTGTGGTAGGAAAACGTGTAATATGAGGCAAGGAGACAGTGTAAAATATAAATTTTTTTTTAATTAAATATTTTCTTTAAATTCATTGTTTTTATTAGAAATATGTTCATACATACAAAAAAAAAATACAAAGACAAACATAAACAAGAGTTACATTTTTATTCTAATCTAACTAAATCGTAATAGGGATGCAAAAATTAGAACTTTTGTACTATTTTAGTACAATTTCAACAACTCAATCATGATAAAGTTGCATTTCCATTTTATCGTGTTAGAATGAAACCGTGTTGTCGATGAGGAAATTTCCGCAAATTTTTTTTCGTGTTAGATCGAAATCGTGTTGTAGGAAGCCGTCTTGTAGGAGAGCTACCTGTATATATATATATATATATATATATGTATGCTAAAAAGTAAATTGATTAAATCTTAAAAATACGTCGTTAATGGAAATATATGATATAAGGGGGGTTTCAACAAGAACTTTGTTTTTAAATTGTGGCAACACCAAGAACATGATAGTTTTGAAATTTAGTTTTTTCACGTATTCGTGGTAGATGGCAATTGCTAAAATTGTTACAATGAATTCAATTTTGTTCGAAACGGCATTCAAATAATTAAAATCTACTATGAAAATAGTGGTTCTGTTAAAGTTGCATTACACACAGCTAATGAAACGATCAATTTAATGCAAACCAAATTTCCCGTTCGCATAATTTCACGAGCATCAGCTGTTAAGTGGCCAGCCAGATCGTGTGATTTAACGCTACTGGATTTGTTTTTGTGGGGCTATGTTAAGGACATAGTCTATACGGAGCCAATCGAATCGATTGCAGCCTTAAAACTCAAAATCCGTAATGTGATTAACGAAATATACCCGCCATTTTGCCAAAAAGTGATTAAAAACTTTGCTGAAAGAATCGACATCTGTCAGCGTGCTCGTGGTGGACATATGCCAGACATCATTTTTCATTCATAATTGCCGAACTGTTGTTCCCTTCGTAATACAATAAAAATTTGAATCATCTTTATCTAAATATTTTGTTTTAGAAAACAAAGATCTTGTTGAAAAAGCCGATATATGAAAATAATGGTAAATGGAAAAAACGCGACGTTATTTTTTAAACTTGGTTAAATATGGTTTAAATTGCAACTCTCAGTTTAAATCTTTTTCCTTATGTTTGTTGTAAAATAAATTACATTTTTCCATTTGTTGTGAAAAATATTCTGCATCTTATTTGAAAATGTCCAAGAAATGAAGGGTACTTTTGGTTTGTCTATTCTTCCGTAATCTTTTCGTTTTCTTAAGCAATTAGTTTGCATATTCACATATGTATTTGGGAGCTGGAGTAAGTACGCTTTTCATTTGCTTTGCATCAAAATCCCATTTTGACAATAGTATTTAAACGACCGTTGCAGTTGTAGCAGAGTCACTTTGTAAATCATTTAAAGCTTTTTGAACTTAGAGTAATATTTGTTAGAGATTTAAAGCTTTATAATACAACTGAACGTTGTTTTAAATTCTATGAATGTCATTGTCAAATTGAGTTAAATGTTCAAATGTGGGCATAAAAGTTAAAAAAATTCGACTGTAAATCACTTGGCAACTGAGGCATGTATATAAGCTTTTTACCATAAAAAAATATTGAAGAACTTCTTGCTAAATTTATACAGAAAAGGGCTCAGCTGGCAACATTGCTTAAACCAATTATTACATCACTACACAAAAACCATAAAACCCAATAACACCCCATGAAAAAACCAGCTGGGCTATGTTTTTTTTTTGTAAAAAAAACCGGGGTTTTGCCAATCCTGGTAAATATGGAACATCTGGAAGATTTATCGTATGCTAATGACACTGATTTTAATTGCTTACGCTGGAAAGTACCAAATTTTATTATTTTTTGAACATCCTAAGCTATCTAATAATAATATCGATGCCAGGCTATCCAGAGCAAATGGAGCGTTTGCAAAGCTACGAAAAATATGGCGGTTTCGGCAGTTATCGAATAGTCAATAGGCTCCTTGCGTTCTAATATACAGAAATCCATAACGGGTTTGTACGGAAGGTACCACGCCCACTGCTCCAAACAGACCCACATTGTGTGGGATGTTGCGTATTGATAGTTGAAATGTTTGTATGTACCTTATTTGGAAATTTTAACACTTTCCGTTTTTTAGATATAGATTACTTTGTAATGTCTCTGTACGGGAGGTGACACGCCCAATTCTCCAATCCCAACCAGTTTTTAGAGAGGTTGTGTATTGATTACCCAGCTATGTGTACCATATTTGGACCACTTTGCTCTTACCGTTCTTTAGATATAAATGAATATACTTTGCGACACGCCGACTTCTCCATTACCGCCCACATTGAGTCAGCCCTTGGCGTACCCCAGACGTTCAAATATCTCAGCCATTTTTGGACCAATTCGGCCGAATTTCAACATTTAGCGAAGCATATGTGACATAAGTGTACAACAACATTGTCCCCATAATTTCTGGGGGTTCTTCGGAAAAAAAATTTTAACGTACAGACGGATATTGTTAAAGCAACTTCCCACCTCATTCGGACCCAGAATACATACACTTTATAGGGTCTTACATCAATATTGTAAAAATTACAAACAAAAGGACAAACTTATATATGTATACTAGGGCGGGTCGATTTTTTTTTTAAAAAATCGTATAGCAAAATCGTAATCTACATAAAATTCTAAGAAAATTCTCCGAAAAAACCATGGGTCTAAAACAAAATCCTAATCCGCGCCTCTCGACTTGAAAATTTCGCTGCCCGCCTTGGAAAAAAAATTTTTTTTTTGAAAAAATAGCTTTTTCCAAAAAGAAATCGAATTTTTTTAATAAAATGGTTTAGTAAGGTTATTCTTTTGCACTTTATATTTTTTTACAATCAAAATTTTTTTACATTGATAAAATTTTCAACCAAGTAAAAAAAATTTTCAAGTCGAGAGGCGCGGACTAGGATTTTGTTTTAGACCCATGGTTTCTTCGGAGAATTTTCGTAGAATTTTATGTAGATTACGTTTTTGCTATACGATTTTTAATTTTTTTTTCATCCCGCCCTAATGTATACCCTTTCCACCTGTTGTGCGGGGTAAAAAAGTTATTTAATTCCACGTTCACTCTTCAGAATCTAATTATATATATTTTAAAATTAAATGAATTAAAAATTAAAAGTGGGCTACAAATATATGTAGGTTGGAATATATCTTGAACCCAGACCATGCCTAATTTTGGGCCCACTTTAAAATTATTTCATTGCGTGTACAATACAGATAGAAATAACTTTCAATAAATCAAATAGATACACATACATATGTACATGTTTAATTTGCTTGTGTAAAAACATTTTACTTTTTGTATAAAATGGGCGTAGGAAAAACGGTTTCGGTTAAAGATTCCATACATCTTTTATATTCGATGTGGAAAATTGGCTAACCAATAGCCAAATATAATTTTCTTCTTAAAGATCAAACAGAAACACTTTGTTAAAAGACGTTCGTATGGAAAGATATTAATTACACATATTTAAAGAATAATTAGATATTTTGTGCCACGCCCACCTATACAATCCCGCTCACATATTGTCGGATGTTGTATTTTGATAACCAAGATCCTTGTACCGTATTTGGAAACTTTGGTTCCTGCCGTTTTCCAGGAATACAAAAAAAAATACAAGTGATAAATGGGTCAAATAAGAGCAGTTATAAACTTTGTTTTAATTTCACAATTAAAGGGTTGTGAACAACCGTTTCATATGAGAGATCAAGACCGCCAGGTTCAGACTATGTACAAAGCCAATTACCCTGCCTGGTGGAAGATCAAATATTTCAGAAAATTTCGCCTAGAAATTCCCAAGGCGGGACAGCAACAAAGCAGATGCTCTGACGTCTTGTCATCAACCCCACAAAATCTGCATAACCTGGTATGTATCAACATTACCCATAATAAACTAATGGTATCTGAGACCACAGTGTCCCTTTAACAGTCCAACAATCAGCCTGAGTTCCCTTCCCAAGTAGAAGTTGCCTACTCGCCCTGCCAGGGAATAGGGTCATACATTTTTTGGATTGTCTTTAACCAGAGACGGACGTCCAAGTGTGAAGGAATTCACGTTTGGACCAAGTTCGGAGCGTCCCCCTAATTTAAGCAGCATGGAAGCCAAGCAATCGGGCCGTTCGTTACCCACATATCTCCCATGGCCACGTAGCCATTACGAACCGGGACTTCACCTCCAAAGAAGATAGTGCCCTAAGAGCGGCCTAAGAGCGTTCCCCAGCTCATATGAGGATGGCGTAAACTTCCGCCTAAAAAACCGTAGGCTATTTTCCCATTGGCAAGCCCCGGCTCATGATGCCCGCTCCCGTATCACCATTCATTTGTTTCGAATTATCGGTGAACCAGACCTGGCCCGCGCACCCGCGGCAACATGATTTATCCGCCCATTCGTCCCTACCGGGTATGAGGACATTAAAATTTCTATTAAATACAAGCATCTGCTCACCAACCAACCAAATAAAGATGGCTCATTACCAAGAATCTCAAGGATCCGCATGTGACCCACAGAATGTATATACATTATAGGGTCTTACATTAGTGTTGAAGATATTACAAACGGAATGACAAACTTATGTATATGGTGGTGGCGTGGTTTAGTGGTAGTAGTAGGTGTAGTTTACGTGCTTGCGCACAAAGCCAGACATTCCAGGTTCGATCCCTGGCAGAAGAATAAAAAAAATGTTCATCATAGTCTTTGAGTTTTAAAAAATAAGTGGCTTAAGCTCCCCTCCAAACAAAACAATCCATCCAAGAAGCCCCCTGACCTCACCCTCCTCTAGAAAACAGGATAACATCGTGGCAAAAGTCAGGATGGTGTCACCACAAAGGTCGGAATCCAAGATTAGCAAGGTTGCCAAACACTACACCAAAAAAAAAACAGAGGGCATTGCTACCTGCTATGGAAGACCAATCTACTTGACCGGAACAACAACCGATTAGCGGGAACTGATACAAGACAAAAAGAGAAAACGGCAAGAAGCTACTAGATCATTCGGCAACAACCTTCACACACGGAAAAACAGTATCGCTAACGGCAAAATGGAATGAACGCACGATAAACCAGGAACAGCTTCAACAGAATCTTTCTACCTAATCTATATCCTGCTGACAAGTCGCGGGATTCATGTATTTTCGAAGTTTAATTTCGTTTCAAATCATAACATAGTAACCAGCCCAGAAAGTGATTCCTGTATTAATTGGGTTTTCAGCAACTTTTCGAATGAAATAAATATTAGTTCGATTTGAAACAAATTATCGGATCATAAACAAATATTTTGTGAATTTAAAATCGATTCCAACTGTAACGAGTAGAATGCTAATAAAATTCACAAAATAGATTACAGAAAGTTTGGCACTTTTATTGATGAGAAATGGCGTGTTGCGGATCCGACCGATTCATCAACTGAGTGAAGAAGATTAAAAGAAAGTATTTCTTCGGCTTTGACCCATAGCAAAACTACAGATGTCAAATATGTCAGCATGAGACATAAAATTTGTCCATGAATGTCTGACGGCCTTATTTCTTTAATAAGTTTTAAAAATAAGTTATTGAAAGCTAAAAGGAAATGCAAGCAAGACGAAAATATCGTTGATTGACTGAAGAAATTGAAAATTTTTTTTAACAATATGACTGATGATATCCGGAAGATTTAAAAATTCACAAGATAATCACAATTCCAAAATTAGTAGGAACTATCAATATCCAAAACTTTCTTCCAATATCGATACTATCAACAGTTGTAAAAATGACTGAAAAAGTTAGTTTTGAACAACTATTAAGTTATTTGAAAGATAATAGTATTTGGTTAAACCGCCAATATGGGTTCAAAAAAGGTACTGGAACAGAGGAAGCAGTGGTGAAAGTGGTTAAGTATATTTGCAACGGATTGGATGCTGGTTACAAAAGGGTTGCAGGTTTAGTTTTTGATTTATAAAAAGCACTTGAACTGGTTGACTATGACATATTATGTGAGAAGTTTCGTTTTGTCGAATTGTCTTAAAATGAAATTAAATTATTTAACGGAAAAAAGCATTATGATCATGTAAATGATTGAACGAGTGGCGTTTTAAATGTACTGTGTGGAGTTCCGCAAGGAAGTGACCTTGGGCCACACAATTCTTTACAAATTTAAAAATAAATTTGATACTAAAACAAACGTCTACTTTACCAGTCCTTAATTCATTCGCATTAAACATACCTTCCAACGATTTGTGCATTTAGAACAAATACTAATTTTATTTTGAGCTTATGAGAAAATTTCAACATCTGCGCAAATTGATGGTAGTTGCTGACAAGTGTAAAAAGGCTATTCGATCAAACTTTGTAAATACAAACAACAATTTAAAAACTGTAATATGTACATACTTATTAGGACATGTAGTTAACGTATCTTCTTTTTTATAATATCCCTGTGAAACATAGCATATCCTTAGCCACTATAAAGCCAATTCGGCGCTCGTGCAATAAAGTGTAAAATATTGTAAATCATTCATTAAAAATAAATAAATAATTTTAAAACAAAGTGGGCTTCAAATATAGGTTGGAATATTTATTGAACTCGGACCATGCCTAATTTTGGGCCCACTTTAAAATTTTTTTAACTTTCAATAAATCAAAAAGATATCTGTAATTTGCTTGTGTAAAAAAAAATTTACTTTTTGTATAAAATGGGCGTAGGAAAAACGGCTTCGGTGAAAGATTTCATACATCTTTTTTATTCGATTTGGAAAATTTTATTCTTGTTATGCCAATATAATTTTCTTCTTAAAGATCAGGTAGAAAGGCTTCATTAAAATGATTTTCGTATGGAAATATTTTAATTGCAAATTGGTATTGTGGTTATTGCGTTGAACTGTGTAATCAGGCTAAATTTCATCAAATTTAATTTTCATTAAATTATTTTTATAAGGAAATGAATTTTCAGAAAACTGAAAACTTAATTAAAATTTATTGATTCTTGACTGCCGCAGGAATCGAAACCAGGATTTCACGGACGGGTTTCCCTAACAGGTTTTAATTGCAACCACTCAATCTCTTCAAAGAGGTTTGCCGTTTAACACTCACAGCCATTGACGACTGCTGGTAGTCAATAGTCAAACATCAATCTTTAAGCCAAATTGTATTAAACCTTTGGTAGATCGAAATTCGCTTTGAACGATTATCTATTTCAATTGATTTACATGTTCTTCCTTACTTCTGTTTAATGAAAATTAAATTTGATAAACTTTAGCCTAATTAATATATCAGAATTTGGATTAATTGCACATATTTAACACGTTGGCTGCCACCATATAAATAAAAGTCATTCAAATATTTTTTTTAATTACAGTTTCATGGTGATTGTTATTGAGTTATTTTGTGTTCTTACTAGAGTTTTTTTTCCCGGAGTTTTTCGGAAAAACAGGAAATTTTTTTAAATTTCCCGGGATCCCGCTCCATATAAATAATATAAAGTAAATTTGTTTTAAATTAATGAAAAAAAACTTTTTTTTAAAAAAGCGCAAGGGAACTTGTTTACAAAGTAAGTAAAAGAAATGTCTAAATACTCCAAAAATTAATTAAAGGTTGAAAGGGGAACTTGAATTATTATTACCTTCCGATTTTATATGTAAATTGTTCGTGTCATTATGCTCTAGATACAAGATAAAAAGATAACATAAACATTAACATAACAATTTAATTCATAAAACAATAATAAAAACAAACAAAAATTGTGGTACTCAAGTGATGAGATCAAAAAGTAAAATCATAAAAAAAAAATATTTTAAAAAAATATATTAAAATTTTTTAACAGCTTAGGAAATAACATTAAGACACACTCAATGCGTTTAGAAAGTCGGCAAAGAGTATATTTCTTATTTAATTTATTTATTACCATGTTTCCGAAAGATTTCGTTCACTTTTTTACCGAGATTGGACAAATAGTTTAAAGTGCAAAAGTTTAAAGTTGTTGCATATTTCTAATTCACAGCCTGAAGTAATTTTTCTTTTTTATAAACAACGTCTTTATCAATCAAATGTATGTCAAGATTGATGCAAAAAATAGCATCAAACGGACTTCATTTTACAAGATCCACCTGTGTTTTTAAAATTGTATGTTTTAGTATCTTACACGAGTTTCCATAGTTTTTTTTATTTCGGTTTCCCAGTACTTCCCGGTTATATAAGCCGTCACAAACTGAAACAAATTTATGTTTATCGCCTTATAAACATATCGTCATACCTCAAAAAAAATTTTTAATTTTAATTTAATTAAGCAAAGTGTTCCTTCAGACTTTCTCGTAACAATAAATCGGCATTTTATCTCAAACTGAACCGAAGTTATAGCAAAATATATCTTTTACTCGGTACGTTTTGAAAACTTTAATCGCATTTTGTCAATCTCGATTTTTTTTGTAGATATGACTTTGCTGCAATAAAGGAGCGATATTTTTGGATATCTCCTATTTTTAAGATTTGTCCATGGACAATTTAAATTTACTGCCTGCATCTTATTTTGAATTTATGTTCTTTATTATCTCTTCTCTTCTCTTCACTTCACTTCACTAAATTTATTAATTATCATCAGTTGCGCGGCATATTCTGCTTTTGGTAGATTTATTGCGTCAGTAGACATTGATTTACGAACGTACATAGTTCTTGTTATTGATCTAATCGACAACCCATCAACAGATGCTAATTTTTAGAGAATAGAAAACTAAATTTCAAAGTATAAATAGCTTTTTTCTGAAACTATGAGGAAATTTTATTTCCCGGGATCCCGCAACAAAAATCCCGGGAAAACGGGAAATAAAATAATTGAAATTTCCGGGACGGGAAATCTCGGGAAAAAAACCCTAGTTCTTACCTTATCTTTAGTAATTTTTGACGATTGGTGAGTGTTTTTAGCCTGTGACCACCGGTGGTTCACATGGCACTCTTTGAATAGGCGTATTAAAGTAATGCCATGTGTACCACCGGTGGTCACACATGTATTGAGGTTTTTAGTTTTATTATTGTTCTTATTTCCAATTGGTTTTTGGTTCTTATTTTAGAAAATGTCGAACAATAGTTTACCTATCCCTTCCCGTATATTTTATGGAAACAGAAATAATGAAATACTGAGACTAGTGATTGCGAATCGTCAGATGATGAGGATGTTGAGCCCGATGTTGCTATTCATATTCCCATCAACACATGGACTCCTGTAACTGGATCTACACTAAAAACATACAATTTTCTAGACCATCAATCTGAGCCCGAAACGGACGTTATTAGTAGCGGAACAAAAAGACAAATTGATTTTTTCCATATGATGGTAACGAATGAGGTTTACGAGCTAATTGTATACCAAACGAATTTGAATGCCCAACAGTTCGTAGCCAATTCTACTATAACTCGAAGATCCCGAGTAAAGATGTGGACTACACAAATTTATCCGAGATAAAAAAGTTTCTTGGAGTAGCAATGTATATGGGAGTAATTAAGTTGCCAACGATCGCTTCGTACTGGAGTAAGGACGCGAGTTATGTCTCGTAATCGGTTTTAATTACTGCTCAAGTTTATCCACTTAGCTGACAACAACTGTACTTTCATAGGCAGCCGTTTGGGAAATTAAGCAATTTACTGCAAATCTTAGAAAAAAACTATACCAATGCTAGAAGTCCTGGCGAAATATTAGCAATGAGCAATGAGGTAATTGGACGCGAAAACTCTGCAATTGTTGTTGCCAAATGGAAGGATAAGCGAGATGTTCTTATGCTTACCACTTAACACAACTTAGATATTGTTTCAACAGAAAAGCGAAACCGCAATAACGTCGAAATAAAAAAGTTAAAATGATTATCGACTACAATTTTGCTAAACAAGGAATTGATATTTCTGACCAGATGACTTGCTCTGCGTAAATCCATTAGATGGTATCATAAGGTAGCATTTGAATATCTGTTGAGTACATTCGTGGTAAACGCTCGATCAGTCGATCTGTGAGTCTCTTTGCGAAGCCAAACACGAGTTCAAGGAATAGAAAGATACTTTTTCTTAAAAATCCATTTCCTCTCCAAAAAAAAAACAATGTAAGAGAAGTGATGTTATACGTAGGGAAAAATCCCAATTCGCAATGATTTTTTCTTAAAAAAGTGGGCAGTAGGCAGATTTTTTGAAATTAAAATGTAGGGACTTTCTCCGATGTTACTGCGTCACCGCACTGAGGACATGTTCGTCATTTCTGTGATGCCGATGTGTCATCCCATTGATGACATAATTTAATTTTGACCCTGATGACACTTTGGCCAAGTGATGTTAAGGTTGACATCACAATGATAAAAAGTGTCATGGGGTCAAAAACGAAGACACTTGTCATAGTACTGATGTCAAAATACATCAGCGTTATGACGCTTTTTCTATCAGTGTACTAACAAAAACAAAAATTAAAATTTTAATATTTTATTTACTATCAATTATTATTAATTAAAACTAAAAACATTTTGAATTAAACTTAAAAAAATAAAAATTTGGTTCATATACAACATAAAACAATAAAATCCTTTTTGGTCACAAAATCTTGTTTACTGTCATATCCGGGCATCTCTCGTCTTGATTCAAGTTTCGTCTATATTAAACCATCGCTTGACTTTTTTTTGACACTATTTTCACGAACCTAAAAGTCGTTAAGATACAGTAATATGCTTTTCTGCAATACAATGCTATTGTTGCTATATTAAAACTTTAACAAAATTGAAGGTCAAAGCGCGGGCTCTTACACTAAAAATAAATTAATAACATTTTCCAGGGATCTAATTCAGACAAAAATACAACATATTTACGCTATTAGAAGTCGATAAGAGAAAAAATATTTTTTTGACCCACCCTAATGTATACATATGTATACATTACATGTACATAAATATTTGGCACTTGGATTATTTTACTTTTTTACCAAAAAAAAATTAAGTTGCGAACAAACCTCGAGGAAAAAGCATATACAGGGGTGTGCTGGAAATCGAAAACGTAAAACGAGAGAATTCGGAAGATATTTTTAATAAACTTTTAACCTAATTTTTTTAATTTTTGTTATAAAATTCTATTTAAAAAAGAAATATTTGTATAATATTTTTCATAAAATTTTGTTATTAAAGAAATCTTATTAAAAAACGACAGGCAGGCAGGCACATCGCCTTCATTGATTGCCAATATAAAAAAATTTGGTTAAAAAAGGGGCACGAAAACTACAAAATGGGATTTAAAACAAAGGGGCCAAAAAAGTGGCACGGCAGTCAAAAAGGGACAAAAATGCGACTTTAGTCGCATAACGGTAACTCATAGTATCGGTTATACGTCAAATAGGATCTCAATCCAATTCGTCGAGAAGCAACCTCATACCATAATATCGCGGCCACCTTGCTTGACGATCATTTTTGTTTCGCCGCCCCGCAAGATATTTTGCAATTTTTTCACCTGTTTCTCGGACCAACTGAAATGGTTGTTACAAATGACAGTCTGTTCTAAAGATTTTTTGTTCCGGAGCAGCGGAACTTTTCTGTCTATTTGCCCCTGTAAATTACTACGCTTTAACTTCGGTGGACACTTCCAGCAGCTATTACATTGTTAATGTGGGCCGACACGTCATCAGACAACATTTGGGCGAGATTGTACACGTGGGCTACACTTTCCATATTTGAAAAACGGCAAGAGTTAAAGTTTCCAAATTAGCTATAAGAATCTTGGTTATCAGTACACAGCATCTGCAATGTGGGCGGAATTGGAAAAGTAGGCGTAGCACAAAGTTGATTTATTTATGTCTAAAGAACGGTATTTACATATATGTATAACTTTCTGTTGTTATCGCACCATGGTGAAGGGTATATAAGATTCAGCATAGCCGAATATAACACTTTTAGGGTCATAATTATAACTTAGCGTAAGATCTTACCCGACAGATAACAGTAGATTTTTGACAGATAACACATTACTATTTGTCAATTTAATCTTAACTTTTTTTTAATGTTAAACCAATGCAAATTTTTCATTTGATCAAAAAATTGTATGCATACACTCATAAGAAAAATCAATCCAATCCGAAGCTGTATTAATAGTACGGTGAGTACGGGTTTTCTTGAATTAAGAACAAAAAGATTGCCTTAAGTACGGACTTTTAATCGCGAAATACTTAACTTATCCATATTGAATTCCGAATTCGTACTTGAAATAATCTGAAAATGAGATTGATATAAGTAAAACTATGATTGAATAAAACTCAAAATGCGCTTGATTAAAATATTATAAAGTTGATTTTATCCCGAATTCGAAATGGTGACATTTCTTTTTGGATAGTAAATGTTAGATGTTTTAAGTGTGAACGCGTATTTTACATTTTCAACATCTTCCATGCGTTCCTCCAAAATGTATGCAAGTGTACAAAGGGTATTACACCTTACAGAATGATGATGCCGGATGCGGTTTTAATTTTAAAATCTTATGTACATATTTAACTAATAGCCTTTTTACACTGATCACCATCTAACATCTACCATCAATTTGCGAAGATGTTAATATCTTTCCATAAGAAATACATGGGGCTAAAAACCAACATCTTTAAAAGATGTTCCCATCTCATTTTATTCCATTCTATATCTTTCGATTATTATAGTGTCATCACTAGAAAAGTGGCAACCCTACAAGAAATGCATAACAAAAACAAAAAAAAAATTTACTAACATAATTGCAACAATTTTACATTAGTTGTCTCTCTCATACATGCATATTAAAGTGGACAAAATAACAAATATATGTATTTTTGTCACACGCTTGGCCTATCGTTTCTTGCAAAAATTTGTGAATCGTTTAAATTACAAAGTAAACTTGCAATGTTAATTATTAAAAGTGTTAAGAGAAAAAAAATAATGTACTTATGTCCTTTGCAACTATTAAAGTATAAAAATTATTCTGGAAGAAAAGAAAAAATGGGAAATCCAAACAGCGGAATCAGGATGCTAAAAGTAAAGGAGGGTGCCAGATTATCTGGAAACAACAGAGTTAATGTACGTGTAGTGGTCCAACAAGCAGTGGTAATTCGGGTGGTGGCATCGGCCGGGATAATCGTTTAAGATTTGGTGGTGGTAAAACAGGGACAAATTTTAATATTAAACTCTCCCATATGACTTTAAGTTTGTTGTTAGACCTTTTTCAGTTATAGTTCGTTTTTATCCCGAATGTTTTTAATAGAACTAGTTCTTTATTAGTTCATTGAATTGTGATTGCGGAATCAAACCTACGTTGCAGAAAAATTCTTTCAAATTCAAAATACTTTTTTTAAATAGATTTAAGAAAAACTAAGATAGAATCAATCTCAAAATGCGCTTGATTCAAGAATTACAAAATTTTTTTTAATCCAAATTCGTACTTAAAATAATCCGAAAATGAGATGGATTTAGGTAAAACTAAGATTGATTCCATCTCAAAATGGGCTTGATTCAAGTAATATAAAGTTGATTTTATCCCGAATTCATGCTTGAAAAAAACAAAAAAAATTAGAAAGAAAAAATTATTATGCTTGATCTACTTACTGGTAAAACACAAACATCACGTCCGATATGGTTTTTATTTTAGAAATATTATGTACATATTTAACCAAAAATATAAACTAGATGAGAAGCAAGAGATCAAATTTACTCTTTGACCATGAGTCTGGCCAGGCCTTTTTAATGTGTATAGAAAATCAAAACATTCGCAAGCCGGAGGGTTAAACATGTTCTGTTTTTTCTACACACAAAAAGCAAATCGTTTTTTCCAAACTTGTGTTGTGTTGTTGTTCAAAAACAATGCTAAGTGCTAGCACATTTTTAAAACTATTTAGCATTTTTAGCACTTTTTTTTGATCTTAAAACTACTTAAAAACTCTTATAATCAATTCAAGTAAATTATAAGTTATAAAGTGTATCAAGAAAAATGCATACATATACACTAGGGCTATAACCAAATTTTTGGCATAGTACCACGGAGTCGCCAAGAATGTTTTAGCAATAAAAACAGCTGTCTCCCGTCGTTTTGCGAAAAAACCCTTACTACCCGTCTCCACTATCCATCAACTTGGCAAGAACAGCATGTCGCACATGAATTCTACTCGTGTAGACTGTTCATGTTCATGTTTCGTCCATGTGCTACCATCGTTGCCTAAACATTCGTCTTAGCATCCAAGTGCGCCATGATGTTGGCCATACAATGCATTTTCTGTATACAACCAAACGCCACAACAACAAAAATTGTGGTCAATCAGAACATGAACATCAGCACGTATTCGCCACACACATGAACATGAACAAATTAATACCGTTGCTCTGCCGGCGTTATGGTCATGTCATGATCAAATCGATGGCGCTTGAAGACGTAGTGTTACGCAGGGAAGCCAATTTCTAAATCCTTCTAAGAAATTATGAAACCCGATGAATTGTAAACCGTAAAGAAATTTTTCAATCTAAAGCAGTGGATAAATTCCAAAATAGCATTTATGTGATACGTATAGGAATATGTATATACAAATAGCGGGTGTATATTTTTTAAAATTTCCGTAACATAAAATGGTTGTTTTCACAGTTCAACCCGATCCCTGCTTGAACTTTTTTAGCAATCCGAAAAAATTATCATATTTTTTATTAATAACTTTTAATGTTCTACACGACTATACTATGCCGTTTTTGATAATCGAAAAAGTTATATGCCTAATATACACATGCTACCTTTTTTGCAACTTAAACGCTTACTGTTTTCTGCATATTTGTAGTGTACGAAAAAGAAAACTTTAGTTGTTCCAGTTGCTTTTATTCTTATGAACAATTAAATTAATATTGTTTATTGGGCTACATAAACAGTAAACTGAGAACTAGAATGAAAATAGGACTGTTATGTTCAATTATACGCATAATGCTGGGTACAGACAGTGCAATGCATTTACGCAATCTAGAAAATTAAATTCATTTTCATTCATTCCAGATTGCATCAACATCAAAACGCTTTGATATTTTGAAGTTGCATTGAAGCAGATTGCATGTAGATTGCACTGTCTGTACCCAGCATAAGAGATTGAACCCTCCTTTAGGCAACATTTGTTGCCACACTTTAAATTTATTGGATAATAAATTTTGAAAATGCTATAAAAAAAACTACTGAATATTTTCTCAAATTTCTTTTGTATTTTGAAGTACAATCCTTCCGGTTAATAATGGAAAATAATTTCATTCAAATGGCTGCCTCGGCTGGCCATGCAGTAGCCTACACGATCGGTCCATTTTTTAAGCACATTATCGATTGTGTGCAGCTGTATTTCACCAATGGCTTCACGAATATTGCCCTTTAATGCGCCAATTGTATCTGGCTTGTCGGCGTAACACTTATCTTTGACGGCACCCCACAAATAATATTCCAACGGTGTCAAATCGCAGCTCCGAGGTGGCCAAACGACATCAGCTCTGCGGCTGATCTTCAAAAACAGGGCGCAAAACATCGAGTGAAGCTTCGGCTGTGCGGTACGTAGCGCCGTCCTGTTGAAACCAAATGTTGCCAATATCCTCCTCTTCAATTTTTGTGAATAAAAATTCGTTCAACATGGCCCGATAACGATCGCCATTGACCGAAGAAAAATGGCCCAATTATGCCTCTGGACCAAAATCCGCACCAAACAGTGACTCGTTTTGGGTGCAACGGCTTTTCAATGTATGTGTGCGGGTTTTCTGTGCCACAAATGCGACAATTTTGCTTGTTTACATACCCGCCAAGATCAAAATGAGCTTCATCTGAAAAGATGATTTTTTTGGCAAAATCGGCATGTAAGTCGATCGCAGGCCCACTTAGCGAAGCGAAAACGCATTGGATGGTCAGTTGGCTTCAACTCCTGAACCAATTGGACTTTGTATGGCGTCATACCAAGGTCTTTATGCAAAATTCGTCTCAATGATGTCTCCGAAATGTTCAATTGTTGAGAACGACGGACAGTGGCGCCCGTAGAGCAAACGAGGTTGCAAAAATCAAAATTTTCATGAGCGCCGACGAAGTTTTGAATAAACCCATGTTATAGGAAACTTTTCAACGATTTCAAATATGCCACTCTTAATAATATCACATTTTTAGTTTAGAAGATATAACCGTTCAAAGTTGACCGACTTTCAGTTTTCAAAAAACACACAATTTTTAGTCAATTTGTTGCGATTTCAGGGGGCGTATTCTGGCAGTCGTGATCGAAAACTTTTTCAATTTGTTTTCTAATTCTTTCAGATGATACTGAACGAATCAAAATTATTTTTTCATTGTCGTTAAGTATTTATGTGAGTTTTCACAACACTGAAGTAATAATTTGGATTTGACTGAACGAATAGGAAATAAAATTGCTTTCGAATCGAAAAAGTATTCGGTAACGATTGTCAGAATTAGCCCCCAGGTGTAATATCACGAAAAATAGGTAACGCAACGCCTTATTTTTGGTTTGTATTGATTGATGTATTAATTAAATGTATAATGATAAAAAAAATTAAATGTTTGCTTTGTGTTTCTCCTGGTAAATCACTATTTAAAAACTATCCGTTTTTTCACTATTTTTCAACTTTGACGGAAAATAAAACAAATCTATATTTGCCATATTTGCAAAACCTGTTCTTTGATTATTTCTTTACATAATTCATAAGGTTTTATGTGCCCGTACGTGCCCGTTTGGCTTCTAGAAGTAAAAAAGGTTAAAAAGACATGGTTACAGAAATTGTATGGCGTCCATCCCTTATATGTTTTGACTGACAGTAGTTTGATCTAATAGTTTGAAAAAAACTACTCATTGAAATTAGCAGGTACGTACCTCACTTAAACAATACTTTGGCGTACAAATGGTCAAGAACAATATTGACTTATGGTCCCTACAGGTAGGCACAAATCTTATTTGGACACGTGCATAATATCAAAATTGCATTATTCAGCCTAAATCCATATGTAGGGAACAGGTAAATTTTTAGGCATGGTGGCATAAGCCTATATATTGCAAAATAAGCATAATGCCTGGATTAGTCTACGACTGAAAGTTGGGATGTGAAGTCACGAATAGAGTTTGAAAATAATTATAGTTTAGAAATGGTTAGTCTTTTAGATATACCTTCTCTTACGAATTGTGATGAATATTTTACAGAAAATTAAAAAAAAAATTATTTTTTTTTAATTTGTTGGGTAATAATTTAAAACATAAAACCCTAAAGAAAGAAAATAAAAACAATGTAAAAATAAATTTTTTATGGTTACCATAAAATTGATTTTTCTACTTATTTTAACTTTGATAACCCATAAGTAGGCCCCTACAAAGCGTAGCACCCTTTCCAAACGCTCATTTCATAGGCTGAACAGTTATCTATCATAAACTGTTCAATTATCTTATTCGGTTCAAAAGATATGATTTTTGCAACTAAAAAACTCAAATGGCGCCACTGTGCGACGGTTAAATCTCGCCCATTAATTCCCACAGCGATCTGGACTATAAATCAACGACATTTTTAACAGCAATTAACCTTAACTAAAGAACCTATTTTAATATAAAAAAAAATTTATGTCTGGCCTAGAATCGGTTTTAGGGGCTGTTACATATACATAAAATTGTTGGTCCTTGCATTTTTCAAATAAACCTTATATTTATTTTAATCAAAATTTAACAAACACTTCCATTTATTACATTAAAGGTAACAGAAACTATTTTTTTTTAATTTAATGCGTTTTATACAAAAGAAAAATAAATTTTCCAGATTTTCACATCATCTTGTTGTTTTGCATTATCAATAAAATGTATATGACGCAATATCGTATCAAAACAAATAGAATCCAAGAAATTAATTACGGTTTTAGGCGTACTTAACTGTTTTCCAGCAGTATGTTTTATATGGGGCCTATGGTAAATTATGGAAGGATCTTCACGAAATTAAAAAGCGTGATTTCCAGTCGAATAAAACTAATTTTGGCAAAATCTTATATCATTCCGAGCATTGTTCCACCATTTGAGTTAGTTTTTGTAACAAAATTATCACTTTTTTAAGGTGGTGATTCCACATTTTGATTTATTGCTCTGATGCTACTGAACCGATTTTGCTCGATTTCAATCCCAAACTGCTTCGGATAACTACAAGCAATTTGACACCAAGTTTGTTCATTTCTTTTGAGTATTTCGAAAATGAGTGTGTTTTCAACAGACGGCCAGACAGATGGACATGGCTAAATCGACTTAGAATTACTAAACGTATTCTTCTTTGATTTTTTAACTTTTAGTTAAGGGTTATGTAAGTTCACACAATATGCTATTTTTGAATTTGTTTTGGTTTATATAAAACATGTTTAGCTGGACCTTGCACTGCAACATTCACATTTGACATTTCTTTAACTGTGTTAATTACTGTCTGGCCGAAGACAGTTAGTGTTGGTTTTTGCCAATTAATATGGATATTCTTATAGTTACTACATTTACACCTATGCAAAATCTAGTACTTACGAGATTTCGAGCCAAATCTAGTTGTTTTTGACTAGATTTCCCATACAAAACAAAATCTACTTCGTGAATAGATTTCGACGAATTCTACTCAAAATCTAGTAGAACTTAATGATGCAACTATGGTTTTGCCAATACAGAACTAACAAATACTTCCCTGCACAAGAAATAATGACGTTAAAAAAAAAACAAAACAAAAATTGTTAAAAAAAAAATATTAAAAAGTTTTATAAAAATTGTAAAAAAATAAAAAAGACGAATAATATTGATAAAATAAATATCGTTGATTATTTATAAAAGATAATGCAAATTTTTTAATGTATATTTCTTTTTGTGTTTGTATGTGTAACGAAAAAACTTTTAGTCAGTTGTTTTGTTGTAAAAACAAAAACTCGCTAATGTCAAAAAAGTATAATGTAAACGCACTAGATTTCGAAGAAGATTTAAAATTAAATTTACAAGATTTCGGCCTAATGTAAATGTAGTATTGCTGTCAAATGTAACCGCTGTGTAAAAAACTCATTTTCGAAAAAAAAAATTAGAGCCTTTCTACATTCGACCAACGATATGTAGGTAGGTATACTTTTTATGTGATACACAAAACACAAATAGATAAACAATTGATTTTATGTTTGTTTTGGTTTTAACAAAATTCCAAATTCAAAATTGAATAGTTAAGTAGTTTTGAATTAGCATTACTCACCACACACTCATACATACATACATATGTACATACATATGTGATTATTTAGTTCGAGAGAAATTATTTCCTTTAATAAAATCTATACGCACACATTTATTTAAGCTTTCTGTACATTATCATCAAAATTTGACTCAAATTGAAACAAATTTAAAAAAAGTGTGATATAAAATGAATGTTTTTTGTTTTTATTATCCAGACAAAATAAACAAATTACACTTGCTATTTGCGTTGTATACTCTTACATAACGATACTACGCGTTTATGGCAAGCATCGCGCTCTCTGCGTGCTTAAGGTCTGGAACAGAATAAAGTAGTTGTAGTAGTAGCTGAAGTTGAAAAATGCTCTGTAGCGCAACAAAGTTCAAAATTTTGAACTTTGCGCATCAACTTCTACAACTTAGTATTCTCTTGACACTGCTTTGAAACTGCCGTTTTTAACTCTTTACAGCTCTCTCCGCTATTCGCAACGTTGTACTACGGCGACTATTCTGTTCCCCACTTAACAGTGCGCCTAAGTAAATATTGAGCGGTGAGTGCATACAAAATAATTTGAGAATGTTTTGAAAATATTGCCAGATGAACGCTAATAACACTATGCGGCAAATGGGAATTTTTCCCCCTTGAATAAACACCATATTTTTTGATCCGCTAAGTCAGCTAATTGCAAAAATCATTGAGGATTTTCATGATATCGCTTAAAAGTCTTGCAATCCGTGCAAACTGTGCATTTGTACGCCCTCTTAAATGAACTGTCAAAAATTGTATGAGAATTGATTTGCACAAGCTTCGCAAATTGGCAAATTCACGTGTTAACAAATCACAAATTACAAATTCTGGGACAAATCTGAGCAAATTAGTCTTTTGGAATTCTCAATGCATTTTTAAAAGCAAATTGCACATTTTAATCACAAATTGCAACTTTTTTTTGTATTTTTATACCCTTCAGCGAAAGTAAAAGGGTTTATATAAGTTTGTCATTCTGTTTGTTATTTCTACAATATTGATCCTACACCCTATAAAGTATATATTTATATTCTGGGTCCTTATGAAAAGCGAAGTTCAAATCCGATTGTCTCTTATTTCCCCCCTTTGCATTTCTTTACATATATTAGCATAATGCCCAATATGATTTTCGTTATGATTTCGTTATTTTGGATTATTTCAATGATATTCAAATAACGTTCGTTTATGGCTTAGTCGTCTAGGGGGTTGAGTTTAGAAACTGTGAGTCCTCTGGTTCAAATCTTGAGTTTTCAAAGAGAATCCTTTTTTAATTTGTATGTTCTAAAAACGATTTTAAAAAAATATTTACCAGTTTCATAGCCATTTTCTCAATGTACCGTCAAACTGCCTGTTACTAAATGTCAACATAAATTTATTAGACCGATAAACTGTCTGTTAACAATTTTGGGTTTCTCAATATACCGACAAAAAACATGGTTTTAAGTTGGCAACACCTCTCAAAATACATGTAAAAGTTGGGAGTCAGCTGATTGAATTTATGTGTACGGCAAATAAAAGGAAAATAAATAATCGGCAGATGAGTGCTGGTTAGTTTTGCGACAGAAATAGAAGCAATTGAGACATTGAGAAAACCAAATTTCTTTAATGTGCAGTTTTTCGTTGGGAAAAAAGTTAATCGTGTAATGAGAAAACGGCCATTAGATTTTTAAATTTAATTTATAATGCAGTTTTTAGAATTGTGAATATGTATGTATGTATATGTAAAAATTATTTAGTTTTTGTCTAGTTGCTCTGTATTCTGCCCGCACAATGGTGAAGGGTATATAAGATATAGCACTAGGGATGCCAATCCCGAATACCGAAATCCCGGGATTATTCTAAAAATTTAAACCTCGAATCCCGGGATTTTTTATGTTAAAATCCCGAGATTTTGGATTTAGTAAATATATGGTATTTTTTATTAAATACAACTATATTAAAATAAACGTGAGTCACCCTGTTAGAAATAACTTAAAAAATTTAATATTAAATCATAATGACAAAAAGAAGTTGCAAGTGAATAAATGTTACATGCAATGTATTTTGCACCACAGAAAATAAAATCAGAAGATATGGTCTTCTTTCTAAGTGAATGATAATAGACATAACATATATAACATATTTGTTTAAGTTTATTTTATTAGATTAAGACTTGCATATATATTTGAGATAATAGAAATTAAATATTGTCATATTGCATATTTGTAGCCATTTATTAACGATACCACCCAGATGTATTTAATGTGAACATTGTTTTCGTCGGCAGCATATGTTTGCAATCAAATAAGGTATCGATTATCAGACATTAATTTGTTTTAAAAACTTTGAAAAATTTAAGTTTTAATACATAATTCTTCCTTCCATATTACTTTAAAAGAATACATCAAAAACTATTTTAATTTGTAATGAGTTTAATATTCTTTACGAATTAATTTGTTTTAATACTTATACATAAACATTTTATTATAATTATGTATATGAATTTTAAAAATTGGCCTTTATATATGAAATCCCGAAAAATCCCGATTCGTCCCGGGATCCCGTTTTTTTGAATAAAAAATCCCGAATCCCGGGTTTCAAAAAACCTGGTCCCATTTGGCATCCCTATATAGCACTCTTACTTGTTTTTTTTTAAATTTGTTTTTGTATTGACGTTTTTCACAAACTCGCAAGTTTGCCCATTTGTTTTAAGCGATATCATGAAAACACTTATTATTTCCAGTTCTATAGTATGGTTTTTTTAACTGATTTCTAAACTTTGAGATTTTTGAAGAAGCTGCGCCATACATCTTGTAAATAAAATAAATTTTGTTTCATGGAAATCCATAAATAAATTCTTTTTTTTATTCCCGAAAAAGATTTACGGAGCATAATCTTTAAAAAATTTTGACTTTTTTTTGTCTCCTTTGATGCTCTGAGTTTGATTATCTCCCAACATATTTTCTTTCCACAGTCCCTGATGTCGTTGATGAAATCGTTCACCATGCTCATCGCTTAAGGCACCGAGGTTTTCCAGCAAAAAGTCCAGATGCGAATGCAAGAAATGTATTTTTACTTACATGTAATGTGTACATAAATTAGAAATTAGGAAAAATAAGCAAACCGAATAAAAAAATTCACTCAAATAATATTTACCGATTTTTGTATAGTTCTTAAGCAAATCATGAACGTTTTATTTGGACTCTTGGTGTTTTCTTGAAACTTAGAAAAAATTTGTCTAAATGAATTCCATGTATCGTTGTCATCAGAAGCCTGATTCTGGCAATCGTGATCGAGTAATTTCTCGATTCGAAAGCAATTTATTATCTTATTATTTCAGCCAATACTAAAAGAATCGGAATTATTTATTTTCAGTGTTAGAAAGCATTAATTTGAGTTTTACAATACTGAAAAAATAATTCCGATTCGTTAAGTATGAACTGAAATAAAATTGCTATCGAATCGAGAAAGTACTCGATCACGACTGCCAGAATTAGACCCCTGGTGATAATTACTCTTTAAATGCACATGAAGGCCTTCGAAAACGCCTTCTCCAATTTTTGCATATGAAAGATTTGGAAATATTTTTTTTTTAATAAATAAAAGCTCTACTCTCTTTGCCTAGTGCTTTAACAAAATTGTTAACTAAGCCTAGTTTTATATGTAGTGGTGTTAAGATAACATCGTCGTTACTTGACGTTATGTCTTATATCCTATCCCGATCTCGACTTGGAGACCTGTTAAAATAGCAACAACTTTTAAGTCGCAACACACTTTCCAATTGTGCTTTTCATAGTTCAAATTTTTTAATAAAGTGGCCATAGTTTCATATTCATGGCATGTGCAATAGGTATAGATGGCTTCTCGTTGCCAATATGTAGTACAACAGCCTTAACGCTTCCTTCCTTTGCTACAAACATGGAACATATTTTTGGCCGAGATTCTCAAAAAGACCAATTATGTTGCAACAGAAACCAACATTATCTTTTGTTGTATAAAATATGGCATACGGCTTATGTCGGTTCCGGTACGCATTTGACTTGACCTCATTTTCTAAGAAATTTTGTTCCCTCAAGGTGATTGAAAAGCTTTGGTATTAGATCATCTGATGTACTAAACATGCTCGAAGACAACGGCTGGGTGGTGATAAATTGTTACTTCATGATATATCACACGGATTTGCAAGAAGTGGCTTTCTATCTTAATGCAAAAAGGGAATGTAACTTCACCGGCTGAAAACGTGGGGTACTATAATTGCATATGTTTTCCAAGCCCGCTCTTAGTACTTAAACAAAAATAGCAAGCAGATCCATGGCTCTATGTTTCTCATCACAGCTTAGGTTGTAGAGTTTTCTTGTGTGTTCTGTAAGACGAAAAAAGTTTCAGTGAGAAACAGTACTTACTGAGATTTCGACGAAGATGGAACTCTCAAAATTACTGGGCAATTATCACATATTGAACTGGTGGTCCAGTATTCGTCAACGTTTTCTACCTTCATTTTAAAATAATTTTCGTATTTAATTTGGTAAACAATTTATAAATGGCTATACATTTGCCGTACACATAACAAAATATATCCGGCTCATTTTTACACGACATTTTTCTGAGTTTTTTTTTTTTGCTAATTTTTTTATTTTAAATAAAAACTTGTCTTGTCCACAATCACTTTTTGTGTAAAACTGATTGTGCAAAGTGGTGCCTTTATACACCTTTTTAAGGGCTTTACACAAATTTGAGATTAAAAATGTCACAACTGGGCACTTTTACTTAATCGGGAATAAAACAGGAATTTATCCATGGATTTTCACGAAATCAAATTTATTTTATTTCCAGTACATGCAGCTTAATGATTGAATGCGTTTTAAGGAATTCAGTTATGTAAGCAATAATGAACTTGTGAATTAATTATAAACATATGTACATATACATAACTATATACTGTCATTAAATGGAAAATATTTGATTTATTCTTGTTTCTAAAAAGTTTTTAGTTTTTTCTCTGACTTTTCTTATTAAACAAAGTGTTCATGTAAATAAAATCGAGCCTAACTTTATAGTTTTATGTTTCTGGAAAATACTTTAGGTGCATACTTATAGGTATAGTTTTTGTTGCTCCTGTTTACATGGTGTTAATGCCTTTACGTCAAAACCCATACTTCGGGAGAAAAAAATAATTATTTTTGTGTATCTTCGCTTTTGATTAACCGTTAGCATTGGGCACGTTCATAAGACGTAGCTGTTGAGCTCAACTGCTAGAAAACTGTTGAGCCGAACACTTTCGTCTTAGAAACGGCATTATATGTACATATAATAAAAAATTAACAGCTGATAAATATAAACAATTGAAAAAAAAATAAAAGTGATAATAAAATTTATTAGTTTAGCTAAAAAGTATGGATAATACAGAATTTATATCTGAGTTTCAGCTGTTGAGGTTGAGCACAACATGTTGACTTTAGGTAGCTAAACAATTTTATGATGGATTAAATGGCTTCAAATACCCAACTGTTGTGTTGAGCGGAAGTGCTCAACTATGCGTTTCTAAGACAAACACTAAACACAACTGTTACGTCTTATGAACGTGCCCATTGTGTAACTGAGTTAATTTAACGTTAAAGTGTCACAATAATGGCCAATTTTCAGGATTGATTAATATTACATTTATTTTTAAAGTCGTTTTAAATACAAAATTCTCTTCTTCACTAAAAACTTAAGTCACCGATGTGGTGCACTTAATTTCAACTTAAGTTTCCATTGCAATATTTTAGCAAGGTGGCCTCAATATCACAACAACAGGCAACAAACCATTATAAGTCAGCTGTTTTTTCAGACCACTTTGTAAATCAATAAATACACTTGCTTAAATTTTTTTTGTATTTAGTAGTGCTACCATACTTTTATCTTAATTAAATAAGACTTTTCAAATAAAACTCAAAAAACCAATCTGTATTTAAATACGATTTAAGTTTTTATGAAAATTAACTTAATATAGATTTTAATCCAATCCTGAAAATCGGGCATAAGTCTTTCAACTACATAGAGACTCCAAAAAGTAAAGTTTTGTGGCTATTTTTTTTTTTTTTTTTTGCTAAAGTCATTTATGAACTGAAATTTCAATCATGCAATTTTGCAATTCTATTGTACAACATAAATTACTCAGTTTGAATATTGCATACGTGTGGTTACCTTCAAATCAATTTTGTATTTACAGGCGAGGATTCGGGGGAATAAGGAAATTCCCCCCCCCCCCTAAATTATCTTGATTATACAAGAATTCCCAATAATAACATTTTTTATATGCACAAAATCTTAGGAAATCCCAGCAAGGTTTTTTTTTTGTTTTTTTTTATTGAATCTAACGAAATTTTTAATAAGTATCCAAATCTTAATTCTAATAGTTATTTTTTAGATATTTCCAATGAAACATCTAGTTTACTGTATTCAAATACTTATTATTCTACATTCAATCCCAGCTGGTGCCATCTTTATCCAAAGAATAAACGTTTGACTTGAAAATGCGTGCGGTTGAATTATTAATAAGCCTTAGTATGTATATGCAATATTTATGCATATATGTGTTATATGAATCAAAATTCTATTCGATAATTTTTGACGAAAACACAGATTTTTCGGGGAAAACCCAGATTTCCTTATCTTAAAAATATTTCAACATACAACAAAAAGTTGTTAGGAAAGCATTTGTTGTAAACGCATTTGAAGAGGCTTCAATAGTTCTAAAAGCTTTGGCAAATTTTAGCCTTGACCTAAAAAATTGTGTAGAAAATGGAACAGATGGGTGTCCTCTGTTGTCAGCAGAAAATGGAGCTGTTATAAAATTCTGATCAAATGCAAAACAAACGCCTTGCTATTCCCATAAATCAAACAACTCAATTTTAAAAAGCAACAAAGTGCCATTAATACAATAAGTTGTATCATTTGTTAAAGAAACGACAAATTTTTTTAAATATAACCTCCCAAGCGAAACGCAGTTTTAGCAAAGTATTTGGGAGCCAAACTCTCTACATTATGCGAGACAAGATGGTTGGACCGTCACGACACAATTTTACACTTTGCACCATAAAGTAGAAGCTTTGAAAAATATTTGAGTGGAAAGGCAGAGATACTTCATCAAAAGCCTTATATTCGCCAAATAACTTTTTTTTTTGAAAATTTTATAAAAAAAACTACTGAATATTTTCTCAAATCTCTTTTTTATTTGGAAGTACAATCCTGCCGGTTAATAATGGAAAGTAATTTCATTCAAATGGCTGCCTCGGCTGGCCATGCAGGCCCAATTTTTGAGTAAATTATGGATTGTGTGCAGCTGTATTTCACCAATGCACAGAGGGGTATTTCTCCAATTTAAGCGGCCAAAATTCGAATTTTCAAAACTCACTTTTTCTTTAACTACCCACCGTAGTGGCAAGAGAATAGAATGCTGGACTAGATCCCGTTATTTTTTAATTCCTTTTTGCTTTCGTTCGCTCTCGCCACGCAGCCAAAGTTTCGTGTTGCTAATTGGGCATATGTTTTTTTGCTGTGTTTGAGACAAGTCAACGTGAAAAAAACTTAAGTAAAAGCGTGTTTTCAGTTTATGAATTTTATTAAAATGGATAATTGTAATGCAGGTAAATATGATATAATTCACACTGTTTAATAGGAATATAATATATTCTGGTACCGGCAGAGCTACATTGAAAATGATGGTATTTTTGTTAATTTTAATTGATTAAAAAAATTAACTTTAGTCATAAAGTTGTATAACACCACTTAACGCAACTGAGATTCTTGCTCAGGTGTGTTAATTGATATTTCATGGTTTGGAAAAAAAAAGAATTGGCTGCGGATATGTGCGGATGACTATTTTATGGCCTTTTGAAGTACGCTACTGCTGGAAAATATACCAACAATTCTGATGCTTTACTGTACATGCTGCTTTATTGCACACTTCTTTTACACATTTCATTTTAAAATTTAGCAATTACAATATTTTTTGTTTCCAAATCTAGGTTCTTCTAAGGTCAAATTCATAGTTCGTGAAGACTTTTTACGAATTTCCGAAATCTGCAATATTTCATCAATAATTGCTAATATAGCTGCTGCCGAAAAACTTGAAATGCAATCCGGAAATTATTCTAAAGATATAACTTTGTTAAAAAATAGTTTTGCGAAATTCAAAAGCGATTTTAAAAAAAAGTGGGCTGAAGCCCATAGAAAAGCCAGTGTTTTCATTAAAGCTAATCAGCCGTGGATAAAAGGGTATTTTTCTATACCAAAAGTGGTTAATCATGCTGGGCGGCCTACCAAACTTTTCGACGAGTTCAGCGATAGAACCAAAAGACGTAAAACGGAAACCTTACGCAACTGCAGTGATACGGGAGAGTTGGCTGTAGCTACTCGAATTAAATTACGGTCGGCTGGAATGAGAGATGCTGCCGAACTGCTTAAAGAAGTTACTTCTTCACCAAGTCGCGCACATAAATATAAAATTGCGTACCAACAGAGTCAATCCAACTCAAAATGTAACGATATATCACATTTTTATCTTTTCAATAAAAACAGAATTGTTTGTTAATTTTTCATACTGCACGACTTAGAATTTCTTTAAAAAGTATCCTCTTTTAATTGGTTTGGGGAAAACCCCTCTTATTACCCTACGTCTTTTTGCTTGTTTATATAAATTTACAATTTTAAATGCCACAATATGTCTTTTCTGAACATTTTGCATACAAAATTCAATCAAAATAATTTTGGCCGCCTAAATTGGCCAAATACCCCTCTGTGCAATGGCTTCACGAATATTGTCCTTTAAAGCGTTAATTGTCTCTGGCTTGGCGACGTGGCACTTTTTTGACGGCACCCTACAAATAATAGTCCAACGGTGTCAAATCGCAGTTTCGAGGTGGCCCAACGACATTAGCTCTGCGGCTGATAATGCGATCTTCAAAAACAGGGCGCAAAACATGGAGTGTAGCTTCGGCTGTGTGGCACGTAGCGCCGTCCTGTTGAAACCAAATGTTGCCAATATCCTCCTCTTCAATTTTTGTGAACAAAAATTCGTTCAGCATGGCTCGATAACGATCTCCATTGACTGTAACGGCCACTCCTTGCTCATTTTCGAAGAAAAATGGCCCAATTATGCCTCTGGACCAAAATCCGCCCAAACAGTGACTCGTTTTGGGTGCATCGGCTTTTCAATGTATGCGTGCGGGTTTTCTGTGCCCCAAATGCAACAATTTTGCTTGTTTACATACCCACCAAGATCAAAATGAGCTTCATCCAAAATCCGTACGCAATTTTCGCACACATTCTGCACCATTACCATGATTTTCAAAGTAATGTGTTCAAGCGTATACACAACCATATTCGTTCAGCGGAAGGATACAACAAATTATCTGTCAAATCAGACATGAGCTAAGTGTTAACATTCACGAAATAAGCACTAGTTGAAAAAAACGTTAGATGGCGGACCCTTTAATTAATTTACGGAATAAACATATTAAGTGTGAATATCTGATAACGTTGTAGATGCTTTAATAAACTGTGATGAAGATATCTACCGAAATCTAAGAAAAATATTTCAAATTTTCGTTTCAGCAGGGCAAGTTTAAAATGGCACGAAAAATGGTTAAAAAAGGCTGGCATAATGGCACGAAAAAGTATAAAAAATAGCAAAAATAAACATGTTATTTAAGAAACATTTAAGTACAATAGTATGTTTCTTCAAATTGTCAAAAAAAAATACTGGGGGGCAAAACGCAAAAATTTGGAAGTCGTTTTTAATACACCTTTAATCTAATTTTTGTTATAAAATTCTGTTAAATAAAGAAATATTTTTATAATATTTGTCATGAAATTATTTTATCAGGGAAAACTTATTAAAAAACGACGTTTAAAATTCTTGCGTTTTGCGTCTTCGATTTCTAGAACACCCCTGATAATCTCCTGTTATCACATAAAACAGTTCTGTAAATGAAAAACACTCTTTTAATATCGCAAGATGTAACTGGAGCATATCTGAACACTAAAAGTTCAGATGGAGAAAGGTTGTCAATAAATGCATCCGATCCGTCTCACTTTCATTAAAACAAAATTGTGAGAAAATCGATTAAAATACTTTTTTAAAATTGAAATGCCAAGCCATATAGATTTTTCAGGAGTATTGAATAATTTACCACACGTATTACGATCTTAAACGTTTGTTAAACTTTTCAGCAAAATCTTGTTTACTGACATCTTTTATTATTTTCCTTAGCGCCGTCAATTAAGCCAAAGCTTTAATTCATAGAAATCCCTTTCGTTTGTAACTTCAAGAGGCTTGAGCAGATGCATTGAAAGTACTTTTTACGTTCGATTTTTGCATTATTCAGCTAGCATTTCGAATAGATTCTGCCTCATATTCGCTAAGCTTATTTAAACATTTTTTTCTAGGTTGCAAAAAGTTATTCTTTGGCAAGCTGGACCAAAAATTGCTTTTTAAAAAAATAATTGAAGAAATGGCAAAAATGGCCCTACAAGTCAGTAATGCTACGAGAGAGAGAGAGGTAATTTCCTACCCGTCGTCTAATGAAAACATGGCTCAGATCAACAATGACAGAAGAAAGACTGTACTATCTAAATTTGCCTCTCAAGGAAATCATAAAATGCTTATTTAAGAAAATTAATTTATATTGAACTGATCTTATATTTCATTTAACCTAATTGTTGAGTTTTTTTAATATAATATACACATATTGATATTAATAAACTTTTAAAAACAAATTTTTTACTTTTTTGTATCAAAAAAAAATTCCCCCCCTAAGACTCAAGCTTGATCCGCGCCTGCTATTTATTACAAACTGAATGCCAAACTTATATGCGTATACTTTTTTCGCTTGTAGTAAAGCGTATGAATACACAATTTGTTAAAAAAAAAATTATAAAGTGGAATTCAGTTTATATCGCTTATATGAATTTTTTTTATTTGCACGTTTGTTTTGGTGCTTTTACATCTATGAAAACTCGCTTATATGCACATACAGTGCATATGAAAAGACCCTGTCAATTTCATTGTCCGTGCATCAAAATTGCATGATTTTTTTTTTTGTTATTGGCTAATGTTTGATACAAAAATAACCACAATACTAATTATTGGAATTTAAATAGTTTTTTTTTTTGGAAAGCAACAATAATTTTTTCTGGCAACTTTGTGTGAGGTTTGAATACTTAAAATTCTCCGTTTTTTTCAACACGCAATACAACTAATTCCATTATACATATGTATTTGATTTTATTTTTAGAAAAGAAACAAATGCAAACAACCATTAACACAAATTGTATTTTCGAACTTTTAAGAAAAATATTCGTTTCTTCATTTGAATTTCTCGTTATTTGTTTATCTTCCCTTAGAACGGCCAAACCGCATTGAGCATTGCAAATAGTTTGGGTTACGTTACTGCTGTCGAATCTTTGAAAGTTGTTACTGAAACATCGATCACGAATAGTTTGACGGGTGTTTTGGAAGAGAAAAAATATAAAGTAGTTGGACCTGAGTTAATGCATGAAGCTTTTCTTTCCGATTCTGAAGACGAAGGTGGTGACGAACATTTAGATCATCATCAATACAAATACATGGCCACCGATGATTTGAAAACCTCAAATGATCAGGATCATCAGAACTATGATACGACCATTACCATAGAACAAGATCATGTTGATAATGCCAGTCATGCCATGAGAGAACCGAACAAAGGTAATTATTTAACTTATTCAAAATTGTTTATAATTTTATTTTAAATTTGGCTAAATTTTTTGGACATAAAAAGAAAAGAATTAATGGGAATTTACAAAGTTGCTAATCTTTGCACTTAATTTATTTCATTTGAAGGTGTACAAGTGTAATAATGTCATATGAAGGGGCCGTTATACGTTTTCGAAAGGCCTGCGCTTGGGCGGTTTTATCTTATTATATACAGAACATTTTTACCAGTTTTCATCAATTTATTATTTAAAAAAAAACTTAAAAAAATGAATTGGACAACAATCACCAATGTACTGAAAAAATCGCGAGTGTAAAATCACTTGTGAGTTTAAAATCGCCAATTTTATTGTTGCGTGTGTTGAGGCTCGCGGGTTTTGCTTATTTCATTTACTTTCAACGAAGAAGAAGCCAAGTTAAAAGTAAACAAAAATAAAGTAAAGTTGTCAAATAAAAGATGTACAATTTTTAATCATCAAAATTTTGCATTGTTTTTTTTAAAGAAAAGAAATAAAAACAAATTAAATCTTATTATAACGTTGATATTTCTGCTGCTTGTTACATACTCAATTTTTATAATAAATACAAGTTCACTTACATAGAAGTCAATTTTTTGTGATTGCGTTTTCCGAAACACCGATTTAGTAACTTCTCAGTACGTGGGCGTATAATAATAAAATGTTCTTAAGTTGGCTATTTTTATTCGGAAAATTTGTGTAGAAAGAAATGTCCGAATGTGACCCTAAACTTGATTTCGGTCATTTCTTTCTATCATTTTTTTAACACCAAAATGAAAAATGTGACTACTCACTCATTCATTTCTTGTAGGGTAGGTTTAGCTAACAATTTGTTAGCATGTGTGACACCGAAGATGCTGGATGGAAAATCAAACCAATTTAGATATTTCGTCTAGCACACGTGCACAAGACTGACGTATTTTTTTTAGCTTATCGGAATTATTTGATAAATAAAAAGTTGGACACGTATAAAAAAGGAAATTATTAGTTTAAATGTGTAATTTGTATTACAAACTACATATGGGCATTTCCAGCGAAAAGTCTACTTTTTGCCACGTAACGCCAGAAGTATTTTAAATTGTTTCTCAAAAAATTTTATATGTATTGTTTACTTTTTTATATTTTGGTGTAAAGCGCAACAAGCTCTACATTAAGTAACAAAAGGGATAACGATTGAACAACATGGTCCGAAAATACAACCTTATTTTTTTTTTTTTAGCTGAAAATTCCAATACAGTGCACTCGGGAAAACGTCAACACTCGTTTACGTCAACATCCCAAAACGTCAACCCTTTTTTTTTTACATTGCCTACTCTAAAACGTCAACCCAACCATAAAGCTCTAAAACGTCAACTCTGAATAAAATAAAATTTCGAATTTAGCAGCAGTTAAAATACACACATTTGTACACACACACATTTATTTTATGAAATCAATTCAGAAATTGGGGATCCGCCTGGATAATGTTTCTAATTCGTGTAAAATTGAGGAGTTGGAAGTGATCGATGATGAGGAGAACGATTTAGATACAAATGTGCAGACAATAAAACATAGCGAAGCCGTCGAAATATTTAACAGGGCTTTGGATTGGGTTCAATGCGAGAATGTTGAGCAAAATGACTTAAATGTATTAGGACGTTTAAGAGAGAAGGCTCTCTTCCAAGTGTTGGATAGAAAAAAACAGCAGAAAAAAATAACAGATTTTTTTTAAATTCATATGTGTGCATGTAAAATTAAAAATATGATCTCATTTAAAATGTATTCTTTTAGTTCCAGTTGTCTTCTATGGTTTTAGTCAGGTTGAATGCCTCTTTTATTTCCTTTTTGAATTTGTTTATGTTTGGATTTAGTTTATAATTAATAAAAACGTTTAAAAGCACATTATCGATATGTTTTTTATTTACAAATTTTACATTTGTAAACGTCAACAATTTGTTAAACGTCAACACCCGCGGTTTTAATTAGTTGACGTTTTCCAGAGTGCACTGTATTTACCTTAAAAGGAGCAAAGATTTTTAAATTTGATAGCTTGAAAAATAAATCTATATAAGTTCTGAGTTTACTAAAAAAGGTTTTGTACAAAACTTCTTGCTCAATTCGCAGTATTTTTCAGTTTTGTAATGCAATCCAAACCCACTTCCGTTTTTTTAACGTCACGCCAGGGCAGATTTTTGCTTATATCTACAAATCCTTAGCGTCGATTACTGTAATTTTTTTTCTGAATGTAGATCTTCTTCATTACTTTGTATATATAAACACCCTTTTTACAAATTTGACTTCGTCATTTAATTTTTTTACATTTTGTGCTACAAATATCACGACACGTCAAAATGGAAATGCCCATATCAATATTTTTTTAAATTCAAAAAAGACTTCAGGTTGTTGTCCATGCTGCTTTTATCGTTGTAGTCGAATTCAAATGCAGGTGGTTTCGAAACTGCAACAATCTAAAAACAACAGAAGTAACATAGAGTTTTTTGCATTGCACTGTTAGTGTTTACGGCTCGAAATGTCTACTATTCTTAGCAAAATACTAACAAATCAAAATAAATAGGTTCAAATTGTCAAATTCAGATGGCGTTTCGACACCACCTCTAGTTGAATTCGCCTTGAGTCGATTGATCGATGTCTGTTATCGTTTGTTTATTTGAACTAGCTCATAAAAAAAATCACAACAAAGAAAAAAACAAAATAAAATCTCATGTTAAATAAATAAAAGTTTTATTCAAGGTATATTTATAGCAGGTAGCCGCGAGATTACAATAAAACAAACAATATAAGAGACAAAAATACAAAAGATAAAGACAAAAAACTTGTTTACTATACAATATTTGACAGTTCGTATCGCAAAACAAGCAAATAAAAAATAAACCGAGACTACCTGCTATAAATATACCTTGGTTTTATTCGTGAGCGGCGCCGCTTAACCGCCCAGAATTTTCGCTCACATGCCGTTCATTGCGTGGCCACTTCAGTAGTATTTATACCCTTTGTACACTTGCATACATTTCGGAGGAATGCATGGAATATGTTGAAAATGTGAAATATGCGTTCACACTTGAAACATCTAACATCTACTATCAATAAAAAACGTCATCATTTCTGAAAAAAAACTTTTATTTGTTTTTAAATACTTTTTTTCTACAAAAGTGCCAACATTTTAAAAGATAACACCAAAATGTATTTCTTATCCATTTTGTTTAATAATTTTAGCAAAACTAAGCAAAATAAGGCTTGCAAAAATGGAAAAACTTGAGAAATGGTAACGCTGCTTTCAAAGCAACTTCCATTTTGTCAGTGATGCCACAATAATAACAGAATTTATTGCCATTTTTCTAGTGATGACACTAAAAAAATCGAAAAATGTAAAAGGGAACAAAATGAGATAGTAAGATTCTGTAAAGATGTTGACAAATTTTGATTTTTAGCCCTATGTATTTCTTATGGGAAAATTTCAACATCTTAGCAAATTAATGTTAGATGTTAAATGTTGACAAGTGTGAAAAGGCTATTAATAAGTTTGAATTTTTTGCCCCTCGGCCTAAAGCGGCTCATACACTTGTAATAAAATTGTTCAATTTTACGTATTGTACAATTATATCGCTAATTTGTGTGTGATATTCGAAGGTGGCACAATATATTGGCAACAATCAAAAGACTTTTGATTTTTATTGCACAACGAAAAAAGAGTAAAATGTGCTGGCAGCATTGTACAAAGTTTAAACAAAATCATCAACAATAAACAGTGAGTTTATCTCTCCTTACCCGGCGTTTCCACATGCAAGTAATTACTTGCAAGTAGTGTATACGTATTATCGACGAAAAATCGAGGAAGCAGCCGATTGGCTGAAAGTACGAAAAATGTGATGGTGTAAGTAAAAAAGTGTGAGTGTATTCAGTTTTTCGAACTTTTACTTGCATGTGGAAACGCTAGGTTACATTCCCCACTACAATTGATTGGAATTCTTCCAACATTAATTGTAGTTGTAAGTAAGTTAAGAAAAAACAAAATAACAACAAAAACAACTCGCTTTATTTAAAAAGCGGGGAATGTAAGGAGAGATAAACTCACTGTTTATTGTTGATGATTTTGTTTAAACTTTGATATTGTTACAAATAGAACTGTTTCTGTAATTCTTATACGCTTAACAGTTTTATTTGGTTAAGCGTATGCGCAGTGAAATGCGCATAGGAATAGCTTATCCCATCAACAATAAATTTCAGTGTTTTTATCAAATAATAAAAATTGGGAGTTAAGCACGAATAACAAAAAAATTTTCTTTTATTCTTTTATGTTACAGATGTTTATGAAGCTCTTCAAGTTTCTCAACAGTTTGCGCTTAGATCGGACAATGTTGCCATTACGAAACCTCCCGTGCATTTAGGGTAAGTCTTAGAAATTTATGGTGAGAATTTTTAATATTAAGAACAGTGTTTGTAATTGTGAATCTGCTCTTAGGTTTTTGGTTTCATTTATGGTGGACGCTCGTGGCGGTTCTATGCGCGGTTGCCGCCATAGTGGTGTGCGTATAATTGTACCACCAAAATCATGTGCGCAACCAACACGTATCACTTGTCGATATGTAAAGCCAAACCGTATACATTATCCACCACCCCTAATGGAAGGCGAAGCTTTAATAAGCAGAATTTTGGAACTATCACCCGTGGAGGCGAAATTTTTAGGGTAAGTAACAGAATCATAGCAAATCTTACTATCATTACCCTACGTTTCCACATGCAAGTAGTGTATACGTATTATCAACGAAAAATCAAAGAAACAGCCGATTGGCTGGATGTACAAAAATTGTGTGAATACTAGTGAAAGTTTTTCGAACTTGCACTTGCATGTGGAATCGGGGGGTTAATAGCACAGTACAACATTTTTCAGGTGATTGATTCGGGACTCAATTCTGATAATTGCTTATGAAAGTAGACCCATAAAGAAGAACTTCTGCATCATTAGTTTGGTCATGGAACCTCAATAAATAATTTAAAAATTATTTTGAAGTTTGTAAGTATCGTATAGGGGAATTTGTCACGTTTTAGGCTCTTTTGTTTGTCATAACTCAAGAACCACTAGTCCGAATGAGCTGAAAAAAATTAAAAAAAATTAAGAATTACAATTCATAAGCAACAGTTTCGCAGTTATAAATAAATGTAGAAGAAAAAAATATATATTTTGCCCAAAAAATTTAAATTTTTTATTTTTAATTCATAAAAAATCCAAAACGGTAAAAAAAGTGTCAAGTCCTATTACATTCACGCAAAGTCGCATAACCCATGAACAAAATGACACATAAATCATGAAAATCGATGAACGCGTTCCGCTTTTATTCACAATGAATTAAAGGTATGAGTTTAAAAAATTTGCTCGAGATATCCACAAAATTCTTTGGAAAAAACAGATTAAAGGAATTGTAATTCTTAATTTTTTTCAGCTCATTCGGAATATTGGTTCTCGAGTTATGACACACAAAAGATCCTAAAACGTGACAAATTCCCCTATACGATACTTACAAACTTCAAATTAATTTTTAAATTATTTATTGAGGAACCATGACCAAACTAATGATGCAGAAGTTCTTCTTTTTGGGTCTACTTTCATAAGCAATTATCAGAATCGAGTCCCGAAATCATGTGTTGTACTGTGTAGTATTGTTAAAAAATAATTTCGCTTTTTGACAAAATTCTCATTGAAAAATCTTATTGATAATATTTTGTTTGAAAATCGCACTATTCTGCGCACGATTTTTAGATATTTTAAATATTTACAAAAAATCATTAATAAAAAATTGTAATCTTTTTTTAGGCCAGTTATCTTGGAAGTTCCACACTTTGGATCGTTGCGTGACAAAGAACGTGAAATAATAATTTTGCGCTCCGATAATGGTGAAAGTTGGCGAGAGCATACTCTTTTTGAGAAAGAAGAGTCAGTACTTGAGGTATTGCAGGAGACGATGGAAGCAGAATTAAGTCCATTGGAGGACTTACGCACAAACAGAATCATACGTATCGTTACGCGTAATTTTCCTCACTTTTTTGCTGTAGTGTCTCGCATACGGCAGGAGGTACATGCAATTGGTTCTGATGGAGGTACTGTTTCATCGCAAGCTGTGCCCCAGGTGCAGGCAATATTTCCGCCAAATGCATTGACGAAGAAAATTCGAGTCGGTCTTCAGGCACAGCCAGTTGACTTAAACGGTTGCTGCAAATTGCTTGGCCAAGGCGTGGCTGTGTCGCCAGTTGTAACGGTTGAACCGCGACGACGCAAGTTCCATAAAGCCATCACTTTAAGCATACCGGCACCGAAGGCTTGCACCCAGGGTATGGTAAATTCACCTTATACTGGTAATGCGCCCACCTTGCGTCTGTTATGCTCTATAACAGGAGGCCAGAATCGGGCAATTTGGGAAGATGTTACCGGTTCAACGCCTCTAGCATTTGTAAAAGATAGCGTGACATTTACAACTACTGTGTCAGCTCGCTTCTGGTTAATGGATTGTCGCAATATTGCCGAAGCCAGTCGCATGGCCTCCGAACTTTATTCCTATATGGCGCTTGTTCCATTCCGAGCCAAATTTGTAGTATTTGCCAAGCGTATATCTCCAAATGAAGCCAAACTGTCAATTTTTTGCATGACCGACGACAAAGAAGATAAAACTTTGGAACACCAGGACAATTTCACTGAAGTGGCCAAAAGTCGCGAAGTTGAGGTCTTGGAGGATCAGGATATATATTTGGAATTCAGTGGTAACTTAGTACCTGTACTAAAAACTGGTGAACAACTGAGTCTTAAGTTTCAAGCCTTCCGTGAAAATCGACTTTCCTTCATGTTGCATGTTAAGAATCCCGACGAACCGTTCGCACGCATAAGTTTTATGAATGAACCGAAAACTGGGCAGGGCGAGGCCCCAAAGCAGCCTATTTGCACTCTTAACATTTCTCTGCAGGACACCGGATTAGACTTGGCTTCCAATAAGGAAAACATTGCTGCTGGTAGCCAGCGTAGCATCAACAGTATTAACTTTGTGGACCGAGGACTGAACCAACGCGATCAAATCAATGCCGAATACAAAAAAAAGTACAATGAACGTGAGATTCAGCAAATGCAACAGAATGGTGGTGGCAGTGAATCGCAAATGGAAACTAACGAAACGATCCACAAGGCCGACATGCATCTTTCGCAAATATGTCAATTGCTAGAGGAGGACTGGATGCCATTGGCCAAAGAATTGGGTGTACCCGAGACCGATATCGAGCTTATCAATGCTGAATATGCGGAAGATACAAATCAGCGCGCAATGGTCATGTTACGATTATGGCTGCGTCTTCAAGGCAACGAGGCCACTGGCAATAAATTGCAACAGGCTCTCCGAAAAATAGGACGCAATGATATTGTCAATATATGCATCGATAACGTGGAGCCCGTCACAGACGATATGGAACGAACAAAAGCGGAAAAACAACTATTCCAAGATGGTCTAAACGCCATTACCGATTTCATCAATGAGATTTCATTAACGCCCCAATCAATCGATAAAACTGCAGCTATTGAGGTCACGGAGGCACCAATTATTAAAGAAAAAGTTGTTAAAAAAACCTCAACGACTCTTGTTCAAAATGATCAATCAAACGAACTTCAACAGCCACAGGTTAAACATGAACAAATAGGTAAGTTCAAATTAATTCCTAATTACAATTGTACAGGGTGGCCCAAAATTAACGAAGGGGTTTGAATTCGTTATAACTTTTTATTTAAGATATAATTATTATTATTATTATTTTTTTTTATTTTTTAATACAGTATATAAATGGGGAATATTTTAAGTTTAGTTATGAAAAATAATATCCCGCTAGTGGTGGACATTTTCTGCTTCGCAAATTCGTGCTCTTTTCCATAACCTTTCGCAAAACTTCAGGTGTTATGTTGTATATTTCGTCGCGTATATTGCTTTTTAATTGCTGGATGGCTCTAGGCTTATTAATGTAGACTTTTCCTTTCAAATAACCCCAAAGAAAACAGTTTGGGGCGGTTAAATCCGGTGAACGCGGAGGCTAATTAAAATCACTTGTACGCGAAATAATTCGTTCACCAAAGATGTCCCGTAAAGCCATTGTGTACCTTGCAGTGTGCGCTGTAGCTCCATCTTGTTGGAACCATACTCGCGGATGGTTTTCCACGGCTGGCCTTAAAAAATTTTCCAACATTGTACGATAACTGACACCATTGACGGAAACGGCGACCCCGTGTTCATTTTCAAAAAAATAAGGACCAATGATACACCTCACCAAACCGGACACTTAGGTGGGTGTAATTCTCGCTGTTGGACTACTCTCGGCTTGTCCGTAGCCCATATCCTGCAGTTTTGCACCCACTTAATTGGAAATGGGCTTCGTCGCTCATAAATAAATTATGAATAAAATTATGATTTTCTTCTGCTTTTGAAAAATAAAGCTCAACAATTTGGTAACGTTGTTCAATTGAGTACTGCTCCATTTTAAATTTCCCAAGTCTTCTTTACAAAATACTGAAGAAAAAAAACAAAAATTTAATAAAAATGTGATTAGCAATTCAAACCCCTTCGGTAAGTTTGGGCCACCCTGTATATTCAATACCCACTATAAAAAATATTAATTTAGTTTGTAACACATTGATTTTTTCGAAGCCCTTATAAAATAATAAACGAGTTTTAAGTTATTTTAAAAATGGCACAATGAAGCAACTCCCAAATGAATGAAGTTACAAAAGGAAAATGAAAAAGTCCCCTTAAAAGTTTTTAAATAAAATTATGCTTTATTTAACTACGAAATATGTAGCTTCCGACGAACTGAAGTGAAAATCTTTTTTTGCTATTGGTTTTTGCCGTAATCCCCTAAAAATAACGATCTTTTTGTTCGTTGGTAGCATTCTTACTTGTTTGAATTATGTAACTGCCTAAAATAAAGATTCCTCCGTCAAACACATGTTTTTATTTTCACATTCGAAACGCATGAGTCTAGCCAGACCCAACAAACTTTTGAATTAATAAAACCAATTTTTTTTAACTTAATGTTATATTATATACATTTATTATTTAAATACATATTTTCATATTTTATTTAAATTTTAAATGTGTATAATATTACATTAAGTTAAAAAAATATTGGTTTTATTTATTCAAAAGTTTGTTGGGTCTGGCTAGACTCATGCGTTACGAATGTGAAATTAAAAAACATGTGAAATAGGGAGGGTTAAATTGAGAACTAGATGGAGCTAATAGTTTGTGTGTTTAATAAAAATAAATAAATAATAGATAATTTAACAAAAAATAATTAAAAACAGCAAGAAAGAAAGTTAAAAATACGGCATCTTCTATACAAAATATAAATGGGTCTGGCCAGACCACATGTGTTACGAATGTGATGTGTGCAGTAAAATATTCGAATAAGTTTCCTTATATATCCTTTCCAGGTTATATTTTTCAAATTTTTATAGAAAACTAAATTTTAGAAGGGTACCTGAAATTTCAAGTCCCTACCTGTGTTTTAAATATACTAAAATAACATTTAAAATCGAAAAAGGTCTGACCAGACTCATGAATAAGACGAAGGGTTAAAAAAAAAGAAGGCGAAAAATGTTTGACAACTTAGTGGATTTAAGAAAACGCATTTGCTGTTTGTTAATTATTCGAAGATTTAAATAAAACCTGTATAACTAATAGGGAATTCATTTAATCGCTTAACCGCTCGATTAATTAACCGAGGTTTTGGTTTAATCGGTTAGTAATCGGTTAATTTTTTTTTGATCGGTTAACCGATTAATAAAGTTTTGTTATAAATTAAGTAATTTCAATAAATAAAAATGCAAAAATTATTTATTATTTGGAGTTTCTTAGTAAAAAACAAACAATAACATAACCAAAGAAACAATTATTGGACTAAAACGAGCAAAATATCTTATTCCTCAGTCCTTTTCCAGGGGGGTTACTGCGTATTTCAATTCGAAAGAAATAATTTACGAATTCGAATAATTTGTACTGTGTATTACGATTTTCGCAATCGTTCGAAACGATGATAGAGGTTGTATTTAAAAAAAATATAGAAATATGATGAAAATTTTTGTTCGTAATAGAGAGCGGCTGTTACGAAAGGAATTTTTTGTTTGCAATAAAGTATAAAAAAGTCCGTTTGTTCGAAACAAATATTACGAATATCGTAATACACAGTACAAATACAAATCGAAATACCCGATAACCCCCCAGAATTTCTCTAAACATACAAAATCTTCCATTTTTGCCATTGCAGTCCGGTTTTAATTTTTTAAAATTGTTAACAATTCTTATTGTTTCGGAAAATTCTGTTTAAAGATTGCTTGTGTTCCTAGCAAGAGTTTCTTCTGTTGCTAGGTCATCATTTGACTCGTCCTGGAAAAGCTCAGCACAGAACATTCTGCAAAAAATGTATTTCCGAATTCCTTAGTTTTTGATTTTGTACTGTATTTTAAGAATTTATTGCTGAAAGTAAATATATGTATTGTATGAAAATATATTTTCTAAGCACATACCTTTTGTTTATGAGACGAAACAAATAGTTAAAAAAATATGTTAAAATACTACTTATTTTCAAAATTTTGTTACATCGGTTAATCGATTAATCGACTGAAATTAACCGGGTTAATCGTTAACCGAAAATAGCCAACTTTAAATTAACCGGTCAGTTAATCGGGTAGTAATTAATCGGTTAACCGATTAACGGTTAATCGAATGAATACCCTAATAACTAATCAACTTTTGATTTGTTCATTATGTATAATTTTGTATCATTTTTTTTTCAATATCTTTTAATGTTTGAAGCTGTTTCTTTAATAAAAAATAACATTAGGATTATATGTATTTTGATTTTTGAATTTTTTAAAAATGAAAAGTTTAAAGTTTTAATAAACAATTTAAAAATGCACAATATGCCTTATTTTTTTAGTATTTTCATGTTTCTTTTTAATTAATTTATAATACAATTGATAATGCATGTAAAAATTAATATTGACCATTAATACGTATTAGAATCATTAAACTTCATTGGTTTTTATTCGCACTCATTCAAATGAATATTTCTTATCAATGAAAATCCTAATTTATCCCTGAACTTTTAATGACGAGCCGTTTAACTAATGCGAACCCGTGCTCGCCAATGACACGCTAATGTTAAATTATTGCATGTTCCGCCTAAAAAGAACCAGTGCATTATCCTTGGAACCCATGGATTTATTACTTTTTTAGGTGTCTCTTTTTTGTCGGGCTATTATGTATTATTATGTATAATAATGAGCTGACGAATTGCCATATTTAAACAAAATTAAATAGGTTTAAATTGTTTTCGGTTATATTTTCTGTACAAATTTTTCTAGAAATAAATTATAAATTTATTTATTTCTAAGGAATAAGAACGTCGAAAAGTCCATATAAATAATGAAGTTTCATTGAAAGTAATTAAATTCTAATATGAAGCTATGAAGCTCCTACGTCATATGAAATCTTAAGGGTTCTTAATTTAATATTATATATTTTGATTCGATGTAATATAGAAGATATTTTGATAAAATTCTATTTAAATGTATTTTTCTAAATTAATTCTTAATGGAATAGTTAAACACTTATATGTATGTACATTAGCGTGGCCGTTAGTTGTATGGAGAACTTTTTTTTTTGATTTCTTATATTCTCCCCCCCAAATCGGTTCAGTTTTATGTAAAAAAAAATACAAAAAAATTTCGTAGCGAGAAGTTGTGTTTTAGGGGGGGCGTCCGCCCCTCAAAGTTTGCCATCAAGCCATTTATTCAAATGTAATTTGTTTGCATATTGCTATCTCTTAAAAACAACATTTTACAAGAATATGATATATGGCAATATTTTAGCTCTTCTAGTCAACAACATTAGCTTCGAAGAAAGTTTTTTGCTAAAATTAATATTTTAGAAAATAATTAAGAAAATAACAACAAAATACCAAACTTTTTATATACGTTTTAAATATATAAAAGCCGGATTTAATGTCAAGTGACCCAATTTTGAAATCGATGTCTTCCGATTAGGATGAAATTTGCACCAAGGTTAGTCCTATTGGATAGTAGTTTAGACACAAATTTTCAACAAGATATGCAAACAAATTACATTTGAATAAATGGCTTGATGGCAAACTTTGAGGGGCGGACGCCCCCCCTTAAAACACAATTTCTCGCTACGAAATTTTTTTGTATTTTTTTTTACATAAAACTGAACCGATTTGGGGGGCGAGAATCTAAGAAATAAAAAAAAAGTAAATAATGGCCACCCTAATATACATACATATATACAAACTTTGTTTAAAAACTAAAACTAAAAGCTTCTTAATTTTCATTAGTTTTACCTTTTGGTACTAAATACTTGGTTTTTTGTTCTTTAATATATGAAATTTCATATTTTCTCAAAAAATTTTGCTTTTTCATATTTATTTCGAGATTGAAAAATCAGAACCATTTCAATTCACAAAACTTAAATTTGGTGCAAATAATTCCCGAAATTTCCTGCCCAAAAATTTAAAAAATATTTTTGTCGGGAGTTATTTTCAAGTATATAAATCTTTCTGTAATAAACAGAAAAAGTAACTTCTTAGAAAAGATTCTTAAAAAATGGTGTAATTTTAACAATAAAATATTCTGTAGAAAGTCCTGTAGCTCGTTCCTGTATTGCTCGCATCGTAAATTTTTTCACTTGAAGTGTGAAACAACAAATTCCATCGTTTCTCGATTTGCGAGAAAAAAGTTTTTCTGTATTTAAATGCGAAAACAGACAACACAGATTTAATTTTAACTGGAATATTTCCAGTAACTAGGTGTCAAATGAAAGCGAAACTTCGACAACAGAAATAAATATAATAACAATAGGGCTGCCAGATTTGACGATTTATTTAGAGGCAAACGTGTTTTTCACTTATATCTCAGCCATTTATGAACCGATATTTTTAAATTTCAATAATATCCTATTTGGACTACATACGATACAAATTTAAAACAACGTCGTCCATTCCAGGTTTTTCGCAAAAATAAAAACCCTAAATATTTATTATACCTACTGGCATTTAAGCGGATTTAATTTAAAAATTTTTAATTTATTGGTATTTGTATATACATACATACATATTTTAAATAAGTTTGTATGTTTATTATATTAAGCTTGACTTCATTTTGTTTTTATAAAAATATTTATTTAATTTTTTGTTTATATATATTTTGTGTGACTTCTTCAGGAAAAAAAACAATTTTAAATTGTTATCGGATCGATGAAAATAAGTTATTTTATAAAAAATAGACCTCAAGCTTAATAAAATAAATATAAATTAAAAAAAAATTAAGTTCGAACAATAGACAATTTATATTTACATATGCATGTATAAAATACCCATGAACTTTGACTAACCAAAACAAGGAAATTTAATTAATAAAATACTTATAACAATGGTGTTTTATTTATTTTCAGCATTTAAACTATGCATTCATAATTAAAATTCTTTTTATTTACATTAAAAAAATAGTATATAAACATATGTATATTTAATTTAAAATATCTATGTATATTTTGTTTTTCTCGCACCAATTTCAAATGTGACAAATTTTGACAGTTCTTTTAAGAAACTTTTCGCAAAATATTGTTACAGAAACACCTTTTCTCACATCCTTTCAATAATTGCTGGAAAATTATTTAAATGACAGACAATTCTCGCAACGGAAAGATACAGAAACACTTGTGTGAGAAAAACCATTTTTTGTTTAATTTTGCATTGTTTCTGTCCTGATTCACTGGTTTCATGCGGAAAATTTTGAGATGCGAAAAATACAGAAACGGGCTACTGATTACAAAACGTGATTTTTAGAGTTTATTTTTTATATTTTTTTTCATTTAGATGAGGAGATAAGTGCTGGAATACCTCCTAGAACTTATATTGTAAGCGATATAAATATGCATAGTGATGGTACCAGTCATGCTGCACAACAACAATTTAGCGACTATGACATCGATACAATACGACGCATAGCCGAGGACCACACACTCCAAGTACTAGAAGAAGCCCAGCAAAATATTGAAAATAATGGTAAGACCACACTCACAATATTCTGTACGTAAAATTAACTGAAATTGGATTATAAAATAAATGAAAATTCAGTTAAAAACCGGTCTGTCTTCTTATTTTTCATTTATTTTTAAAGAAAAGTTCATTTAATACAAAGGAATTTAATACAAAGGAATATTCAGTTATATTATTAAATTCACAAAAGAGCCGAATTACTAAAAAAATATCAGACAGACACCTGTCCAATTGGTTTTTTAATGAGAGAGAGATAGAGAATATTATTATTTACTTACCCCGTTCCACACGTTTGTTTAACTTTTTTTTTTTAATGTTTATTTAAATTAAATTCATCTACTTGAACTACAAATAAACAAATAGTATTTATACATTTTTATTATACACAGTCCCATAGTCGAGCCCTCTAGTATACTTAAGGTATTTAAATTTTTTTTTTTTGGATTTTATACACATAATGAATACCTTTTATTTCAGTTTTTTTATTTATAGGAAAAATGGAAAAGTGGAAAAATGAAAAAACACATATTAAGAATAAGTTCAATAAAAAAAGTTATTAAAAAACAATTAAAACACAAGAAATTAAATGAATGAGGTAAACATTCTGCAAATTAATATTTCAAAGTTCATATTGTATTGTTTTCGTAAATATTATCAATTTTAGTTTATGATGTGACAATTAAATAAATTAATTAATTCACTTTTAACACTTATTTGGCATATTGAAAATATCAATTACTTCCACGAACTATTTGGCAGATTTTTTTTGAGTTTGTACTTTTTACAAAAAAAAAAAAAAAAAAAAAAAAAAAAAAAAACCGTTCACGTCAATTAGAGTGTAATTTTTCTTTTTTCCATTTTTCCAACCAAAAAAATTTGAAATGATTACCCTTATATAATTTATTGCTTCTATGCAATCAATTAAATTTTTTGTAACGAAAAGATATCTTCTAAAAAAAACATTACTTTTATATTGTATCTAAAAGGGTTAAATAAAAAGTCAATTGGTAAAAAGCATTTGTTTTACTTTTGTTGTACTGAGACCGTTGGTTACAAAAGAACTCTCAATTATGAGACACCAGCAGCATAACCGATATGGTTATGATGTATTTAATCGTTTTTTTAGATAAGTACAAATTTATTTTTGGTTGTTAAATTATATAAAACAACTGAATATTCATTTGTTTTTTCGGAATATGGAGCTTATTTTTTGACAGTTAATTTATATAAAATAACTGAATATTCCATTGGTTTTACGGAATTCGCGGTTGAATTTTTGACAGTACAAATTAAATGAACTTTTCGCTATTTTAAATTATATTTTCATTTAATTTTGCATAAAGAAGAATTTAACTCATTCAACGGACAATATTAACTGCAGCTGAAAAGCCGCATTAATATGCACTTAGTTTTTTGAACAAATGTTACATGGGGTCTTGACCTGACAATTGTTTGCCATAACAAACGTCAAACTTCATATAAAAAAAAAACGCTGACAAAATTTTAGAGTTTTTTTTTATATACAGGGGTGTGCTGGAAATCGCAAACGTAAAACGCAAGAATTTTTATCGTAGTTTTTTAATAAGATTTCTATAATAAAAGAATTTTATGACAATTATTAAACAAATATTTCCTTATTAAACATGATTTTAAACAAAAATTATAAGAACTTGTTTTAAAGTTTATTTATAAAAACTTCCAAATTCTTGGGTTTTGTGTTTGCGATTTCCAGCACACCCCTGATTGACTTTGACGTTTGGTATAACAAAAACAAAAAATTCTCAGGTGAAGACCCCATGTTAGAATCAGTTAAAAATTAATTTGCTTGGAATTGTAAATGTTTATTTATTTTAAAATGACTGAACGAAAAACTTCTTAACTACAGTCCGTTACTCTAATAATTTTGTGAATGTATAAATAAAAAAACTGTGACTATTTTAGTTGGAAAAGGTTAAAATTTAGGCTGAGTCTAATGTTTATACGATTCAAAAGGTCTTGTATGGACTTAAATAAAATTAAGATTCTGACTGTCTATACAACTAAGCCCATTTCAATGCGTTATATGCATAATTTCATTAAATAATGGCACGAATCTTATACATATGTATATTTTTTTCACATACATAAACAGTTCTTTACTAAATGAAAGACACATTATATACGTTCCTGGGAATGGAAAAAGTTCTCGGAATTAGGAATCCTATTTTCAAAACATGTTAATGAAATATCTTTTGAAATGTATAAACATTAAACGTCTTTTTTATTATCTTCTAGATGTGTTGCAAAAACTTCAAGCCAAAGTATCAGAAAGTGCCGAGTACCTATCCAATAATAAAGTAACAAATGTCATCATTGAAACCCGGTATTGCAATATAAAAATTTTTTATTATTATTTTAATTCTTCTTACGATTTTTAATTGATAATTTACCCTTTAGCGATGATTGCAAAACCATTGAAACTACAACCATGACAACGGAAAATATCCTAAGTGAACCCATGCCAGCTTCAAATAGCAACGATATGATGCCTGTGTTTACACAACCTGAAGATCAGTTACTGGCTGCTAATGCAGACCATCTTAAGGCCGGAAACAATGTAATTACAATAACACAATCTCTATTAAACGAAGAAGCTAAAAATGGTATTATTGAACATGATGATGATGATGATGATGCTAAACTAAATTATGGTGATATAGTAGGAAAAAGAAATGGAAAAAATTCCACTTAGAAAAAAATCCATTTGATTCTTTTTTTTCGAAATAAAACTGCATGCATATGTGTACAGTTATACGTCTCTTTATGAATTCTACAAACAAAAATGCAAAATGAATATTTATATTAATCGTATATATACGATCGTATATATACATAGATACATAGTTTTAATAATATACCAAGTATATTCAAAAATAAAATAAAATTATATTGAAAATAAATTTAAAAAAAGCAAAGCAGTATTATAAATCCATAAACAGAAATAAAACAAGTAAGAGTGCAATATTCGACTTAACCTTATTTTTTATAGTTTTGATTTTTGTTTTTTTGTTGATTTTAGGTTTTATCCCTTACATGTATACCTGGCCCTAGTCAGGAATTTTTTTCAGTTTTTTTTCATATAATTTTTAAATATGTATGTATATTAGAACGAAACTTTTTGTATTCCTCAACCAATGTTTTTTTTACAAGAAAACGGGGAAAAGGTGTACATTTCAATACCGTGGGCGTGGGTGGCGTTGGTCCAATGAAAGTTTTGTGCATATTATATCCAAAGCCCTATTAACTATGAACTGGAGTAAATAAAATCAACACGAAACGTATTAAAAAGCATATGCAACAAATACATAAGAATTCTTTCTTTACTTTTATTTCGAAGAATTATTCTATTTAGTTGGCAACAAAATGTTCTTGCTATATATAGAAATAAAAGTAGTCCCAGCTCGTTAGTGTGAGTTTTTTCGTTAGCTACAAAAAAACTCCATACAAAATGCAAGTGGTCCTTTATTTTTCTTTTATTTTTCGAATTTATTCTATGAGCTAATTTCCGTTATATATTTTATAAAGTTTTTTTGTAAAAGTCCTATTCTTTTAATTTTTCAGATATGACTTTATACACTACCAGACTATTATATTGTATTTTCTTATTACATTTTACCTTAGCTTTCCTTTGGAAGGCAATGAGGTATATTGTATGTACAGAAAAATTTACAATTATAAGACACCAGCAGAATGTAAAGCATTTTCTGGCCCGCTACGGCCTTTGTCAACATTCTTTGTGTCACACTGGATAGTGATACTTTATAAATTTAATGTATTTAACTCAACAATTTTAACAAATAGAAACTGGGAATTATTTCCTTCCGAAGGTTACTTTATTTTATATTCAACATATTTTTCGAATTTATTCTATGAGCTAAATTTCATTAATGAAAATATTGTCTTTAAAAAAGAAATTACTAGTTTTACAAAGAAGTGGTGAAAAAGTGATGGTCTCCAGAGAATTTAATATGCTCTTTTGACTTTAAGGCCAAAAGTAAACGTGTTTCTTATTGACAGCCTTCTTCTTAAATAAAATTAGAAATAGGCAATCAAAAAAATCTGTAAATGCTTATTTTGAAAAAAAATCCTATTTCAAAGAAATATTTTGTAATATGGTTAAATAATCTAACTATTTCGGTTTTAGTTCAATAAACTGAAAGTCTTATGCATTGCTAAAGCCCTCATGACACCTACTTTTTCGACTTTTTAAGATTTTGAAGAACAGAGCAAATATACTGTAATATAAAATGTTATCAATAGCAAAGAGATCAACTATATACATAAAAATCCAAAAATGTCAAAATAAAAATAAAAATATTTGTGTCTTAAAATTGACTTTTCGAGCTTTTTTTTATTTATTTATATTTCACCTTTATTTACATTTTATACTTACAGCCATATTCAGAAAAAGTTCTTATTTTAAGCTTATAGCATGTAATAACTATCAAACGCTTTTTGTCTTATAAACCTCGTATAAAAATTTGTATTCATAAACGTACATTAACAGTTTTATTACTATTAACAGTTTGTGGCGATTTTGTGTTTAAGTATGGCAGCTTTCTTTATATTTTGCGGCCATTTTATTGCTAGTGATGCATGAAACTTCTATTCGGTTCACATGACATTCTATATTAAATTGTTTTTTATAGGTTTTATTTAATTGTAGAACTTATAAATTATTCTTATCAAATAAAACTACATTTTAGTTTCATAAACACTTTTGTTTGAACCTTTATTAAATATACGATAAGAAAGTATTCGAATAAAAAGTTTGTTTACTTTTTTTTTAACATCACTATTATTATGATTGGTTTATTCTATATTTTTTAATATTTTTGAACAATAATTCGTTAGTTTAAACAAAAAAACAACTAGTTTCAGTAATTTAATAAGTTATTAATGATAATATCTGCATTTGCCACTGAACATTTTCTTTTAAATCATATAAAAATGTTTTAAATAATTTACCATATAACTTTAAATTGGTTGTCTAAAATAAAAAAAAATTAGTTACATGTATTTAACATGACCATATTAATAAATAAAACATTTTTTCATTATTTTTGAACATATTTCACAAAAAAATTATCATAAAATGCAGACACTTATCAAAATTTAATTTTATTTTTGGTTTAAAGATGGATAAATCGAACAATAAATTTTCTAACTTTATAAATGGTTTATTAAAGGTTTAATAGACTATTTTCCGTTTATGAATACAATTTTAGCAATTTTGCCTTATATTTGGTTAATTAACCATTAATAAATTTTTATGAATACGGCTGTAAGTATACAAATATTTACTATTTTCGAGATTTTATCAAAAAAGATACTACAACGAGTGACTATAATGTCGAAATAATCCTGATAAAATTTGTTTAATTATGACATTGTTAAAAGGAAAAATAGGTAAAACCCTTATATGAGAAAAAAAGAGAAAGAAATGATTTTAAATATAGTTAGAAAATATACAAATATACAATGGAGTTATCTAAATGATAACTTCATTTTCAATTTAATAACTAGTTTTTCGGAGATGTAGTCAGGCCCATTGTGTACATTCTCTTATCAGATGATAAGGAGAAAGTTGATTGGATTCAAAATATTTGTTGTTGAGTTTCCTTATGAAGTCGATGATAAGCTCATATCCAGTTTCTTTGTGGAGAAGTTGAGTTGAATATCTCCAGGTTTTGTTATTTATGATTTTTAGACATTTGTTTTGAATAATCTGCAGTTTTTTTAAATGTGTTTTTGCAGCATTGTACCAGATAGGACTTGCATAAGTTAAAATTGGTCTGATTACGCACTTGAATATTAGGTTTTTGTTCTTTAGGTTGAGGGTTGAACGTCTATTAAGAATTGGCCACAAAGCTCTGATAGCGTTCATAGATTTTTTACATATTTCGCCAATGTGGTTTGCAAAATTTAGTTTTTTGTCGAGGCAAACGCCAAGATATTTGATAAGGTTTTGGATTTCCAGTCTTTCATTTTGGAAACTTAACTGACGACTTGGTACGCGCTTAGGGGAATTATTGTAAGGGAAAATAATAGCCTGAGTTTTACAAGGGTTTATTTTTATTTTCCATTTATAAAAATATTTGTTACAGGCAGCAAATCCCTTTTCCATTTTCTTTAACAGTGATTTGGTAAGTTTGCTAGACGTTATGAGGGCCGTATCGTCGGCATAGTAAGCAACTTTCATGTACGAATGGGGAAAGAAATCAGGGGGTCGATTCTGGTTCTGTGAAATGAAGAAAAACTTTTAATTTTCGTTTTCATGAGCACTTTTCACATTAGCACTTCACATTTACACAAAATGCGATTCTCGTTCTTTTAATGAAAAAGTGTTTCATTGTATTGCAGCTGTGAAACTTTTGTAAGTCTGTGTTTATACGGTTCATTCTTTACTGAAAAGATTGCTACTTTATTGACGAGTACACACATGTCTGTACTGTCAGTACGCTTTGCTTTTACATTCGTTGTTTAATTTTGTTTTTGTTTTCAATATCAAAAAGCACACATGCATACGCACGACTATACAACATAAAAAACATGTCGTCAACATGACATGAATCATTTGAACGCCAATTCATGTTCAAAGAAGAAAAAGGAAGAATCTTTTCAGTAAAGAATGAACCTCAGACCAACTATATTAATAAAATGTAAAAGTCAAATGCAGATATCAAAGCTTGGGATTTTGAAACGGCGCTAAGACGCAAACGAGTTTTTTAATGCTTGAGCTGCAAGCATTTATTTTTGCTAAAAGAGTTTTTTTGAAGAGAGAAAAAAATAAGTTTTTATGGCTCCTCTTGTTTTATACAATATAAATTTTTTCAGTAAAAGTGTTGTAAACTTATAATTTAATTTTGAATTTATGAAATCGTTATATTAATATTATATTTAATTAGAGTTGATATTTTGTTTTGACGTTTTGTTTTGTTCATTTAAACCCAGAAACTATTAACTATAACTATTCGGTTATTTTTACCTATTTAATGTGATAATCGCTTGGCGGCAAAATTGTCGTTTGCCATTATTAAAAAAGAAAAGAGATATACAGAAAATTTCGCGCATAAAAAGGAAAACAATTTATAAAACTAGCCCACCAAAAATAAATGCATTTTTGTTAATGCAATCGTTTTAAATCTTGTGTTTTATTATTTTTTCCAAATATATTTAAGTTGCTGCCGCAACATTTTTTATAAATTGAATTTGCGAAGTTTATTCCCCGTCGTAGCAAACGACTTTTAAAAAAAAACATGTCTGCTGATGAGAAAGAAGCACTTGTTGCTTCCACAGATGAAAGTGATAATGAGAAGACCATTTTAAAATCAAATGAGCCAACAATTGCCGAATTGAAGGATGAGATTGCCGATTTGAAGAAAGCCATCAACAGCATGCTGCACATTGCCAATTCCGGATCATCAGCTGCAACGCCAACAGGATGTCATGTGTCTGTTATGGAGACCATGCCGAGAAGCTTGTCTAGTACTGCCATTGAACCACCCGCCGTAACATACGGAGATGTCTTTGTGCCAAATAAGTATAATTTGCCAGCAACAAAACCAGTGCAGTATTGCACAAGTAAAACAAGTGAGTACCATTTGCCATTAAAATATAATATGCCCCTTTCTGCCCCGCAAACATTCCATCCGACAACTTTTTTGCCTTTTACAAACGCGCATACATTTGCGCAAGCCACAACTTCTTTGAAATACAGTTTCCCCTTAAATACAACAACCCCTTTAAACACTGTACCGACATCACTCGATTTTTCGCAACAACGTTCATGGCAAATGCACTACCCGTCAGTGCAGCCTCGTATGACACCAATAACAACAGCGTACCAAACTGGACCTTTGAATTCATATCCAATGGAAGCAGCTAATGAATGCCGACAACTCCGTAAGCTGCACGACTTACCTCTGTTTTGTGGCCAACCCGAGCAGTGGCCAATGTTTATAGTAGCGTATAAAGAGACAACAAAGAATTATAATTATTCAAACTTAGAGAATTTAATTCGCTTGCAAAAAGCATTAAAAGGGGATGCAAGAACTAAAGTGGAATCATTTTTGATTCATCCCGATAGCGTAAACCAGGTTGTCAACACGCTTGAGTTTCACTATGGTCGCCCTCAGGTCTTAATACGCAGCCAAATTGCAAAAGTTTGTGCTTTTCCTCCTATTTATGAAAAAAGAATACATGAAATAGTAGACTTTAGCACAATGGTTTTTAATCTTTCAGCATTTTTGACAAATGCCAACGCAACGGCTCACCTTTGTAATCCAACATTGCTCGATGAAATGGTAAATAAATTACCTCTTCGTAAACGTGAAGAATGGTCAAGACATTCGCTGAACAACCTTGGACCATACCCAAGTGTCACAGATTTTAGTTTGTGGCTCCAAGAAGTTGCAACATATCTGTGGCATTTTGACAAAACATCTTAAGTCGAGATAAGATAGCAAAAATGCTTTTAAAAAAAACTCGCTGAAAAAATCAATTTTATCAAATAATAAAAAAACCAAAATTAAAGAAAAATTTCGTTTATAATACAAAATTTTAAAAATGTAAACAAAAATGTTTTTTGAATGAAAATTCGTATGATTAACAACATTTTTTTTAAGTTTTTGAATTTGACTTAAGATGTTTTGTCAAAATCCCACAGATATATTTCCATTTGTCTAGAATCCGACACCAATAAAGTTGATGCTGCCTATAACAAAAAAGATAAAATAAATCCCTCATTCACGATCACAACAAATGAGAACAGACTTACTAAGTGTATTATGTGCTATCAAAACCATCAGCTTTATCATTGCGATAAATTTAAAAAGGCTTCAGTACAGGATAGATGGAATTTTGTCAAAGATAAACATCTTTGTTTCGCCTGTTTTCACACTGGACATAGTTCTTTTAAATGTAAATATAGACGTTCATGTGGATTGTCAGGTTGTATAAAATACCACAATCGTTTACTACACGAAGATGTCAAACAAAACCAGAGTGAAGGTAACAAATGCAATGAAAACACCGTTGCATGTGTAAGTAACAACGTTATATCAAATTCTTGTGGAAATAACAGCGAATTGGCAGATGGTGAAATAAACTCCAAAACAGTAGTAGTTGATGAAGGATCTAAAATAACTCTTTTAGAAGATGAAGTCGCCAATAAAATAGGATTACAAGGGTCGTTAAGTAATTTGTGTCTGGGATGGATAGGTGGAAAAACAACTACTGAAACTTCAAGAAAGGTTAATATGGAAATAAGTGCCCTAGGTGAAGAACATTTTTGTTATCAAATGAAAAATGTGTGGACCACAAAAAATCTGCAATTGTCGCCCCAGAATTTAAGACTTGAACATTTTAAGAAGCGATTTCCAATTTTAAATGACATTTCCATTGATGATTATTTTGGGGTGCGGCCAAAATTATTGATTGGTTTGCCGCATATAATGCTCACACGTCCGTCTAAGGTGTTTAACTTGGACAAATCTTTTGCCGTGCACAGAACAATTTTAGGAAATGTTTTGTTTGGGTCGAACGAGGATTCACCAGAGGCCATAGTGTGCAAAGTTGACGCCGGCATTTTAGAGGATATTCAGAAACAAGTTTTAGATTACTTCACATTGGAAAATATGGGAGTGAAAACTTTAGAGCCGGTTGTATCGCAAGATGATATTCGCGCTGAGGAAATGCTTTCAAGTACAACAATAAAAACTGGCAAGCAGTATGAAACCGGCCTTTTGTGGAGGCGCGATAATTTTGAATATAACGATAGTTATTCGATGGCACTTAAACGTTTATGTAATATGGTGGCCAAAATGAAGAGAGATAAAGAATTTGCCGATTGGTACATCGCTTAAATAGATGACTACATATTGAAAACTTATGCCAGAAAAATATCACCAGAAGAAGCTGCTATCAAAAATAATCGTACCTAGTACCTTCCACATTTTGTCGTAACAAACTTAAATAAACAGAATAAAAGACGTCTCGTATTCGATGCCGCTGCGTGTGTGAACGGTGAATCTTTCAATTCAAGGCTAATGAAGGGACCCAATAAATATCAGCCGAAATCATTATTGTCAGTTTTGTTTCGCTTCAGGCAACGTAAAATAGGTGTGTGTGCAGATATCAAAGAAATGTTTCACCGTGTTAGAATCCGTGAGCAAGACCAAACAGCTCAACGTTTTTTGTGGCGAAATGGTGATTCTAGTAGGCTGCCAGAAGAATATGTGATGCAGGTTATGATATTTGGTTCTGTGAGTTCACCTTGTTCAGCCCAATTTGTTAAGAACTTGAATGCTCGAACGTACATGAATACTCATCCCAAGGCTTATAGGGCAATAGTAGAGAGTCACTATGTTGATGATTATGTGGATTGTTTTGATGATGTAATAAGTGCTGTTGCTGTTACCAAGGATGTTTTTAATATTCATAGGCAAGCTGGTTTTGAACTCAGAGGATTTGTGTCGAACTCAAGAGAATTTTTGGTTGCACTGAATAAAAACAATTTTGAAAATGAAAGCATAGGGTTGGCAAATTTGGACATCGGAAATAGTACTGAGAAGATTTTGGGAATGCGTTGGCGTCCATCTGATGATAGCTTTTGCTATGATTTAAAATTTTTACGAGTGCCAGAAGCCGTTTTAAAGGGGAGTCGAAAACCAACAAAGGCTGAAATGTTGAGCATGACTATGTCCATATTTGACCCTTTTGGGCTTCTGGCGAATATAGTGATTAAATCCAAAATTCTTCTACAGGAGTTGTGGAGAAGTAAAACCGTTTGGAATTCAACAATTCCAGATGAAATTTACGGTAAATGGTATGCTTGGTATAAAAGTTTGTATAAACTAAGGCACGTTAAGATAGAAAGGTGTTATGCCCAGTCTCTTTTTTTGTCAACCACAAGAATAGAGCTTCACGTTTTTGTGGACGCAAGTGAGCTGGCATTTTCAGCTGTTGCATATTGGAGAATACGCCATTCTGAGCAAATTAATGTGGTTTTTGTTATGGGGAAGTCAAGAAGTGCACCGTTGAAACCACTGTCCATCCCACGTCTTGAGCTCCAGGCTGCAGTTCTTGGTATAAGACTTAAGGAGTCAATAGTCACTTCACACAATATTAAGCCAAGTGAAATTATTTTCTGGTCTGACTCCAAAACCGTAATCAAATGGATTCAGTCCGACTGCAGAACTTACAAGCAATTTGTTGCACACCGTGTTGCAGAAATATTAGAGTCATCTGATGAAAAAAATTGGCGTTGGTTACCTGGATCATTAAATCCCGCAGACGATGCGACAAGACCCCAGAATTGTTCAGATGCATTTTCAACATCCAGGTGGCTTAATGGTCCATCGTTCTTAAAAGACGATTCGGAAATTTGGCCCAAAATACCAAACGACATTAATGATCATGAGGTTCACTCAGAAAGACGATCCGCTTTTGTTTTTTTAATAAATCAAAAGTCGTTTATTCCGTTTGAACAATATTCTAGTTTTTTAAAGCTGACTCGGGTCATGACTTGGTTTCGACGTGCTGTGCAAATTTTTAAGTCCTACACTAAGGAAGGCTGCAATAATAGAGTAATAAATAAAAAACAATTGAGCGCACAAGAAATTGACGATACGGAAAAATACTTATGCAGAGTTGCTCAACAGGACGTATTTTTTGAAGAATATAATAAACTGAAATTGAATAAGCCAATATCTAAGTCCAGCCAAATTTTTAAGCTGAATCCATTTTTATGTGAAGACGGTTTAATACGCCTATATGGTCGAATTTATAATGCCACCTGTGTCGATCGTGGTACTAAAGAACAAATTATATTGCCAAAACAACACATATTGACAAGGCTTATAGTAAAACAATATCACGAGAAATTTCAACACCAAAACCAAGAATCCATATGCGCGGCAATCAGAATAAAATATTGGACACCTTGCTTGAGACAAGTAGTTAGGTCTATAAAAAGAAATTGCCAAATATGTAAAAACGCGTATGCCATGCCAAAACCGCCGTTAATGGGACAACACCCTGAAGATAGACTAACTCCATACGTGAGGCCATTCTCCTACACCGGATTCTCCTACACCGGATTAATTTCGATAGGGCGGCGCCAGGAAGAAAGATGGGTTGCTCTATTTACCTGCTTGTCAACAAGAGCCATTCATCTTGAAATTTCCAGGGATCTCTCAACAGATGCTGTCATACTGTGCTTAAAAAATTTTGTTAACCGAAGAGGGTGTCCAGTGCGTATAAGGTGTGATAGGGGTACCAACTTCGTGGGGGCAAGTAAGGTGGACTTTATTTTTGATGAAACAAGCTTAGCGGACGAATGTTCAAAGCGTGGTATACAATGGTCATTTAATACGCCAGCAAATCCATCTGCCGGGGGAGCTTGGGAGCGGATGGTACGCTCAGTGAAAAACGTCATGAGCTTTACCTTAAAGGAAAAGGCTCCACAAATGGAAACTTTTAATAGTCTGCTTATAGAAGCCGAAAATTTAATAAATTCGCGCCCATTGACACACCTTCCAGTTGACAACTGTGATTCCGAGCCTTTGACTCCTAATCATTTTTTAATGGGATGTCCAAATTTAATGCAAACGCCTGCTGTGCCGGAGAAGATTTGCCTGAGAAAGCAATGGCATATACTACAACAATTAAAGCAAACCTTTTGGAAGAGATGGGTCTTAGAGTTTTTACCGGAATTAACACGCAGGACTAAGTGGTATAGCCCAGTTAAACCAATAAAAATAGGCGATGTAGTCATTATATGTGATGACAACGAAACACGAGGGCAGTGGAAGCGAGGCTTAGTGGTAGAAGTTTTTGCGGCGGCGGATGGGCAAGTACGCTCAGCGGTGGTGAAAACGGCAATTGGTAAACTAAGACGACCAGCATCGAAGCTGGCAGTACTAGACGTTGGTGGTGAGCCTCCTCGGTAGACTCACGGGGGCTGGGATGTTGTAAACTTATAATTTAATTTTGAAAATTTATGAAATCGTTACTTTATGTTATATTTAATTAGAGTTGATATTTTGTTTTGACGTTTTGTTTTGTTCATTTAAACCCAGAAACTATTAACTATAACTATTCGGTTATTTTTACCTATTTAATGTGATAATCGCTTGGCGGCAAAATTGTCGTTCGCCATTATTAAAAAAGAAAAGAGATATACAGAAAATTTCGCGCATAAAAAGGAAAACAATTTATAAAACTAGCCCACCAAAAATAAATGCATTTTTGTTAATGCAATCGTTTTAAATCTTGTGTTTTATTATTTTTTCCAAATATATGTATTTAAGTTGCTGCCGCAACAAAAAGAGTTTTTGTTGTTTTTTATTTTCATACATATATACATACATATGTACATGGTAAATATTTTTAACTTAAAATAAATAATGAGTATACCGAAAATTCCGATTTTGTTGCATTTGGGTTTTTTTTCATGAACGATATTGCATCTGAAAGAGGCTGGCCCCAATGTCCTGCCCAAGTGCGCGCAAGAAATAGGGAAGGAAAAAATTTTACATAAAATGTGTTAATATATAAAAACTACAGCAATTTTTTTAACGTAAACAAGAGCAGTCATAAAAATGTAAAATCAATCAGTCAATGAGTTGACAAATGAGTTTTTTGGGTAAACATCTTGCCCGCGCGATCACCCCAAAATATTTATTACAGTAAATAATTTTGGCATAAAACTGACATCTACGAAAATAATGCTATTGACTTAAGTGAAAGTTTCTTTTTAGGGTATTAAAATAAAAGCTTGTTTTTGAAAAAGGTTTTTTACTTTTAATTTATTTTTTAGTAGTTAAAATCAATCACATCAAGTTATTTAATTTACTTGTTTTTCTACACAAGTAAATTTCGCGACAAGTTTTTACATCGTGTAAATTGTGTAATGACAATTAGCAAGATTTTATATCATAGTGCCGGTCCAGACCTGCAATTTTTGTTGCAGCACTTCTTGAGTTTATTTGTGAGAGTAGTCAGAAAATTTGGGAGAGGAACTCATTTCACCGATAAAATCATGAATCTCTGCAACAAAAATTCCAAATTTGGACAATGGATTACAAATAAGGTAATGCCTCTATTAGTTGCTAGTAAAATTTTCAAGTAAAAGTTACTGCCAGGCCTATGATGTCTACGAGAACATTTCTTTCGCATATTTATATTGAAAACAATAAAAAAAACTAAAATTTGTTGTTGTTTTCAAAACAATTATACGAAAGAAATGTTCGTGTCGACTTCGTGGGCCTGGACCTTAATTTCTTTCGTTTAAGCTTTCGAGTTATTCTTAGCAAGCCTTTTCATTTGATACCTATATTATAGGATTACAGTGATTTAGAATGACGTTTCATAGTTTACAATATGGTGAAATAAACAGGTGGCAGCACTACGCCAGATGACAATTTTTTGCTCCTGCATTGTTTGTCTAGGTTTATGTCAAAGTTTTGTTAATGTTTACAAAAAGTCCCATTTTGTGCTGAAATTATTGTATTTAAATAAAGTTTTTAATCATTTTAAATTAAAATAAATAAGATATTGACTATATGTAATAATATAAAAATTGGCTAAAAATTTATTTATTTCATCACGTTCAGCGGCACGCTTTGATTTTTGTTAAAAGTATTTTTTGACGTAAACGGTGATGTAATTTCCAATTTTGTTGTAATGTTGTATTTGTTGCCGTAACGATGCCACATACTTATTCTACCATGGTTAACAATGCATTTTCATCCAAACTGAACGTGTGTACATAATTTCAGCTCAGACTATTGAACATATCTGCTTCAAATTGAGTTGCAAGGTTTCACGTAAACATACATTCATTGCAAGTTAAATAAAAGCTTTAAAAAACGACCATAAGCCCAATAAATTGTGAAATCATTAACAAATAATAGGCCAAATAAAGATTAATTTAGTAATATGTTATTAAATATAAAACATAAACATGGGCTGACTTCATAAACGCAGTTTGCAAAGCAACACTGAAATGTAAAATGTTCATAAACGCAGTGAAATTAGTTTTGGCAATGCCTCAAGTTCATTATTGCATGGCAATACTTTTTAATGCGCAACATTAGTCAAATTTGTGCAGTGGTTTTACTTGTGATGCTTTATACATGAAAATTTTTTTTATTTATGTAAACACAAACGAAACACAACAAATGATGCAAAGTATTCATGCGTTCATAAATGTGTCAAAATATCATTGCATTTTTGTACAATGCAGTGTTGCCACAATGTATTGCTTTGCCTTGTCTACGCATTTGTTTGCAGTGCTGCATTGCAAACTGCGTTTATGAAGTCAGCCATGTTGTAGGCGGCTTTAAAATTACTTTAAGCCGTCGCTAAACCTAAATTCTTCACCGCCGATGGTAATTACATATCTACTTTGTCATTTAATCAATTGTAAAATTATACAAATACACAAAAAATATAATTAATTTAAAAAATGTTAGGATTATTAGTTTTAATGGAATTATCGAAATAAATTCGGAATGGTACAATGTAAGAAACCATTATTGACGTTTATCTATAAACACATTCGAGACAGCAAGCTACCGACTTCAATATGTCAAAAATAGAATACATGTATGTATATGGAAATGATTATTTTCACGACGACACGGCTTCATGGCTGCAGGTTGTTGTCTGTGCTTATTTTGTCGTTGTAGTCGAATTAAACTAATTTCTATTTTTGTCCACTACAAAACAGAAAAAGTGTTGCTAATATTAAAAAATATTTAAGGAATAAGTGCTTAAAAATATTTTTTTTGTTTAACAGAAAACAATACGCTTGAAATTTAAAAAATTTATAACTTTTTAGTATCCTTGAAAGAAGTTCTATAGGAATATTTTTTCGTGCTTACACTTTCTTAGTTTAGGAGTTATAGGACGTAAAAGTTGTAAAATACTTTATCTATATCTCTTTAGCTTTGAAAAGAATCTATAAAATATGGGAATCATTGGAAAATTATTCAAAGCATTTTTCACATGGCGTTTAAAGCATACCGATTAACCAATTTAGAGCCTATTTGATATATATATTCGTACACCGTGGCTGACTTTTTTTTACAAAATTAGCTTTTAAAATTAAAATTATATCGATATAGAAATTTTTATCTAGCCCTTAGATATTTGCTTAATAAAGTTTTTCTGTTTTGCGGGTTTTCAGCCTTGCGGAACACTTATTAATTATGTACATATTACAATAATAAAATATATAACTATTACATAAACTATTACCACATATATATATTTTTACTAAAACTTATATATATGGATATAATTTTTTAAACCTTAATAAATTTAAAATTTTACATGATGGAGTTACTAATAATATGTTTGATTAAATATATTGACAATATTTTAAGTGTTGTTGAAAAATCTATCAAGAAATATTAATATTTGAAATTGGTTCTTAACGGGCTAATAAATCGGAATTTTTAATCCATCATGTGAAAGATATTTCGAGGTAGTTTCTTATAATACCAATACTTTTTAGATCCAGTTTTTCCTATAAAGTTATTGATAAGGGAAATGTTCGTAGATGCACTTGCTGGGTATCACTTGCTCAGAAGTAAAGTTAAATGTTCCTAAAAGCATCACTTGTAAGAAACTTGGCATCATTATCATATGTCCAAAGTTGTTTATGCAGTCATGCCGCAGCTCTGAATCAAATTTTTTCTTATGCAATAAATTTTGACATAAAGAAATCGTTTTATTTTTCTTTTGTGATGCTTTTTCTTGTAATTTATAAGAGCACTGTCATTTTTTGTTTCAATATTTTCAATAGAATTTGTCATCGTTATTGTTGATAACATTTTTATTATTATAATTTATGTTTGTCTATTAAACTTTTGAAATTTAGCTCGTGTTCAAAAATTCAAACTTTGCATAGCTGTTGTGCAGTAAAAAAGTATTAAGGCCCAACCATAATGTGCTTAAGTTGGCTTAAGCATATGTGCGAATACATGTAAATTAAATAAGGCATACCATATTGAACATAAGGAAACTTTTTGTTAAACTTAATGAAACTGTCATTTGCTTAAGCAAGGTGCGAATCTAATCGCACATTCTGTACGGAATCAAATGTTTTTTATTTTATTTTTGTTTCTTAAAAGTACATTTGAGAGACTTTCCGTTAATTTTTGACAGTAGGTTAAGCAAGGCTATGCATATTATGGTTGGGCATTTAGCATTACAACTGCAACTGGTAACCACGCATCAGCAACAACATATATTTACGTACGTACGTACCCAACGTGTTCTGAAACTTTTATGACGTGTGTTGGCGGAACAAAATTTTTATTTTAAAAGCAGTATATATTTTTTTATTTAATCTGCTGTTAAAATTATATTGTTTTTTAGTTCCAAAAAAAAAAACAAAATATTTTAAATGATTTTTAATAAATTCGTTTGTTTTTACGCTATAAAATGTATTATAAATAAGTATTTATACATATGTTTATTGGCTTAAATTAAGTTTGTTACGAGTCTTGAATTATGCATGTTTTTCCATTTCATAAAAGTTAAAAAAAAATGATAGTGGCACCACTGAAATATAAATACACAATAAAAAAACAGCTGTTTTTAATTTTTCAATTGTAGCTGTCGTCTTCAAAATAATTCAGTAGCTGTCTACACGACTGTAATTGCACCCAGCAGCATTTGTAGTCGTGTGTTCGTGTATCCTGCTGTGGCGAATGTGTTTAATGCATAATGTTTTGTAGTTATATATGTAATAAAAAATTGGAATTTTATAATAAGTTTAAAATCTGTAAATATGAACCTTTTTAGAAGATTATAATTTTTATTTCTTTAAATTATTATTTATCTTTAGCAATGTCCATATCTGTCTCTAAATAATTTAATTAAAATTATTTTTCACCGTTAATATGAAAGTGTAAAAATATGCCATAAATGAAAAGTTTGTGACACTTCTTTGCACTGTTACACAGAACAAGAATCACATTACTGTGAAAATGTGAAAACAATTTGTTTCATTCCATTTGTTCTTCTCATATGAAAACATTCGAATTTATTTATCATTTTTTCACTAAACGAGAATCAGAAACTCTATGAAAATGTGAAAAAAGTTTTCTTTTCACAGTTTCACAGAACCAGAATCGACCCCCAGATGTGTAAATTGAATACAATAGTGGTGATAATATGGAACCTTGTGGTAGACCTGCAGTAATTTGACTCGTCAAGTCTTGAACTTTTAGGAGAGAAAGGAAAAGAGAAGGCCATTTCTTTTCCCGTCTCTCCTAAAAACTCAAGACTTGACGAGTCAAACTTGACGTGTGTGAACCGGCAGTAGTGGACAAAAAGAGAAATTAGTTTAATTTGACTACAACGACAAAATAAGCACAGACAACAACCTGCAGCCATGTAGCCGTGTCGTCGTGAAAATAATCATTTCCATATACACACATGTATTCTATTTTTGACATATTGAAGTCGGTACCTTGCTGTCTCGAATGTGTTTATAGCATTACAAATAGGCAACATTGAAAAAAACACTAATACATAGTAAACAAACCTAATTAACAATATGCACATAAAAAAATCAATTTTGGCTGTGAAGATTAAAAAAAATATTTGTTTATGTTCAATCTCAGATTAAAAAAAGACGAAAAAAAGTAGGTGTCATTAGGGCTTAAACTTTATTTTGTTCAAATAAATATTATAAAATTATGTTTTGCACCGTTTTATTTTAAGCGAGAATTCCCGGGAAATTAGAAAATAAATCCAGGGAAAAGAAAAACTCTTATTATAACTGAACTTGGTGAAATTTGCCATTAATCCTTAAACTCTAACAAACAAAGTTTGGTTTGTAATGCATATACCCTTTAAAGTATGTACATATATTCTGGGTCCACCATATGAAGAGTGAAGTTAAACTTTTTTTTTTTTTCATTAACTTTAGATATTTATTTTAAAAAAAATATACTTCATTCTTAATACTAAAAACCTGCTAAGCCACATGGCTTGTCTGCAGGTAATTGATGTTAATAACAAAGTGTTTTAATAAATATACTTAAGTAATTGATGTTAGTAAAAAAAAAGTGTTTTAATAAATATATTTCATTGCGAGTTTAACAAATAACTTTTATAAATTTTCTTTCTTTTCGCCTCATTTGTGATATTTATCAGGTTGGCTGGCAATTCATTAAGGATTGTGGGTAAGATTACATCTAACGTTCGATCTCCATAGCTATTTTTTGTGTCCGTCTGACCGTCTTACGTTTTATATGTGTTTTTCGAAGACCCAAGACATGATAGGGGCTAGGTTGTTTACATTTATATCACATATAGTCCACCATTTCTTGCTATTGAAATTCACCAAGACCGGTCTACAAATGGTTGAGATATGAGCAACAAACCACGTCTGCCTCTAATTTTTTCCAAAAAATCCCTTGCGGTTATTGTGTTATTTTTATACCCTTCACCGAAGGTAAAGGGGTATATATAACTTTGTCATTCCGTTTGTAATTCTTACACCCTATAAATTATATATATTCTGGGTCCTTATGAAAAGCAAAGTTCAAATCTGGTTGTCCGTCTCTTCCCCCTCCCTTTGCATTTGTTTACATATACCAGCATAATGCCCAATATGATTTTCGTTATCACTTGGGATGCCAATCGGGACGGGTTTTCGCAATTCCCGGGATTCGGGATTACAAAAAATCAAATCCCGGGATTTTAAAGGATATCGGGATTTTTTGGGATTTTTGAAAATTAAGAGATAAATGCTTTTTATAGATATTTATTTAAAAAAAACGTCTTTAAAAGAAGTTTACAAACGAAGGTTTTATATTAAATTTATTATTTTAAAGTAAAATATTACTTAAATTTGTAAAAATTATATAATGTGACTTTTCTTATTTAATGACTTATTTAATAAAAAAAATATGATAAAAAAAACAACGTACGATTTTAAACAATGTGTTACTTGATTCAATAAAAAAATAAATGCCATAAAAGCTATATTTGATTCAATTACCTCAGTTCATTCAAGCTAAATAAAAAAAATAATTAATATTCTAATTATACAACGCAACATAGAAGTTGATTTATTTTTTAAATTTTATTAAATGAATTAAAATAAATAATTGAAATTTGAATTCGAAATTAACTAAAAAAATCAATTTATTTAATTAACCATTAAAATCTTATTTTAACAAAAACGCATTTTTATAACCACCACTACTTGCGTGAGGAATTATGTAGTGTATAAAATACATTACTTAATATTGTGAAATCGCTCCATTAATTACCGTAGGTTCGATGTCAACTCTCGGAAAACACTTTAATAATCTTAACCCTGTAAAGAGTAAAGTTTAAATTTTGTATTTGGTGCACCAGTGAATTGTTTTGTGCATTTCAAAAACATTTTTTTCTTTAATAAATTTTCTTGTTTAATTATTTTCAGCACTTCTCACGTTAAAATTTCTTTATAATTATTGGACACGCTTGAAAAGAATAACAAAGTGTAAATACTTTCTTACGTTTTCAATGACAGTATTAACAGAATTAATCAAATAAATATTAAAGATCAATATTGTGTTCCCTATCCTCTCATGGGGAATGTCATTATGAATTTCTTTTTATAAAAAAAGGTAAAACAAAAAAATTAAGGGGGTAATTTTGTTGCTCACTTCACCTTACGTTGAGAAAATTTTCATATAAAATTTTTTGAATTTTTGAAAATTAAAAAAATTTTATATGAAAATTTTCTCAACGCAAGGTGAAGTGAACAACAAAATTACCCCCTAAGTTAACAATCCCGAAAATCCCGGAATTAAAAAATTTAAATCCCGGGATTCGGGATTCGCTAAATCCCGGGATTCGGGATTCGCTAAATCCCGGGATTTTCGGGATTGGCATCCCTAGTTATCACCCTTCTTTCTTATTTCATCTATTTAACGAATAATTATAACAAATATAAACTGAAAATTTTTGGTTCTTTTTGCTTCTTAAAAACTTGCAAAAAAAGATAAATCTACGGTGTGACAACACTGTCGTTACTAAAAGAAAAAAAACAAACACACATGAATTGTGAAACCCATTTTGGTGAATATGTGTAGGCGCGTATAACGGTTGACAACTTAAATAAGTTGACTTTTAATTTTTGTATTATGGTTTACAACTTTGCTTAATTGCGGTGAACAAAAACATCAAAAATAATTACAACTGAACTGTGTTGTGTTGTGAACAGGGTTGCCGTTGAAAATTTCGAAAAAGTGTCATAAAAAGGGTATTGAAGAAAAAATAGGGTCAAAAAAGGGGTATTTAAAAGTAAATAGGGTCAAGTTTAAAGGTATGTATTAATTAAATACTTTAAACTAAAATAAAAGTAATTCTACATACTTCAATTATAAATCAATGTTAAAACTCAAAATCAATTCACAGGTACATTCAATATTAGTCATATTATCAAAAAAAAGAAGTTACTTTTACAAAAACCTTTGAAAATGTTTATCACTTTTTAGAAATACTTATACAGCTCCGATTCGAGCAAATTGAGAGAGGAAATCATGGACTCACAAGTTTCTATTTTAAGTTTATTTGTAAATAGTGTCCGTGGACACTGACAATGGCCGTTATGACATGCTACCAATTTTCATATGTATGTTCACAAAACAAAAAAGTGTCGTAAATTTTGTTAAAATGATACAAAGGGATAAATTAAAAAAAGGGTCACAAAAAGTTCATTGACATGAAAAGGGGTCAAAAGTGATACTTTAGTGTCACAACGGCAACGCTGGTTGTGAACCGGTAAACGGGCCAAATTTCATTTTAATGACATTCAAACAGCGTTCCTTCATGGTTTAGTTGTTTAGGGGTTTTGTTAATGTTAGAAACTGTGAGTCCCCTGGTTCGAATTTTGGTTTTTCAAAAACACATTTTTTTTAATTTTTTTATGTTCTAAAAACGATTTAAAAAAAATATTAACCAGTTTTCGCTTTTTAAATTTAAATTTTAATGAAGTTTTTAGTATTGTAAATATGTACATATGTATGTATATGTAAACATTATGTAGTTTTTGTTTAGTTGCTCTGTATTCTGATCCAACAATGGTGAAGGGTATATAAGTTTCGGCATAGCCGAATGCAGAACTCTAACTTGCTTTTATTTTAACGTTAATCACGGTGGGCTTTTATCCAGGGCTGCCGTTTTTGGTTATTTCTAACCAAAATTGGTTATATTATTTTTCAATGTGGAGATGTGAATATTTTTTTCATTTTGGTTACTTTTTTCTAAAATAATAATGCGTACGAATATGTTTTTCTTGATACAATTATTTACGAGCTCAAATAATTTGCACTGTGTACTACGATTTTTTCATTATTTGTTACCAAGGAACGGAAGTTTTTTATAATTTATCGAAAACAAAAAATCCCTTTCAAAACAGCAACCAAATATTTTTTTAAGATTTTTGCTAAGAAAATATTGCCATTTGTGATTTTTATATCAAAAACGCCATGTTCTGAAATCGAAAACAAATGAAGTTTTAATCAATGGAAATTTGTAATTATTTTTTTTTAAATGAGCGTAGTTTTCTTGATTTTAAGAGTAGTAAAGACTTAGAGTAGGAAGTGCATAAAATCATGGGGAATCGATTTCAGAAAATTCGTTTAAGTGTTTCTAAAAACTTGAAAATTAGATTAATGTTCTGAATTTAGGTTATTTTCAGAAGTATATTTTTATACAAATTTGAAAATACACATATCAATATAATTTTAAAATTAATAGAATTTTCTTTAAGAAATGGCTGTAAGTTTTAAGAAATTTGAAATTTTACTGTATATAACTTGTCGGTATGTATATTTTTCAATATTTTTTAAAATAATTGTTTGGTAAAAAAAACTTTGGACTGTCAGTCATATACTTTTTCCCCATTGAATGTACATACGTTACGAAAGGCGAATTTGTTAATATTCGCTACAATATTTTTCAATGATTCACAAAATATATCAAAAAGAACCACTTTGAAACAGTTATTTATAATAAGAATTAAATATTTTAAATAAAATTTACAAACAAGAGTATTAAGTTTTTAAAATATTTTAGATACATGCATATTGTATATGGTAATAGGAAAATATTTACAAAAAATGCATTTCGCATATCGCCAATCGTTTTCAATTTCGCCATATCGCCAAACGAAAATTTCCATCGAAATTAAGAAATCGCCACATTTGACAGTCCTGCCAATAACAGCTAAAAAGCGGAAAACAATTTTCCATTTTTGTTATTTATAACTGGCATATTAAAAAATATTCCATTATTGACTTTCAATATACTGAATTTTGTATGGAAATTTTACGGGTTTTTTCACGAAAAAAGTCTAAAATAAATAAAAACTTTTAATTAAGTTTCTCGTAATTTTTTTAATATGTAAATGAATTACCTACATTTCATGTTTGGGTTTTTGATTTATAATTATTATTTTACAAATAACCTTTGAATTGCAATGCAATTTAAAATAAATTTTAATGATTTTCGCAATTAATAAAAGGCATTTTAAATTTGGTTATATTTTTTTTCATTTGGTAACTTTTTCAAAAATTTTGGTTGTAAAAATTTGATTGGTTGTGGCAGCAATGCTTTTACCCAACTTTTTTACAGGAGAAATTCAAGAGTTTCGCTTACCATCTCACTTACGTAACTTGGTGGCCACACGATCAAGTTTTGCCTTTTAATTCCCCAGCGGGAAAAAGAAGGGGTAGGGATGCCTTCTAGAAGGCCTCTGTACTCCTTCTTTTGGATATGCAAGGCCTTCTCGCTCCCTTCCATACTCATATATTTTTTACACACGTTGTCATTGCGGAGAAGGCCTTCCGCTCTCGCTTCTTAAGCAGGTACATAAGAATGGCAACGGGATCAAAAAAATAATTGTTTTTCTTTTGCTTGTGCAAAAAAAAAACAATACAAAAAATGTTACTCCTTCTCTACTCCCTTCTCATAGAAGCGAGTGTGGAAGGTGTATCTTATCTTTTACACCAAAGAGCCGAGGCCTTCTATGAGGCATTCTTTAGCAGTTAGATAAGAATAGGAATTTAATCAAAACAATTTTTAAGCAGGCCTTTTAAAAGGCCTGAAGTAAGAAGGTCTTCTGAGTTTTACCGCTGGGTCCTTTCAATTTGCAATACACTCTCACTTTTTTACTAACACACTCACACTTTTTAAATTGACCACGAGATTGCTTTAAATTTCACCTTTCCATTTGTTTGGAAATTTTGCTTTCAATTTAATAGCTGATTACATGTTTGTCTTTATAAATGATTTTTTTGATGACATCATGAAAGTAAATTGCTTAGTGCCCATTCACATTATACGATTTTTGTCGTTGCGATTCTTAAGGCCCAGTTAGGAGAACGTACTGTAAGCACGTTGGTGCACTTATAGAACATTTAAAAACGTGTCATATCCCTGCATATATTATTGGACCACCTGATCCAATTTCATGAAATGGACTACTCCATGGACTGGTTCGTTGTAATGCAAGCATGGACCATGTCATTGTTAAAAAGTGTTTGTAGTGAGACGACATGTCTTCGTTTTTAACGACACGTGTTTGTTTTTAAACGAAGTTTAAACTAATCCTCTGGTGTACACAATGGAGTAGTTTTAAAACTGCTCCGTTGTAGTCAAAAGATGGGTTATATGGTCCTGCCCTAGGACACCGTAATGTTAAATAGACCATGTTTTTTCCATACGTTTGGGTTACTTTTGGACTAGTCCTAGTCCTTTGTGGGCTACTCTTAACACGCGTGATTGGACTGGTCCTATTATTTGCAGGGTATACATAAAACAATGCAAACAGTGAGGGGAATCAAAAAAGTTTAAATGGTGACCGCTGTGCAGAAAAAGTACCAAGTGATTTAAATGGCATTCAAACAGTATTTTAATATTTTTAATAATAATTAGAATTGGGGTTATTTTGTTGAACTATTTATGGTTTTTAATCCAAATTTTTAATATTTTAATCAGGCTTAAGTTCATCAAATTTAATTTTCATTAAAATATTTTTATGAAGAAGGGAATTTTACAACATGAAAATTAATTAAAATTGTTATTGATAATCATTCATTCTTGACTGACCTGAGATTCGAACCCAGGCGGCTGGTTACCATGACATGTTTCGATCGCAACCACTCGATCTCCTCAGATGGATTTGCCATCTTACACTCGCAGCCATCGGCGACTGCTGACGTCAATATTCAAACATATTTTGTAAAACACAACGCAACGACAAAGAATTACATTGAAAGCAAAAACAAATTCATAAATATTTTGTAATTTTGTTGTTGCCTCTAACAGAAATTCACATTGGTTTTTAAGATTTCATACGCCTCATTGCTTGTGGCGTTGAAAATTTTAAAATGGTAAATAAATTTCTGTACAAAGCAACAACAAAATTTCAAAATATGTATGAATTTCTTTTTGCTTTCAATATAATACTTTGGCGTGCGTTGTGTTTTACAAAATTAGGGCCTGAATGTTTTGTTACAGTTATTTTTTAGTATTCTCCCTTACAAAACTGCTTCGTAGTAAAGGAATGCAGTGCCACTTGAAATGTTATTTTTTTTTAACTTGTTAAGAGCTCGCTCACTTTCTTTACGGCATCTGTATGTCCTATTGCGTAGCACATAATTGTGCAAAATGATAAGAAATTTTATCAGGTAAAGTTAGGGTAGCCAGATTTTAAATTCGGAAAAACAGTATATTGAACACAAAAAAACAGTACATTTTTTTTTGGCGAACACACAACTATTTATTTAAATTATTATATATTTAAAACTTTTGATTGAATACGCAACAATTATATTATAACGAAAAACACTTAAAATGTGTAATGTCAAAGGAATATTTCCGTTTTATGGCATTTAATGCGTATACGAAATTACTCCATTTGCGTTAAAAAAAAAACACTAAAATTAAGCATTTGGCCTAAATATTTTTTTTTAATTTAAAGACAGGAAAACCATAACATTCCTGTAAGCCATATAAGAAAGGAGAAAAGCCTAACTTAGCTTAAAACAATTAACTCGTTGATTGCGTAAGTAGGACTTTCTTTAAGCATATTTGTAATTGAACCACACCACACACATAGTTGCACAAATTATATAGAATTTGAGAAAATGTATGTGCTCTAAGTTAATTTTAATTTCAAACACCTGAAAGGAATTAGTTATTTATATAAATTTTGAGCCCGTAGAATTTTTAAATTTGTACGTTTTCAATTTCACGTGATTTCGATTTCCGGAACTTGCCCGAATATTAAAAAAACAATTCTAGGAATTAAAGATAATTGTGTTGGAATAAATATTTATTTAGTATTTAAAAAATATAATATTTTTAACAAAATTTCGATTAAGTTTTTGTCTTTCTCAGGTGTTTAAAGGAAAATACTATTGGAAGAGGTAGCCATAAAATCATATGTCTTAAAAATAATAAATCAACCATTTCTACTGCGTATTTATGAGAAAACAATGACCACAGCGTAAAAAGTCTTATTATTTTACAACTTTTTTGTTTGGAACACATCATTTTTTTAAGCTATGTACTGTTAAATATTAGGATATTTTCAAAATATGACTTTAACAGGGTTTTTCTTAATATCTTGTTTTTTTGTAGACTGAACAAAAACAGTACAAAGTGTAAAAAAACAGTACATTTGCATACTGTGTTGGACATTATGCATAAAACAGTACAATTGCAAAAAATCAGCGCATGTACTGTTAAAAACAGAACGTATGGCAACCCTAGGTAAAGTACATAATATACGTGTTTAATTCATTGCCATGTGCACAGATTTTCTTATACAGTAGTTTTGACTTAGCTGCACAATCTCCTTTGCACGATTTTTTGTGCAGGTAAATCAAAAATGCACCCTACAAGAAATGAATGAGCGAGTAGTCACATTTTTCTTACCGCCAAAATGAAAAATGTGACTACTCGCTCATTCATTTCTTGTAGGGCAGTTATCTTAAATGCATTTACCTGCCTTAATGCGCAGGTACACAATTGTGGTTACCTGCACAAAAGTGCAGCTAAAGTAAAGTGTTTGATGTAAAAGTAGAATAAACAAATTATTTTTTTAATACATAAATTTATATTTTACAATTTTATTTCAACCCAGGAGCTTACTGGGAATCTCACAAAGAGTCTTTTTGATCGTCGACGAGCTCATTTTTTAATTGTAGACGATTCCTAGCACGGGAGAAACTGTTACACGTGCTGATTCGTATGAGAGATTCTTCCATAATGCAGCGAAAAATGCTATTATTAATCGTAAATGGAACCGCTTATGATGTATGTTGAGATTATCTAACGAGTCTTTCAAAAAGCATGCTAAGAGCCAGTTTACATGGAGGGTCATGTCGCTGCGACACTGCCTGCGTTCTCTTTTGGTGTCCCTTCTTAAATCTGCTTGCGTTTACATGAAGGGATTTTGTTGCAGCAACAAAGCGACTTTTTGACGTTCAATTGACTAATTCTTCATACATAACATGACAAGAATACAAGAGAACGAAAGATGTAAAAAAGAAATGTCAAAATTGTCGCATCAATTCGCATTACGTGCGACACTTATTACCCCGTACTCTCCACCACAGCCCTCACCATAAAACTCGTGTCGCATGAGACTCATGTAGGCTCATGTAGGTATGATTTTACAACTCGTGAAATACTCAGCCGTATGACTAAGCTACCTAAATAAGGGCATCAGGCGTATTTTTCATGCCTAAACTTCTAATTTTCATACAATTTCTATAAAACAAACCTTAGTTCGCGAAATCAACACCATCCTGTCGGAAAATTCTTTTTTGCAGATCCTTAGGCCAGTTCGTTTTATCAAAATTGTATTGGCAATAGCATTTTCATACTTCAAAAACTGTCTTATTTGGGTAGCTCAGTAATTGTTAGACGACTCTTACAGAGAGTACCAAAAAATAAATAAATTAAAAAAAGATTTACATAGATGTTTTTGTTACTCGTCAGATAATCACCAGAAGATTCTTTTACTTGAGGGTTACACGATCAAGTTTTGCCTATCAAGTTTACACTCACACTTTTTTACCAATACACTCATACTTTTAAAAATTGATACGAACTTGCCTCTAAAATTTTTTTTTCACAAATATTTTGCCGGCAAAAGCTGAAGTTCTTTTTTTTACAAATTGTTGCGAGAATTTTAAAATTTTAACTAAAAACCTAAAAAAATAGTGAAATATGTTTATTAATAAAATTAATAAGCAAAATGATGTTATTTATTTCTTCCAAAACTTTAACTGCCCGTCTATACCAGAGATAATTATTGCGACATATATTGCAGTAAATGTCAAAATTATGTTATCTTTAATGTAGACAGTAATTTTTTGTACATATTTATTGCCGCCAATTTACGTTGCAATAATTGTTAGTACATTTTTGTTGACAATTATTGCTTACATAAAACGTCAAATTTGGTTGTAAGTTGAAAAAAGAATCAAAAAAGAAAAATAAATAGAAGCATATTGCATGGGAAAGAAATTATGTTTGTCAAATGGTAGCTAACTATAATTGTAGTAAAAGAATTAAATTAAAGAATTTAATAAACACTAAAATAAAATTACAAAAATTATTTTTATTAATACATATAATTATTTTCTTATTCGATCTTTATTATTTAGATTTATGTTAATTTGCTTAAGTTCTTTATATATAAAATTTTAATTTTACTTTAACAAAAAAAAAAAATTAATATTTTTATATAAAAAAAGGCCTCAAGCTTAAACAAATTAATATTCATTTAAATAATGATGTCAAATAAGAAAGAATTTATGTTAATAAAAATAATTTTTGCAAGATAGCGCTAGTTTTTACAGTGCACCTTCTTCCTTGATTTTTTTAAAATTCTGAATTAACATAAATACGTTTTCCCATGCCTTAAACATAAGCTGAGCAATAAGAAATATTGCTTTGTTATTCTGCCGACGTTATTGCCAACTTGCGGAGATAATTATCTTAAGTGTAGACCTAGGGTAAGTGAGGAAAACATTTTGAGTTGTTTTCTCGGCGACGACATCTTGAAAAAGTGAATTGCTTTCAACTTGCGTGCAGCCTTCGTCACAGCTGTCAACTTTTGCATATTTTGACAATCAGTATATGTAAAAGACTATCAAGAAAATCTTGATCGTGTGGCTGCGCTGTTAGGAGTTGTATATTAAACATAATCGTCTAACAAACAGCCTCTAGCTGGGAAATAACAGATCATTTTATACATGTACATATGTATATGTATGTATGTTTATTTGATATAAAAGAAACATTAACAAAAACAATGAGAATTCACAAAGAACATAAAAAAAAATCAAAATAATTGCGATTTATATTTTTATAAACAGCTTAAATTGGATATCTATTTATGTGAAAAAGTGGCCACCATATATTTTTATGTGTGCAGCTAACTTTGGTGTTTTGTATGAAAATATTTTAAAGCTGCCCAAAACTATGAAAAATATGAAATGCAGGTAGGCATACAAAATGCACGTAAACAAGGATTTTGAAGAATAATTCCAGAAAATATTTACATATTATGGGCAGTTAAGTCAAAGTGCAGCTAACTTTGATTTTTTGTATGAAAATAATTTTAAAATGCCAAAAATTTTGTGCATTTATCTTAAATGTGCAGGTATGGAAAGTGCACTTAAAAAAGGAATTTGTATGGAATTAGAAAGAATAATTCCAAAAATTATCAATTTTGTGCAGTTAAGTCAAAAGTGCACGTAAACAAAAGGCAGTTAAGTCAAAACTACTGTAACAAATAAAATAAAGATTTACTTCGAAATCATTAAAATTTGTAATAATGTTAAAAAATAAATAGATAAAAATTCAATTAAAATCTTAATTTTTTATTAAAATCTGTTATTTGATTCTTGTTTTTCAGATATGTAAGTATATCTTCATATAAGTCATAATTTTGGCATTTTTCAGAAGATTTTTTTTTCATAACAATATGGTCAGGCATTCTGTAAATGTAGTAGCACAATTTTTCAAATTTTAGTCCTCGAATTTGTAAAACTGGGGAGAACAATTCAGGTCTTATGCTCTTATGAATTTTGTTTTTTATTAGGGACTTTGCACTAAAAAGACGCTCATCGTCGACACTAGAAAAGGGTAAAATCTTATTTTCATGCCAATGCTGTTTCACAACAAACGACCATTGATTTTGAATAATATTTATATCTGATGTATCGTCGGGTGGTTTCTGGTATGCCGCATGGCACATTTTTTACAAAAATTTCGCTTAAAATTAATTCTATATAATAAATGTGCCCTATTTTTAAATTTTTAATCCTATTTTTTAATATCTCGTATATATTGAGAGGCATCGAGTTATAACATTACCTAATATCCTCAAATTTACAGTTCTCTGAGCATTGGTTTGCTTCATTCGTAATTTTTTGTGCTACGAAGCAGATTTTCAATGTAAAAGAAAAAATATTGCTCGTTATTGTTATGCTGCATTTTTGTTCCGTGCGGTAAACCAGTAACCATCCGACGATACACTATGTGAATTCTATTTTGTGTTTGCTTTACCTTAATTGAAAGACATTTTCAGATATAGTAAGTGCAATAAATGGTTAATGCGGCACAAAAAAAGTTTGCATTATTTTAGTTAAATTTTAAGAACTTTTAATATATTGTGCAAAAAGTTATGACGAATTTAAGTTTCAATTAAAAAAAAATATCTCGCAACCCACGTTATTTTTAACAATAAAAATCTATCGTGCTGTTTATATTTAAAAAGTATTCATCGTTCAATTTTTCAATTTGATGTATTTAACTAGACAGTTTTAAAAAATTGAATGCGGGGTTATGTTTTTCATTCTTTTTTATCAACTTTGAAACCAACCAAAAATTCATTTTGTTTTTATAATGTTGTTGTGGTTTCTGTTGTTTGACAAGTAAGAGTGCTATATTCGGCTGTGCCGAATCTTTAATACCCTCCACCGACTGTTCGAATATTTCAGGAGGGATATCTATATGATGTCTATTTATTATTAATTTATGTTTATAAAAACAGACATCAGCATTAATTTCTGTTATGATAGCATTATTAATTATGGTTTTAGGTGTACTAAACTGTTTTCCGGGAGTAGTGTTTATTTGGGGATTAGGGTAAATTATGGACGGATCTTCACGAAATTTAATAGCGTGATTTCCAGTCGAATAAAACAAATTTTTGCAAAATCTTATCTCATTCCGTGCCTTGTTCCACTATTTATGTATGTTATTTTTTGTAACAAAATTATCATTTTTTTAGGTGGTGCTTCAACATTTTGATTCAAAGCTCTGGTCCTACTGCACCGATGTTGCTGAATTTCAAAACCAAACTGCTTAGGATAACTACAAGCAATTTGGCACCATTGTTCATTTCTTTTGAGTTGTTCGAAAGTGATCGTGTTTTCAACAGACGGACATGGCTAAATCGACTTAGAATCACTCAAGGACCCAGAATATACATATATACTTTATGGGGTCTGAGATGAATAATAAAAAAGTTTCACACGGAATGACAAACTTAATATAACCTCTTCACAACTAATTGTGGTGGAGGGTATAAAAAGAGTTAAACTTTTTTTTTACCTGCTATTGTTTTTTTTTACCTGATATTGTTTTTTTTTACTACAAACCTCGTCACGCTATTTTATCATCTTTCTTATTGTTGTACTTTTTTAAAGCGTCCAAAAATAGACTGTATGTGTTTTGTGTTGTAAATAAGTGTTGCTTACGATCAGTGTTGCCAACTTAGGAATTTTCACCCTAAATTTGGGGTTTTCTTTTGCGTTTAGGGTCAGTTTTAGGGACTAAAAAGTAGTTAGGGGGAAATTTAGTGTGTAAAAATACCATTTGGGGATATTTTAGGGTTGATATTTTTTATTACTATATTTTTTGCCTTATTATTGCTACTGTTAAAATTTTTTTAATATTATTTAAAATTTTCTCTGTAACAGCAAAAATTCTAAGGAAAGTAAAATAGCGTAGAAAAAGTCTTAGGAAAAGAAATAGTTTCAAAAATACAATAAAGAATGGGAAAAACAAAATGAATTTAAAGGTAATTATTTAATATAAGTTTAATTTCAAGTAAAAGTTACTATATTATTATTTTAATAAGGTTGGTTTGCTCCATACTTAGACGACGAAGGAAAAGCCGTGTATAAGTATTGTAAATGTACTCTTGTTGCACACAGAAAAGGTTTAAGCACCCACAAGAATACAAAAAAGCATATATATTGCACATCTTTAAATAATGATCCTCATGTGTCAGTAAATAATTTCTTCAAACCTACGTATACAGATGCAAGAAAAATTGCTGAAATAAAACTTGCAGCCTTCGTTGCAGAACACTGTTCCGTTAACTGTGTTGATCATCTTGGGGAATTGATAAAAAAATTAGGGGAAGATTCAGGCTATTTGCGGGAAATTCAGCTTAATAGAACTAAATGCACAGCGATTATAAAAAATGTCATGGCTCCCATTTTTTTTAAACAATCTTTAAACGAAATTGGCGACAGCCCCTATTCCTTAATAATTGACAAGAGTACTTCTATTGATAATAAAAAAAATGCTATGTGTGATGATTAAATATTTTAGTACTACTACCTGTAAGGTTACAGCAACATTATATAAGTTATTGGAGATTCCAAGTGGGTCTTCCGAAGTGATTACCAAATGATTATCAGCTCATTGAAATCGGATAGCCTAGATATTAAAAATTTGCTGGGAATAGGTGTAGATGGAGCAAATACAATGATAGGAAAAAATAATTCCGTTGGTAGCAGATTAAAAGAACTTGTCCCACATTTAGTTACAGTAAAATGCATTTGTCATTCATTGCACTTAGCTGCAGAAAAAGCTATGAAAGTTTTGCCATCTGAAATTGAATTCATAATACGGGAAACTATTGGTTGGTTTTCGCATAGTAGTAAACGGCAAATTGAGTATGCTACCATACATAACTTTATAATGAAAACAAGCCCAAATAAAATTGAGCGGAACTCGTTGGCTTGCAAGAGAGACATTGGAGACATTGGAAAAATTACTGAACAGTGGGAAGCGCTACATCTACATTTTGAGCAAGCTGCTACAAACGAAAAGTGCCATACAGCACTTCTTTTATCAAAAATGTATAATAAAGAAAACAAATTCTATTTTCTTTTTCTCAAAGATATTTTAAAGCCAGTAATTAAATTAAATAAGACGTTTCAAGCTGAAAATATGGATCAATTAAAATTGATGATTTAAAAGATTGCTACTTGTATCTTTTACAAAAAATTTTACATGCAGACGTCTTGACAAAGGATCAAAGTTTTACATTAACAAGTCTAATTTTTGAAAGTTTCTTAATTCCATTAGAATGTTTTAATTTTGGTTACAGTTTTACTCAAGTTTTTATTGAAATTTCTAATAAGATTGAAATAAAAGATAATTGTAGAAATTTTATTGTAGAACTATGTAAGCAACTGAAGCAGAGACTTCCAGATAACATAAATATAATGGAAAAATAACAATATATTCTCCAGAAAATGCACCAAATGCTAAAAAAACCTGATATTACAGACATTGCAGTTTATTTTAAAAATATTATTAAAGAAATCGATTCAACTTTAGAGGAGTGGAAAATTGAACACAATGTAAGCTGTAGTAATACATGTTCTCCTGAAACGTTTTGGCACGAAGTGAGTAGGAAAAAGGATGCGTGCGACCTACAAAAATGTCCAAATATTAGTAGGCTAGCAACTGCGTTACTGGCACTTCCATTTTCGAACGCAACTGTCGAGCGAGCATTCTCAATGTTTAGTATTATAAAAAATAAAATAAGAAACCAACTGGCAACTTCATCAGTTGAATCTATTTTAAGAGTTAGATATTCTTTAAGCAATGGATGCCAAAACTTTATTCCGTCTTCTGAAATGCTTAAATTATTTAATTATGAAAACATATACGTGGACGAAAGGGATGAAAATGTACTACAGTACTTTTCGCTTATAGTCCATTCCGCTTAAAGGCCAAAAACGGATATAAGCCAAAACTGTCATATTCACATGCAGATTTTTTCGAATTTCATACAAATAATTTGTCCTAAGGTCCATTTCGCATGTTTAAAAGCCACATTTTCTTAGCATACGAATATAATTCTTTATGCAAAAATGTTCGCTTATAGTCCACTCTGTTTTTAATATTTTTTTAATCAACTTGTAACATGTTTTTATTTACATTTCTGGTAACTATTATAAATACCAAATTTCGCAATTTATATTTCATAACATGGTGTCTTCATCTGACCATTTTTTTTTTTATTGTATTATTTTTTGTTTTAACTATTTATTTAAATTAAATCAAAATTTGGTTATGTTTTAAATAAACTTTTGTTTTGTTTAAAAAAGAGCAGTTTTATTGAAGAAAATAACTTTTATAAAGTCCAAAATGTGCATTATACACTTATAAGCCATTAAATGGCTTATAAAAAAAATCGCTTATAGTCCAAATTCGCTTATAGTCCACAAAAGTTGTGCAACTATAGTAGTGGACTATAAGCGAAAAGTACTGTAGACATTTTTAATGAGTTATAATAATATCTGTCGTTTTTCTAATAGCTTTTTTTATGTATGTATATGTTTAATATAGTTACATACATACATTATTCTTTTTGTTTTGGGGTTTTTTTTATTTTATTCTCAGTGCAAATTTAGATGGTATTTTTTGATTTGGGGTAATTTCTTAAAATTTACTTGGCAACACTGCTTACGATCAAATAAAAAAATGCAAAAAACGACAACATTAAAGAGCGTCAAATATTTCATACAAAATTATGAAAACTTGAAACCAGTATCGCGTATATTATATTATTGAATAGTTATCAACATTTTTGTTGGTTAAATAAAAATCAAACAAAAATATTTATTGAATCAGTAAAAAAAATTTGTAGAAATTAAAAAAAATTTCAAACAAGCGTTTGTTTGAAAATAATTCGGCAATAATTTTTTCTGTGTGACAGATACATATTTATGCAGGGCACACGTTAATAGCCCTGTCCCACGTGCATAACGAAACAGTCAGAACTTGCACAAAGTTACCCAGAAGCGTTCCACTTAGTCTGAATTTACACGTTTCATCTTTTGATGCTCAACTTCTTTTCAATTCCCTTTTAAAGATGCCAATATACATATGTATTCACACGCAGCAATCGGTTTCAACTTTTTTCGGTACAAAACAACAACAATTTTATTAAAAGCGAATCAAAGAGAAAAGAAAAGAAAAAAAATTACATACACAAATCATACTGACCGAGTACAGGCATCTCCATACTAACCCCCTTTCTTCTTTCTTCTCTCACCTTAAAACATAAGAGTTGAGCATCAAAAGATGAAACGTGTGAAAGCAGACATATCAATAAAAAATGTGGAATTAAGAGAGTAATTTTTTTCATTTCCTGTACAAATTTGCACGAACTTTTTCTTTGGGTAAGTTCGGACAAGAAAAAACAATCAGTTGTATTTGTAACATATGAAACTGATAAATAATTCAGGAAATTTACAAGCAAAAAAGAGACGTTCGCCAAGATAGCAACGAAAGTTAGCAACGGCGGAAATTAAAAATCAAGGGATTTAGTGGCAACACCGAAAATGAAGGAATCTTTTGGATATGATTTCAGAAATATTTACATATGTATATAGATATAGATTAAAAAACACTAACCGTGCAAAAAGTCGTCCGAGCCTTTCCAGAGAAAAGTGGGTTCATCCAAAATGGTCAGTAAAAATCGTTGCTGATATATGCCGGGCAAACAATTTTTACTGACCATTTTGGATGAACCCACTTTTCTCTGGAACGGCTCGGACGACCAGCATATGGTTTATGCAAATATATGGTAGGCATATTAAAAAATCTTACGAAAGAATCTAAATACAATGTGAAGGATGCAATAGAATTCAAATCAAGGATCAATAAAACCAGAATAGAAGATGACGAAATAATGATTTCATTTGATGTAGTGGCTTTATTTCCGAGTATTCCGGTCAATCTTGCTCTCCAAACAATTGAAGAAAACTGGAATATATTGGAAAATTACACCAAAATACCAAAAAAGCTTTTCATGGATATCCTTTCTTTTTGTATCAAAGATACAAGATATTTCAAATATGAAGATAAAATATACGAACAAAGAAAAGGTATGCCAATGGGTTCACCAGCATCACCTGTAATTGCGGATATTATAATGGAAAAGCTTCTAGACTTTTCAGTAGATCTGATGGGAGGAAAAACAAAAATTCTCACCAAATACGTGGATGACTTGTTTTGTGTTATCAAAAGAAAAGATGTGAATGATGTTTTAAGAATTTTAAACTCATTTAATAGACAGATTTGTTTTACGAAAGAAGAGGAAAATGGAAATAGAATACCGTACTTAGACTGTGTGGTTCTTAGACAAAACAACCTACTTAGGACAGACTGGTATCAAAAACTAACATCGTCTGGAAGACTCATAAACTTCTACTCTAAACATCCTAACCGAATAATTATTAACACTGCAACAAATTTTATAAGACGAGTTTTAGAGATAAGTGATGACTCTTTCCACAAAGATAATTTTAAAAGAATAATAGACACGCTAAAGAAAAATGAATTTCCTATAAAAACTATTAAATATTTAATCAAACATGCAAAATCAAAAAAACTCGGTAGCAAAGAAGAAGAAAAATTAGTTAAGATATACAAATCAGTAACGTACATTCCCGGATTCTCCGAAAGGCTTAAGAACTCTAACATATACAACAAAGAAAAATACGAAATAGCCCTTAAGACCAATAACTCTGTGTACCAATTATTCAGCAAACCAAAGACGAAACATGAAAAGGAAGATATGTAAATTAACTTGATTTACAAAACAAGCTGTGAGGGGGACGGGTCCAACATATGACCAAAAGTATATGTGGGGACTACAAAATCAACACTCAAAGGAGGCCTCTGTACTCCTTCTTTTGGATATACAAGGCCTGCTTGCTCCATTCCATACTCATATCTTTTTTACACACGTTGTCATTGCGGAGGAGGCCTTGCGCTCTCGCTTCTTTAGCAGGTACATAAGAATGGCAACGGGATAAAAAAAATAATTGTTTTGCTTGTGCAAAAAAAAAACAATACAAAAAATGTTACTCCTTCTCTACTCCCTTCTCATAGAAGCGAGTGTGGAAGGTTTATCTTATCTTTTACACCAAAGAGCCGATGCCTTCTATGAGGCATTCTTTAGCAGTTAGATAAGAATAGGAATTTAATGAAAACAATTTTTAAGCAGGCCTTTTAAAAGGCCTGAAGTAAGAAGGTCTTCTGAGTTTTACCGCTGGGTACAAGACAGACACCGATAAGATTTCGCATATATACAAATACACAAGTAACAAACACCGACATAGAAAACAAAAATAAGACAAAGCCGTTAGTTAGAACGAAATCAATGATACAATCAGCGATGCCAGAAGTGCAGATTTATCTGCATTTTGAAGATTTTATCCCCAAAATTGTCAAAATGCGGATTTGAAGATTTTTGGTTTAACATTGCAGATTTTTTAGCTCGGTGGAAACCTCTTTACATTGTCATGATTGTACTATTTCCACTTGTTGCATTGATAAATAAAGATATTATATCAACCATTCATGGAAGAACCGTGTGGAAATACATTCATTAGTAGACATTTTATGCACAAAAGATTACTTAAAAATTAAAAATTCGCATTGTCTTGACACATTAATATCGCCGGACATATGTCATCTGTTTTTACACAAAATATTATGCATACAGATGTACGTATATAGTTATATGCACTTATGCACAAATATCTTTAAAAGTTGCAATATTTGATATCTTCTAAATTTTCAATAAGACCCTTGATAATTTAAATAACATGTCAAACAATTAACGTTAAATTTGTTTTTTAAAATAAGAAAGATTAATCCTTACTCAGCCTGAGTAATTAAATATATAGATATTTTTAATGTAAAAATATCCGAAAGTTATTAGTCATGTTCTTAAAATCGAACAAATTTTTAAAACTTTTCTGTGTTGAAAGGTTAAAAAAAATATTACCTTTTTTATACCTCATACTTCGAGGACCGCTCATATTGACCAGAACGATTTTTAAATCTACCATCGATTTTAACTTCGGGAACGTAATTTGAAACTAATTGTAATATCTCTTTCTAAACAAACTACATGAAAAATGTAATAAATTTGTTTTGAAGGTTTATTGAAGATTTTTAAAACTATGGCGCAGATTTTGCAGATTTTTTGAGGAACAATTATGGGTTTTTGCTGATTTTTCCTCTAAAAGTTCTGGCAACACTGGATACAATATCAGTTGATGAAAATTTGACAAGCAGTGAGGACGTATCAACTTTTTTGTAGTTTTAATTTGACAGTGTTTTAAATGTATGTATTGATTAGTGTTACGTTATAAAATTTAAATGTTAACTATATGTGTATTTTGTAGCCCCTGAAGATGACCATCGATGTATGGTCGAAATATCGGATCAAAAATAAAAAAGAGTCAATATCAATGGCAATCACAGTTACAAAATTTTACGATTTTTGGTTTCAAAATGGCCTAATGAAGATTTCACGGTTTTTTAAAATGTCAAAGTTTCTATTAATATTTTAAGTTTTCGGTATTATTTCAAAAGGTTTTTATCCTTTTAGATATTTTTGTGTTTTAAATATTTTTTATATATAACGGTAAAACCAATTTTTATTGATGCATGATATAAAACTAGCACTGTGCTCGAATTGTTTGATATCGTTACATAGTTACTTTTCACAATACTCCTAATAAATAACAGTTTTCTTTTAATTCGCTTTGTATTTACAAATTGTCAACTATTTTCTTTGAAAAAATTACTATCAATTATTTTCTTTAATAAATTATTATATTGTGCTAGTTGACAATTTTAAAAAGCTAAGCAACAATAAACATCCTATTTACGCTGTAAATAAAAAAACCAATATTATTTAATTTAGCTTTGTCGAACATGTAATACTGCAATTTTTTATTTGACGAGAACAAAACACAAAATTGGATCGCCCTGTTTTTAACAGCTGACAAAAAGTTTGTTCTTCAATATGTATATAAAAAAAAATATGTACATAAATTCTTCAAAATATAAAAAAAATATACATAAACCCAAATTTGTTAATAGATTGATATTAAATAAATAAATAAATGAACAAAATGAATGATGAAATTCCAATTTCTTTAGTTTGTTTCTCATAAAATATGTAAACAAGAAAATAACTTTGCAGATTGCCGATTTATTAACACCAAATTTTTACGATTTCTTGATTTGACGTTTTTTTTTCAAAAAGAATTTTATAACACCGAATTCATTTAAATTTTATACCACTGACACAATTAACAATATACAGTGCACTCTGGAAAACGTCAACTAATTAAAACCGCGGGTGTTGACGTTTAACAAATTGTTGACGTTTACAAATGTAAAATTTGTAAATAAAAAACATATCGATAATGTGCTTTTAAACGTTTTTATTAATTATAAACTAAATCCAAACATAAACAAATTCAAAAAGGAAATAAAAAAGGCATTCAACCTGACTAAAACCATAGAAGACAACTGGAACTAAAAGAATACATTTTAAATGAGATCATATTTTTAATTTTACATGCACACATATGAATTTAAAAAAAATCTGTTATTTTTTTCTGCTGTTTTTTTCTATCCAACACTTGGAAGAGAGCCTTCTCTCTTAAACGTCCTAATACATTTAAGTCATTTTGCTCAACATTCTCGCATTGAACCCAATCCAAAGCCCTGTTAAATATTTCGACGGCTTCGCTATGTTTTATTGTCTGCACATTTGTATCTAAATCGTTCTCCTCATCATCGATCACTTCCAACTCCTCAATTTTACACGAATTAGAAACATTATCCAGGCGGATCCCCAATTTCTGAATTGATTTCATAAAATAAATGTGTGTGTGTACAAATGTGTGTATTTTAACTGCTGCTAAATTCGAAATTTTATTTTATTCAGAGTTGACGTTTTAGAGCTTTATGGTTGGGTTGACGTTTTAGAGTAGGCAATGTAAAAAAAAAAGGGTTGACGTTTTGGGATGTTGACGTAAACGAGTGTTGACGTTTTCCCGAGTGCACTGTAATGCTTTTTTCTGTTTTTACTATAAAATAATAGAAAAAATACCTATTAAAACTTAAAATTTTTACTGTCCTGATTAGAGGAGATTTTTTCCCAACTTCGTCTAGGTATATGAACTTTTATTTTTGCTCAAAAAAATAAAAATCAATAAATAACTATTATCATCTGACTTTTATGAATAACGGAATAACTGTTACGGTCCCTGATTAAAATTAAATAAAATTTTAAAAATTAATTTTATTTTTGTTTTTTCTTTTCACTCATGCAAATCAGGGATGGAAACTATTGTGCAGTTGCACTTCTATTTTTATACATTGGTAGCTTTCTTTAACCTAGGGTTTACACTTGCAAGTGCAAGTTCGAAAAACTCAACACAATCACAATTTTTCACTAACACCATCACATTTTTAGTACTTGAAGCCCAACTTCCAAGAGAATTTGCTTGCAAGTAAGTGCCGGTTCACACACGTCAAGTTTGACTCGTCAAGTCTTGTGCTTTTGGGAGAGAAGGGAAAAGAGAGACTTGACGAGTCAAACTTGACGTGTGTGAGCCGGCACTAAATATTTGACACTAACAGCAAGTTAAATGACAAATGAGGAAACAGTGTTACCGTGGATGAATTTTGTGTCAATTTACTAGTACTTGGTAATATAAAAGTAATGCTTATAGCGGATTTTATGTGTATTTATAAAAAATAATACAATAAACAAGTAAGACTGCTATATTCGGCTGTACCGAATCTTATATACCCTTCACCATGGTGCAATAAGAACAAAAAATTATGTGAACACCATTCTTAGGATATAAATAATTGTATTTTGTGCCAAGCCCACTTATCCAAGCCGTCCACATTATGTCGGATGTTGTGTTTTAGTAACCAATTTTTTGGAAAATATGTTCTACCGATCTTTTGATATATAAGTCGTTTCCATAGGTCATATGACAGCCCTAAAATGTAGGATTGTATAAAAATTTTGATGTTATTTATCCCATTTTTGGAGTATTTTGCTAATTAATTGCCCATTGTCTAACCGATTTGATTGTTTTATATACCGGCGTGTTTAGGAATAATTTTACCATTTACTTAAGTTATATATACATATATATGTATATATAACATTTATATACACATATATATATTTTAACAAACTTAATTATAAACAAGTAAGAGTGCTATATTCGGCTGTGCCGAATCTTATATACCCTTCACCATTGTGCGAGCAGAATACAGAGCAACTAGACAAAAACTAAATAATTTTTACATTGCATACATATTCACAATTCTAAAAACTTCATTATAAATTAAATCTAAAAATTTAAAACTGGTAAATATTTTTTTACAATCGTTTTTCGAACATAAAATTTAAAAAAAAAATTTTCTTTGAAAAACAAAGATTTGAACCAGAGGACTCACAGTTTCTAAACTCAACCCCCTAGACGACTGAACCATAAGCGATTGTTGTTTGAATATCATTAAAATGAAATATGACCCGTTTTAGGTTTCACAACTCAACTCAGTTGTGTCAACTCAACTCTGCAAAGTTGTAAACCATAACACAAAAATTACAATTCAACTTATTTGAGTTGTGCACCGTAATAGTGGCCTATATTCATCAAAATGGTTTGTACCATGTATGTGTGTTTGTTTGTTTCTTTTAGTACATTGTTGTGTTTTTGGTGTTGTTACTTGTTGTAGTATCGACACCACCGTTTACATGAATTCGCCTTGATTAAACACCACCACTCATATAATGGTATAAAAAAACAACAAAAAACCACATTACCAACACTGCATTATCATACTACCAAAACGACAAAAAAACATACACTAACATATTAATTCCATTTTGGTTTCTACAGTCATTGTTACGGCTGTGGCATTATGTTCAATTAGGTGCAATTAGAGGTGACATAAGGTCCAATTAGACGTGACAAAAACATAATGCCACAATCGTAATGATGGCGGTAGAAACCAAATTGTATGGTATGTTTATGTCATTTTGGTAATACAGTGGTTATGGTAATGCAGCGTTGGTAGGGTTATGTCCCTTCTATTTGGATCTTTAAAGGGAAAAAATTGAGGCAGTCGTGGTTTTTTACTCATATCTCAGCCATTTGTGGACTGATCTTTTTGAATTCAATAGCAAACAATTCCGGACTATATCTGACATAAATGTGTAATAACCTGGCCCCCATCTTATATGGGGTCTTCGGAAAACCCATTTCAACAGACGGACGGACAGGCGGGCATCGTTAAATCAACTTCTCCCCTCATAAGGACCCAGAATATATATACATTATAGGGTCTAATATCAATATTGTAGAAATTACAAACGGAATGACAAATTTATATACATATATCCTTTTCTACATGTGGTGATGGGTATAAAAACAATAATAAAAAAAAGCAAAACTATAAAACAACGCATCTTAATATTAATCATAAATTTTAAGCATTTTGAAAACAAAAAAAAAATTGTTTATCAAAATATTTTCTAAGTAATATTATGACTTCTCCACTACGACAATACTGGAGTCACATATTTTATAAAATAAACATAATTGTTTCATCAAGATGGACCGAAAATTAAATAAAGAAGAAATTATTAAATATATTTTGTTATAGCATGGCAATGTTTTAACATAGTTATGTTTTATCCCGAAAAACAAACCTTTTTAATAAGATGTTTTCGCTTCGAGAACATATGAAGAATGAAGTTACAACTGACTGTGTAAACACTCAAGCTACTTGCAAGACTTTCGGCTTTTTCTTCGACATTTTCCCTGATAATACGTATGCACTACTTGCAAGTAATTACTTGCATGTGTAAAGGCAGGATACAAAAATTTCATAATTAATATAAATTATTTTTTCTTAATTTATATATATTAAGAGATGAGCCAGAAAATATAAAATTGGTACCGTCATAGTCTCAAAACCACGTTTTGTTTTTGAAGTTGGTAAAAAATCGTAAAGCCCATTTTCCATCCCTGATACGCAGCGTTGCCAATAGAAAAGGTCTATGACAATGATGCCATTGACAGACGCATAACTGCCCGTCTATACCAGAGATAATTATTGCTACACATATTGCAGTAATTGTCAAAATTATGTTATCTTTAATGTAGACAGCAATTTTTTGTACATATTTATTACTAACAATTTATGTTGCAATAATTGTTAGTCCATTTTCGTTGACAATTATTGCTTTCAAAAAACGTCAATTTGGTTGTCAGTTGAAAGAAAGAAGCAAAAAAGAAAAAAAAATAGAAGCAAATTGTGTGAGAAAGAAATTAAGTTTTTGAAATTGCAGCATATTATAAATGTAGTAAAATAATTAAAATAAAAAATTAAATAAACACTAAAATAAAATTGCAAAAATTATAATTTTTTCCTTATTCGATCTTTATTGTTAAAATTAATATTACATAATTTGTTTAAGTTCGAGTTCTTTTTTATAAAAAAAAAATAATAATTTTACATTAACAAAAATAAAAAAATTAATAAAATTAATATTTTTGTATTAAAAATGACCTCAAGTTTAAATAAATTAATATAAATCAAAATAATAATGTCGAATAAGAAAGAATTTATATTAATAATAATAATTCTTGTAAGATACCGCCATTTTTTACACTGCACCTTCTTTCTTGATTTTTTTCAAACTATGAGATAACATATATACGTTTTCCCATGCCTTTAACATAAGCTGAGCAATAAGAAATATTGCTCTGTTATTCTGCCGACGTTATTGCCAACTTGCTGAGATAATTATCTTAAGTGTAGACCTAGGGTAAACTTCGCACATCTTACAGTCTTACATTTAAATACGGGAACAATTTTTTTAAAGTTGATTTTTAATTATCTTTTCGTCCACCGATTTTAACAAAACATGTATAACTTTAAAGGTATTTGTGTGCAGATATGCACAATATAATTTTTTTAATTAAATAAAATTTTTAGGATTAAAGTTTTTAAAAAGCGTTTTAATTTATCTTGCAACAACACTTACACATATGTATTACCCGCGGTTTTTTTACAGTAAATGTGAAGAGGTCAAATTTCGGCCACGTGGCGAACCTAGTAAGAAATAAGCTTCCTACGTCTGATAATGGCCTGCTAAATGCGATGAAGAATGTTCACACGACTGTCAGACAGCTAACAATATTGTTGTCTTACAATGGACGTATGTACAATGCTCTTTCTAACACATTTGCCAAACAAAAATTGCCAGTTCAAACGGTTGAAAGACATTTTGTACATATTTTACTGGCAATATTGTAAGTTCCGACCACTGTCTGTGCGAAGCTTTACGATTAATTTAGTGTCATCACTAGAAATGTGGCAATAAGTTATATTGTTATTGTGGCATCTCTGAAAAAAGACGTTAAGCAGTGCTACCATTTGTCAAGTTTTTTTTTTCATTTTTCGCAATGCTCTTTTGTTTAATATTTTTTATATTTTTAAGCAAATTTAATTTTATATGCAATTTTGTGTTTTCTTTTAACATTTTGTAGAAAAAAAATGTTTTGTTTTAATAATTTTTTTTTTCAAAATAGTGACATTTTTGTTTGATGGTAGATGCTAGATTTTGATATGTGTAATAATACCCTTTGCACACTGACATGCATTTCGGAAGAACGCATGAAAAATACTAAAAATGTAAAATACGCTTGAAACATCTTACATCTACTACTATCAAAAAAAAAAATGTCAACATTTCTGAAAAAAACATTTTTTTTAAATACTTTTTTCAACAAAAGTGCCAAAATTTTAAAAGATAACACCAAAATTTATTTAGAAGTCATTTTGCTTAAAAAAAAAATAGTTAGCAAAATAAGGCTTGCAAAAATGAAAAAACTTGAGAAATGGTAACGCTGCTTTCAAAGCAAATGCCATTTTGTCAGTGATGCCATAATTATAATTATTTATTATTACCGGTTTTCGAAAATTCTGAATAGCTGCTATTTTTAAAAACCCAGTTTTCGTAAGCATTTTAATAATAACCGGTTAACTGGTTTTAATTCGAATACATAAAAAACAAAAATCGAATTAGTTTTTATTCTTAAAAGATAATTTGAATACAAAAAAACAACACAATTCACGAAGGTACGGAACCAACAAAATACACAGATATGACTTAAGCGTGACCAGTAAATTGATAAAACTTAAGCTTAATTTCTAACAATTTCTATTTATTTACTTAACTATATTTCTAAGATGATAATTGTATAATGTAATTTAGAAACTGTAAAATTATGTTTGCTCTAGCCAAATGATTTGCAAAAGCAAACAATTCTTTAAGAAAACTAGTGGTTACGTGTAGCACGTGAAATTTTTAGTAGGTGTGAACATATCTTTAGAGTTTTTGAAAAACTTTGGTGTTAAAAAATCATAAGAATTTAATAAATTTATTATTTGAGATATTCTCCCAAATTTATTTTAAATGAGTTTTAATTTGTTGGTGGTTAAGCATGTCTATATTAATCAGTAGAATGCAACCATATTTTTGAAAAGTTGCAAACAAAACCTCTTAGCCAGGATTATATATTTTAAGTTTAAGCATGAACATGCTTTTTGTATGAAATACTTGTCAATTTATCGATCAGAATTTAAAACCAACCATGACATTGTTTGATTTCTTCAATTTGGTTTTAAATTCTTTGTTTTTTATTTTAAATCATTATGAAATAAAGCCCCAATATATTTTTGTGGGACGAGTTCATTTTCAAATTTATAATGAAAACGTTTTTGGGCGCAAGGATCAGTGTTACCGTTATGCGACTAAAGTCGCATTTTTGCCCCTTTTTGACTGCCGTGCCACTTTTTTGACCCCTTTGTTTTAAATCCCCTTTTGTATCATTTTGTAGTTTTTTGTGCCCCTTTTGCCCCTTTTTTAACCAAATTTTTTTTATACTGTCAATCGATGAATCCGAACTCAATTTGAAGAGAAAATAGCGTCTAATTAAGAAAAAATTAAAATAATTCAGGAAGGGCTATCTATTAACAATAAAATTTACCTCAAATTTCTAGTATATGTATTAAATATTATGAATAAATTAAACCTTAATTTTCAAAACGAATCATCACAAATTATATATTTAGTTTCATCCACGAAAGAAATTGTATTAGAAATTTTCAAAAATTTTTTAAAAAAAAGAGTATGTTATGCAAACAAATATAGAACAAATTGATTTTGTTGATGTTCTGCATATAAAAGAAACTCTTAATATATATATCGGCCACGAAGCATATATACATATCCCTATCTATTGAAATGTAAAGTTTTTTGTATCAAATCATATTATGAACTATTTTTTGTTTTTGTAAGTATTGTTATTACACTATTTTATGTGTATGTGTGTTTTTCCCAAACAATTTGTATTATATACCTATAATGTATTTTTTTATAAATATGAAGTTTATTTTTTGTTGTTTTTTTTTTAAATTTTCCTGTTTATAAAGTTGCCCCTTTTTTTCTCAGAATTCCCCTTTTTGTGACATTTTTTTTTTAAATCACCTTTTTGTGCCCCTTTTTGAAAATTTTGAACGGTAACACTGGCAAGGATTTTCTCCACTTTTGTATACAGAACACTGGCTTCGCTAAGTATAGCTGCTCTGCCCGTGTTTGGAAGGAATAGCATAGAAGAGGAAAACCTTGCGCCCGGCCGAAGGCCCAACGATGATTATTTAAAGCGATAATGTAAAATGAATTGTATTATACATATTAGGCTCTGATTTCATTTCAGAAATCGGGGTTTTATTTCATATGAAATAAGCCCCTAAAATTTAGGAAAGTATTTCATTTATATTTGGGGCGCTATTTCATTTCATTGGAACCTAATTTCATTTTCAAAATTGGGACTTTGGGGGTTATTTCATAATTTTTTTTGGGGGTTATTTTTTAGGGGGTTAGTTCATGCCGGTTTTGGTGAATACCGGCTGACTTTGGTCACTGGCTAGTTGTATCAAAAAGGTTAGTTTTAATGTCGGCTGCCCATTAGAACTAACCTAACATAGACACTTCTGCTGTTATCCCTCTCCAAATATTTAGACATTATATTTTCCTTGTATGGGAGGTTCCACAGCTGGTTTTTTGACAGAGGTTTTGTAATGATAACCAATTTTTGTTTACATATACATACTGACTTAAAAATGGAAAATATTTATAGGCTATGCTAAGCGCAGGGTAATCCAAAAATTACTATGCAAATACATATCTGGAAAATCACTTTTCCCTTCGTTAAAAATGTATTGTTTTAAGCAACAGGCATAAAAAAATACACAAGAAAAAAACCAAAATTAATATGTAAATGCAATACACACATATAAAAATTAAATTTAAAAAAAACCCCCGTGGACACATTTAATTTATTTTTTGCAGATCTCCTCCTCTAAATATATATTTTATCACAATCTAGAGACGAAACATAATTACCATGAACTAAAATATAAATCCTTAATACTTTTCATTACAAATTTTTTTAAAAATCGAATTTGTACTGTTTTATACATCTTAGTTTTGAAGGTGTGGTTGTTTTTTTTTTTTATTCATTAGATATTTGCTTTTAATATTCGCATACATTCTAGCGAATGCGAGTTGCGAATGCAAATAGAAAAAATAAGAGAATAATTCGCAAATGCGAAACAAAATATTCGCCGCCGCTAATTATAAATTAGGGTGCGACGGTTTTCGCAATTGTTGAAGATTACCAGGCGGTTATATGTACTTAAATGCTTTTGTAAATATTTTTTTTTTTTCATTATTTATTTATTGAATCTTCATATATCAAATATGAACTAACAATAATTAACCAAATCTTAACCTTATATGTACTTTATTTTATGTCCTGCCAGTGCCAGACAAAAATTTTCTTCATCACGGGTTCTGTTCACATATATAGGTGTTTATCGCTGATCCTAATGGGTAAGTGCTGCAGCGTCTCTTCTCCTTAAGCGAGAGTGGCCGATATCATTTAAAATATTTCGAGCTAGTGGATTTGGGTGCAACTCTAGCCTTTTTAAGTATTTTACCGCATACTTCTTAATAATAGTCCTTACTTACCTTAATAATAGTCCTTACCAGTGGCACATTGAGATCCTTGTGGATATTTGAGTTTTTAACATACCATGGGGCAGCTGTAATTATTCGAAGAAGTTTATTTTGGCGCCTTTAAATTTTTTCGATATTTGAGGCCGAGGCAGTGCCCCATAGTTGAATACCGTAGCACCATATTGGCTTTAAAATAGCGTTGTAAAGTAGTAGTTTGCAATCGATACTAAGAACAGAATTTCTTCCAATAAGCCAGTTAATTTTAATTGCTTTTAGTTTCATTTGGGTTAATTTTGCTTCTATATGAATACCGAGATATTTGACATGCAATTGTTGAGGCACTAGTTGATTATTGATTTAAATAGGGGGGCATGTTTCCCGACGCAAGGTGAATGTTATATGTACGCATTTTTGCTCATTGACCTTTATCCTCCATTGCTTCAACCATAGTTCGAGCTGAAATATATGATCCTGCAGGTATCGAGATGCTTCACGACTGTTCTCGTGTACGGTTAGAAAAGCTTTATCATCAGCAAAAGTTGAGGTTAGGGTGTAATTGTTTGTTGGCATGTCCGAGGTATATATTAAGTAAAAAAGTGGGCCCAGGATGCTTCCCTGAGGGACTCTAGCTTCAATTGGCTGAGGAGAACTTAAAAAATCACCTTCTTTAATAAGGAATTTTCGACCGACCAGGTAGCTTTCTAACAGCTTGTGTGTATTAACCGGTAGGTTTAGCTTCAATTTATGTAACAAGCCTACATGCCAGACTTTGTCAAAAGCTTGAGAAACATCTATGAAGAGAGCGGAGCAATATTTTCTTTCTTCAAAGGCTTTTCTTATGGCGTTTACTATCCGATGGGTTTGTTCAATTGTGCTATGCTCTCTTCTGAAACCGAATTGATGATTAGGTATACACCCATTGTCATTTAAAGTTGGGGTTAATTTTGACGCTAAGAGCTTCTCAAACAGCTTTAAAAACAAGCTAAAGACAGGTTGTGTGATATATTCATACCGAAGGAAAAGTTTAGCGCTTAAACATAGTACCTATACATCGCTAAAAATAGCAATATTAAATATTAACGTGCTTGTTATATTTTTTTTTGCGCTTTAATTTTAATTATTTATCAGCCACTCGCGTATTTTTGACAAGTTGTATAAAAAAGTTAATAAAAAGCAACAAAAAAAAAGCTGTCTGTCAAACTTAAACGTCAAGTTATGTTATAAAATAGTTCTCAAGACAGATTGCTTAACAACGCTGTTAAAACACAAACAAAACACAAACATGAGGAGCAGTGTGACCAGATTTTTTAAAAATATAAAGCTAAATCATGTTTGAAATAGAGCTAAAAAAAAGCTAAAGAAGGAAATTTAAAGCCAAAAAATAAAGCTAAATTTTTTTATAGCTTCTTGTAGATCTTTTAATTATTTCGATATTTTTTATAGATTAAATAGGGTTTATTTAATTATAGCTGAGAATAATTATATAAATAAATCAAAAAAAATCCAAAAAAAACGCGACCAGTAAATTGATCAAACTTTAGCTTTATTTTTAAAAATTTCTTTGGATTTGCTTAACTTTATTTGTAAGAAGATAATTGTTTAATGTAATTAAGAAACTGTATAATAATGTTTGATCTAACCAAACGTTTTGCAAAAGCAAATAATTTTTTTATTAAAACATGGGACGTCAAATATTTAGGAGGTATAAGCATTAGGGCATAACCAATTTGTTGGCATAGTGCCATGAGGTCAACCATTGCCTAGTGACCAAGAAAATTATAATCTTTTGTAATTTTTCTCAAAAAGTTCACGCACAAATTGGTTTTTCTAAACGAATGCAATATTGAATATTCATAATTTTTTTAATGTTTTTTTTATTCGTTTTTAATTTTTTTTTCCTAAAAAAAGGTTTAAGATACGTTTTGGTTTGCGGAGCTATATTTTGTTTTAAATAAACATATTATTAATTTTTCTTACCCAAAAATGAAATTAAAAATTTGTAAAACTTCATCACAGTTGGTTTGCGAACTTTTTTGACCTTGGCGTTAAAATAAATATACGTTCCCTAATAGTTTTTCATGCTCTATCGGACTGTGCTATGCCAATTTTGATATTTTAAAAAGTAACTTCCCTAATGAACATAGCTCTTAACTAGTAAAATTTTTACTATCAGAAATTTTCAAAATAGTTGACGGAAGACGTTTTCTTGATCCAAGTTTGAAATTCGAAATCACGACAACGACAATGTAAAAGACATAAGTAAATAGTTTGCCGTACATATTTCATTTGCGTCAATCATAATACCAATATTTACAACGACTTTATTTCGACCACGACAACAACACTCATAAGAAGGCCAAACAAGATATTTTTTTCCTGGTACCTAGCCAAAAACTAATTTTGTTCATATTGCGTGCTGGTGACAAAAAAATAAACGATTTAATTCATAGTTCTTTTAATAGTTTGACGCTTCGAAAATTAAAAAGAAGGTAGAACGTTTTGCTAATGCAACTAAAACGCCCATGATTCAATTTTCTTTTGCCCTTGGTAGATGGAAATATAATAGATGGCAAATATGCTTACGTCGCTAAAAGGAAAATCACGTAAATCCTTTATATTAAATTTACATATAACGGCAGAAAAAACAGATAAATTGGAATATATCGCTAAAGTGACTAAAAACTGTTGTGATTATAAACGAATAGTATTGTATGCTTAAACCTTAAACACGAAATTGAAATTAAAAAAGGCTAGGAAAAGCTAAATGCATCTTTGAAAAAACTGGAAAAAAGCTTAAAGCTAAATGAAATATCTCAAGCTAAACAGGAAAAAATAAAGCTAAATTTAGCTCGAAAAAAGCTAATATGGTCACACTGATGAGGAGGCTATACCTAACACTAACATGATGTTAAGGCCTCGTTACTCTTACGTAAACGTATACGTTGCTAATCAGCTGTTCCGTTTTCCTTACCAAGCTACTGTGCAAATAGGTACTCTTACGTAAACGTAACGTTGCGTTGCGGATGAACCTGATAAAATTAAAATTTCTCTCCGTTTTTACGTATCAGCTGTTAAGAATTGTATTTTTGCTATGAAGCAGTGTTGTCAACAAAACTTATTAACCAACGGTTTACTTTTAAATTTTATTAATGAGATTCTCATCAAAACGTTAATTTAAATTTGATGTAATGAAATTCAATGTTATGGGTTTGTTGTTCGAACTGAAATTAATGTTGGCTTTATGTGTCACAGAAACCAAAGTTATCGGGTTTTTATTAAAAATAAAAGAAGCAGCTTACAGCTCTTGTTTATTTGTTGGAAATAAATATTGCTGTTAAAAGTTTAATTTTTTATTTTATTTTATCCAACAGTTAGATTATTTCCGTAGATAGAAGTAAATAAAATTGATAAATGTTAAAACGGTATTTTTGCATGTTTCCGGCAGCGGGCTGCTGCAAATTTGCAAAAGCCTTTTTCTCACTTTTTCTATGGTCATTTTATTTATTTATAAGTTTGAAACAACAAATGTTTTTGTATTTTAACTAAATTCGCTATATATTTACAAAACAATAAAATTACACAAATATAAACAACAAATGCAAGTTATACAACGATGGCATTTATTTCATATGTACATTTGTATGTTTACTGTATTTCTACTTCTTATTTTCTTTTCTATAATTTTCATTTACATTTACAACACAAGTTTTAACAATATTTTAACGCAAAAATCATAATTTATAAAATTATCAAAAAGTAATTTCAATTTTTGGGAATACAAAATTTAAATTTCACGAATAACAAAATCTTTATTTATAAAATTATTAAATAAAAATTTAACTAAAAGCTGTAAACACATGAGCCAAAACATAAAACAGCTGATTCGAATATTGATTTTATTGTAAAATAATTATTTGCATACATTTTTGACAATGCAAATAGAAAAAAATCGGCGCATAGTTCCGAATATTCGCCTTGACCTTATTATATTAAATATATATACATATTGGCCCATATTCATAGTCAAAAATAAAGTCGACTTTAAATAAAAACCGGTTTTAAATGCATGTGAACACCATTGTTTTAAAATATACTTTAAAAAAAGTCGACTTTATTTTTGACTATGAATATGAGCCATTATTTATTGTTATTTGACCTTTCTTTTTTTATAATTATTTTGAACTATTTAAGCTTGAGGTCTTTTTTAAAAAAATATATTATATTTATTTATTTTTCTCATTATTGCGCTAACCTTTGGTTAGCATCTTTAGAAAATTAAATTAAGTTTACAATAAAATATTATAAAAAAATTTTTTTTTAAATTTTTGCTTAGACACATATTGGTTGTATCAAGTTTCATTTGAAGAGATATTAATAAGGGCTAAAAATATGTTAAGGTCCATAACTCCAAAACTAGATTCTCAGGTGCAATAAAAACTAGATAAAAAATCAAATTTTTTAAAGCAAATTTTGTGCTGGATATGTAAATATACATATATCTATGGCACTTTGACAAAACATCTTAAGTCAAATTCAAAAAGTCGAAAAAAATTTTGCTAATCATACGAATTTTCATTCAAAAAACATTTTTGTTTACATTTTTAAAATTTTGTATTATAAACGAAATTTTTTTTTAAGTTTGGTTTTTTTATTATTTGATAAAAATTATTTTTTCAGCGAGTTTTTTTTAAAGCTTTTTGCTATCTTATCACGACTTAAGATGTTTTGTCAAAATGCCACAGATATGTATAAGGTATTTCATTTTTTTGTACAAAAGCGCCGGTATCGGTATGTATTGGCGATTTTAAACAAGAATGTTAGCAACATGTCTTGCAACAAGGCTGTGAGCAAAATCAAAACAAATAATAATTTACATATATACATATGTACGAGTACACACATACACCTCAACACCATATGACACGTTTACGTTTTTGTAGTAACTACCAACATTTCAAGTCGACCGCAACGTTTACGTATCCGCAACATTTACGTAAGAGTAACGAGGCCTTTAGTGTTAATGTTAACCATTTGATGTCAGTTGTAGCCTGGGTGTTATGGGTACTTGTTGTCATTCTCTGGTATGTATGTATATAAACTAGAGCATGATTTTTAATTACTATAATTGTCATTTAGAAGACAAATTTGCGACACTTCTGATCTAATACTTTAAGGCCCTAATTCTGTAAAACGCATCCGCAACGCCAAAAAGTACATTGAAAGCAAAAGAATAGTTCATTATTTTGTTGTTGTTTTCCACAGAAATTCATATTCAATTTTTAATTTTCAAACGCTGCATATCTTGTGGCGTTGAAAATTTTAAAACGCAGTATGAATTTCTATAGAAAGCAACAACAAAATTATGACAAATTTTTGACATTGTTTTTGCTTTTAATGTTATTTTCGGCGTTGCGGTTGCGTTTTACAGAATTAGGGCCTAAGTCTTTTCTCAAATACGCTTTTTTAATCTTTAGACAGAAGATAAGAGTTTTGACACTTTGATAATATGATTCACGACGATTGCTTGTAGTGGAATGGCGACTCTTTTTCTTAACCTCTTCGTCGCAAATGCTTGCCGGGTACGTGCACGAACACTTACATACACATTTCTTTAATACAAGAATATAAAAAAAATGTTTTTGAAAACAAGTAGCACGTTTTCTCTGCAGGATTTCCGAGTAATTATAATTTCAATACATCTTAATCCTCTTGTATTTGAAACAAAAATACAAATAATAAACGCAATATCGTGCTCATAATGAAGTCATGTCGAGTACAACAATGACAAAAATGAAACATTTCATCTTTTAACACCCTACATCATATTGAATGGCATTATTGGTATGATAACAGCTACTTCAAAAACGGTTATAAATTGTCGAAATTGAAAAGGGGGTTTAGAAATATTTGACTACATAGATTCTATTTTTTTGACAGCTGCGTAGACAGCGAAAATACGTGTAACGCGTGATGTGGACCTCCATATTTATTAATGCCACAATGTTAATATTGACAATGCCACACTTAATTGAAAATGTTAAATACCAGTATGGACGATGTTAAATTCAAATAATAATAATAATAATAATGGCACTGAGAGTCAGTAATAGTTCCTACATTGCAGAATATAGATCACAATAGTAAGCTGCGTGTTTTTTTTAAAGCTATAAATAAGTGTTGGAAGTGTAACCTATTAAGCTTTAAATAAAGGTTGTGATAGTGAATAAGTGTGTTCTACCTTATTTAACTTTGCAATTAAAGGAAGTTCTGGGCTTATTACGAAGGGAATGAGCCAAAACGTTATTAAAATGTAGTAAAAAAGTAGAACTTGGAAAATAAGCTCTGTCTGACTTATTATGATGAAGTATTTGGGTTGATTTTATGATCAAACTCATGTATAATGTATAAAATTTATATGTAATAATTTAGCAAAACGAAACAAACTAACGAAATAACTGTCAAAATGAGGACAGTGCATAGTAAAAATGCGAACCAGACGTTATTTAAACTTTGACAACATCTGTTTTCAACTTAATCACATCCCTACAAGAAATTGCTGAACTAACACACTTGCAAGTTTGTATTGACCCTGCAAATAATAGGACCAGTCCAAACACGCGTGTAAAGAGTAGTCCACAAGGGACTAGGACTAGTCCAAAAGTAACCCAAACGTATGGGAAAAACATGGTCTATTTAACATTACGATATCCTAGGGCAGGACCATATAACACATCTTTGGACTACAAAGGAGTAGTTTTAAAACTACTCCATTGTATACACAAGAGGATTAGTTTTAACTTCATTTAAAAACGAAAACATGTCGTTTGAAAACGAAGACATGTCGTCTCACTACAAACACTTTTTAACAATGACATGGTCCATGCTTGCATTACATTGGACCAGTCCATGGAGTAGTTCATTTAATCAAAATGGATCAGGTTGTCCAATAATATTTGCAGGGAAATTCACGTATATACATATATTAAAGTTCACAAGTATGATTGTGGAAAAATGTCACACGTACACGAATGTTTACATCAGTTTTTTCATATTGTCCTCAGTAAAATGATAGAAATTTCTGATGTTCAGGGTCCGACAAATAACTTTTTTTGTTGAAAATGCTATAAAAAAAACTACTGAATATTTTCTCAAATTTGTTTTTTTTATTTGAAAGTACAATCCTTCCGGTTAATAATGGAAAATAATTTCATTCAAATGGCGGCCTCGGCTGGCCATGCAGTAGCCTACACGATCGGTCCAATTTTTAAGCACATTATCGATTGTGTGCAGCTGTATTTCACCAATGGCTTCACGAATATTGTCCTTTAAAGTGTCAATTGTCTCTGGCTTGTCGGCATAACGCTTATCTTTGACGGCACCCCACAAATAATAGTCCATAAGTTTTCAAATTCAAAATATGAAAGAAAAAAAAAGATTCTTTTAAGACCGGACCATTCATTAATTCATTTAGAACTCGCATATACTTTAGAATAAAGTGTGTATGCAGAAATCGTTACTGTCTGATAAAACAATTCGCACTTGTTCAACTTTGCAATTGTTTACATGAACAAAAAAGTCCTATAAATAGTGGGTGGAAACATAAATGAATAAAAGAACAAAAAAAAAACAAAAAAAAAATTAAAATAGAAAATAGAAAATACATACATAATAACTTTATGTCTATAAAAGCAATCAGATACACTACCAGTTATCTGAATAGGCTCACAGGCATGCTGTATTTATTCACTGCTGGTATGTGTGACGCAACTGCTGCAAATTTAGTATTGTCGTTTTCTTCAAATATCCCCCAATTTAAGCAATTTCCTGTCTGTTTATTAAATCACAAAAACAATTACAATTTTTTCAATCAATATTTTTTTTTGTTTTTTTTTAATTACATATAAAGCAATTTTTGCATGTCATTCGTACTTGGGGTTTTTTACTTAAATATATTATATCGGTATTTTTCCAGTGCTTAATAACCCATACAACCTACGAAATTAGCAAATTAATGTTTTGTGTAATTTGTATTGGCATTAAAGTATACGGATCCACACGGCTAATGGAGGGAAATTTTGTAAAATACATCATATATAAAAGGAAATAAATATGAAACTTCAGCTAATTTATGGCATTTCCCGTAATCAAGTTTGAAATTAAGCATTTTAGGCGGAATGACTTCTAAACTGGCTTGCCATATTAATTATTTTAAAAAGGCATGAGAATAAAATCATTGGTTTTTTTTTTAATTTTAAAAGAAGTTAGTAGTGAATTTGTTGTTAAAATAAATAACGTAAGTATGTAATACAGAAATTCGTGTACTTTCCTTTTAATAATTACTTTTACAGTAAATATTTGCAGTCATTTTTAAAATACTTAAACAATTGTTTTTATTAATATTTTATAATTAAAAAAGTTCGTTTGGTTTTATTGGACCTTTTTCTATTACATTATATTTGTACTGTTCACTAAAACTTGAACAATGCATTAAAAATTAAGTCCCTTATGGCACTTTAGTGATGCTGCAAATATTTAATTCATCACTCAACATCAACAAAATGATTGCAATAGTTTTGCAATGATGTAGAGTGAGAAAATTCTTATCATGTAAAGCAAAATGTATTGAATAAGAGAGAATACGAATACAAAATCTGACAAGCGGTCGGTCGACCAAATATGGCTAAATTTACGAAAAAAATGGCTAAAAAATGGCTAAAAGCTTTTTTAAATAAAAACACATTAAAATTCAATAATAAACATAAATAATTAATTTACAGTTGGTTGCGATGAAATTGTAAGTTAAGTTTGTTAAATACGAATAAACGTAAATTAAAATTTTGATAGATATTTAAAAACTTAAATCATCCATAAATTCGATGTCGTTATTGTTCATCTCATAGGAATGCGACAACATTTACCCCACCTTTTGAGTCCAGATCTACAATAAAAAACAAGTTAGAAAGTGTAGTCGATCAACACTGACCACATTAGAACCTATTTACCAATTTTTGTCAAATAATCTCCAAAATTGCGACCTGTACTTTGCGCACAAGGTTTGCATGGACAGCCAGTCAAACAAACATCTTTAATTCGACTCAGAAAGTGATTCTTAGTCAATCGGTATACTTAAAGGTGGGTCTAAACGCAATATTTTAAGGTGCTACAAACATCAGCACAAACGTATAGTACCCTCTCCACTATTGTGGTGGGGGTATAAATATTTTATTGTTATGGTAAAAATATTTACCCTTTTGATAAAATCGAATTAACGGTTTTTAAATGTTATCTATTTCTCAAATTACATTAAACGATGCTTACTTGGCTAAATACACTCTCTACTTCAGCATTAGACCATGGAAGTGAGATCAAATTTATAAAGGGTCCGCCAAATAACTTTTTTTTTTGAAAATGCTATAAAAAAAACTACTGAATATTTTCTCAAATTTCTTTTTTTATTTGAAAGTACAATCCTTCCGGTGAATAATGGAAAATAATTTCATTCAAATGGCTGCCTCGGCTTGCCATTCAGTAGCCTACACGATTGGTCCAATTTTTAAGCACATTATCGATTGTGTGCAGCAGTATTTCACCAATGGCTTCACGAATATTGTCCTTTAAAGCGTCAATTGTCTCTGGCTTGTCGGCGTAACACTTATCTTTGATGGCACCCCACAAATAATAGTCCAACGGTGTCAAATCGCAGCTCCGAGGTGGCCAAACGAGATCAACTCTGCGGCTGATAATGCGATCTTCAAAAACAGGGCGCAAAACATCGAGTGTAGCTTCGCCTGTGTGGCACGTAGCGCCGTCCTGTTGAAACTAAATGTTGCCAATATCCTCCTCTTCAATTTTTGTAAACAAAAATTCGTTCAACATGGCTCGATAACGATCGCCATTGTCTGTAACGGCCACTCCATGCTCATTTTCGAAGAAAAATTGCCCAATTATGCCTCTGGACCAAAATCCGCACCAAACAGTGACAGTGCGTGCGGGTTTTCTGTGCCCCTAATGCGACAATTTTGCTTGTTTACATACCAGCCAAGATAAAAATGAGCTTTTTCCAAAATTCGTACGCAGTTTTCGCACACATTCTGCAACATTACCATGATTTTCAAGGTAATGTAGCAAAATTTCCCAGCGTTGTTCAAGCGTATACATAACCACATTCGTTCAGCGGATAGATAAAAATAATTATCTGTCAAATCAGACATGAGCTAAGTGTTACCATTCACGAAATAAGCACTATTTGAAGAAAAAAACGTTAGATGGCGGACCCGTTAGTCAATTCTGAAATTTCTAAAAAAAAGAAACACCGATGTTTGTGTAGATCCATTTTATAAATTTAATATTGGAATACTGTTCCTTTATTTTGAAAGATGTTTCATAAGCATCGTTTATACACATAGAGAAAAAACATGGTTGAAGAATGGTTAAATAAAACACATTTTTTGTTTTTAAAAAACTTTTTTCACGATTTACAATATTTTGTTTCTATTTAACAATAAAGTGTTAAGCTCCCTTGAAACTTCAAATATGGTTGATTTTAACAATATAATGTTTAAAAAAAATAAAACTACAACCATACACTTAAACATATTATCGTTACCTTAACCATATTATTATCACGGTAACCATATTATCGTTAAATTCATCTATCCAAAAGCTATAACCATATTTTGGTTGCCTCCAAACATATTATGGTTAATATTTAATAATAATAATATGTTCAAAATTATAATATTTTAAAACATTGTATGATTAATTTTAAATTTAAAATAACATTTTTAAAAAGCAACAACATTCTGGTTGTTTGTATTTTACTTGGTTTGCTTAAAATTCTCATTCATTTTATTTGAATTATTAATTAAAACACATAAATTTACGTAGAAAAAACTAGTACAACAGAAAAAATGGTAATATGAAGGTCGTCACAGGTTGGAATCAGTGATGCCAGAAGTGCAGATTTATCTGCATTTTGCAGATTTTATACCCCAAATTGCCAAAATGCAGATTTGAAGATTTTTGGTTTAAAAGTGCAGATTTTTTAGCTCGGTGGAAACTGTTTTACATTGTCACTTATGTTTGTAGTATTTCCACTTCTTGCATTGATAAACGAAATATATCAACCATTCATAGAAGAACAGTTTGGAAATAGTTGTATTAGAACGAAATTTATTTACAAGCGATTACTTTAAAATTAAAAATTTTTGACACATTAATATCGCCGTCCTTATGTCATCTGATTTTACACGAAACAATATGCATACGTACGTATGCAATATTTGATGTCTTTTAAATTTTCAATAAGACTCTTGATAGTTTAACTCCTTCAGGCATTTTTTTTATATGCAACTTAATAACTAAAGCAGGCACATTTTTGCATTATATAAAGTTTATTTATTTTAAAAATTTTGATAATTATCAAAAAGTAATTTCAATTTTTGGGAATACAAAATTTAAATTTCAAAAGATTTTGTTATTCGTGCTAAATTCCCAGTTATTACTATTGATAAAAACACTTGAAATTTATTGTTGATGGGATAAGCTATTCCTATGCGCATTTCACTGGTTGCTTAGGCCAGATCATCAGGAAACTTCATCCATAAAGATTTTAGAAAAACTAAAGATATTTAACCAAATAAAACTGTTAAACGTATAAGAATTATAGCAACAGTTCTACTTATAATAATATCAAAGTTTAAACAAAACAACATCAACAATAAACAGTGGCTTCATCTCATCTTACATTCCCCACTATATTAGTTGAAATTCTCTCAACATTAATTGTAGTTTTAAGTAGGTTAAGAAAAACAAAATAAAAACAACAACAACTTACAAAAGATGTTGTCAATTAAGCGTTTTTTAGGCCGTGCACCTGCCTGTTCATTATCAAAAAGTAATATAAATTTTTGGGAATACAAAATTTAAATTTTCAAAAGATTTTGTTATTTAATTGACAACATCTTTTGTAAGTTGTTGTTGTTTTTATTTTGTTTTTCTTAACCTACTTACAACTACAATTAATGTTGAGAGAATTTCAACTAATTGTAGCGGGGAATGTAAGATGAGATAAAACCACTGTTTATTGTTGATGTTGTTTTGTTTAAGCTTTGATATTATTACAAGTAGAACTGTAGCTATAATTCTTATACGTTTAACAGTTTTATTTGGTTTAATATCTTTAGTTTTTCTAAAATCTTTATGGATGAAGTTTTCTGATGATCTGGCCTAAGCAACCAGTGAAATGCGCATAGGAATAGCTTATCCCATCAACAATAAATTTCAAGTGTTTTTATCAATAGTAAAAACTGGGAATTAGGCACGAATAACAAAATCTTTTGAAAATTTAAATTTTGACAATTTGAATCAATGACGGTTGGCATACAAATTTATTTTTGGTGAAAATCTGAAAAAACATGTTTAATTTGTTCGGTTGCATAGATGAAATCGACAGGTTCTGCATTACCATACATTACGCAATGGACATGATTTTTTAAGCAAAGCATATCATGGTTTTGTTTTTACTTAGGGAAATCCCGGTTTAAAAAAAGCTTACACATTTTCAAATTATATAAATGGCAGACCAGATAACTAACCACCCAACCTGAAAGAGTTAAATAACATGTCAAGCAATCAACTTTTAGTTTGTTGTTTGAAATAACAAAGATGTGAATAATCCTTAATCAGCATGCTTTATTAAATAGATATATATATATTTTTTGTACAAATATCCAAAAACTATTAGCCATGTTCTGAATATCGCATTTGAGTAAAATTAAAATCGAACAAATTTTTTTTACCTCATACTTCGGGGACCACTTATATTTACCGGAACTAGTTTTAAAACTACCATTGATTTCAAATTCCAGAACATGGCCGCATATTTTGAAATGAATTGTCATATCCTTTTCTAAATAAGCTACATTAAAAATGTAATAAATGTGTTTCGAAGATTTATTGAAGATTTTTAAAACCCTGACGCAGATTTTGCAGGTTTTTTGATGAAAAATTATGGTTTTTTGCTGATTTTTCCTCTAAAAGTTCTGGCAACACTTGCTGGAATATGAACCAAAGGGGATTTTTTACAAAAGTGGAACGTAACACCTGTCAAGAATATAAAATTATAATTTGACAATTAACAAATAAATTGAAAAAATGGATTAACCATAATATGATTAGCATTCGCCATATTATTATTAATCCTGACCATAATATGGTTACTTTTCTCAAAATTCTGGGAAATCTTGACCATATTATGGTTATTTTTGAACATAATATGTTCAGTTTTGACCATTATTATGGTTAATATTGACTAAAATAAGGTTAATTTTGACCAAATTATGGTTGATTTATGGAAAATTTTTGTTGATTTTAAACATTCTTTGGTCATATTTAAACATAGTACGGTAACCTGCAAACATAAACATTGTTAAAAACCCTATGGTTGGTTGTTGCTCTTAGAATATTTTTTTTTCTACGTGTAACGATTTTCAACATTTATAAAAGTTGTGATTTAAATTAAAGGCGTTTTAATTGTTAAAAATGTTTATTTTTCTTTTATAAATTTTTAAAATAAAAAAAAAATAATTCTTTTAAAAGAAAAAACGGCAAACAAATTTTATGGCTAAACATGTTGATAAATGGCTAAAAAAAATGGCTAAATTCGTTTTTAATGGCTAAAGAGGGTGAACATGACCAAATCTAGCCACTAATGGCTAAATTAGCAGCACTGGTATAAACAAACAAGAATTTAAGTTGGTTTTTTAAGTTTGATTTTTTTTTTTACTTTTTAATTAATTTTACAAAATTAAAAAACTATTTTTTATGGACATTTTTTAAGTTTTTAGTGAATATTTTGGATTTTTTAGTGCATATTTTAAGCGCATATTTTCGATTTGTAAGTACATGAGAATCTCAGCCCTAAGTCGTGTACAATAACTAAATTGTTCCATGCACTGTATAGGCTTGCAAAAGAGTAAATCCTAAATATCGTTGAAATTTAATGTAATCTAACGGAGACTGTGCATTCTGTTGTTCGATTTAAGAGCTAAGATATTTTGCATTTTCCCTTTGCAAGCCTAATACTGAACGTAATATTTCTAATATTTCAATTTATAAAAATATTCTCTCGCCATGCAAATATCTAACAATTTTTATTGTCAATTGAATAACAGTTGTTTGCCAATGAAATTGTATGGGTTTCTTGCAATAGTCGGAACTGACGATTTTCTATTGTTGGCAATTTTTCTTTGGCAGTATATTTTCAGCACAATGCCAGACCTTACATTATTGTTAGATCTGACCACTTCTAAACTATACGTTTAACCTTTAAAATACCTCGTCCAACCGCTAAGATATCTGAACCTAAAGTTTGAAAAAGTAGATTTTTTGCTATATTCACGGTATTTTCGCCATTTTTTTATTTGTACTTTCTTCTGACTTTTTTTATAAACTGATTTGATTTTTTGATTTTTTTTTTTTTTGTAAGATACATATATTTAATTTCTTTTCAATCTCAATCAAAAATAAAAAAATTAAAAATATTTTACCATCTAAAACATGACAATACCACCTCCATTTAAACTTTATAAACTTTTATATCATTTCTCTATTAACCGGAAACGTATCTAATCAAAGAAATATCGACAATATCCGTTTTCAAATTTATCATTTACCATCATAATTAGGCGATGGGTATTCTATGAACTGTTGTGAAACTATGAACTTATTTACAGATAATGGCTAAAAATATTTTACCACAATGATTTTTTGCAAAAATGTTTATGGCATCTCATGGTTACTTTATACGATACGTTTCTTGTAGAATGGTTATTGTATTTCGTTTTTGTAACATTTATTTTTATTTATGTACATACATTCATACATATAGGAATGCCACCACTAATTTCGTTAGTTAGTTAGTCAGTTAGTTTGTCAACTATGTAGTGTTAGCAAAAATATTATGACTGTAACAAATTATGGTTTAATATTCTTATTGATTTTGGCTAACGAGTTGTGTTTGCCACAGAGATTAATTTTAGTCCAAAATAATTATATGTAGTTGGATGTGTTGGGTGTAGTAAAGGTTTGCTACCAACTTACAGAATACGATTGAAAAATTTTAATTACTCTGGCAAGTTTTCATGCTTTTTGCATGAAAAATATGCCTTTGCGTATTTCTTAAGTTTTGATAGTAAATTTGTTTAAAAATGGCATAGTTGGGGGTAGTGCACTTGATATTGATTTAAATCAGCAGTGCACTATCACTAAATAAAACTGCAAAGAAATTATTTTGTACTCTTTCTTACCAGCTTTAGTGATGATTGCAATTTTTTAACTACCACTAAATTTTTTTTAGTAATATTTAGAACCCGATACGAAACAAAAAAAATTTGCACCCGCTACGACTTAGAATCAAAGGTATATCAATAAAGTTTCAAGAACTGCGGCGTCTGAACGACCCTCGTCCCTGGTCGATTACCCTGTTCGTTTCATCGTGCCGAATTTAAAAAAAGTATCCCTTAAATTCGAAGTTTCAGCCATATCGGTCCAAAGCTTTGGCTGAAATTAATTTTGGCCTAAAAAGTACCTCAAATTATCTAGTGTGCACACAAAACACATAAAACCCCAGCTGGATAGGGGAGATGCTGGCACCCAAGGTGAGCAAGTTGGATGTATGGTGCTCATCGAGAACCGTTGAAGCCCCCAAAGGTTGTCTACAGGGTGAAGTTCTGTCACCTCTATTGTGGAACTTGGTCATCGACGAATTACTGGAGATCCCTAATGATCTGGACTTATGGTTATGCTGACGATCTAGTTATTTCTGCAACGGGATTTGATGATGATTTCGGAGGGGATGCAGCGGGCACTGGACTTGAGCATTGACTGCTGCAGAGAGAGGGGGCATAACATCAACCCAGCAAAGACTATTCTGAGAATTGTGAGGACCAAAATTGGTGACAATTTTGTCACACAAATAAGGCATTATTGGTATATATTTTACTGGACAATGGATTTACATCCATTCACTGGGGGCGGATTTACATCCGCCAACTTGGTTTATTTTTCGTTACAGATAATCCGGAGTTCGATGGGGTACAGGAGGTTGAGCTAAGTCAGGGGTAGGTGGAGGGTCATACTGACTAGCAGGGTTAATAGAGTAGTCAACAGAGTGGCCAGGAAACCCAAAACATTGCTGTAAGCCATAGAAGTAAGGAGAAAAACCTAACTTATCTTAAAACAATTAACTCATTGATGGTGTAAGTACAATTTTCTTTAAACATACATATTTGTATTGTAGCACAGATCATAAAGAATTGGAGAAAATGTTTGCTTCCTAAATAAATTGGCCAATTTCACAAAATTTTTAAATTATTTACGGCCAATTTTACCAAGTTCGGCTATAATTTGCCAAATTTGTTCGTTTTTAATTTCACGTGATTTCGATTTCCAGAAAATGCCCGAAAATTAAAATGTTTTAAAAATTCAAGATAATTGTGTTTGAGTAAGTATTTATTTAAGGTACGTTCAGACTGATGAAATATTTGATAGCAAACATCAAATATTTCATTAACGTAGTCTGAACCAGTGATGCCAACTTTTTGAGAGAAAAAAGCACTTTAAAATTAAAAATAAGCACTAAAAAGCACTATTTCGAGCAATAAAACGCGTTAAAAAGCACTAACCCGTTTTTACAATTTAATTTAACACAAAACAAGTTGCATTCGGCTATGCCGAATATTATATACCTTCAAAATTTTAAAAAAGGCGATGGCGTTTATGGGGACCATTTTTTTTAGATTAAATAACAAATATGTTTACATTTGTATAAAAACATTTTTAATTGTATTATTATTATCTTCAATAAAAATAATATCATCCAAATCATGATGATCCATCAGGTATTTTTGAATTGGCCATAAAACCGTTTTTAAGTTATACAGAGCGAGCTCGATTTTTGTAAATCGAAAAATTTTGCCTGTTGCAATTACAAAAAATTTGCAATGACCGACCATTGTTTATAAAACTTACTGACAAGCCTATATTTGAATAAAAAATCGTTTAAATAAATCTAAATTAAAAACGTGCAAGGTTTAATTAAACAATTGGCGTATGATATTATCCAATTATTTTAACCTATGAACGCTTCTGAATAAAAAACACACATAAGGTGTAAAATAGAAAAAAACATTATTGTTTGCATTCTGATACTTAGTCAAACCTTTTTGCAATAGGACTAGAGGTAGAAGTGCACAGCACGCGGTTATTTGGTGCAGAGTGTTGTGCGTTTGAAAACTAATTTTTTAATTTATTTAACACTTTCTTTTTTTGTTTTTAAAGTCTTTGCGTTCTTTTGTACGGTTTCCTACTGCATGTTTGTTAACTTTTCTACATGACTCAAAATCTTTGTTTATTTTTCCATTCACAATTTTATTTGACACAGTGTCTACATCTTTAAAAAAATGTTTATCGCAAACAACTACATCGTTTTTATTACGATTACTAAATATGTTGTCATCGCCCAGCTCTAACCTCGTAAATAAAGTTTTTGGCAAAACGAATGCAACTTTTATCACTTTTTTATCATTTGAAATCTTAAAATCTTTACAGGCTTTCTCAAAATTGTAATCCAAATAGCAAAGCTCATCTAAATCATCCTCTTTATAATCAAAGTTTTAAAAAATGGTAGAAAAAAATAAAAATTGTAAAAAGCACTAAAGGCACTAACGAAAAATTGAAAAAGCACCAAGTTAGTGCTTTTTCTAGGTTTGGCACTAAGGATAAAATTTTGGCGTTTTGGGACATCAAAAAGCACCATAAATAGTGCCAAAAGCACTAAGTTGGCATCGCTGGTCTGAACACAAAATATTTTTGAGTGTCAAATAAAATAACAGCTGATTTTGAGCAAATAAAAGTATTTGCCGGCAAACAAATATTTGTCCAATGTGAACATAGTGTGAACACAAAAAATCAAATATTTTAGTAATTTTTGAGCAAACATTTATTTGATATTACAAAAAAATTGTAAGAACAAACAACGACAAATAATTTTAGCCATGTACCCGATAGAAGCAATTTTTCCTGTAAGTTTTCGGATTTTTTACAGTTTTAAAGATTTTTAATAATTATTAGACTTTGCTATCATGCCGCTATTAGCCAATTTTTGCGAATTTTTGCTAATTTAGCAATTTTCACCGAATTTTTGCCATTCCTTATACTTTTGGGGACTTTTAGTCAATTTTATGGCTTGTATGAAATATTAAAATTTTTCGCGAATTTTCGCTATTTTTGCAACATTTTTTTTTTGGGTTTTCCCCGACATTTTGTTTTTTTAACCGATTTAGCGCTTTCAAATAAATTGTAGGGTTTGCTATTAGCCAATTTTTGCGAATTTTTGCTAATTTAGCAATTTTCACCGAATTTTTGCCATTCCTTATACCTTTAAGGGACTTTTAATCAATTTTATGGCTTGTTTGAAATATCAGAATTTTTCGCGAATTTTCGCTATTTTTGCAACATTTTTTTATTTGGGTTTTCCCCGACATTTTGATTTTTTAACCGATTTAGCGATTTCAAATAAATTTTAGGGTTTGCTATTAGCCAATTTTTGCGAATTTTTTGCTAAGTAGCCATTTTCACCAAATTTTTGCCATTCCTTATACTTTTGGGGACTTTTAGTCAATTTTTTGGCTGTTTTTGCAACATTTTTTTGTTGTTATTTTCCCGACATTTTGTTTTTAACCGAACCATATATTTTAGGGGTTGTTACCAATTTTTCGCAAATTTTAGCCATGTTTCCGTTAACCATTTGTCTTCCAGTTTTGTTTTTCTTTTACATACTCCTGTTCTAACAAAATAATAGATGCTGCTCCACAGAATAAAACAAATAATTAGGCTTCTGCACGAATTTTTACTATTGTGAAATATATTTTTATTTTTGAACACTTTCATTAAATAATTATTTGATGCAAATATTTGTTTTAGTCTGAACGCATGGCAAACATGAATTAATTTATTTTATTTGACACTATTTGCCAACTGTTTCAACAAACAAAAATTGTCAAATATTTGAGCTTAGTCTGAACATCAAACAAAATATTTTTTTGTTTCACACTGTTTGAAGCAAATATCAGAACAAATATTTTTGTCAAATATTTCATAAGTCTGAACGTACCTTTAGTATTTAAAAATGAAAAAAAAAAATGATTTTGATTTTGTCTTTCTCAGGTGTGGAAAGTTAAATACTAATGGAAGTGGTAGCCATACAGGGGTGTTCTGAAAATCTAAAACGCAAAACGCAAGAATTTTAAATGTCGTTTTTTAATAATTTTTCTGTATTAAAAGAATTTTATGACAAATAATATACAAATATTTCTCTATTAAACAGAATTTTATAACAAAAATTATAAAAATTAAATTAAAAGTGTATTAAAAACAACTTCCAAATTCTAGCGTATTTATGAGAAAACATTGACCACAGTGTAAAAACTCCTTTTATTTTAGAAATTTTTTGTTTGGAACACAACAAATTTTTTTTAAGCTTTGAACTGTTATATATTAGTATATTATACAAATATGACTTTAGCAGGTTTTTTCTTAATATCTTGGCTTTTTGTAGACTGAACAAAATAAAAAACAGTACAAAAAACTGTACAAAGTGTAAAAAACAGTACATTTGCGCACTGTTTTAGGAGTTGTGCATAATACAGTAAAAGCACGGACGGTGTCCTACACCGACCGGCCCAGTTATTTCCACACAACTGTATTTACCTGTCATATCGTATACGTCGAGAGCGGGACAACAGGCAGCCACAGGGAGTCCGTTGGGCCCGACACCACACAGTACCCCAATTTTAGAAACCCCAACACATTTACCATACCCAGCTATGGTGGATATCGTAAGAAAGTGGTCGTTCCGCTATGAGGGTGGAAAAGACCCAATCTCATTTGTTGAGCGAGTGGAAGAGCTGGCAGATGTCTATGGGCTAGACAAGAATATGTTGCCACGTACAATGCCGAAGTTGCTCAAGGACGCGGCGCTTCTGTGGTTCCGAAATAACAACCGCCAGTGGCGAACGTTGGGAAGTTTTCGGGACGACTTTTTACAATTATTTTTCCCGCCCCGTTATTTCGAAAGTCTGGATGATAAGATACGTCGGAGGCAATAGAAACCCCGGGAGGCTTTCAAAGATTTCGTGATTGTGCTGCAGAACATGATGCGACATGCAGGTTACACGCAGGAGCAGCAAATTGACAGGATTTGTAGAAATTGTCTGGTGGACTTTCAACTGTACATCCGAAGAAAAGATTTCAAATCCCTGGCCGAAAACTTTGAGGTGATTCGAAGCAACCACCCAGAAGTACGCTCCAACCACCAGGACAACCGCCAAAACCATTGCCGAGAGGACAGAACGCACCAGATAGTGCCCACGGAAGAAGCAGCCATTGACCCAACAATAGCTTGTCGAAGGTGTGGCCAAGAAGGGCATGCGTATCGGTATTGTCAGAACGAGTGTGTATTGTTTTGCTGGCAGTGTGGAAGAAGAGGAGTCAGAACTAGGGAGTGCTGTCGTAGAGCAGCGGGAAACGCCAATGGACCGCACCAACAGCAAGGGTTGACAGCGGCCCTGAACAATCAAACCTATCCCCAGTAGATGCTTTTAGGCAGACAGAAACGAGGTTATAAGCTGCAATACAGAGGATAGCAAAGAGTACACAGCGCTTACGGTATCAGAAAAAGGCTTGTTTCAGTAAAAGGTTATGCCATTCGGTTTAACATCAGCACCAGCAACTTTTCAGAGAGCGCTGGACCGAGTAATTGGCGCTGAAATGGAGCCGCACGCATTTGACTACCTGGATGACATAGTGGTACTAGGTGGATCTCTAGAGGAGCACATGACGAACTTATAAGTGGTGTTTTGAAGGTTAAAAAGAGATAAGGTACTTAGGCCATGTGGTTAACGAAAACGGCATTAGCACAGACCTGAGAAAATACCAGCGATTCAAGAGCTACAATCTCCAAGAAACGTAAAAGAATTACGAAGATGTCTAGGTATAGCCTCGTGGTATCGAAGATTTGTGCCAGGGTTTGCCCAGGTTGTTCACCCGCTAACCGCCATGCTAAAGAAGGGAAAACACTTCCGCTGGAACCAAGAGCAGCAAGCCGCGTTTGAGCTTTTGAAGAAACAGTTAACGGAAGCGTGGGTACTGGCATGCCCAAACTTAACCAGAAAGTTTACCCTACAAACTGATGCATGTGATTATGGCTTAGGAGCAGTAATGACCCAGGAGGTCGATGGGGAGGAACAAGTTATTTCATACGCCAGTCGACGTCTCAACCCAGCAGAGATTAATTACTCGTCAACGGAGAAGGAATGTCTCGCGATTGTGTGGGCTGTAAGGAAGCTAAGGCCTTACTTGGAAGGTTACCACTTCACCGTGGTGACGGATAAGCTCGCCCTTTAATGGCTAAACTCTATTGAAAGTCCCTCAGGTCGTATTGCAAGATGGGCGTTGAACCTTCGAAAAGGAAAGGAATATGAATAAATTAAAGTAATAACTTAATTAAAAAATATATATTTATATATTGAATGAATGAGATATGAGAAAAAAAAGAAACACATGAACATTGAGTTAACTAAAAACGCCAACACGATCAAACCTGCGCGCAGTGATGTTAACCGTACGGTAATTACCCTTTTTTAGGGTAATTTTGGGCCGCGAAAGGTAGCAAGGTAATTTTATTAAAATACGGTAATTTAAATACATTTTTGGTATAAATATACGCACTTACATATGAAGGGTTTAAAGTTTTAACTTTTGAGATGTAATTTTCAAATTAAAAATACATAGATAAATATTATAACAAAAAAATTAACCACATTATTGGGCGATTCACAAGGTAGTCTTAAAGTTGTAAAGTAATATGTATGTCTTAAAATAATTACAAGAAATATATATGACTGCTGTGGGATACCGCTTATAATTTAAATTTCTAATGCATAGTTATGACGAATCAATGAATACAACAATAAAATTATTATTTTGTTAACAAAATAATTTTCATGGGAATACAAAATTTAATTTAAATGATTTTGTTATTCGTATTTATTTCCCAATTTTTATTTTTGATAAAAACACTGAAATTTATTGTTGATGGGATAAGCTATTCCTATGCGCATTTCACTGGTTGCTTAGGCCAGATCATCAGGAAACTTTATCCATAAAAATTTTAGAAAAACTAAAGATATTTTTTAATATTTTAATTCGGCTCAAGTTCATCAAATTTAATTTTTATTAAATTATTGTTTATGAAGAAAGAAATTTTACAACATGAAAATTAATTAAAATTGTTATTGATAATAATTCATTCTTGTGACCTGAGATTCGAACCCAGGCGGCTGGTTCAACAAAATAACCACAATACTAAAACTAAAGATATACAGCCCAATTATGAATAAAAATTCCCCGGGAGTTTTCTCCCTTCTCCCATTTTTTCCCATGTTAATTCAATTGTAAAAATGGAAAAAGGGGAAAAAAACTCCCAGGGAATTTTTATTCATAATTGGGTTGATAAAAATGTTTTTAAAATCACAAGTGTAATTTTGTGGTGTTTTGAAAGTCATACCGTTTTTGTGTTTCTGTGTGTGCTTTCAGCAAATGAAGATCACACCGAAACTCACAAAAACGGGACACTAAAATATCACACGTGTGATTTGAAATAGCGTGATTTGAGTTAAATTGATTTTCAGAACACGCCTGTATGATGATATGACTTAATAGCACACCTTGTGAATTCCCCATATGTTTTTTTAAATGTTATCGTAACAACGATAAGTGCAAAATAGGAGAAATGAAATAACTCTTGTATATTATTAATTATATATAAACTCACTCACACTCAGATAAACTCACTGTTTATTGTTGGTGTTTTGTTTTGGCTTTGATATTGTTACAAGTTAGACTTTGAGTGTTTATAAATCTTATTCGCTTTAGGGTTTTATTTGTATAATATTTTTGGCCTTTCTAAAATCTTTGGAAAAGGTTTCCTGATGAGCTGGCCTAAGCAACCAGTGAAATGCGCATAGAAGCTAGCTTTCCCTCAACAATAAATTATTAATTTATCAAATATGAAAAACTGGGAATTTAGCACGTCATACGGAAATCGTATTAATAATAAATTTTGTATTCCCGAAAATAACTTTGATAATATTTAACTTTTTGTTTGTTTAAAAATCAACAATTCTTAAACATATGAAATTACCACAATGTTATTAATTTAATTATAATTTTCGGATTATTTTAAGTACGGGTCAAATTCAAAATTATTTTACTACCTTATTCATAAAAAATACCATAATTTTGTTAAAAATGTATTTTAAGACAAAAATTTACATTCAGATTTTTCTAAAAACGCATCAAAAATTTAAATTAATGGTTTATAAATAATGCTCTTATGTACTGTTAACAAATGAAACAATCAATCACCTGTCATTTGGAAACAGCACATTAATGATTTAATTAAAAATCGTTGCGTACGGTAATATCTTCTCAAAAACGGTAATTTTTAGAGGACCGAAAGGTAATGAAAAAATAAAAGTTAACATCACTGCCTGCGCGCAGCCATAGGGAGAAAGCAACACACACACAATACCTTCTACGCATAATCACAGCACGCATTTAAAGAGTTTGTAACAAACAGTGCGCGGAAGCAGTAGTGGCGGACGACGATAAAAAGCCACAACAACAACATGTACAGTAAGTAAATTAACAAAACGAATAACAGTGAGTACATGGGAAAAAAAAGAATTGTAATAGAGATTCGCTTTTGCGGTTCAATAAGGTGAAAGGAAAAAAAATATTTGGTGAGAAAGGAGGGAGTGTGAGGATCAAAATTGGTGGCAATTTTGTCACACAAATAAGGCATTATTGGTTTATATTTTACTGGGCAATAGATTTACATCCATTCACTAGGGCGGATTTACATCCGCCAACTTGGTTTATTTTTCGTTACAGATAATCCGGAGGTCGATGGTGTACAGGAGGTTGAGCTAAGTCAGGGGTAGGAGGAGGGTCGTACTGACTAGCAGGGTTAATATTCGAAGAGCGTGAGATAAGGAAAGGCAAAGCAAACAACCGATGCAATCCAACAAGCAGTGTAATGAGAGTTTACCGCTAACGATGCAAACCAAATTGGAAATGTAGCGGCTGCAAAGCAACATTTATGTAGTTATACACGAGTATATAAGGAGATGAAATAAAATAAGTCGCTCTCTTGGTTTTTAGACTGCAAAGTGAGACGTTGTAACAGCGCCGGTAAGAATATAAAAAAAAATACAACAAAGTGAAAACAATACACAGTGCTAATAATTATGTAGGGGCTTGGTAACACCAATTCCTTGATAGTGGAGAATAGACACTGGTTTTACAACCAGTAAGGTGAGGAGGATTAACATCCGACTTATCTGTGCTGAGATTTACATCCAGTCTGGAAGGAGAGTAGAGCACTGAGTAAGGGCCAAGCGGTAGGGATTCCTGAGGTTACACCCAGAAATAAGAGGGACCCAGTGTAGTCTTGGATTTACATCTAAAGTGAACGAAGGGTAGGAATTAGAGGGCAGGAGTACTACAGCACTGGCTCTGATTACAACTAGACCTCCACAAGGCGGCAAGAGCTCCCCGGAACCTGGTGTGAATCGAAACAAGCAATAGAAAGTGTGTTAAAGAGAAAATAATAATAAAGAAATAAAACCGAATCTAAATAAGCGTTTTATTTTCTCGTAAATAAATTTATGTAACAAACCCGGAGTAACCGGAGGTTCTTAACAGAGTTAAGGAACCGGCTTTAAACGTCACTGTCGTCGGATTCTCAAATGGGGTGAAATAAAGGGTGGTTTTAAGTGTTGAATGTGAACCACAGCTTAATGTCAAGTTTTTGTCTGCATTTCATTTGACATTTTTTCAATTTCAGACTAACTCAATTTGAACCATGCAAAGATACACAATCAAACAAAGCGTTAAAGTTATTCAGGCTTATTATCGAACGAATATAGCCCGAATTGGAAGATATGGACGTGGACCATATGTGGCTTCAACACGAGCCAGCAACAATTCAAGAGCTAAAGGATGATATAATTCGGCACATTAACGGCATAGAACCTCAATTATGCCTCAGCGTCATTTAAAATTTGGACCATCGGATGGAAGTGTGCCATCGAAGTCGCGGCGGCTATTTGGCCGATATTTTGTTCCAAACCTAATTGAACCATACCAATATTATCATAATAAAAAGAAATGACAGTAATTTCCTAAATAATTTGTGTTTTATTCAAAATCAACATCGGCCCTTAAAATTGAACCACCCTTTTCGAAATTTCGCCCGTTTTCGTTACAATTTTGGCACATAACTGAGAATTTTCAAATCCCACAACTGATGTACATATGTATGTATCTGTTAGTATGAGCTACAAGTGACCTGAGATGCTATCAAGGAAAACCTCAACAGTGGTGATGATATCCTTTGTTTTCTTGAAAAAAAAATACAACAGCTGCTTGTTATTAAAATAATAATAAATAATACGAGAATAATAAAAAAAAGAAATTACAGATGTTGTTTTGCTTGTTCCTAATACGGATACGACGAATGAATAGAGGAATGGTTGTATTTCCTTCTTTCTTTCTTTCTTTTTAACCAGCTTTATTTTGAATAAATTTTCGCAGTATTCTATTCATTTCCATTGAATTTCAATACCAGCTTTGTGGCAACAACGCTCCATTATGCCATTTTATGTTCCTCTGCAATTGTTGTTGTTGTTGTTGTTGCTGCTTGTGTAGTGGTGCAGAGTAGTTCTTCATAATGATATACATATGTAATTAAGTTTTTCGTTTCTTGTGCAACTCTTCTATATAAAAACAACAGTTCTATATAAAATCTAATTCCGAAAAATTTTGCCAAGGCTGCTTGCTAAAGTGAATACAATTGAATGCAAATAAAGTTTTTTTGACTCATGTCATTGCCATTTATTTTAATAAAAATATGTTTTATGAATAGTGTATAACGAAAACTTAAGCCAATAAATATTATGAGAATCGGTCGAAAACTACTGGTCACCGACTTGCCACATAAAAAAAGGTTTTGTATGACAAAAAGGTCGTTAGTTTATTAGGACCGTCACTTTACAAAGCTCCTTTTGTATACTTTTATGTAGGGCATATTGCGGAATAACTAGTTTTTACTAAATCGGAATTTTGCGGAACGGCAATAAAGCTTGCGTCCTGGCCAAATTGTTGTTGTTGTTGCTGTGTTGTGTTGTGTTAATATTAAAATCGTGTTTTATAGAATATTTTAAAGCATTTGTTCCTTTCTTTTATGTATGTATTACATGTATTTTGCTCTGACTGGCTGAATGGGGCTTTGTTCTTGGCTTTTGTACATCTCTTTCATTTCTTCCATTTTTCATTTTGTGATCCATTTAACCGTACGTGTTTGTGTTTGTTTTGTTAGCTTACCAACAAAAGGTAAACACAAATGTAATGAAAACAAAATTCATAATAAAGGAAACAGCCAAACAAACAGATACACATATACAAACATACATACATACGACTACATGCATAAAAAGGTGCATCATACAAATAAATAGAGAACAACCAAAAACTCAAATTCTTTTGAAATCTATATAGCTTTTGTGCTTCTCGACCATTAAATTGCTGAACTCAAGTAAATAATACGATTTTCTTCTTTGAAGAATCACAACAATTGCTACAAAAAATACTCGCATTATGTATTTATGTATCTGTATTTGTATGTATGCACGTAGCCGTCCACCAATACATTCATAATTTTTCATTATTCATATTACATATTTATTCAATATCCAACTCACAATGACACAATGAAAAGCAAAGTTTCAGGTAAGGGAAGATTAAAACTTGCTTAGGACAAGGGCTTCCTTCTTGTCATTACCACTTTATTAATTTACTTAATTTAAAAAATGCCCTCTCCTGTTACTTTTCGTCATTTAGGCCAGCAAAGTAAAGAAAAATATGAATTATTGCAGTATTTATCGCTTGTTTGCACGCCGGATATAAACATTTAACGCTTTTGTGCATCGAAACTTGTGAATCATAAATTGGAATATAAAAAAGCCGAAATTCATTTCTATATTTTGTATTTACCCAAAAAAAAAAAAATGAAGCTTCCAACGAAGCAGGTTTGTAAGGGAGAATCGCAAAAGTTTCGAAAGGCATTCATTTTATAGTTATGCGGCGAGTTCCTACTTTGAAGCACTACATTTTAGACACAGAAACCGCTCTTTTCAGCGCATAAAAAATGGCGCTACCGTTTGAAATCTCATCAGCACCGGAAGTATTTGAAAGTGCCATGCAGAAACTCTTTTCTGGCTTGCCTAATGTCAAAGTCGTTATCGATGGCATTCTAGTTCATGCTGGGAATGAGATTCAACAAAGATAAATGTGAACTGGACCGTAAAAAGGTAAAGTTTTTGGGTCACGTAACAAGCGGCCGCGGAATATCATCTGATCTAGAAAACAAAGAAACAAAAAAGCGTCTAAAACTCTTTAAGAATCGCAAATAGAAGCAACGAATTCCTTAGCAAATTTATTAACAACATTACTCATATTACTTAAAACAATGATCACAAAGTATTAAATTAAATACTTAAAAAGACTCGAAATATTTTAAATGATAGTGGCCTCACTCGCTTAAGGAAGAGAGAAAGTGCAGCACTTAAGGCTCAGTTTAGCCGGGAGTAACAGTAACTTAATCTTACCGTAAAAAAGTAAGTCCAATCTATTTCTTACAGATTGAGACGTAACGTCTTACTGCTAACGATAACAACGAAATGAAACAGCTGATTTGCGACGTTACTGTTACTCCCGGCTAACTGAGCCTTTATCCGATTAAAAGCGTGCGAAAGAACTGAATGAACGGGAACTCTGATTAGCTGTCCGTCCTTTGCTGGACGCAAACTTTAGAATTAAATTAAGATTTGAATAATTTTTGTAAGTTCATATATTAAATGAAGATTCCATTAATAAAAAAAGGGGGCCTTTTTGAACTGTGGCCGTATTCTGTAATTCGCTAAAGCTAACGGCCTTATTTATAAAAAAATAAAACAAGTTAATAAACGAGTTCTGAAACGGATTTTCTCTAACTCTAAAAATCTATAAATTAAATTTAACGATTTTCGGCTTCGAATGCAATACTGTAACGTGCATTGCTAAATTTGGTAATGCCATAAGAACTTAATTCACCGCAATTTTAGCTTTTAGTGCTGGTTCACACTCTTCAAGTTTTAGCCGCCAAGTCTTTAGCTTTTGGGAAAGAAGTAAAAAGGGAATGCCATTTCTTCTCCTCTTACTCCCAAAAACTCAAGACTTGACGGCTTAAATATGAAGAGTGTGAACCAGCAATACTTAATGTCTTCTCTAAAATATTTAAAATATGTTTCTCTAAGTGCTGGTTCACACACGTCAAGTTAGACTCGTCAAGTCTTAAGTTTTTTGGCGAGATGGCATTCTCTTTTCCCAAACTTGACGTGTGTGAACTGGCAAGGAGCGATCGAGATTTAGCTTTAGCTAAGCGAATTACAAAATACGGGAAATTTTAACTAGCATGATCTCAAGTTATATAAAGCGGGTTCGTGCGAAATTTAATAAGAATTTGTGTTACTTTTTAAAATACAAATATAAATTTTTTAGAGAGGCTGTTTATCTTTTGAGTTAATAACTCTTTTCCTACAGGAAGTTAACCTCAAATTGCACAAAGAACAATCTGAATCAAAAATTGTTCGTATCTGTTGAGCCGTTTGAGGGTGAGCTTGATTTTAATTGACAGGTTAAATCGACTTAGAATTACTCAAGCATTCAGATTACATTTATATAACCACTCATACTTTAAAAGTCTACATACTTTATTTTAATTATTTAATGTGTGTAGCTATGAATTAAATTAGAATAATTTAGTTAACAGAATTCATATAAAATTAAGGTACCGTGCAATAAAGCCATATGGCCTTATTTCTCAATGGAGTGATTGGCTTTATTTCCATGTTAGGAGTGAAATAAAGCCATACATGGCCTTATTTCCCATTGAAATTTTTTTCTTTTGATATAATTATAATTTATTTAAAAAGTGTTTTGTTGTTTTCTCTCTGGGTGTATATATTAAAAAAATATAACGAAAACACTTTTGGGCGCAAGGATTTTCTCCTCTACGGTATAACAAAGACCGGCTTCGCTAATTAAAGCTTCTGCGCAAGGATTTTTTCCTCTATGGTGTAACAAGCACCGGCTTCGCTAACTAAAGCTTCTCTGCATAGCCGGCCTTCGTTCGAAAACAAGGCAGATTTTAGAAGCTTTAGTTAGCGAAGCCGGTTTTTGTTATACCACAGATGGTATGGATGGTGGTAGTAAATGAATTGAGAAATAAGGCCATATGGCTTTATTTCCTATGGCTTTATTGCACGGGCCCTAAAATTAAGTGTGTAGTGAAAACTTCCTGAACTAAACTAAAGGCTTTAACTTTGAGTTCCAAACATTGCAGCATAAGTATTTTTCTATGGGGCCTTAGATAACAAATTTTCCCATAATTCCCAATAGTTCTCAAATTTAATAAGGCCATTTAATAAAATATGAACCGAGTTGCTCATATAACAATCTGCCTTAAAATCATTGAGGCTGAAAACTATTTTATGCTGAGTGTAATTTTCTTAATACCGACACGAAAACGTAACGTTTAAAGTGTTGTATTAAGCAGTTGCAGATTGAACAATTTATGGAATTGTCTAGTTGTCGAACAAAAAGAAAAACTTTTTAGCCTCATCACGGTTTCTGCTTTACAAAGGAAATCTTCCATGGAAAAAGTTGCTGATCATTTTTAGTAACAACGCCAAAGTTGAGTGATGTTTTTTTAAAAGATGTAAATCTTTTTGTTACAAGTTGAAAATTGTATACTTTTTACAAACAAACAAACAAAAAAGCCTGGATAAATCATCTATTAAATGCGTTGCAATTAAATTTTCTCTTGGTGTTTATCATCACCCGTTAAATTCTTTTGTTATTCTTGAGAATGAAAATGTATTTAAATTTCTGTGTTATGTACAAAAATGGTCTAGCAAATTCATTAACATAGTTATTTTAGCACAGTAGAAATGTTCTTTATATCTTACATAAGTATCGAGGTACCCAGCAGTTCAAAAACTGATAATCTTAATTGCTTTATATTGTTCTTCTTAGGCAGCTAATACATACATACCCTTCCCCATGAGATACGAAAATAAGGAAATATACATACTATTCTTTAGATATAAATAAATCTTTTTTGTACCACGCCCACTTCTCCATTCCCGCCCCATTTCATCGGATGTTGTGTATTAATAACCAGGATGCTTGTACTAACTAAATGCGGAAAATTGCTCTTGCCGTTCTCCAGATATACAGGAAAAAACAACAAGGAATTTATGAGTAAAATTGGAGGCAGTCCTGGTGTTTTGCTCATAGCTGTCATTTATGGACTGGCTGAATTTCAATAGCAAACTTAAACGAAACATTTGTGACATAAGTATATAACAACCTAGTCCCCATCATATCTGGGGTCTTCGGAAAACCCATTTTAACAGACAAACGGATTGATGGACAGACGGGCATCATTAATTTCGCTACTCATAAGGATCCTAAATAAATATACTTTACTAGCGGACCCGGCAAACTTATTTCTTTCAGATTTTACTGTGTCTGCATGCCAAATTTTTAGAAAACTGGTTGATTAGTTCTAGTATTTATCCACCATGATCCACCCTAATGCCAGCAAATTAAAGCTTCCAAGAAACTTTAAAAAATTTTTGTTTAGGAAGTAATTCGATAATTCCAGCAGAAATATTTTTAAATTTAATTAGCAAGAGGATGCATTCGTCAAATGTTCGGACCGCAAGTTCAGAATTTCATAAACTTCGAGAGTGACTCATACGTTGACTCGAATTTACTGAGCGGCCATGTTTGCAGTTCTATGCGCAAGGCCAGCTGGACACATTTCAGTGTTCCAACGAAATAATTGAATTACCAGGTTAGCACAAGAAAATTAACTTCATTTGATTCTCTTCTTTGCTAAAGTTAATTATTTTCACAGCTCATCAATGCCATTCAAAAAACTTCGAGCATTATTTTTATGTAGCAGGGCGATCACCGATGACCAACGCATAGGTCATATTTTTTCTAAGCTAGAGAGCCGCCAAATATACAGCCAACTTGAATCACGTCCAAATATGACCAACATTTTATTTTATCTTAATTTTTATACCCTTCACCACAGTTGGAAAAGGGTATATATAATTTTGTCATTCCGTTTGTAATTTCTACAATATCGATCTTAGACCCTATAAAGTAGTTATACATATATATTCTGGGTCCTTATGAGGAGAGAAATTTATTTAACGATGTCCGTCTGACCATCTGTCCGTCTAACTTTTGAAATGTGTTTTCTTCGGAGACTCCAGACATGATAGCGGCTGGGTTGTTTAACATTTATGTCACATCGAGTCTACCATCGCTTGCTATTGAAATTCAGCAAGATCGGTCCACATATGGCTGAGATATGACCAAAACACCACGACTGCCTCCAATTTTTTTAAAACAAATCCCTTGTGGTTGTTGTTTTATTTTATACAAACCCATAAACATTTATGTATGTACCAGAGAATGACAACAAGTACCCATAAGAAAAATATACAGAGCTTTTCGTTATTGTGTAAACACATAATTATAACACAAATAATAAGAACAGCTATGGTTGTGCGTTGCAAAAAGTGCCCAGTTGGCTAGATTGCCGTTGACGACATCGTCATCAATGATGTATGCACGACTTGTCCCTATCGTTTAGGTTTTCTAGAAGACAATTTACAGGTAATCGTCGTGCACGACAGTTTTTGCGTCGTTGTCTTATATTTAGCTCTATGTAGGACTAAACTCTATGTGAGACAGTATGAGCGACACTGTCTTATAAGTTGTCTTGTATAAATGGTATTGTTGACAAAGTTTTTTTTGGATGCTCTTTAATCACTTGCATCGATTTCTTAAAATTCTCATATTCCTTTTTTTGTAATTGTTGATTTAAATACGCTACAAGAAATTGCTGATGTAAACTAACACATACAAAACTTATAAACTAACACACTCGCAATTTTGTATTAAATTCTCGTATATATATTCAAGTTCACAGGTATGAGTGGGAAAAAATGTCACACGTACACGAATGTTTACATCAGTTTTTTCATATTATATGTATATATATGTTCCCGAAGATCCTATAAGGAGCATAGGGCCCTTAATAAAATGATAGAAGCTTCTGATGTATAAACACATCAGAAATGCCCATCAGATGATGCATCAAATGACTGTTATTGTTCTTATAGGGATACCTACAAACAATTTACAAATTAGCTCTAACCAGTAAGACCGAAAAATGCTGATGAAGTTATCCGCGGGCCAACTTTAGGATTGCTTATAAGAGTCGAATATAAAATTAAAATTCCAACTATGTATACAAAAATCTGTCTGAAATAGATAAGCATATAATAATTTTTGTCGTGGACGTCAAAATAGACGACATTGTAATGCATGAAGTCGTTGACGACAAAGTAGGCGACATTGTCTTTCTTTGTGTCGTGCACGATTTTGGCGACACTTGTTCGAAAATGTCGTTGACGATTTGTTCCTGCTGTCCCTCACGTGTCGGGCAGGAATTAACATTGTCGTGCATCCGTCTTCGAGGATGTCTTAAAGACGGGACCAACTGGGTATGGTTATTACTTATACTTATGCACGGCAATATCTTCACGCAACCACATTCAGTAGACAAAAATACATGAATATTATGCAGATGTTATTCAATACCCATGAATGTGTTTTGGTTATCTGCCATACACATAAAATATCCATGTTTAAAAAAATACCTTCAGTATTTTTGGCACTTCTGTGTAAAACTGAAAAAAAATTTAACAAAAATGTGCATTGATCACTAGGCAGGTATGGGACTATGTACATATTATTTATGATACATAAAATAAATTTGTCCGTAAAATCAGCAGTACCTATGTAAAACTACACATAAGCTATACATTTTTATAAAAAAAAGGACCAAGAGGGGTGGGAAGGGGCAATTTTTGCTCTCCGAAGCTATCTGACAGATTTTAATGAAATTTTAAAAATAGATAGATTCATATTTATGTAGACACTTACGCTATGTATTTAAAAAAAAAAAAGGATACAAGGGGAGATAGGGGGCAATTTATGTCACTCCAAATCTATCCAACAGATCTTAATAAAATTTTAAATAAAGATAGATCCATATTAATATAGACATATAAGCTTACTATGACCACGAGAGGCAAATTACATGTACGTTTATGATCGAATATTAAAAAAATTGTTATACAGCAATTGTAACACAGATGTACAATATCATGTGACCTGAAAAGTTGACAAGTCAGATGTAAAAAACATGTTGTGTACATGTATCTTAAGCAAACGCTATAAATACATATGGTTGTTTCGCACTTTCTTATTAGCACAACATATACATAAATCAATAGTTACATGCATACATAAAAACCCATATATTTTGTCTCGTGCCACTTATCTATGCTATGTGCTTTTGACAGAGACAAGTGGCTCTATGATATTTTTATTTTTGCATGTAAAAAACATTTACACATCCGAACAATTTTTTTGCACTTCTGCACTTGTCGCTGTCACACACACATAGCATAGGTAGACGACACGAGATGGAAGATATTGTTTTTATGTATGCATGTAAGTATTGATTTGTATGTTGTGCTAATGATCATCGATAACTTTTTGCCCGTACGAATCCTTTAAATATCTTTAAACGTACGCACTCGAGAAAAAGCCACGTATAACTGCCCATGTGAAAAGACCGGTTCTGGTAAATACAATCCCAGAAAAAGATGTTTTAATTCAATTACTTGTTTTAATCTAAATGCACGTTATGTTGCACGTTTTTTTTATTCTTATTTTTGTTAAAACCTTTTTTACTGTTAAATATCAGCTGACACTATATATGTATGTATATGTATGTATATATTAAAAGACACCGTATTACTACACTTCATAAAACAAACAATGCCAATGAAAATATTAATTTTTCAATTTCTAATTATTTTTCGTCATTAGTGTTAGAAATAAGCTTTAAAATGAGATATCATTCATTAAATTTGATGCGGTGGTATGGGAGATATTTGCAACCGACGAAAAAAGTGCTTTAGAAATAATATATACATATGTATGTATGTATGATATAATATAATAAGGTTAAGGCTAATATTAGTAGCTATTCGCTGATTTTTTTCTATTTGCATTGTCTAAATGTATGCAAATATTTACTTTAAAATAAAATCGATAATCGAATCAGCTGTTTTATGTTTTGGCTCATGTGTTTACAGCTTTAAATTCAATTTTTATTTAATAATTTTGTAAATTATGATTTTTGCGTTAAAATATTGTTAAGACTTTTGCTGTAAATGTAAATTGTAGAAAAGAAAATAAGAAGTGGAAATACAGTAAATATACAAATGTATGTACATATGAAATAAATGCCATCTTTGTATAACTTGCATTTGTTGTTTATATTTGTGTAATATTATTGTTTTGTAAATATATAAAGCGAATTTAGATAAAATACAAAAATATTTGTTGTTTCAAACTTGTAAATAAATAAAGTGACATGGAAAAAGGCTTTTGCAAATTTGCAGCAGCCCGCTTCCGGAAACATGGAAAAAATACTATTTTAACTATTTATCAATTTTATTTACTTCCATCTATGGAAATAATCAACTGTTGGATGAAAATACATTAAATAAAAAATTTAGCTTTTAACTACAATATTTATTTCCAACAAATAAACAAGAGCTGTAAGCTGCTTCTTTTATTTTCAATAAAAACCCGATAACTTTGGTTTCTGTGACACATAAAGCCAACACTAATTTCAGTTCGAACAAAACACCCATAACATTGGATTTCATTTCATCAATTTTAAGTTAATGTTTTGATGACAATCTCATTAATAAAATTTAAAAGTAAACCGCTGGTTGATAAGTTTTGTTGACAGCACTGCTTCAAAACAAAAATAAAATTCTTAACAGCTGATACGAGAGAAATTTTAATTTTATCAGGTTCATCCGCAACGCAACGTTACGTTTACGTAAGAGTACCTATTTGCACAGCAGCTTGGTAAGGAAAACGGAACAGATGATTAGCAACGTATACGTTAACGTAAGAGTAACGAGGCCTTCACTCTGTATATTTACGTTATACTTACGTTAATACACATACTTATATGGATATTATATGTAGATAGCTAACAGAAATTTTATTTATATCTGCATGTACATTCAAAAAGAAGAATAAATATATAGAAATACACATTGGCAGCGTATACCTACACATATTTAAGTTTAACTTAAGTTAACAATTGTTATGGGTAATGGTATGTATGTGTATGGTTTTGATCTCTACTCATGCATGTCCATACATGTTTTTTCACTAATATTGACAGAGCACTTAAAATGATATTTTTGCCATTCTCTGGCATGTACATGGTATGCCGCTCAAATAAAGAAACAAACCCGTAGGCTCAATATATTTATTTAATTTAACTTTCCCTCAGTAAAACTGTTCGTAGCCGCCTTGTGTAACTTTCAGCCTAAGACTTGTGAGGTTTTAAGTTCGAGTCCTGCTTGCCCCAGATTTAAAAAAAAAGCTTTTTTTATTGTACCATTCGCCACAGGTGATTTTTATTTAATTTGGTTATGTCCTAAAACCGATGTTAAATTACCTATAAAGCTTTTCGATATTTTCATTTTATTGGCAATGACGCAGTGTTTTATTTTATTTCGGCAAGCATATGCATAGTACATACATAAAATAGTTGTATGTAATTAAATTAAATCCGTACATGTGTATGTATGTATAGGCAAAAGTTATTTATGTATGTAGGCATTGCTTTCGTAATTGTTGTAATTGTTTTTTTTTTAGAAATTTTTTTTTTTTTTTTTTTTTTGTTTTATTGAATCTTTCTTGTCGAAAATTACAATATGTATTCAAAGCTTAATCCTAATTCTTATTTGTATTTGTTAGCCGTTACCAATGTAACCGCTAATTAATAGCATTCAAGTGCCAAAAAAGCCTGCAAGGCTCAAAGTGTCGGATCTTTTCAGCCTCCGGTGACCTTCGAACTTTATTAGATCCCGAGCGAGGTAGTTGGGATGGACCATTAGTTTATCAATGTATTTGTCTGAATACTTTTTAATTTCTTCCTGGATGGTAGCGATGTTAAGATCTCTGTGGATCATGTCATTACGTATATACCATGGGGCGCAGACAATTTGCCGTAATATCCTAGACTGTCTTCTTTGTAGCTTCTGGATGTTTGATGCGCATGCAGTACCCCATAATTGGATGCCATATGTCCATATTGGCTTTATGATAGACTTGTATAAGAGAACTTTGTTGTCTAAGGACAAGTTTGAGTTTCGACCGATTAGCCAATGTAGTTGAGCTGCTTTAAGTTTCATAGCCGTTATTTTCGCTTCAATATGACGAGACCAGGTCAGGCGTCTATCTATATGAATTCCCAAGTATTTAACATGGCTTTCTACCGGAACAGTGATGTTATTTATTTTTACAGCAGGGCACGTTTGTCTTCTGAGCGTGAAAGTTAAGTGGGCACATTTAGCCGGGTTAACCTTTATTTTCCATTTTTCTAGCCAGGCTTCTAGTTCATTGATGTGGGACTGTAAATGCTGCGATGCAACTTTTGGGTCCTGATTAACACTAATAAATGCTGTGTCGTCTGCAAACGTAGAAGTGTGTGTGCTCGGGCTAGTTGGCATATCAGCTGTATATATTATATACAGTAACGGCCCTAATATGCTGCCTTGAGGGACACCAGCAGATATTTTCTTGGTGGGGGAGTATTGGTTTTTTGATCTAACCATGAAAGTTCTGCCAGTTAAATAGCTCTCAAGGAGTTTGTGAGTGTTTTGTGGAAGCATTCGTGTTATTTTAATGATCAGCCCATCATGCCAAACTTTGTCGAATGCTTGGGAAATGTCTATGAACAGTGCTGAGCAATATTCTTTTCTCTCAAACGCTGACCTAATTTGGGTAACAATTCTATGCACTTGTTCGATTGTACCATGCCTTGCTCGGAATCCGAACTGATGATCCGGAATGATTGCGTGTTCATTAAGATAGGGAGTTATACTTAAAAGGAATATTTTTTCGAATAGCTTTGATAATATTGATAGAAATGGAGCGTGTTTCTATTTTTATCTCTTATTGTTGTTTGTGTGTTTTTAGAAGCTTTTGCTACGTTTTATCTCCACCACAACTGGTGGATTTTATTTTAATATATTTAATTTTACCCATACACATACAAATTTATGTATTCAATATATTTTAATTTAACGCTTTTTCAGTAAAAGCGTTCGTAGGCGAGTTGTCTAAGTTCTTGCATGTGAATCATGAGGTTCGAGTCTCAAAAAGAAGTTTTCCATAATAAATTTCAGTTTCTCAATAGTATGAAATGGGAATTTAGCACATTTAAAAGAAACCTTGTTAATTAATTTTTGAATCCCAAGAAAAACTGAAACATTTTTTTTATTTAATTTTTTTATGTTATAAAGAACGATTTTAAGATTATAAAATTTTAAAACGAATTACAAACATCTACTTTGGCAAAAGAGGAAACGGACTTAGGTACATAAAAGTATACATTTTTTGATTTTGTCATATTCTTCGGCATGACGAAATGAAAAGTTGTAGTGGCCCAATTCATATTTATTTATATCTAAAGAACATTATTTATATAACTTTTTGTTCTTATCTCACCATGGTGAAGGGTATATAAGATTCGGCATAGCCGAATATAGCTCTCTTACTTGTTTTAATTATTTTTGTATAATAAAATTTAAAAATTGAATCTGGGAATTTATTTCTCATGTTGAGTAACATTTATTTGAAAAGCTTTTGAGGATTGTAATTTGACTTAGAATACACATTTGAATAATATGAAAATTTGTAAAATTTAAAAATGTTTTTGCTCGAATTCTCAAATAACTTCCTTAGCAAAAGTTTAATAGTTTCTTGAGAGCTCTAATTTTCTGACATAAGGGTTTGGCAACTCACCTACTCATATATAAACTTTTGTTCTAACCCAATTCTGGTGGATTTTTTTTTACTAAGTATTTCAATTTTGAACACAATTAATTAAAAAAAAACCGTGTATTTACATAAAAAATTTTTTTCAATTTGCGTCACATTTTCCCGGTCCTTATTATCGACGCAAAGCGGGCCTTTTAACAAAGATTTTTTTCTTCCTCTTTTTCGGTCGTGCAAGAGAAAAGAAAATATGTATGTTAAAAATGAATAACTTAACTTAAATATATTTGCGTGAAAAATTCTTAGACTGCTGGGTACGTATTAAGATACTCTCACATCCACCCATTCATAATGAGGGTATATTTGTTTTTAGACGAGCCACCGTGTGGATGGATGGATTGTTGGTTGGATGAATGTACGAACGTATGTACGTTATAAGTATTTCATCCCTTTTCTTAAAAAAAGCAAACAGAAAATGTTACAAATTCATTGTGTATTAGTGAAATTGGAGGAATGGGAGAAAAGAGTGTCCCTTGAGTGTAACAATTATAAACTTTTTTCATTTGCAATAATACGGCTTACATAGATACGCAGATAAGTTACAATGCAAACATACATACATACATACACACGGATATGAATGAACGAATAAACATAAAGGTATTTGTCATCTTTTGTTGTTGTTGTTGTTGTTGTATCTTTTAACGCAATATTTATTTTTAAACAAAATCTTAACAAACAAAAGGAACATAATCTCTTTCAATCATTCTGATTTAAATTTTTTATCTATTTGCATATGTAGACAAAAAAAAAACAAACAGGCGAAGAGTTGACGGTGATAATGATAACCAGGGCAACCAAAAAAAAACATTTTCTTATAAGGGTGGTTAAATTTTAAGGGCCGATGTTGATTTTTTACGGAATTGTCAAGTGGGAAAATATCCGCTCTTAAATTTGCGACACCAATGGTTTGGCGGGAACCCGGAATCGTCATGACGATTGTTGTTTTTGGTTCTATTTCAAACATGTACAAAATAAGATAAAACCTGAAGTTGGTTTCTAAATATTTCGGGACTCTTTTAACGATTTAAAATTTTTTTTTCATAAGAATAATTCGAAAATTAAATTTAAGGAAAACCAAAAGCTGGTAAATATTTCTAGGATCGTTTAAAATCTACATAAAATTTAAAAAAATTAAAATTTTTAAATCCAGCACTCGAACCAGCGATCCATACGCTTTCTAGTTTTAAGAAACACCTAAGACAACTCAGCCATCAACCATCGTTGCTGACAAAGCATTAAAATGCAATGTATTCTGTTTAATACACATTTCCCTATTTAAGCGGCAAATCATGTGTTGATGTGTATGGTACCTGCAAAAAAATTCAACATATTAAAATACAAAAAAAGTAGAAAGCATCAACAAGGAATTTTATGGGGAAAACTAAAATTACTCGTGGTTTTATGACCATATCTCAGCCATTTATGGACCGGTCTTGCTGAATTTAATTGGCAAAATTAAAATGAGCATATCTGACATAAATATATACCAACCAAGTCCCTATTATATCTGGGGTCTTCGGAAAACCTAATTCAACAAACGTACGGACAGACGGTCAACCAGATTTGAACTTCACTTCTCATAAGGATGCAGAATATATTTACTTTATCGAGTATAGGATCAACATTGTCGATGTTACAAACGGAATGGCAAACCTTAATTTTCCCCTTTTACCTTCGGTGAAGGTTATTATTACGTACGTAAAATAGAAAATTTACATGCAAATGTAAGTTCAAGTTTATTATATCTCCATTATTTCCATCTTTACAAAAAATACATCCTGTCAAGCATCAATGCTTAATTTTACGGAAGAAATACATATTTTGCATGTTTTGGGTTGCCCTGATGATGACAATTACAACCACGTCAACATTGACATCAGCAATTCATCATATAAAACTCAACTCACACTTACATGCTGTACTAAAATTTAACTGTCAAACAGACAGAATGACAGAGGATTGCCAAACTGATAGACAAACCGAAATGGCTGGCTACAACAACCCATGTAACCCATATGCTTTCATCTTTTACACTGAAAAATTTTAATCTTAAAATTCCCCAAAACCCTTAACATTTTATTTTCAATTAAATAATAAAAAGAATTATGGTGGGATTTTGGCTAAATTTAAAAGATTTTGGAATGTGCATACAGTATGTACATTAGGGCTGGTTGATTTGTATGGAGGAAAAAAAAATTAAAATGAAAAATCGTATAGCAAAAACGCAATCTTCATGAAATTCTAAGAAAATTCTCCGAAGAAACCATGGGTCTAATATCAAACCCAAATCCGCGCCACTCGACTTGAACATTTTTTTACTTGGGTGAAAAAGTTTTTTTATGTAAAAAAATTTTGAGTGTTGAAAAATATAAAGTGCAAAAGAACTACCTTACTAAACAATTTTTTTCAGAAAACTCGATTTCTTTTTGGAAAAGGCTTTTTTTTAAACATTTATTTTTTTGGCAAAGGCGGGCACATACATACATTTTTAAGTCGAGAGGAGCGGATTAGGATTTTACTTCAGATATGTACATGATTTCTTCGGCGAATTTTCTTAGAATTTAATGTAGTTTAGGTTTTTGCTATACGATTTAAAAAAAATCGACCCGCTTTAATGTACATACATATGATATTTTATGATCACGGTTAATGCAATCAAATCTAAGTGACTGCAACCATTTTTGCATTAAACTGGTTATCTTAATTAGTTACAATATAAAAATGGGTAACCAAAACGTCAGTGTTATAGATTGATTAAAATTAAAGCTGAATTGGAGATGCCAGATGCGAAATAAAGTTGTTTAAAAAATGCCAGGGATTTCGGTATTAACAGCCTCAACCAAAACTTATGAACTTTATAAACAAAGCAATAAAAATTTACAGATTAATTCTGTCTTAATTCAACTTTATAAAGTTAAGTGAAAACACTTAATCAATTTCCAAGGAGGAAACTATAATTTTTTGAAGTCATACATACCCATTTATTTATTAATTTATTCAGAACTAGAAATACAATAAAACTATTACTTAATTAACCGAGCAGTAGTAACTTCGACCTTAGGACCATTGCACGCTGGGGCCAAAAGAGCTTTTATCGCGAATAAATTTATATCTCCACAGCTACAACAGTGTGGCTCATGTTCCAACAAAATCTTGGTGGTATAGAAGAGGTGAGAGGGGTAGGTACTACCCCCATACAAAGTAATTATTATTTTTATAGCCTTCACCGAAGGTAAAACGGGTATATATAACTTTGTCATTCCGTTTGTAATTTCTACAATATTGATCCTACACCCTATAAAGTATATATATTCCGGTCCTTATGAAAAGCAAAGTTCAAATCCGGTTGTCCGTCTCTCCCCCCCCCCCTACCCCCTTTGCATTTGTTAACATATACCAGCATAAAGCCCAATATGATTTTCGTTATCACCCTTCTTTATTATTTCATCTATTTAACGAAATAATTTTAACAAATAGAAACTGAGAATTTTTGGTTCTTTTTGCTACTTAAAAACTTGCAAAAAAAGATAAATCTACGGTATGACAACACTGTCTTAACTAAAAGAAAACAAACAAACACAAATGAATGTTGCAACCCAACTTAAACAAGTTGATTTTTAACTTTTGTTTTATGGTTTACAACTTTGCTTTATTGCGGTGAACAAAAACATCAAAAATAATTACAACTGAACTGTGTTGTGTTGTGAACCGGTAAACGGGCCAAATTTCATATTAATGACATTCAAACGGCGTTCCTGCATGGTCCAGTTGTCTAGGGGGTTTGTTAATGTTAGAAACTGTGAGTCCCCTGGTTCGAATCTTGGTTTTTCAAAAACAATTTATTTTTTTTTTAATTTTTTTATGTTCTTAAAACGATTTTCGCTTTTTAAATTAAAATTTTAATAAAGTTTTTAGTATTGTAAATATGTATGTATGTATGTAAAAATGATTTAGTTTTTGTTTGGTTGCTCTGTATTCTGCTCGAACAATCATGAAGGGTATATAAGATTCGGCACAGCCGAATATAGCACTCTTACTTGTTCTTATTTCTACAGATCTACAGCAGTAAGGCGCGTTAAATTTGGTGCATGTAACTCTTAGAACAAACTGCGTTTTCCTATAGTACAAACACATAAAACAAGGACAACAACAACAGTAAAACAATAAAAGTGTTATAAGAAGTAGCCAAGCAAAACATTTTAATAAATAACTGAACTTGAGGACTACATGGTTAGATTTATTGCTTTTTCAAAATTCCTTGAGGTCAAAACAATTTAAAATTACGCAAAGTGTTGAGCTTTTTCTTTTTAATTTTTCGGAATGTTTAATATCAACGCGTTACATATTTGACACTTATTTTTTGCCTCCTCAAGTAGAATTTTATGTACTTTGAGCGAGTACTTTTAGTATTCACGGCACTTGAACTTTTTTTTTTTTAATAAATCAGTGAAGTGACCACCTTTGGCCCCTATATGCGTTGCAATGAAACAGGCTAGAGTTTTTGGCGGGAATCGAACCAACCGACGATTTAGTATGATGGATATCTACCAAAATATTTTTTATCATATAAAATTTTTTCTTTTGCAAATATCTATTTTCTGCTCTTTCGTGAGTTTTGCTTTTAAGCCTGTATAAACACGTAGCCCATGGACGTTGTAATCTCTGGGAATATATCACGGGCTCTAAATATGCTTAGCTTAGAGTTCAAAGCTGTTGCCATTTGAACCAGAATAAACTTTGTTCTGGAAGAAATTTTAGTGAGGCCCTATGGGGTTTAAGCGCTGGAGGTGGCTTAAATCCAAAGGTGCCGGGTAAAAGGTTTAATTTTTGCTTGTAACCCATAGTGAAGTTCGGCTTGCTGGCCAATCTCCAAATGTAGTGTTACTATACAACAGAATCTGCTTTGCAGCGGATGCTAGATGTTAGGTCTACTTTCTATAGTGCTACGTGCCTAAAATACACAGATTTAAAACCACTGTCGGAATAGGTTAAAGAGATTAAAGAAAATTAGCCATAACGATGAATCGGCCGGGTGCAAAAGAGTTTTTTTTTTAATGGCATTTACAGCGTTTGGGTAACCAGGCATTTAAATTTTTGTTGGGCATGTCATTATTCGTACAGCCATTTAATTTTTTTTTTTTAAATTTAGTTGTGTAGTTATTTGTCTGTTTTGATCAGTGTATTATTTACATAACAACTTGTCGCAGAATCATAACAAAGGTAATAATGAGAGCAGAAGGTCAAATATGTTGCATGTACAAATTTGTTTGTCATCAATCCGTTGCTTTTTCCCTTTAATCATTACATCTTTGGTCGGATTTGTTTTTTTTTATGCTTAAACTAATACGAAAACACTGTCATTTGTAACTGCTGCTACTCATCGTCACATTATATTAACCATCGTCATCGTCGTTATCATTAACATCACATTAACAACATTGTGTGATTATTTAGACTCACCACCAAACAATTCCTTTTAATACTTGTCCTACCGGTACTTGCACCATTACCACCCTTAAAGATTAAAAGTAAAGAGCTCTTACACTTTTTGCAATAGTTATACGGACACTTAATAAAATCCCATTATAAATAACGCAAGTATTAAAAATTTTAAATGTTGCTTCTTTATTTTTAGTGGTGAATGAGGGTATAATAAGTTTGTCATTTCGTGTGAAAGACTCAACATAGAAGAACAATTTTGGTGTTAAATTATCTCTTGTTCTCCTCAACAGTTTGGGATTAACAGCCAGCAAAATCGAAGCAGTAGGCAAATATGTACATATTTGTAAATCCCAATCTGGAACAACCTTCCTAAAAGACTAAGTTTTTTGATACAAATGCTAGAAGAAATGCGTTGACTAGAAATCACACTGCCGAATTTCGTGGAGCTCGGTCCATAATTTACCATAGGCCCCATGCACAGCTCACTTTATTTAGTTTGCCTTAAAGCGGAACAAATAACGCTACTGGAGTTAAATTTAGTGTATCGAAGTTTCATAGAACTAGAGATCACACTGCTAAACTTTGTGAAGATCTTTCTATTATTTACCACAAATATTTTAATACTCATAAAGCCGCCACGAATTATAATACTGTGAGGTCAGTTTTTATTTGTATTGATTTATAACAGTAACAAATTTGGAAACGTTGCGTTTTTATTCGTTTGATATGAATTACGTTTTTTTTTTTGCTTGAGTTGCATAATTTGTATACACTTCACCAAAGGTAAAAGGGTATTTATAAGCTTGGCATTCCATTTGTAAAATGTGAAAAAATTTGCAAAAATTGAAAAAATATGTTCCTAAAAACTTACAGCCGTATTCATAATGAAAATTTGGCATGAAGTAAGCACAAAGATTATTCATAACACAGTACAACATTTTTCAGGTGATTGATTCGGGACTCATTTCTGATAATAACTTATGAAAGTAGACCCAATAAGAAGAACTTCTGCATCATTAGTTTGGTCATGGAACCTCAATAAATAATTTAAAAATTATTTTGAAGTTTGTAAGTATCGTATAGGGGAATTTATCACGTTTTATGCTCTTTTGTTTGTCATAACTCGAGAACCACTAGTTCGAATAAGCCGAAAAAATTTAATTTAAAATTAAGAATTACAATTCCTTTAATTTGTTTATACAACGTTTCGCTACATAAGCAACAGTTTCACAGTTATAAATAAATGTATGAAGAAAACAAATATTTTTTGCCCAAAAAAATCCAAAACGGTAAAAAAAAGTGTCAAGTCCTATTACTTTCACGTAAAGTCGCATAACCTATGAACAAAATGACACATAAATCATGAAAATCGATGAACGCGTTTGGCTTTTATCCACAAAATTCTTTGGAAAAAATATTGATGACTTTTTTATTGATTCTTTATTTTGCATGAAAATAAACATTCCGATTCATATTACAGCTATTCTTACACAAAAAATATGTAATTTTAATATGTTATCCATTCATGGAAACAAAATTTAGAACATTTTTAAATATTGCCACTATCCATCCTCGTTGAATTTGACGCTTGTGGTTTCTTCGTAGGTTGTTCATATTCATGTTCTGAGTCTGCATCATCATTATTGGTAATGCGAATATATCGAAGTGAACAAATTTAGAAATGACAACATCAAAATACTGACAACGATACGTACCTTTTCTAATTTTAGTTTTGGAAAGATGGATTTCAAACAGTCATAGGCGTCATCAATATCTTTGGCTACCACTTCGATGAATTTCCCAGCTATTCCTAATTTAATGTGGAGCGATGGCAACAAAATATTATCTAGATCCTTTTTCAAAGGTTTATTCTGTAATTTTAATTGTTTCTCGAGCTCGGGAGTTCTTGCTTTCCAATCTTTACAATGATATTGATTTCCTGTGTATCGTGAATCCCAATTACAAAGGAAGCAGAAGTATTTTGGAAAACCGCCCTTTAATACAATGCCTTGTATTATGTTGACAACCTTTAGATCGCAACAAATCTTCCATATGTGTACATTGTAGTTGATTTTCTGGAAAATGTCGCCCAATGTTTCATACGTTTCCTTCATAGTTGTGCTAAATCACAATGGAATGGACGGCTTTTTGTTCGTTTTGTGCAATAGCACAGCCTTCAAACTTGAAACTGAACCATCGATGAATAAACGCCAGTCGCCAGCGATATAATCCATTCCCAATTTTTTCATGGGAGTAGGTGAACGTATTTGCTTCATCAACGGAATAAAATTTCTGAAAATCAGCTTGGCGTTGTCGGTATGATGTTGCGCTGACTTTTTACTGTGTCAGTTTTCTGCTTTTCAAAAATGATGTCAACATTTCGGAGTTTTGTTGTGATAGTCCCATCTTAGCCACAATGTAATCCATTTCGATTTGTGTTAGCGGTTGTGGTCCATTATTTTCAATATCGGGTGTCCAATCAGCATCATTCAAATTGGTCGGATTGGCGAAAACGGTTTCAGTATCCAGACTCTGAGGTTTAGGTGTATCGGTACCGGCAGTGCGTTCAAAAGCAGCAATGTATTCTTTTGTTTTCAATTGTTTTCTGTTTACTCCAGGACGAGAATTTATGCATGCGTAGCTCCTGGATTCATCATGTCCAGTTAGGTCTTCGACCCGAATTACTGGCTTCATAAAAGAAAACTGTCCACCTTTTCCATGTACCCACATTATAAAAGTATTATAAAAATTTTTGCACAATGTGTTCGGCGTAAAATTTGCACCACTTACATAAATCTGCTTTATCAAAATAATGACAATACGCTGTTTTGAATTCCTCAGTAATCAATTTTTTTCGATCCAGATGGCCTCTTTTTGGGACGATATGACCACAAACGTAACAAAAATTATCCAATTGTGGGCACTTGTTATTTTCCATATTTGGAAAATATATTATATGTTTTGTTGTTATTCACTTTTATAAACCGGGGAAAAGTTCACTTGTAACTACTTCTCGCGTTCGTTGACTCTTGTTACATGACAAAAATCGATCAAAGAGCACCTACATATAAATACTACAAATATTTCAATATTTTACTGGCAGGTACTTATGAAATATGTTTTCGAGGCGTTCCAAAACATGAGCTCTCATAAATGTGGGTGCAATTTCGGCTAAAATAATAATGCAGGTAACTAACGGAAAACCCCAAATAAATAAAAAAGCGCACTTTCCTTTTTTCCTTTTAACTGTCCACTCACATTTATTACCGCTTATTACTTTGCTACCGCAATCATTAAAATCAAATAACTTTTTGTTTATTACTTTTTTTTAATTCTGAGAATCATAACTGTTTTTGTCGGTATATTGAGAAAACCGAAATCGATAATGGGCAGTTTATTTTTTTTAAGAAATTTATGTCGGCATTAAGTAACAGGAAATTTGTCAATACATTGAGAAAATTACCATTAAAATGTTTATATGTGAAGGGGGAAAAAAGGCATATGAAAAAACCAGCGATGATTAATGCAAAACGTGTTGCATTTTTGAGCAATAAAATGTGGCATCATTAAGGTTCAGAGTTGATTTATTGAAAGTTAGCAGATGGACAAAAGTTTGTAATGAATTAACTCTGTGCTAACAAGCGGCTGTTAATTTTTATGAAACTAGGATGGCCCATGGAAATCTTTCTAAAAAACTCGGAAAAATTGGTTCAGATTAAGGGATTCGGGATTTTAAAATATCAAATCCCAGGATTCTGCGATTTTTCTTAGTTCGAGCTTTTGAAATTTAAAACATAAATGCTTTTTAGAGATATTTATTAAAGACGTTTATCAATGTTTTTTTAACGATGTCCATCAGTCCAGTTGTCTGTTGAAATGGATTTTCCGAAGACTCCAGTTATGATGAGAACATGGTTGTTACATATGTCTATCACCTCTGCTCCCTATAATTTTGCTATTGAAAATCAGCCAGATCGGTACTTTAATGGCAGAGATATTGCGTCTACCTCTAATTTTACCTATAAATTCGTTGCTGTTGCTTTTTTTATTACTTGTTTTCTTTATATCAGGAAAAAGGCAAAAGCCAAAGATTCAAACTTAACTACATACAATGATTCTAGAATACACAACCTCTCTAAAACAATGGGCGGAATTGGAGAAGTGGGCGTGGCACTTCTCATACAAAGGCATTATAGAGGCTGTATATCTGGAGAGCGGAGAGTGCCAACTCGTGGTGGACGGTACGAAAACGAAATTTGTATCACAATTAAAGGATATTTATTTATTTAACCTAAAATTATTGCACTCACTGCAGCCATAACATGTACATAAATAAATAAATAAATACATGAAAAATTAAGTGCAACCTGTATCTGGCTATCTTCTTATAGGTATAACTTTTGCAATAGAAAAAAAATGGTAGCTTATAAAATGTATAGTGGTTTTCTTAACTTTTGTAGCTGGGACATGTTCATACATGCTCGTCTAATAAACTAATAACTGTCTATAGTGTAAGTGGAAAACCTGTATGTGTGTGTGTATTGGGTTAATGTGGCATATTGACGACTACGGTGACCAAACTAGATTTTTTTTAACCAAAATACATCAAATGATTTAAATTTTAGGATAAAAACACGTTATTTTACAAAATAAATGCTGTGCAGATGGATTTTTGAATGGCGCAGCAATAAAGGCAAAGAGTACACACAGAGGCGACACGAGACGGAAGATATTGTTTTTTTCAGTCTCTTTCTTTTAAAGCTGCCCTTTTTTTAATATCTCTTTGCACCAACTTTTATCTCGCAGTTCAATGAACACAAATTCATTTAATTGATATTTATTTGCAAAACTATTTTAAAAATTAGCTATTAATTTTACCAAAACACAAGTATGTAAATAATATTTAAGTAAGTAAATAACATTACGGAGCGGATGGTCACCGTATCTATGACGCTTGGCCGTAATAACTGTACGTTACAAAGTTACATTGCCTCAAATTATTCTTCCTTAAGGCATTATAAGAAATCTGTCGGATTTGTCGCATGTATAAAGGACTTAATATAATGCTGGCAAATCTTATTTACAACATTTTTTTTTTTGTTTTTTGTCAAGCTGACATGTCACAAGTTCTTAAGACTTGTTGACATATTACCAATATGTCAGCAAAATATTACCACTTATATTGACACAATACATAACTATTTATTTCAAAAACTTTTTGTAGGTTTATAATTTTTTTTTAGGGAAAAGAATAAAAGAATTATCAATTATTTGAAAAAGTCAACAAAACGGGGTTTAATAATTTTCAAAAACTATTTTTTTAAGAACCGGTTCGAATAATTAGTTTTTTCAATCCATGACAGGGAAAAGTCTGTTGACTTTGGCAGTTCGAAGCGATTTGTTGTGATTTTTCAATGTTTTGTTTAAGGCCCAAATATTCTTATCAAAATACTCATCAAGCATTGTGGTAGCAGTAGTGAAAATGTGTTTGTTTGTGTGACCACGACGCTCTTGGATGAAAACTAAAAACAAAAAATTAGATATGACGACGGCTATTACGACCAGCACACGTACACGAGTAAATTCGCCTGCATGACAAGCATTTGACATGTGCATTTGGACCTTTAGAAATGGTTGGCATTTCGTTTATGGTTTATTATGGTTTGTTGGTATGTTAAAATACAGACCGTTTCGGCCCGTTTTCAATAGGCTTGGTCCTTGTGCCAATTGAAATCGAAGTACCAAATTTCATCAAATGATCTCTAAAATTGCGACCTGTACCTAGCGCACAAGGTTTACATGGACAGCCAGCCCGACATCAGTAGATCGACTCAGAAAGTTTTTTTTTTCATTATTTATTTTTTGAATCTTTTTATATTAAATATGAAGTACCAATTATTAATCAAATCCTATACAAATACTTTATTTTATGCCTTGCCAGTGCCAGACAAAAAATTTCTCTCTTCTTATTGGGTGAATGCTGGCTGCAGTGTCTCTTCTCCCTAAGCGAGTGTGGCCGTCATAATTTTAGAAAAGGTAGTGACTAGGCCAAATGTTTTACGGTGTTACAATCATCAGCACAAATTCATAACATCCTCTCCAATACACTATTGTGTGGGTATAAAAATATTTTTAAGTCTTAAGCTGGGACCACACGATAGCCGCAAATGCGCCAATATTACACAATTTTTATAGTGCTTTATTGACGCACAATAATTAAATTGCACCAATCAAATATTCTGAAATCACACGATTGCCCTGTTTTAGACAAATTTAATTGCCACTAGTTGGTACAATGCGAAATGGTTTAAACAATTGCTGCAGCACAGTCACACGATTGTTCTTATTTGTGCTAACTGCGAAAACAGCTTTTGTGGTAGCTTGTTTATTTGTTTGAAAGTTATTGTTGGGTTTTTCACTAAAAAAAATTAAACTTGTGTCATATGTGTGCTTTGTTGCGATACAGACGCGTATTCTTAACCCCGCATAAAATTTTAATTATTAATAACATTTTAATATAACAATTAAGCGAATGGACGCATTTTTTTTAAAAATAAATTTTTAAAATAAAAGTGAATAATTATCAAAACCGAAAAATTTAATAAAAAAATAAATAAAATATGTGTATGTATACTAGGGTGGGTCAATTTGTTCGGGGGAGAAAAAACGTGACAGGCGTATACCAAAATCGAAATCTACGTAAAATTCTAAGAAAATTACCCACAGAAAGTATGGGTCTAAAATGAAAACCTAGCTCCCGCCGGGAGGTTTGATTATGAAAAATAAAAAAGTAGCAACATCTGGTATATACATACACAAAACGCAAATATGGTTGCTTTTTTTGGGCCTTTTTATTGCATTTTTTTAAACCTTATTTGATTACAAATAAATTTTATGTATTTTATTATGTTCCCACTAACTATTGATTAAGATGTATGAAACATTGTTGTTGGATCGATATAATGTTTTAATTTTTATACGAATTACGAAGATTTAAAAAGAGAATGATTTTTTTAAGCCCCGTAAGAGTAATTAGAATTCAATGTTATTAATAGTTCTAGTCATTGTAGAAATTTACCGTTAATGCATTTATAAAAATTTGGTGTTAAGCATTTGTTTTGGTTGACTTATGCACTTGATAGTTAACTTTCAAAAAGTAAGCGTGTGTTAATTTATTTTTTAAAAAAGTAATCATTAAATTATGGAATCATCAGCGATGTCGATTGACTCTAACGGGGTAAGTTATCTGACGAATCAGAACGCTAGTATCATTGGCATGCCAAGTGAATTTAGTGGATTAAATTTGCCAAGTTATCGTGATGGTTTAAAGTATTATTTTTATTAAGTGAACGCGAAAAACAAAAATCAAAAAAAAAACAACAATCGTATTCAAGATTTTCTCCGATAATTGGAAACAATATAATTGAAATTTGTGAAAAAATTAATATTGCACTGATTAATAGAAAAAGCATTTAAAGAAAACTGAATATATTTCTCAACAAATATCATAAAGAGGTGTAAAAAACATATCAAGAGGTAATACATTTTTAGTATTTGAGACATCGTTGAATGATATATTTTATATCGGCAAATGCACTTGCACAAAAACAAAGCCATGCTCCAAAATACAGTTTTTTCTATGGCGACTCTTGTAAGCCTTCCTATTTTTGTTGTTTTCAGTGTTTGTTATTGTAGCGGCCACCTAGCTACATATTCTGTCTTAATTTAAGCTCTTTAGTTCTTACCGTTTCCTCACCGTTCCGGAGAATGGGCACTGTGGCGGACGGACGGACAGACAGATGGATGGACGCACGTACAAAGAAGTCTCAGTAAAAAGGTTTCATTTACACTCTTTGAGTACGGAACATTAAAAATGCGTAATTTTTGCATAAAACAGTATTTTGCTCTCATTACCTATTATTTTTTGAAACCAATTTTCAAGATTCCATTATGTCTCTCGGCGGGAGCTACACAGAAAAAAAAAAATTTTAAAATCAAAAAGAAACAATCTTGTTTTAAAAAAAAACAGCTGTGAAATCGAGCCAAGCTGGTTTTTTTTTGTTTTAAAAATTTTCGCTTTTATTTTTAAAAATGCAATGTTTATAAAAAAAATTTTAAATCAAAAATAAAAATTTTTGATTTAAAGTGATAATCATTTTTAAAAGAAAATTTACCATTTTTGTATTAAAAATTATAGTTTTTAAAACGAAAATATTTCACTCTTAAATCAAGAATGTAATATTTTAAAATTAAAAATGTGTAATTTTAAATTAAAAGTACCTAATTTTTAAGGAACGTTGCGTCATACTTACCTTTATACCAGGCAATAAGTAATTAACTCATTATGAAATTTTTAAAGTTTATTAGAGCATAAAAATATACAGTTTAATACAAATTATACAACTTAAAAGTTATTTAGTCTTTTTATACTTTTACTTGCTTATTTATTAGTTTGATTCCCAAGACTTACTTGATATTTTCTTTCGTTGGGAAAAATTTTACATATCTCATCAACAATATTTGTAAAATCCTTTGGAGATAGTGACCTATTGCAAAATAGAGAGTCCTCAACGATTATAAGTTCCGTTCTGTTCACGTTGGTAAGAGCATTTGCCCTTTCGTACAAATTTAAAATGGCTTTGCCCTTTGCTGTCTCCATCAATAATATTTTTAAATCCTATAATTAAAGTCAGAAATTATTTAATTTGTTTATTTTGCAAAGATAAAAACTTACTTTTACTACAGCTGCACCCGAGTTGTTAGATGATGACTGTGTTTGCGAATAACACAGCCAACCTTGCACTTTTGACGGAGCTGATAAAGTGTCATCATCAATACCATCATTAATAAACACCTCTTTTTTCCTCCACGCAAATAACTTTTCCCTAAATTCCACTCGAAGGCCTATCAAGGGAATAATTTCTTTTAAATCTTCATTTTTTAAGTATTGCAGACTTCGGTATGTTATACTACTCTCTAAAAAGATAAAAATAATGGAAAGATTTTAATATTGACGACATTTTGACTAACACATAACCTAAAAAAATTAACTTTGTTATAATAAGTTGCAACTTACCTTTTAGAAATGGCATTGCAATCATTAAATCAAAACGTTTTAAAAGATCCACTAAAGGATCACTTTCGGTATTTGGCTCGTCCAAAATGTCATTAATGTCATAAACCTCTAAAAAATCCTCGGAGTGGTCTTCCATTTTTTACAATATTCTTTGAGCTATAATATTTGTTTAACTTTTTTTAAGCAACCTTCACCGAGCTATAATATTTTTTTAACTTTTTATACTTTTTAAAACACACTTCACCGAGCTATTATATTTTTTTTTAACTTTTTAAAACACACTGCACCGAGCTTTATTTTTTAATGACGCTTAAAAAAATGGCGTTAACACTGCTGTAAAAAATTTACATATATCAAAAATGGTATTGTAAACTTTTAAAATGGTATATTTTATTTTCAATAACAAACCTCTTTTGATTTTAATACGTTTTTCAAATTGTTAAACTTTTAAAAACAAACACGAAAAATTTTTAATTTTAGAATGTTTTTTCTGCTTTTTATAGTATAAACAAAAGTGCTACCTTTTAATATAAAAAAACACCTTTTTGTTTTTAAAATGTTTAGTTAAAAAATAATATATTTTGATACAAAAACGTAAATTTTTGTTTCAAATATGATTTTTATTGCCTAATTTTGTAAACCAAACCGTTTCTTTTTAAAATAAAATTGATCATTTATGTTTTTAATATTTTTTCAAAAAAATTGCTGCATTTTTAAAATAAAAACGCAAAATTTTGTTTTAAATAGCGTTTTTTGGTTCAGTGTAGGTTTTGATTTTAGACCCATACTTTCTTAGTCAAGTTTTCTTAGAATTTATTGTAGATTACGTTTTTGCTATACGCCTACTTACAAAAAAAATTGACCCGCCCTAATGTATACATATACTGAACAAAAACATTTAGTTTAAAATTCTTATTTTTGGTGTAATACAATAAATAATAAAAATAAAAAAGCACAGCAAAACGGTGAAAAAACAAAAACAACTTTTTGCATGAGTAGTCACAATGTAACAACAATAAAACTAGATGAAAGAAATGCATACGTAACAGTTAATGCTAAAGAGTGCAATACTGAAATAAATAAAACAAAACAAAACAAAACAATATTAACTACCTAACGGCTAAACCAATTGTTCGTACACGTTCCCTTTCGCCCTCTGTTTTTACAAAGACGGTTGATGCTGAGACATTAAAAAATATTAATCTCTCGCTAGTGCCTGCAAGTGTTGCAGCTTCGGCAAAAACAATTTTAGTAACAAATGTTACCATGAATTCAAGCACAGACGCAATGGAAAAATCACAAGTAAAAAGTTGTCAAAAGCCTCAAGTACAAGTTGGTATGGAAAGGTACATAACAGTGCTTAAACGTGGTCGCAGCCCTACCTCTGCAGCAGTTGCTTCGGCCTCAAAAGTACCATCTTTTGATAAGATAAATTCTCAAAACCGTTTTGCAATTCTGGAGGATGAATCCTCTGAAGCACCAAATGTCATAAGATCGTCAAAGCCTCCCCCGATATATCTTAGGGAGCAAAATTCAAATGAGCTCATAAAGAGTGTGATATCGGTGATAGGGGAAAATTCGTTCTACGTAGCGGCTATCAAGCGTGGAAGTATAAACGAGACAAAAATACAAGTCAATCATGAGAATGACTTCCGCAAAATAATAAACAACTTTGAAGCACTTAAAAAAAACTTTTATACATACCAACTGAAAAGCAGTAAAAGTCTTCAGGTAGTGATCAAGGGCATTGACTCATGTGTGGACCCAGAAGAGGTTAAAACATTCCTAGAAGAAAAAGGCTTCAAGGTAAAACATGTAGTAAATATTAAAAATTGAGAAAAAATTCCCCAACCACTTTTTCGAGTGGAGTTTGAACCCGGCGACGTAAAACTTAAAAAAAACGAAACGCATCCTATTTACAATTTAAAATATATTCTCTACAGAAGAATAACAATAGAAGAGCCGCACAAAAGAAATGGTCCCGTTCAATGTTCAAACTGTCAAGAGTATGGTCATACTAAGGCATACTGCTATTTACCCCCTGTTTGCGTAGTATGTGGTGAATTACATGGCACAGTTCTTTGCGATAAGTCTAAAACCGACCCCAACGTAAAAAATGTAGCAACTGTGGCGGTAATCACACTGCCAACTATAGAGGATGCCCTGTATATAATATCGTCAAGCAGTCGGTTGGACCGAAAACTAATCCTCCCCAAATGCTGGTAACAAATCAAGTAACCACAAATGGCATACAGGCTCCGCAGCCTGGTAATACCAGAACATCCTATGCTAACGTTCTCAAATCAAACCATGTGCCTATGCAAGGTGCCTCGCCAAGTAATAATGAAACTCCGGTTTCTAATTTAAGTCGTCTAGAAAAAACCATGGAAACATTAGTGCAAACAGTAAATAATTTTACAAATACAATGGGTAATTGATGCAAGAAATTCTTAGAATGCAATCGATGTTATTGCAAGCTGTACTTAACAAGCCATGAACTGTTTAAAAATTTGTTTTTGGAACGCAAACGGCATCCGCCAACATAAAAATGAATTAGAATATTTTCTTAAAAGTAAACAAATTGATGTCATGATGGTTTCTGAAACTCATTTGACCTCAAGAAATAGTTATAAAATTAATGGTTATATACTGTATGATACCAAGGACCCTCGAGATAGAGCTTGTGGAGGTTCTGCCATTTTGATAAAAACTCGAGTCAAACACTACTTAATGTGTGTTCATCGTGAGGATTATCTGCTAGCAACAAACGTTTGTGTTGAAGAGCTAAATCGAAACATAGTAATTTCATCTTTATACTCTCCACCTAGATTTTCAAGATCAGAAAGCCAATATTGTGAATATTATAAATCACTAGGACCCTGTTTTCTGGCCGCTGGTGATTATAATGCTAAACATACCTTCTGGGGGTCACGACTCATAACACCAAAGGGTCGTGTTTTGTTTAATGCAATCTCTAAAACGGATCTAAATGTGGTCGCGGGCGGACAGCCAACATATTGGCCTACTGATCAGCAAAAAATTCCAGATGTTATAGATTTTGGCGTGGTTAAAAACATCCCCACAGAAACTATTCATGTTGAAGCTTCCTTAGAATTATCCTCCGACCACACACCTACAGTTGTTACTATAATGAACCCCAATAGAATTGTATCTCAGACTGGTTATTTTGCGACGTCAGCCACACAAATTAATTGGTTAAAATTTAAAAAATATCTCAGTACCCATTGTACAGAAAATATTCCGCTTAGAACACCGGAAAATGTAGATCGCTCTATTGTTAATTTTGACAGTTATCTGAAACTAGCTGTTCAACATTCTAGTACTGCCCCCAAAAAAACAAAAAATATTAAAATATATTCCACAGATGTCGAGCGGCTCTTGACTGAAAAAAGGAGAGTTCGAAGAGAGTGGCAACTTTACAGATCTCCGCAACTTAAGAATTTATTAAAAGAGTGCACAAAATGGCTTAGAAAGTTACTGCAGAATCAGAAAACGGCTTCAGTAGAAAAATATCTTAAGGAACTTGATGCAACTCCACAATCTGACTACTCATTATGGCGTGCGGCTAGAAATCTAAAAAGACCAGTTATATCAAAGCCACCATTAAGAAACTTGAATGGTAGTTGGGCAAGAAACGATATTGAAAAAGGAAATCTGTTTGTGAGTCACTTGAAAAACGTATTTACACAAAATTTATCTAACGATATTGCGGTCGAGTTACCACCTGTTGCTGCTAGAGCTGCTATTCCCATAAGATTTGAAATAAGAGATATCGAAAAGGCTATTTGTGACTTAAACATTAAGAAGGCACCTGGTATTGATAAGATCAGTAATAAAATGCTTTTAGAGCTACCTCGCATAGCAAAGAAAATTATTGTTTTTATTTTTAATGCTATTTTACGGCTTGAATACTACCCGCAAGAATGGAAGGTTTCCTTAGTTACCATGATACCAAAGCCAGGGAAAGATCATACAAAAGTTGAGTCATATAGGCCTATTAGTTTATTATCAAATATGTCAAAGCTGTTTGAGAAATTATTAGTTTCAAAATTAACACCAATTTTAAATGACAATAGATGTATTCCAAACCATCAGTTTGGATTTAGAAGAAAACACAGCACAATTGAACAAACTCATCGAATAGTAAATGTCATAAGGAAAGCATTTGAAGAAAAAAAATATTGCTCAGCACTCTTCATCGATGTTTCGCAAGCTTTTGATAAAGTCTGGCATGAAGGCTTGTTATATAAATTGAAGTAAAATTTACCAGCAAACACACAAAAGTTTCTAGAAAGCTACTTAGTCGGCCGTCAATTTATTATTAATGAAGGAAAGTTCTTAAGCTCACCTCAGCCAAATGGCGCTGGAGTCCCACAAGGCAGCATCCTGGGGCCTCTATTATACTTAATTTATACTTCGGGCCAACATTTGCCGACGATACAGCTTTTCTAAGCGTCCACGAAAACAGTTATGAAGCATCTCGTTATTTACAGGATCATATAACTCAACTAGAATATGGCTGAGACAATGGAGGATAATGGTAAATGAGCAAAAATGCGTACATATAACATTCACCTTGCGCCGGGAATCTTGCCCCCCTATTACAATCAATAATCAAATAATTCCTCAACATTCGCATGTAAAATATCTCGGTTTACATCTGGATCGGCGATTAACGTGGAAATGCCATATAGAGGCAAAATTAACTCAAATGAAACTTAAAGCCATTCAAATTCATTGGCTTATTGGAAGAAACTCTGTCCTTAGTCTCGATTGCAAGCTTCTACTTTACAACTCTATCTTAAAGCCTATCTGGTGCGGTATTCAACTATGGGGCACTGCCTTGGCCTCTAATATCGAAAAAATTCAAAGGCGTCAAAATAAACTTCTTCGAATAATCGGAGCCGCTCCCTGGTACGTTAAAAATTCAAACATTCATAAGGATCTCAATGTGCCATTAGTTAAAACTATGATTACAAAATATGCAGTAAAATATTTAAAAAGGCTTGCACAACACCCAAATCCACTAGCTCGAAATATTCTAAATCATGGCGGCCACACTCGCTTAAGAAGAAGAGACACTGCAGCACTTACCCAACTAGAAGAACGATAAGCACCTACATATATATGTGAACAGAACCCGTGAAGAAAAAAATTTTTGTCTGGCACTGGCAGGACATAAATAAAGAATTAGAATAAGATTTGATTAATTATTGTTAGTTCATATTTAATATATGAAGATTCAATAAATAAACAATGAAAAAAAAAAATATGTGTGCTTAAACAAATTTTTGTTGAATAGTTTTATTTAAATTTTTTAAGAAATTCAAAAAATTAACAGTCTGTTCAAAAATTTCGTATGTTAAAGTTCGTAAAGAAATATCTTTAATAAAAATATTCGCACTAAACAGCTAAATATGCTTGTGAACGTATATAAATATTTTGTTAATATCAATACTTAAAAAAAAAATTAAATGTATGATAAATAAATACATATTTATTCTCATTACCTACTAAAATAAACACAAACACAAAATTTTTGCATTTTTATTTTCAAAAATGGAGTTAGGCCTCACAAGCTAAATATATATAAACATATCGAGCCTTTGCTGCAATAGAGTAATAACTGAAAAAACCAAATATTTGAGTTAATGTATTTGATTCTTAAATTCCCAGAGGAACATAGGGCCGCCTACAGGCAAAAAATGTTGAGTAAATCGACATATCGATTCTTCATATTGTGTAAAAATTTCATACAAATATGTTATATACTCAACTCTTGAGGGGAGAATTAAATTGTAAGGTGTTAGAAAATTCAAAATTAAGATATTACTCTATTGCAGCAAAGGCTCGATATACATATATTAATACCTATAAAAAAATGAAAGTGGCCAAAAATAAAGAAAATCAAACACAAAAAAGTAAATTTATTAAAAAAAATGCAAATATTAGCGCGTATTGTAGTGTTTGATTGCCGCACAAGAACACAATAAATATTGGTACATTTTAGTTATTTTTATTGACGCGCGGTTGCCGGTAAAGAAATGGCATTCTCTCTTCCCTTCTCTCCTAAAAGCTCAAAACTTGACGAGTCAAACTTGACGTGTGTGAACCAGCACAAACAGTCACACGATTGCCGCACCAGGGTTGCATTTGATTAGTAAAAGTAAGCACAATATTGTCCTCGATTGGTGCATGACTCATTTGGTTGTGCAGTCACACGATTGGGGTATTAAAAGTGTGAAAATTGGTGCATTGCGGCAATCGTGTGATCTCAGCTTTATGCTGGAGTAGGACATACAAATGTTAATATTTATAAAGAAATCGTCAATAATAACTGACCTCACTAAAAATTAATTGTTGTTCATTTTGTTTTTTTTTTTTCATTTAATGCAAATAAAGTCCACAATAAAGTGGTTGTACGGTAAAAAATATAATATCTTAAATGTCGAATGGGACAACTATCGATTGTTTTTGTGCCCTACAATCATGCCAGACAAAAATTTCAAATTTAATCATGCATAGAAATAAGCTGTCAATTTTAACTGACGTAAAAAAACGTATACGGCCGCCACAGTGGCTGCAGACCAGTTCCTTCTGTCCACAAGGGAAACTCTCTCTCCATTCCTTTTCTATCGGAGACAAACACTAAGCATTATGATATTTTTTCATAATAAATCGACGTAAATAAGACGAAATTTTATTGCCCTTCATTGAGCTTTTCGCGGTTTTCGCTGAAACGGTAAAATCGACATAAGACCGTATCTGGGGCTGTCTCGTGGGTGCCTGCGTAGATTTAATTCTTCTCAGAAATAAGGATTTAGACAAATTCTTAAGCAACACAACAAACAAAATCTTTAATTTAAGACACTGTTGTTGTTGGCTTCAAGATTAAGTTGGGTCTTAAAATAGCGTACATTATTTTATTTATTTGCGTGAAGATTGTCTTCGTTTTGGCAATACGGATTATAATAACACACATTTTATTGGCCTGTGGGTGCACCGTAAGACTAGTTGGTAATAAGTTTGTCTTTTAGTGCAAGGGTTGCGTGTTCGATTACCGGTAGAGACTCTGGTCTGTTTCACTACAACGGACTGAATGTCTAAGTGAGAATATACCTAATTTGTAATTGTATTTGTTACTCTTAATAAATGATCCAAATAAAAAATTATGGCCATGGAAAAACAAAATTATACTTTTTTAAGTTTGTTGTTTTGCATTTATTATTATTTCAGTTTTTAAGAGTTCTTCCTTATTTGTTTGTTTGTTTGTTTGTTTGTTTGTTTGTTTGTTTGTTTGTTTGTTTGCTTGTTTGTTTGTTTGTTTGTTTGTTTGTTTGTTTGTTTGTTTGTTTGTTTGTTTGTTTGTTTGTTTGTTTGTTTGTTTGTTTGTTTGTTTGTTTGTTTGTTTGTTTGTTTGTTTGTTTGTTTGTTTGTTTGTTTGTTTGTTTGTTTGTTTGTTTGTTTGTTTGTTTGTTTGTTTGTTTGTTTGTTTGTTTGTTTGTTTGTTTGTTTGTTTGTTTGTTTGTTTGTTTGCTTGTTTGTTTGTTTGTTTGTTTGTTTGTTTGTTTGTTTGTTTGTTTGTTTGTTTGTTTGTTTGTTTGTTTGTTTGTTTGTTTGTTTGTTTGTTTGTTTGTTTGTTTGTTTGTTTGTTTGTTTGTTTGTTTGTTTGTTTGTTTGTTTGTTTGTTTGTTTGTTTGTTTGTTTGTTTGTTTGTTTGTTTGTTTGTTTGTTTGTTTGTTTGTTTGTTTGTTTGTTTGTTTGTTTGTTTGTTTGTTTGTTTGTTTGTTTGTTTGTTTGTTTGTTTGTTTGTTTGTTTGTTTGTTTGTTTGTTTGTTTGTTTGTTTGTTTGTTTGTTTGTTTGTTTGTTTGTTTGTTTGTTTGTTTGTTTGTTTGTTTGTTTGTTTGTTTGTTTGTTTGTTTGTTTGTTTGTTTGTTTGTTTGTTTGTTTGTTTGTTTGTTTGTTTGTTTGTTTGTTTGTTTGTTTGTTTGTTTGTTTGTTTGTTTGTTTGTTTGTTTGTTTGTTTGTTTGTTTGTTTGTTTGTTTGTTTGTTTGTTTGTTTGTTTGTTTGTTTGTTTGTTTGTTTGTTTGTTTGTTTGTTTGTTTGTTTGTTTGTTTGTTTGTTTGTTTGTTTGTTTGTTTGTTTGTTTGTTTGTTTGTTTGTTTGTTTGTTTGTTTGTTTGTTTGTTTGTTTGTTTGTTTGTTTGTTTGTTTGTTTGTTTGTTTGTTTGTTTGTTTGTTTGTTTGTTTGTTTGTTTGTTTGTTTGTTTGTTTGTTTGTTTGTTTGTTTGTTTGTTTGTTTGTTTGTTTGTTTGTTTGTTTGTTTGTTTGTTTGTTTGTTTGTTTGTTTGTTTGTTTGTTTGTTTGTTTGTTTGTTTGTTTGTTTGTTTGTTTGTTTGTTTGTTTGTTTGTTTGTTTGTTTGTTTGTTTGTTTGTTTGTTTGTTTGTTTGTTTGTTTGTTTGTTTGTTTGTTTGTTTGTTTGTTTGTTTGTTTGTTTGTTTGTTTGTTTGTTTGTTTGTTTGTTTGTTTGTTTGTTTGTTTGTTTGTTTGTTTGTTTGTTTGTTTGTTTGTTTGTTTGTTTGTTTGTTTGTTTGTTTGTTTGTTTGTTTGTTGGCTTATAGACTCCTTAACTACTGAACCGATTTTCCTGAAATTTTTACAGTAACATCACGTAAATAGTAAAATAGGCCACTTATTTTTTCGATAGGGGCAGGGGAATTGGTACCCCCCATTGGATGCCAATATTAAATATCGCATATTTTAAGAGCCGCTGCACGCATTTTGTTGAACGACTTGGTAGTAGGATCTTCTGAGCCCCAAAATTGAAATAAAATAGCAGCGGTGGAAGTAGTGCCCACCATAGGACGCCAATGTTTAATATCGCATATCTTAAGAACTGTTATAGTGAGAATGTTCAAACTATTGAAAATAAACATAAAGCGGGTAGGCGCAGGGGGGAAATACCTCCCATAGGATACATATATTAAATATCGCTCAACTGAAGAACTATTCAAGGGAGAGTCTTCAAACGTGGTTAAAGCTACTATATGGTAAACTATAAATTTCAGTATGCAAATGGGCGGGGTAGACAGGGGAGGAGCAGTACCCCTCATAGATAGAAATATAAATAAGAGCCACTACACGCATTTTGTTGAACTTTTGGTAGTAGGATCTTCTGAGCCCTAAAATTGAAATATAATAGCAGCGGGGGCAGTGGTGCCCACCATAGGACGCCAATGTTTAATATCGCATATCTTAAGAACTGTTATAGTGAAAATGTTCAAACTATGTGAAAGTCACTCTTATGGTATATTACACTTTTGAAATTAAAAATAAGGCGGTTAGGCGCAGGGGGGATATATCTACAATAAGATGCATACATTAAATATCTCTCAACTGAAAAACTATTAAAGGGAGAGTCTTCAAACCTGGTTAAACCAGTGTAGCGAAGCACACCGGGTTAAGCTAGTTGTATATAAAAGTAAATATGTAAGTAAGTATGTACCACCAATAAAGCCTGTCACTATGTTTGCTTATCGCTTCATAGACTTTTGCATTACATTTATAAGAGTGTACTAAGTAGATGCTTAGTTCATAAACTTTATATGGATTATGTATTGATAATGACAGAAATCGCATAATGTTTGCTCTTCTGTTCATAACAATATTTCACATACCAATGCGTTTGACATTTTTGAAACCTGTAGCTAGCTCACTTGCTCTATTTTCACTTACTATTAACCCTAAAAAGCTTTCTGTAAAATTCACTTGCCATTTGCTTATAACCTTTCTGCCTATTTAAATTGTATAAATTCGATCGCATTTAAGGAATTTATTTATTTTCTTGGCTTGTAAACAGTTTACAGTTAGACTGTTGTTAGTAGGGATTCCTATTCGAGTAAAAAATCTAGTTAAACACAACTGTCGAAGATTTCTACTTTAAGATCGCCCACTTAAAGATATATTTGCTCTGTAGGATTTCGATAAAAGTCGGTATGCAATTCTCCACCGAAACGATGTAAGGAATTTTCAGCAGCAATTTTAAATCTGTATTCTTATATCGAACGCCACTTACAACGGTGCCTAACGTTTTTATAAAAGCTTTCGCCACGCGTTGCCTACGTAGAATATTAAAATAAATACCATACGCCGATCAGGACGAAAATCATTCGAGTGAAGCAAATGACAACTCAACGTTGGCGCTAATAAACAAGCTGAACTTTATACTTGTTTTAACCATTATTTAAATAACTCAAAGCCAGGACATGATGCTCGAAATATTGGTTGACAGAAAATTTATAAAATATTTATCATAATGAAACAGAAATATTAAATATTCTGATTTTAAGTCTGGGATCACACTATGAAAGTTTTCTCTCAGAAAGTCTGAGTTTATTGGTGAGAGGGGAAGAGAACATGCTTTTATTTTCTCCTCTCTCACCCATAAACTCAGACTTTCTGAAAGAAAACTTTCATGGTGTGAACCCAGACTAAGCAAATGCTGGAAGACATCCGACAAAAATGTTCCAAAATTAATTCCTCTCACTACTGTTACAAACGATTTCGGTTGTTTTTTTTCTTTCGCTATATTGTATCCATATCGATATACTTAAAGAATTGGCTCAGATATCGGCATGTAATTGTTTTTTAAGATCTTATAAATAATTTTTAATGAAAAACTCTTGGATTTTTACAAAATTGAGAAAAATATAGCATTTAAAAAAAACGTTTATTAATATTTAATTTGTTTTGAAAAAAAGGTTGTTTATATGACCATGTTAAAAAACAAGTAAGAGTGCTATATTCGGCTATGCCGAATCTTATATACCCTTCACCATGAAAAGAACAGAAGTTTATATATACATATATATTTAAATATATGTATATATACATGTATATTTATAAAGTATATATCGTTTAGTTTTATTTAATTATTTGCACATGATTGCGTGCTATTAAATATATTAAAAGTTAAATTAATATATAGCACGTTTAGCTTTGATCTAATTTCAGTATTTGGTCATACCGACATCTTAAAGTATAAAATTACCATTTACTTTGGTGATAAAACTTGTGGTCGGGAAGTTCTATGGTTCCCGAAAATAGGTATTAAAAATAAACTATATTGTTGACATTACTTTTTTTTTTACCGATATTCCGAGTTTTTCTAAAGATTTCCGATATTGTGTTCTTCTAAAGATTTCCGATATTTTAATATCTAAAACGTATGAATAGGTCATAATACTTAAAAATAATATTTCCATTAAATTGGCTTATAGGCATATATGTATATATACCTACATATATGTACATATGTATATTTAAGCAAACTTAATTATGAAAAAAAACAAACTTAATTATAAAAAAGAGTAATTTTTGGGATTTCAGTATTTTGATTATTACTCAGTAATTTTTAAACCGATTTGACAGATTTATATACCGACGTGTTTAAGAAGAAATTTACCATTTACTTGTGTTATAAAGCTTGAACTCGGGGAGATCTATGGTTCCCGAAAGTGGGTATTTAAAAAAAAAAATTAATTTTGGTCATAACTTTTTTGTATCTGAACCGATTTTTCTGAATTTTTTATAAAATATGTTCTACTAAAAATTTTCGATATTTTGGTATATAAGTCATATCCATAGGACATATGGCAGCCCTAAAATTTAGGTTTTTATACAATTTTTAATTTTTTTTGTACGGGAGGTACCATGCCCACTTCTCCAATCCCGCCCATATTTTGTAGGATGGTGTGTATTAGCTACCTAAATGTGTGTACCTAATTTGGAAACTTTGGCTTTTGCCGTTCCCTAGATATACAGCAAAAAGTAATAAAATTACAACAAACCACAAGGGATTTTTGGAAAATATTAGAGGTAGTCGTGATTTTTTGCTCATATCTCAGCCATATGTGGATCGATCTTGCTGAATTTCACTAGCAACCGATGGTAGACTATATGTGACATAAATGTAAAACAACCTAGCCGCTATCATGTCTGGAGTCTCCGGAAAACACATATCAAACGTAAGGATACAAACGCAAGTTATTGTTTTAAATGATATACACACAATACATATAAAATAATTTTTTATGTTTGATGCTGCTGAGTGGTTTTTATATGGGGCCTATTGCAAATCATGAACCGATCATCACGAAATTTGTTAGTGTGATTTCTAGTCTTATAAAACTGTGAAGTATTAAATTTTATTCTGATACCATTATTTATAACGGTTTAGGCGTAATAAACTGTTTTCCGGGAGTATGGCTTATATGGGTCTAACAGTAAATCATGGTCCGATCTTCACGAAATTATACAGTGTGTATCCATATGAATACAGTCCAAAAAAAACATATTTAGGGTACATTTTTATCAAAAGTGAGTATTGATTGTTGTTTTTAGGGCCCATTATAATAAAAATCCAAAAAATTGGATTTTTTTAGTAACCCAGTAAAAACTTGTAGCGAAAGGATTAATAAGATTTTGTTATGATGTGCTTAATTCCCAATTTTTATTTTTGATAAATACGATGAAATTTATTGTTGGGGGATATGCTAGTTTCTATACGAATTTCAGTGGTTGCTTAGGCCAGATCATCAGGAAACTTTTTTTTAAAAGACAAGCAAATCTTAGGATATTATCCAATAAAACTGTAAAGCGAATGAGAATTACAAACAAACAATCAAGGCTTATTTACACCAGCAATAAACAGTGAGTGAGTTTATCTTTTCTCAAATTTCAACAATAATTGCTTGGCTTTTATCGAATCGAAATGTTCTTGTATGTGGGTAAATTGTTTTCGCAAGAAAATCAAAATATAGAAATTTGCCCGTTAATTTTTTTTGCACGGACTGCATCAAATTTAAGAAAAAAATTGAGAATTTAGCACATCATAACAAAATCGTATTAATGAATAAAACATTTTGTACTCCGAAAATAACTTTGATAACGGTTTTTATTTTACAAAATAATTAATTAAATCTATCATATGAGGGGCTTAAAGCACAAGGGGTTCAAGTGATTTATTTTAAATAATGAGACTGAAGCGGTTGTTTCGCTTGTGCTCCAAAGGAAGCAGGTATTTTAATGTCAAATGCTTGAATTGTTCACTATATCTAGCGTCCGGATGAGAATCCTACATTCACTTCTTGTGCTCTGAACAACTTCTCCGAAATATACCTATAATTCCATATGTAAACTCAATTTTAGAAAAAGGCACTTAGCCCCCTTGTGCTCTAAGCCCCTCATATGTACATTTGATTTCACAAGGAATAAAACCATACGAGTTACTTAAGTTATTACTCGATACTTTTCATTCGATAACGAGTACTTTTGGCATCGAGTACCAAGTAGGTATCGGTCGAAAAGTACTTGTATCGGTCAAAAATAATTTTTTTATATTGTTTACCAAAAAATGCCTAGTTGACGCCATTTTTAAAATAATTTAAAATTTGTGCTTGTTCAAAAAAAAAAAATTAAAAACCAACTGTTATTTTGGTCAAAAAATAACTTTTATTTGAGTCTTAAAAATTAAAATCTCTCTTTTTTTCTTTTTGATGCGTTCACCTGTATGAATTCGCCTCGGAGTAGAGTAACAAATATTTTCCTATAGTGGTTTTGCTTGTGAAATACGCAGAATTGCTTCTAGCATTGTATTTATTATATTTAGAAATTTGATTTTTTTTATTGTTGAAATGGTTTTTTTTAGTGGATTTCATTTAAAAGTAAGTTTGTTTATCCCTTGACTGTTTATGGGTTAAATTATTTTTGTTTCCCTTTGTTGGTTTTTTTTTGTGTATGTATGTATGTATGTATGTATGTATTTTTGTATGTATGTATGTATTTTTGTATGTAGGTATGTTTTTTCTATGTGTACTTGATAAACTGCGTTGGGGTTATAAGTTAGTCTTTTGTTTTTTGCACTTACTGCTCTACAAGTGGAAATCAAAAGCTAACAGCGGGGATTCTTTACAAGCAACACTGTGCACATGCAAACCTTTTTTGTATTGTTCAAGTCAATTTATGTTTCATAATTATGAACATATTACGCATTCGAAAGTTTTTTTTATTGTTTCAAACATAATGCTAAAGTGTGGGGTATTGTGGTGTGTTACGGACCGAAACAGTAAACGAATGAAGAAATGTTTATCATTCACCCCTGCACAATTTGCTACTACCAATAAAAGCAAACACAGAATCCTTCCTATAGAAGTGTGCATGAATTTAAGTGCCTTAGATAAAAAGTAGCAGTAGCTGACAAAAATGGCTCCAATATCATAAAAGTGGGATATTGAATTATTTTAATTTATCGAGCAATAGTTACGTATATTTTAGCCCGTTGTTTAAATATACCGAATTCTCTAGCGAGAATCGAACCTGACTGTACATTAGCTTAATACTATCTTATGTGGTGTTAATTCGAATAAGCCAAAACCATAAGAGATCAGGAGAGAACGCCTTTGTTCTGTCTGAAACTTTTTTATTATACATCTAAGACCCCATAAACACGCTCACCTTCGAAAACTCGAATTTTTTTATAAAAACTACCATTTATCATGCTATAATGCACGGATTGATATAATGTACAACTAAAACTGTAATAAACTACAGTTCTGTGAGACTAGAAATCACATTGTCAAATTTCGTGAAGATCGGCCCATAATTAAACCTAGGCCCCATATAAACCCTACTCCCGGAAAACAGTTTAGTACGCCTTAAACAGAAATAAATAATGCTATCATAATCAAATTTAATACTTCACAGTTTTATAGGACTAGAAATGGACTGAATTTCGGGATGATCGGTCCATAATTTACCATATGACCCATAAAAAGCCCACTTTGGGAAATTAATTAAACACGCAAAACCTTAGCAGATATAAATATTGCGGTAACATTGGTTCCAACTTAACTTCATATGGCCAGAAAAAATGTCAAGCAATTTTGTGATACACGGTCCATAATTTACCTAAGATTCCATTGTAAGCAGCCTTCTGAAATTCTTTTTGTTAAACGCTAAAATGTATGTTTTTAATACCAGAAAGCACTCTACAGAATTTTGGGATGATTGGTCGATAATTTTCCATGGGTACAATATATGTAAATGTGGGCGGTATTTTAGGCTCAAAATATATATATTTATTTTTAAAAGATGGTATTTATTTACTTATAACTTTCTAATCTGGTGAAGGATTTATATCGATACCAAAAAAGTTGTGAAACTTACACAAATTTATATACTTACGACACACAGCAATAAAAAATGTATATGTTGTATTTTTTGGTTATAACATATTTAAACTCCACTGTTTGATTTCGTAATAAATTGAAGGGTTGAAAGGGCAAACAGAATTCGTATTAAGAACCATACACTTTACAACAAAAAGTACTTTTTTATTCATTTGATGTGCGACCGTTGTAGTAGCAGTTTGTTGAAATGACTAGCCACATTATTACATTCAACAATTTGTACACAATTCATAAAATGAGGGTTATTCTCTCTAACATATTCTTTTTTTATTATGATTATATTTTTTTGTTTTTTTTTTTTAAATAGACCAGGTGTGGTTATTTTATTGTCCTTAAATAATAAAAAACAAGTAAGAGTGCCATATTCGGCTATGCAGAATCTTATATACCCTTCACCATGGTGTGATAGGAACAAAAAGTTATATGTATAAACAAATACCAGGTGCACTTTGTTACCTTTTACTGTTACTAAACTATTTTGTGTTTATAAGGTAGGTGCCAAGCCCACTTATCCAAAAACACCCACTTTTTTTACGGATTTTGTGTTTTGGCCCTTTACCATAAATATTTAACAACTTCGGAAACTCCATTTCAACATGCATCAAATTCGCTACTCACAGCGTCTAAGATCAATATTGTAATAATAGCTGTGGTGAAGGGCATAAAAAGGAATTTTTCATAGTTTCTTAACAGAAATTCCTGCACTGAAAAAAAGCTTTTCTGCATTATACCTACAAACGAAAGTTTTACTACCTGTTTTTGGAAAATGAAAACGGGCAATTAGTAAAGCTATTCGCTTTGTGCTATTAACGAAAGCGTTGTTTAACGTACGGAAATCATTGTTATTATTATTGCTGCTTTTTTGAAACTGTGCAAAGTTAATATGCACATATTTTTTTTTTTTTTTTTTTTTTTTGCGATAAACCAACACTCAGGGGATGCCCCCTATATATGCAGTGCATTGTGTTGATCAGGAAAATAAGGTTTGGGAAGGAGGAAAGAGGGAATAGTGTTTGTGGACATTTCACTTGAATCTTAATAAATTGTAAGTATCGGGGAAGACCTCTGCGGGAAGTTTATTCCACATACGGATAGTTCGACTGAAAAACGAATTTTCTCTATAATGCGTTGTGCGAAACACAGGACAATCGACTACAAACGGATGTGATCCACTGGATGAGCGAGTATTACGAAGAAATACTCGGGCGGGTGGAATAAGTTCACTCATCTCAGTGGAACACCTCCCATGGTAATATCGATAGAAAAGTGCCACACAACCCACATTCCGACGATGCTCCAATGAGTCAATAGAGTTGGATACCCCACTGTCATTGATGAGCTTCACCGCCCTCCTTTGTACACGGTCCAGAAGGTTCAAAATAGACTTTGAAGCCCCTGCCCATATATGGGAGTTGTATTCCATCTTCGGTCGGATATAGGTGGTATAGATAGTAAGGAGATCGGATGAAGTGAAGTAAGTCTTGCACCGTTTTAAAAAACCTAAACACTTGAATGCTTCTTTCGACACTTTAAAAACGTGTTTATTCCAGCGGACATCGCACTGTATTCTCATGCCCAGAACATCAAGAGTATCCGATTCTTCAATATCAATGCCACCCATTACTACAGATGACATAGTTGGTCCCACGGCCCGTCTGTGGGTCAACATACAACATTGGGTCTTGCGTGCATTAAATTCGACCCTATTCGCTTGACCCCACTCAGAGATTGCAGCCAGGTCCTGATTAAGTGTGTCATTCATATTCTGCCTTTTGCCCCCAATCTCAACAAGGCTTGGCCTATGATCGAAGGAATATGAATGACAAATGTTGCTGTCATCTGCAAAAGAGTAGATAGGATTTGAAGTATGACTAAGAAGGTCATTAAGAAATATAAGAAATAGCGTAGGAGAAAGGACAGAACCTTGCGGTACCCCTGAATTCAGATGAAACTCGTTTGATGCAATCCCATCTATAACAACACGTATAGTGCGATCACTGAGGAAACTCGATATAAATCGAGAGAAATCATTACCGACACCAAAAGCAATAAGCTTTGACACAAGCGCACCATGCCACACTCGATCAAACGCCTTGGAAATATCCAGAGCAACCACTTTGCATTCACCAAAGCGGTGAATGGACCGACTCCAACGTTCTGAAAGAAACGCTAACAGGTCTCCTGTAGATCGGCTACCACGAAAACCATACTGTCTGTCACTGAGAAGTGAATTCGTCTCCAGATATTTCACAAGATGGTAATTAACCATGCTCTCCATCACC